>JAMXBB010000012.1:48038145-48706513 GCA_024138015.1 Lumnitzera littorea | reverse complement strand
ACCTAATAATTCCCCGAAAATTTCTATGGACTTCTAAAAATATAGGGAATTCAATTATCACTCGGTTTCAAGTTTTCAACCTATTGCCTATATTTTCGTATTGACGATTTTACCCCTAAATTTGACTAATTATCCAATTATAATTCTTTTAGCATCCAATTAATTCCAATCTGACTCAATACCATTATTATTTATTATAGATCAGTACATGTCCATTTCATCAATTAATTTCATAATTTCCTATTAAATTCATAATTTCAGCCTATTTTCGGACCAATTTCAAGCCTAAAAATTCAATAAATATTAAAATCATTCAAATAAAAATTTGGGCTACGTAGAAATTACCCATATATCATACTCATCCTACACAAAAATTTTCAGCTAGAAACAACATCATATAGTATATTTATTTCACTAATATATATTCGGATGAATTACAGATTTCTTAATGAAGTATATTAAATATTACGAATTTTTCAAAAATAAAAATATCACATGAAAGCATGTCTAAAATAACCTAAGTGTAATTTTTTTCATAATTTTCTGGGCGGATTTACTATTTTTTAGAAATTATTGAAAAACAGGGCAGAAATTTGACCTTGGTGTTCTTGGGTGCTCCGGTGGCCGGCGGCGGCTGGGCGGTTGTCGGACGGCTGGCGCGGTGGGTGGACCGTGTGGGGTTGGCTGGGTTTCACAGCAGATCTACTCTAGGTTAGGTTTCCACACTTTCACTAATTTTTCTGTTTTTTTCTAAATTTGTTTTTTTTTTCTACGATTTTTTTTCTAATTTTTCTTTCCGATTTTCTCTGATTCCAAATTGCTAAAACTATCTTGTCTGATGATCTTGGCTTTTTATAGTGCTTCAAAGTCGGTTTAGGAATTTTTCTTTAATTAATTCATATTTTCTTTTCCAATTTCTTTTTTTTTTTTTTTTTTATGCATGAGGTGTCCAAATATTATACATTCACCTTTTGAATCAGCATTGCAATTTCATCCTCCTGCCACGCCTCCTTCCAATATTATTTAATTAATTTTTCTTTTTCTTTTATTAAATAATTACTTAAATATAGATATTATATGTTAGAATTAATTATTTTAATTAATATACAAGGTTATACCTTATGTAATAACATGTGAAATATATAACTTTACTCATATAATTAAGTTTCTAGCATATCTTTTATTTTTAGAATACATTCTAAGGTTAATTTCATGAATTCAACACAATATATATATAATTACTCAATTTAAAGTTAATTTACGAGTATAATTATTATTTGTACCAGGTATACTAAAAAAATTACGTGTATTTTTTTATAGTAAATTATACTACATTATCTCATTTTATAGCTCAATTAACTTATCTCTAAGTTCTCGTTGTAGTCTAAGTTCAATTTTAGGAGTTCTGAACATTTTAGGGCTTTAGTAAATACTCCAATTTCTAAGGGCAAAATTGGGATTTCGGATCGTTATTACTAAAATCTAACTTCACTGTAATATCTCGACTAACTTTTTCATTCTAGTTGCAAAGTTTGGGCTCAATTGGATAAGTTACCCTAAAAGCCCTAAATCTGAGCTCGGTTATCCTAAACTCAATTTTGGAAGCTTACAAGTACCGGCCTTGAATTCAAATTTCACGATTTTCTCTCTTTTTTTTTCCTTAAGTCGGTAAACTTGATGTCAAAGGCTAGCCTAAAATTTTTCTTTCTTTTTAATAAATAAAAATAATTAAATAATAATGAGTACAAAAGCAATTAGCTTGATTAGACATGGGTTGCCTCCCATGAAGCACTTAGTTTATAGTCGCTAGCTTGATTTTTCTGATCTTACTGTGGGTTCTCGCTCACCATAATAGTAGTATCACTGTCTATGTTTTCTCCTTCAAAATAGTGTTTGAGGAAATGACCATTTACCTTGAAAGTAAGATTGTTTCCTACCTTTAACTTAATTGTAGCATAAAAGAAAACATTAGCTATTTCAAATGGTCCAGACTATCGAGATTTTAACTTACTTGGGAACAATTCCAGTCAAGAGTTATATAGTAACACTATTTGACCAGGCATGAACTCCCACTGTTGAATGTTCCTATCATGCCATCACTTGGCTCTCTCCTTATAGATCTTAGTGTTTTCACAAGCTTCTTCTCTGATCTTGTCTAGCCGGTTCAATTGGAGAAACCGCTTTTCATCTACAGCTTGTAGATAAAAATGAAGGTATTTTATAGCCCAATAGGCCTTGTACTTGAGCTCTATAGATAGGTAACATGAATTACCATAAATGATTTTGTATGGGGACATTCTTATAGGGGTTTTAAAAAGCTGTCCTATAAGCCCAATATGCATCATTGAGTTTTAGAGACCAGTCTTTCATGGATGCAATGACAATCTTTTCTAGGATACACTTTATTTCCCTATTAGACACCTCAACTTGTCCATAAGTTTATGGATAATACGGGATGGCAAGTTTACAAGTGACTCCATATTTTGTTAACAATTTTTGAAATTGCCGATTGCAAAAATGTGATCCCCCACTACTTATAATAGCCTTGGGCACGCTAAATCTGGAAAAAAAGTTCTTTTTAAAAAATTTAATTACCACTTTAGCATCCTTAGTTTGTAAAGCTACTGCTTCTACCTATTTCGACACATAATCTACTACTAGAAGTATAGATTTTTTTGAAAAAAATAAAGGGAAAGGACTCATGAAGTCTATTCCCCATAACATCTAATTACTTGGTCAGCATAACTATTAAAAAGATATGGTTCATCCTAGAAATAAAATTTCACATCATGTAAAAACTTTTTTTTCTTTTGAAATGAGAAATCGTATGGTATGATTTTACTAACCAGGTAATTGACTATATTAGCATACCAAGGTAATCCTTGGATCTCTACTGCATACAATTGTTCATCAAGGAACTTTTCATTAATGGGTGGCTCTAAACACTTCAATTGAAATTGAGATAAATGATCGGCAATTACATTTTCAGTTCCCTTTTTATCTCTAATTTTAAGGTCAAATTCTTCTAGTAATAAGATCCATCGAATTAACCTAAGTTTAGCATTAGCTTTAGTAAACAAATATTTCAGAGCAGCATGGTTTATGTATACTATGATCTTAAAACCTATGAGATAAGGCCTAAACTTGTCATAAGCGAATATAACTGCTAAAAGTTCTTTCTTTATCATGGCATAGCTTCTTTGTGCCTTATTCAAAGTTCTACTTGCATAGTATATGACATGAAATAACTTATGTCTCCTCTGCCTAAGTACTGTGCCTATAGCATAATCGCTAGCATTATACATTATCTTGAAAGGAAGCTCCCAATCTAGTGCAATGATCACTGGTGCCAAAGTAAGCTTCTCCTTTAATAGATTAAATGCTTGCAAGCAACTGTTATAAAAAACAAAGGTAGAATTTTTTTTAAGTAAATTACAAAGAGGTCTAAAGATTTTAGAGAAGTCCTTGGTAAATCTCCTATAGAAGCCAGTATGCCATAGGAAGCTCCTACCTCCTTTAATTGAAGTAGGTGGTGGTGGCTTATCTATTATCTCCACTTTGGCTCTATCAACTTCAATCCCCTTTTTTAACACCTTGTGACCTAAAACTATTCTCTCTCTTACCATGAAATGGCATTTTTGCCAATTCAAAAATAGATTAGTCTCTTTGCACCTTTTGAGCACACAACCTTAATTAGTCAGACATAAATCAAATGACTTCTCAAAAACAAAGAAGTCATCCATTAATATTTCAATAAAATCTTCTAACATGTCAAAAAATATAGATATCACGCATCTTTGAAAAGTCATAGGTGCATTACAAAGATCAAAGGGCATTCTCCTAAAGGCAAAAGTGCCATAAGGACATGTAAAGGTAGTTTTCTCCTGGTTTTCAAGTGTGATATGAATTTGATTATAACTAGAATAACCATCTAAAAAACAATAATAATCATGCCTAGAAAGTTTTTCTAACATTTGATCTATGAAAAGGGAGTGGAAAGTGGTCTTTACAAATAGCGTCATTCAGTTTTCTATAATCTATGCAAACTTTCCACCCGATCATAGTGCAAGTAAGGATTAGCTCATTATCCTCATTTTTCACTACGGTCATACCACCTTTTTTTGGCACTACTTGAGCGGGACTAACCTACTTATTATCTAAGATAGGGTAAATAATACTTGCATCCAGCAATGTGAGTACCTCTTTCTTCACTACTTCCTTGAGAGTTAACTCTGTAGTTGTACTTTAGGTTTGCACTCAGCCTCAAGCAATATCTTGTGAGTGCAAATTAAGGGACTAATCCCCTTTACATCTGTAATGGTCCACCAGATAGCTTCTTGATGCTCTCTTAGAACTCCTAGAAGTTGTTTCTCTTGGTCACCTATCAAAGAGGAGGAGATAATTATTAGCAAAGTATCATTTGTTCCAAGATAAGCATATTTTAAATGATTAGGTAAAGGTTTAAGTTCAAGCACCAGAGGTTGTATCAATGATGGGATTGGCTTCTACTTATTAGTGCCTAGTTCTTTATAGTATCGAGCTTTGAGTTTTGACACCTGTTCCCTACCTTCTTCTTTAGGCTCATTATCATCGCTCTAATAATCTAAATCCTTAAAAACTGATTCCATGGTCTCTAATCCTACTTTCTCTTCTATAGACTCACAGGTATTCTCATAAAACATGTCAATAGTGTAACATGATTTGCAATCATTAAAATGCTTTATGGCTTCATAAACATTAAACGTTACCTGATTGTCCATAACTCTTAAAGTCAGCTTACCTTGTTCTACGTCTATCAATGCCTTACCTGTTGCAAGAAACGGTCTGCCCAGGATCATGGTAACCTCTCTATCTTCTTCTATCTCCAGGACAATAAAGTCAACTGGGAAGATAAATATGTCTACTTTTACTAGGACATTCTTGACAATACCACTTAGGTATTTGATACTCTTGTAGGCTGTCAGCAAGTTACAAGGTGACATGAGTCTCCTTGCAATCTTCAAGTCCCAACTTCCTGAAAATAGACAAGGGCATTAGATTTATAATTACACCTGAATCAATAAGAACCTTATCAAAGTGAAAATTTCCTATAGTATAAGGAACAATAAAACTCCTTTAATCTCTTTGTTTTCTAGGTAGAGTAAATAAATTTTTCTGCAGGATCATGGAGCACTCCCCTGTAACCATTACCAGCTCTTTCCCATCAATCTTTCTCTTCTTGGTGAGCAACTCCTTCATGAATTTGGCATACGAAGGCATTTGCTGAAGTGCTTTTGCAAAAGGAATGTTGATTTACAGCTTCTTAAAGACATCTAGGAATTTGGCAAATTAAGCATCTAGTTGTTGTTGCTTTAATCTTCTTGGAAAAGGGATAGAGGAACATATGATTTCACTTTTCATGACTTCTGTATTAATTCCTCTTCTACCTCCTTCCCTTTTTCTACCTTTAGAATCTCCACCTTTTCTTCAACTCGTCTATCAACTGTTTCTAGTGCTTTTCCACTCCTTGGCATAATAACATTGAGACCTCTAGGATTCTCTTCAGTATTGCTAGGTAAAGACCCTAATGGTTTGTTACTCAACTGTTGAGAAATCCGACTAATCTAATTCTCTAGGTTTTGAATAGTCTCCTATTGATTCTATAGCAAGGTGTCAGTCTTTTACATATAGCTCAACATGAGCTCTTCCATTCTAAACTGATTTTGTTGAGGTGGAGCATTCTAAGCAAGTCCTTACTTCTAGAATCTAGGTGGTGGTTGGAATGCATTGTGCTCATTTCTCCATTAAAAATTTGGATGATTACGCTACCCAAGATTATATCTATTCGAATATGGTCCTTCATTGTTGTGTTGAAAATTGTTGACAAAATTCACTTGTTCTCCACTAGTTGGAGCTGAGTGATTCCCAATTAAGCACTCAAGAGTCGAATATAGTCCTGAACATAACTCACAAAAAACAATAAGGTTAGTATTAAAAGATTGTGTTGAGGTGAGCTTACTTACCTAAGTAGTGAGAGATGCAATCTAAGCTGTCAATTGAGATACAGTGTGATTGTCACTGGCTACTACCACTCCTAGCTTGCTTCTCTCGTTTTGCCAGTTATGTACATTGGTGGCGATCTCTTCTATTAGTGCACTTGCTTCATTATATGTCTTATCCATCAGAGCACCTCTAGCTGCAACATCAACTGGGGACCTCAATATTAGGAGATTGTTTAGTAAGCCATGATGTGGGCATTTTCTGATCGCCTCCTTGAATCTCTCCTATGCTTCATAAAGTGACTCACCACTAAACTTGGTGATGTCATTCCTTAATTTTGCGGTCCTAGCTGGTGGGAAAAATCTCCTTAAGAACTTTAATGAAAGATCAGCCCAAGTGGTGATAAATTCTTATGACAGTGAATGAAACCAAGCTCTAGCTTTATCCCTTGGTGAAAAGGGAAAGAGCTGTAATCTAATAACCTCATTTGTCACATTACTCATCTTCATTGTATTGCAGTATTGAAGAAATCCTACAATATGCTAGTTAGGACTTTCATTGGGATACCCTTCGAACTGATTCGTCTGAACCATTTGAATAAGGGACGGCTTCAACTCAAAGTTGTTAGCTTGAATAATGGGCCTCCTTATAATCGAACCCATCACCGTAGGTATTGTATAATCTCGTAGTGCTCGCGGAACTCCTTATATTTGATTATTACACTCATTACCTGCCATCTCTTCTATCCTTCTTCTGTTATCTCACCTCAACCAATGTAAAGTGTGCTCTATTTCTGAATCTAGTGGTAAAATTTCAACACTTTTACTCTGTACATAAAACACCTGCAAAGAGAACAAAAATAACACACATCGTAAATTGCGCTTAAATTACTAACAGAACTAAAGGGTTTAATATTTCTAGTCCCCGGCAACGACGCAAAAAACTTGATTCGCTTAAATTATATATATATATATAAATAAATCTCGAATACTCCAATAAGTATACTAGGTTAAAATCAAGTAATATAGAGAAAATAAGGTTATTGATCTCTCGAGGACTAAAAAATTACTAATCCTATGCTAGTTCTTATTAATATTCAAGCAATTAAAATTAAATTAATTAATCTAATAGTTACTCTAAAACTATTGACAAGAAAATAACTATTAAAATTATAAAATCAAGCAATCAATTGAGAATTGTGGGAAAACAGAATCTACCCTAGATTATGCTAATCAAATTGCTATTTTGTTATATAAATTAATAGCTATATGGTTATTATACCTTAAAACCTAAGGATTTAAACTCCTAATTAATTAGTTAGCTCCCGTATCTTCCAATTATTAGTAGACTCTAAATTACAATCATATATCTCTTGATACTATGATTGTCTAATGTCCTAAATCAATTATCCCTAATGTCTTATTGAATAATTAATCACCGAACATCGCATTAATTCATAGATAATTTCTAATTAATTCAATTAACTCTGCTTCCACATTAATTAATCAAATCAACTAAGGATTTCTAACAAACCCTCTATCAACTCCCGTATCATTAAGGTTTCTAACAATTATAATCAATTGAACAATTATAATCTCATAGAAATTGCAATTACGAATCATCCATATATCTCTTAATTCTATAACATGAACACAATCATCATCTTAGGTATCTAGAGTTTCATCAATTCCTACAAATAAATTTAACCAGCAATGGATTTGGAAACAAAAACATAAATACTAATTGAAATTGCAAAGAAATTCATAATTGAAAACATAAGTAATTCATAGAATTGCATAAGAAAAATTGAAATAGATGTCACCAATTCTGTATTGAAAAAAATAATCTTCAATTACAACTTCAACTTCTCTCTACTACGAAAGCAAATTCTTCTCAATGATCCAAGTAATTCTCCCGAAGAATTCCTCAAGAACTAACTAAAGATTATTCTATGGCTCTTTAAGTCTAAGGGAAGTGTGTTCATAAGTCTCTCAAACGATGAAACATAAGCTATTTATAAAAAAAATTAGGGTTGACTCGCCTAACTCTTTTTTTCATGAAGGTTGGCGGTATAAGTGCATGGTCAGCTTGTAGGCTGGCGGTGTAAACATCAAGGGCCGCTGGTATAAGTTGTAAGACAGCTACCTTCATTTCCAATTCACACGTATTGATTTGGACTTTGTTCCCTTGCTTAAAATTCCTCTAAATAGTCCATAATTCCACTTTTGAATCCTTTAATTCCTAAAATATCCAAATGAAAATAATTAAGTACCATTTCTCAATGATTTCTATAAAATCAATAATAAGTCTATCTTAATTTGCACTTTAAAACATGAAAAATATGCCTTTATTAGGTGGGTGGTCGAAACCATCTCGACCTTCACAAACTCAGCATGAGTATCAGCATCCATGGAACCTAACTTGTTTGAATAATTGCTGCAATATCCATTAGAGCCCACATTGGAGTAAGTTGATGACTCCGGCCAGTCTTCCTTCTTAGGATCTTAAACTACAAGTGTAGGAGGCTCAAGGACAGGCTTCCCAATCTCTATCTCATCTCCTCCATCCATCAACTTTATAAGATGAATGGGGTCATCTCCTGGTGTTATCAGGGGTCTAGCCCCCTATGGAAACCCATCTTCGAGTAACTCCTGCTCGGCTCCGTCCATCTCCATCATGTTTGGAGTAAGGTCTTATAGTATCAGCTCCTCTAATGTCTTAGTCTCATCATCTAACAACTTTTCCATGTCAAACTCCAACTCCATCTCCTCCCATAAGGTGTCTACAACCTACTGGATATCGATCTCAAGCAATGATAAGTGGTCACTTGTATGATACCTAGCAAATTCAACTTTGTGCCAAACTTGCCTCCACTCACTAAAAGCCAAGGCTTAGGGTCGGTAAGAGTTGCTGACTAGGAATGTAACCTTTAGAGGTGGTATAGTGAGTCCATTAACTCAAGACTTGTACTCTAAAACATGAATAAGCTCTGTTTCTATCTAGATTGGCATGTCTAAATCCATGAGTAGCTTAGCATTAGAATCTCTAGTAATCTGTAAGCTTGCTCCTCTACCAGGACAATACAATGCTTATACTGTGAGGCTCTCCCATTAAGGCCAAATCCTTGCATAATAAGCAGTCCAAAAGTATCTCATCCTCGTCCATTTGAAACTTAAGCCACCACTCTATGAGAGTCGGAAAGTCCTCCTAAAATCACAAGGGTTTTCTTATAGTTAAGGTTTTATTACTCTTTCAAGCTAAAGATGTTTATATAAACAATATCCTAACCTAATTCTACCCCTTTCAGCTCACCTGGTAGGTTCTTCCTAAGCGTCGTAGGTTAATTTTTACCTCATTAAACCCGGATGCTTTAATAACACTTAAATACTGTCACAAATCAGAGGGGGTTGAGTTGTGGTAGTACCACCATGTAATATGGAAAGATCTAAGATCAAGCACCATCCTTGATGAAGAGCCTTTGACGTATTACACGAGGCATCTCACATCTACAACTTCTTCCCAGTAACTTACATTAAGTAATAGTTGAGCACAAAAATTAAAGTCATATCATCCAATTAAAACTAACACAAATATAGATAAGAGGGAATATAAGGTTTTCTCCTAAGACAGTCATACAATACTAAGATAAGTTATCAATAATAGTCCAAGATACTTAACAAACTCAAGATACTTAATAATTGCAAATATAGAGAGTTCAAATATGGGTAAATTGTTCACTTGAGCTCTTAACTTCTTTACACCAATCAACCTTAAGCTTATGCAATTAACCTCAAGCATCCCGTGGCTTGGCTCCAGCTAAAGATCTTGCTGCAATATCAAACTATGGGGGTAGGGAGGGTGGTAAGCTTAACTGCTTAGTGAGTAACCAATCTACTTTGCTAGCAAACAATATCAAATAAGTTATTAATCAAGCATATGGATGCATGGACATACATATGCAATGTAACAATATATATAGTTAGCTAGTAACTGTATACACTACAGTTTTAACACCCACCATTGCCTGGGTTAAGAACTATTTAAGCACGTCAGGACTTAGGTATTTGTATCAAATTCGAAGTCTCTTGTCAATAATATCACCCTCAGTAGTAGACACAGTCAACCTCAAGCAAAAGGTGATACTCTCTATAGCTGAGTAGTTTCTAAAGGTCGAAGCAAGAACATGCCGTACAAAGTACATCATATGATAACAATCTCAATATACGTCATATAACATGGATCTAACTAGGCATGATCCCTTGTTCTACTGCATGATGTTGATGCCCTTAATTTTATATTATACGATGCAATGCATGTCCAATTTAATTAGGGGTTGAATATTTATTAGCTCAAATTCATAGGTAGCTAATCAATTATATTTAGACACTCTAAGATCCTAAATTCTAATGCAGCAAGCATATATGTTCGTATTAGCTTAAGATATTTTATAAGCAAGATCAATCATAACAAGCACATACAAAATCTTATATGCCCCAAACATGCAACAATTTTAGTTTTTTTTATATAATTAAATAATTTGCTAGCTACAAGCACAAAACAAGCAAACTAGGGGGTGGTATACTCACTCAGCCATGATACTCAACAGTCCTAATAGTCCTCGACTACATCTAATTCAATATCCTCATTACCTGAAGAAGATAATTAAGGTTTATGAGTATTCTATTTGCATTAGCTAACTAGGCTTATCGCTCATTAATCTTGAGTTAGTTATTTTTGTAATTCGGAAGTATTTTTCTTTGTCTTAACTCCGTTTTTGGTGATCTTATAGTCATTTTAATCATTTTCGAATGTTATTTCATTTGGTAAAGTTATTTCTAAGTTTCTAGGTTGGCAAGTTTTCGGTTTGGGCCTTATAAGGTCATAGGCCCCAATGGTGAGTTAGGTCACTTTAGGATTTGGGCCTAATTTTGAGTCTTAGGTTTGGTTTTTGACTTTGGGCTTTATACTTAATAATTTAGGCCTTTTTTAAAGTATTTTAAATGAGCTTTTTCCACCCAACACCTTAAAATTTTAAAGTGGGCCTTGGTGATACTCTTATGGGTCTAAATGGGCCTTTTCACTAAGTTTAAAGCTCTAAATCACTAAGGGGCCTATGGTGGGTGTCTTGGATGGGCCATTGGGTTTAGCAGGCATCTTAAATAACTCTTCCTAAGCCTTTCATCCTATGTTTCGAATCTGGTCACTTATGTAAATGGACTCTAAAGTTAGTCCTTTTAGGCTTTTTAAGTCTAAATCACCATTTAAGGCTTTGGGTTCAAGCCCACTTATCTTTTTGGGCCTCAGCCCAATATTAAACTAAAGTTTAGCCCACTTTTGTTGTTTTTACAAATATAGAAATTAAAGTTTTAGTGGTCATTATCACCATTTTGAAACCTATAGTTACTAACTAAGCTAATTTAGGGCCTTAATTACACTTTAGCCTACTTAACTTGGTTAATTAATTCCTAAATAATACTTAACACAAAATAAACATGTCATTAAGCTAATAAACCAATTTTTACAGATTTGGTGGGATCATGGAAGTGGCAGCCTCTTAGTGTTCTTACGTTCAATTCCTTCATTTTCATGCAACACTTGACTTTATGATGATCCTACTTAAGTATCCTATATATTTACTCATCTAAAACTATAGTCATCACATAAAAATGATTAGGAAATTAGGGTGGGGGACATGTGAGTTGCAGCATGAAGAAGAAAGTGGGGTTTCATCACATTTCTCAATGATTAGGACTCAAAATCAACACTATACTACACTACTTTAACTATTAATGTCATGTCACTTACTAAAGTGTGTTTTCTTTCTACGAACCTTTACTTGTTCTTCATAAATCATCTTAAAACACTTAAGCCTTTGTTTCAAAGTAAGGTTCACCTATGAAAATGCAAGTTCCTAATACTTTTCTTCATGACGAATTAAGGAAAAACTTACCTAACTACTTATCGGAGCAAGAAGTGTGGAGGGTCTCCTTATGGTGTGTATGCCATGAGCTTATGTGTGTATGTTAAAGGACTAGGGGGATGTGTGTGGTTGGTATGAAGCTTGGTAGTGGGTGGTTTAGTGTAGTGGTGGAGTGGCCAGTTGATAGGGATCATGGATTGATAATGTGTTCCCAAGCTCAAGGGCTCGCTAAAATGGTATATCGAGTTGTTTAGGGTGAGCTAAACGCCAAGGAGCAACGCATTCCTCAAATTGCTCTGCTGAGTTACCTCACCCTCCATATTCAAGAAGCTGTCAAGGTGATCAGCTTAGATGCCAAGTCAACCCCTTCGATACAATCCCATCCGAACAACAAATCAGAGTGCTGATAGCCACATTTGTGCTAAAGCTAAGCTGATAATTGTTAAGAGCTAATCACCCGAAGCTAACCTGAAGATTATTCACCCATAAATCTATCCCAGTCCAGTCCCAACTATCTAAGTTGTTGATGTATCAATGCCGACTTGATTAAAGCCTCTCCTGCTCGGCCCACAATGTCATTGGAACCACAAAATGAGCAAAATGACGTGTATCCTGCCTTTTTCTAACACCCATATTGCCCTTTTTACCAATAGATATTCTTTTTGCATGATTACTTTGCTACCCCCTATAAATTATTCCCCTTTTCCTCAACAAGTAAGAATCCTTTTCTGTAATTTCCTATAACCTAAGACTTACTCTAATTAGGTACTATAAATACTAGCATATTGTAATAACTGTAAGAACAATGCAGAGAATACACTGAATTTTTAAACACACTCTCTTGAGCTAAGTATTTTTCTACTTACTCTTGAGCTACTCTTATTTAGCATATTGAGCATGGACTAGTGGTGAGTGACCTTGAGCCATACGTATGCGTCATATCAAGTGTGACTTAAGCTTGTATGAGCCGTTGGCATGTCATATCCATCATTAGTGCATGAGAACCCTTGCTCAACCTTCAACTATCATTTATCTTTCGGACCATCTCGTGGTTTAGACCCACCCCATTGGTTATGTACGATATTGGGTTCATGTATTCACCCAAGGATCCATATCATCCTAGTATCAAAGCTTAGATACGTTCAAAGCTAGATTTTATTACTTTGTTCTCTGAGTAATTTGTTACTATTTAAAGTGTTCAAAGTTTTGCTGTTGAAACTAAGAACTTAGTCGGTAGCTAGTGTTGAGGAAAAAATTCGATGCTCTATTTTCCCTTGTTTCTCCTATGTGAAACAAAATGGTTGTTTGTTTGCTTGTTGTGTAGTTTTCTTGGTGTTAGGGGTATTAGTTATTGATATACTATTGTTATTCACTGAAAGAACTTTTGAGTGGTATTTTAGTCATCAATTTTTTGGGATAATCAACAATGTCAAATTGTAGTGTTCAGGGAACTTTGGGAAACTAAGAAAATTGTGCTCGAAATAACCAAGGGCAACAAGAAAGTTTCACACCTCAGTTAGTGGGTGATCAATACTACATCACCGACTTAGTAGCTAAATTGATGACTTTTATCCAAGAAGATAGACAATGAGCTAAAAATAACCCTATTAAACAATGTGAGCAACAAGAGAGACGGAATGGTTAGTTTAGCCAAGTTAATGCCCTAGCTCAACTGCTTCGAGTTGAAGGAATTGGTAAGGATGCTAGGCAAAGACTAGAACTTGAAGAAATTGAGGAAGAAGAGGAAGGAGATGATGAAGCAGAGGAGTACTATGAGCCTAAAGAGAGGAATGTTTGAGCCCCTAGAGTTGAAGGGTTGATAATGTGTATTCTAAGCTTTTCTAGAAGTAGTGATGTCGAGGACTACTTAGATTGGGTAGATAAGATTGAAAAGCAATTTGAATGCAACAAAGTACCCAATAATGTAAAGGTTAGACTCATTGTATTGGAGTTCACTGGTTATGCCACCCTTTGGTAGAAGAACCTGTAAGCCACCTAGAGAAAGGAAGGAGAATGAGAGATTAGGAGTTAGGATAAAATGAAGAGGGTTATGAGGGGATGGTTTATGTCGAGCTATTATTTACAGGATGCCTTCAAAAGATTACAGGAGCTAAGATAGGGAGGATCAACTGTTGAAGCTAATGTTAAGGAATTCCAAATGTTAATGATCTAATGCAAGGTTAGCAAACTAGAAGACCAAACTGTATCTCAATTCATTGGTAGACTAAAGTATGTGATCGGAGATATCCTAGAAACCATGGATAGTAGGTTGCTTGGCGATGCAATTTGAGATGCCTAGAGGATAGAAAGGTGCTAAATAGGAAGGTTCTAACCATCCGCGAGCTAACCTAGTAATAGCCCAGCTATTTTGAACAGACCTGCGCAAATGGAACCAAGTAAGGTTGCTGAGACCCGACTTGCTCAAACAACTCGAGTAGAGGAGAGGGAAGTCCTAAGGAAGTTTGAGAAAGGCCATAGTTCAGGTAGGAAGATGAGTGAGATTAAGTGTTTCAAATGCCAAGAATTTGGATACATGGCCACTTAGTATTCAAAAGAAGAACTATAGTTACTTGACTACACTCAGTAACTTACTTGGACAAGTCAGCTTAATTGACCAAGTTGGCTCATTGGGGTCAAGTCGGCATTTTGCTCCTTCTCTACCTCTCCACTTACTAAGCTATTTGTAGAGCCTCATCCATCATAGTAAACTGCTGAAGTTCCACAATATCTCATATATCACCTCTCAATCCATTGAGGAATATAATATTGTTCAAGCTAGTGGTTCATCCACTTCATAGCGAATCATGAGTATCTGAAATTCTTAAACATATTAATCAATAGTTCGGCCTCCTTGCCTCAGCTCTTGAAGCTAAGCAAAAGTATCTTACAGATATGTATCTAGTACAAACCTATTTTTAAGTATCCTCTTCATCTCAAGTTAAGTATTAACTTCCCTAAATCCTTCTTGTCTCCTCATAAGTTGGATGATCTTCTACCATATACTGGCATACTTTGAGAACTTAACAACAGCAATCCATACTGATAACAATCAAAGACACACATAACTTTTTCCTCCCAATCCAAATAATCATTTGCACCCTAAAACCATTGAAGCTTAAAATTTGAAGCTTTATGTGGTTGACAGCTTGAGGTGCTTGAGCTTGTTCTTCTTCCATATTATACTCTTCTTCTTCTTCATCGTTCATATCTCTTAAGTCAATCCTTCATTGTACCCATCCTCCTACTCCTCCACCTTGAACTTATCAAGCTAGGTTCTGTCCCCTAACTAGTCAAGTAGATTACAGAGTATTCTATATGACCTCAACAAGTTGATAGGCCATTGCATGAATAGCCCTAGTTAAATTAGCTAAGAGGTTGGCTACTTCATCAAGTTTTTTGTCTATACTCCTAAGGGTACCCTGAGGTTGTTAGCCATGGTGGACAATACCACCATTGTCATCCCTAATTCCAATGTTAACACTTAAGTCAATCATTTTCTTCAATAAACTTAGTAACAACTCAAATTCTAAGAAACAACAAATACGGTTCTTCATGCTATACAAACAAACACACACTTGTCCTTCATAAAGGTTCAACTGATTTGTGAACAATAAACCTAACTGGAACATACTTTGTTTTTGTGTATTCAAAATAGGGCAAAACAGATTATACATGAAAGCAACTACTACACCCCTTTAACTTATACAACCACTTCAGTGAATCTTTACTCCATCTTAACACACTATCGCAACAAATGCTACTTCACAAAAACTCAAATACAACTTACCCATATGAAATGTTCGCTTTGATATCGAGATGATGTACAACTACAGCTAAGAATAGATAGGGCTAGTCACTAGGGTGGGTTTGAGCTTGCAAAAAGCTCCAAAAAAAGTGATGGAAAGTGGAAAAGTAAAACACAAGCAAGCCCATGAACAATTGTACAAGATATGATGTACTAATGGAACTTTTAAGGACTCATGGCACAACTTGATATGAGCTACGAGGTGGTTCAGTGAGGTTACTCGTCACCTAACCTTACTTAGGGGTTAGGATAAGAGTGTGGTAAGTAAACAAGCTAACGAAAGCAATATTTACAAAAAAGTATATTTAGTATATTGATGATGATGATGATCATAAGATCATTGCAGCTACATGTATTGTGGGTGTTTATACCCAAAAAACTAAGGCAACCTACCTATAAATAGAAAAGATTAAAAAGGATATTATCTAAAAGAAGTAATGTACAAGGAATAATAAGGGTGCAATTGAAAATACAATAAAATGAGCATCTTATATGGAGAATTTTGTCACATGGTTGCTTGGACACGTGGCTCATTATGGATGGATGGCTTTTTACCAGAAAAGCCAATTCTATATGATTAACTTAGTTTTTGTCGAGCCAAGGTACCGAGCAAAGGTGGTAGGTCAACTGTATCAAGTCGAGTACATAATTCTTCAGAGGTAAATTTACCTTAGACACTTTTAGTATGGTTAGATTCAAGTTGTCTAAGCTAATGATAAGATAAGTCGAGCTGATGTTTAAGTGTAGTTCAGGTTCGCACCTAGAGACGAATGTTGAGTACAAGAGGGTTTGGTTTGGCTAGGCAATCAAGTCGATAAATTGTAGTTGCTTGGACTCTTTGATAGTTGGTCTTAAGGAGAGGATTTGCTTGGCCATGCTTTCTAGCCCTCGAGCTCGGGTGTAGGTCAAGGGTCCGATGGATTAATTCCTATTAATAGGTCTCATTCACCGAGCTTAGTGTCATCAATTGTTATACAATCTTCTTTCCTTCCTCAATAAAGGCATAGGGGTTTTTATATCCGTCGTGAGTAACATGTTGATCAAACATCCAAGGTCTTCTAAGTAACGAATGTAAAGCTCTCATGGGGAGGACATCACATACTACTCCGTATCTGTCTATGTTCCTAATGCAGAATGGCATAGCTACTTGCTCTATAATGTGTGGAGCACCCTTGTCAAGTAGCCAACGTAACTTATAAGGTCGGGGGTGCTCAGAGGTCGGCAGTCCTAACCTTTGCATAAGGGATTAAGTAACAAAATCAGTATAGCTCCCGCCATCCATAGTTATGGTGCATAGTTGTCCTTTAATGGTGCACTTGTTATGAAACAAATTTTCTCTTTGCTCTTCCTTGGAGTTTGATGATATGCAGCATAGACATAGGTCTCCTCTTCTTCCTCAGCTTTAATACATCTATGATTCTTTCCATCCTTAGGCTCTCTCTCGTCGATGATATGTACTACATCTCCTCGGAGCACCATAATACATCGATTAGGACACTTAATAGCCATCTATCCATAACCTAAGCATTTGAAGTACTTCACCTCCCTTCTCATACATCCTCGAGGGTCGACTTATTTTCATCTCGGCTATTCTAGCCTACTTGGTTATCATTAGGTCAATCATGTTTTTCCTTAGCTCAAGAGGGTCTCTTCGACTTAGCATGAGTAGGTTGGTGTGGAGCAAGAGCTCAAGAAAAACTTAAGCCAAGTCTATTAGGGGTGTTTCTTCTTTGCTTTTTAACCCTCTATGTTACCTTAATGGCCTTTTCCAATATAAAAAACCTTTGTATTTCTACAATGTGGTGAAGAGCATATTTAAGTCCAAAAATGAATCTTAACACTATATAAGTCTTAGGTTCATTTACATTAGCTTGGATCTTTAGCATTTGTAATTCCTTGACATAGTCATCAACTGATCGGCTTCCTTAGCAAAGCTCTTACAACTTAGCAAATATATCTTTAAATATGTCCCAAGTATGAATCTTCTCCTCATCAACCTCTTCATCTCTACCTAAGTCCATCTACTTCACCTTCCATCTCTCGCTCTAGTCACATTCAAACTCTTCCACTACATAAAGGCATATCTAGAGAACATAAGAGCAACAATTTGGACCTTTATGGATTTTGTATATTCATACTGATCAAACACTTTTTCAACCTTCTTTTCCCATTCCATATATTCATCTGCATCTCTATTACCAATAAAGGTAGGAATCTAGACTTTGACATTATTAAGTCCTTAGGGAGCTCGGCATCCTTGTTCTTGTGCTTTATAATATTCCACTTCAGCCCCTTCCTCTCCATCATCATCTACTTCTATCTCCTTAACATCCTCCTTAATTTCTTCTAACTCCAGCCTTTATCTAGCAGCTCGGTGGGCTACTCCTCTAGCTTAGTAGGGTTGAACTGGGTGATTAGCTCAGCTAACTTGACCATATCATCTCACAGGAACATTCTCAACTTGGCTATGGTGAGGTATACCCTGTGGTTGTAGCCTGTTTGCTTACATTGTAGTAACTAGACTCTTAATAAGATTAGTGACCTGATCAAGCTTATCATCAGTTGACTCTAGGGTATTATTGTCATTTAGTCCATGGCTAACATGAGCACCACTATTCTGATTACTAATAATTCCTTGAATGCTAGAATCTAACATAGTGAAACACCTTAACAATTTGGACAACACAATACTTACCAAAAACACTCCCACTTACTATATAGAATCTTACTAACACCTTCTAACCACTCCAATACCCAATATAGCTCAATATAATACCAAAAATGAAACTTGTTATAATTTCAAAGAAGGAAGCTGAAGATAATAGAGTAACAACAGGAATTGTACTTATCACTCTATAAACCTTCGCTATACAACCCATAACTTCAAAACTCACTTCTTATAAACACACAACAACAGCTATGGAAGGAACACAATAGCTACTAATAGCAAACATGAGCAAAACTCGATTGCACTTCACACACTTCCTCTTAGAATTGTGCTCTGATATAAGCAAAGCTAATGCATCTCCGAGTTCATAATATAAAGGCCACACCATAACGGACAATAATAAGAAAATAAAAAGGGGGTTTAGCAAATCCGGGTAGCTACCAAACTGGATATAACACACCCACACGATCTATAACTCTTCAAATATGATTTATTCGTCCGAACTATAGGATCACTCACCATTACTCCTTACTAAAGGGAATAGATAAGAGTTAAGGTTAAGAGAGAACACTAGAGTTGCTTAGAAAAAAGAAACTTGTAATAATCAATGATAATGAAGATGTTGTCTACAAATAAGGAAGTAAAGTATTTATATGACCTTAATTAAGTTTACACTAAATGAGGAAATGGAAAAAAATGAATAATATAAAAAAGATTCCTAAAACATTCTCAAAAGGGTAAAAATGGAAAATAATACATTGTACAAAAAAGTAGAGAATCATTCTAAAACATTATGCTAGAAGACACGTGTCATCACGTGACAAGTGATTCGTATAGAGGTAGGTCATGTTGGTATGAAGTCTAAGGTAATTCTACAATTGTAGGAATAAACTTAAGGGGCATCGAGAGAAGGCTTAAGAATTGGGTAGATTTGGTTCGATTCATGTTAGAGCTCAAACACTGAAGGATATTCAAATTCTCTCCAAGTTGAGTACCTTAGTTGCTTAGCTCAAATAGACGCTTGAAGTTGGTTGGCTTGGATGCTACCTGGATCATGTTAAGAGCTCAATAATAGGTATGGTTTAGCGAGTTAGCACATTTATTCGGTAGCTTAGTTGGCTTAGCATGCTTATCCTTTAGCCATGTTAGAATTGGGCAATGTGGTTCTAGGTTGGCAATGGAATCTTCTCCTTTAAGTAATTCTAGAGCTAGGATGCAATGAGTAAGTACTAACATTTCCTTAGCTCGGCTTCTGGTGATTGGTTTGAAGAGTTGATTCCTATCATCTCCACATCACTCTTATTAGCAAAGAGTCACCCAAAGCACTCTTCTAGTAGATCAAACCTTTATGAAGGTCCACCTACGAACAAAGGAGGGGGTATTCACTTATCGTAATGAACCAATGGCATAATATCCTAGTTGTCAAGGATCTCAATGGTAAGGAACTCGACATTCTAAAGGATCTGCTTCGAATCCTTTTGATACATATCTGCCTAGATACCTCCCTTCCAAGCCCCCTACAAAGCAGCTATGACCCCAACCTGGTTGGACCCACCACTAGAACCCACCCCCTTAGGCCTTGAGCTGACTAGTGGTATACCTACTAAAATATCACCCACAACATGCTAAACTACCTCAAGAAGTGTTTGCTACTTCCTATCTATCTTCTTATTAGATCTTATTGAAGGGTACCGCGAAGTCTCCCCTTCCCCCTCCACGGCAAGTTGTTTTCTCTTATGCAACTATTCGAACACACCCTCTAACTACCTATTCTGCACTATGAGTAGCTTTGCCCTTTTTGGTAGCTAACTCCATAGATGCAAAAAACCAACAAACTCATTAAGTAAACAAATAATATGAGGACAACGTACTTATTACATCAAGGACGAGTAGGCTCGATCTACCCCAATATAATGACAAAATGACATAGCAAATAGCTAAGCACCTCTCTTCGATAAAGGGTAGCTAATAGCTGTCTCCATCCCAAATAACAATGTACTACTTCTATACTTGCAATAGATAGATTGATGATAGAACTTCTTCTACTCTAATAAGTTCAATAGCGTGATACTGGTAATGGTGTCCTCATCCCCCAATCCGCCTAACCTCCTACCCTAAAGAGGACACCTTTACTAAGACAGGAAAACTAGAGGCTTAGGAGTGACAACATAGTAGAAGAACCCTTTCCAATCATCAAACTTATTTAGCAAATCGCTGAAGATCCACAGCGTCCCCCCTGGGTTGGCAACATATACCTAACCATCAACCATCCTCTTTACATGTAAGAAATTCCTAAATAACTATGTTGTTGGCCTCCATAGCTCCCATAGGCACAACACCTCAAAGGTGAACAGCTGTACCCATCCATTCATAATGAGGCTCCTTAAGTAAACATTAAAATAATGAAAGAACTCCATAAGAAACTCCAAAAAGGGAAGTTAAAGACCCAATTTGAATGACTTTACGTAAATACCAAACGATAGATCATCTCCTATATCATATGCCCATTATCTACCCATAGGCACCTCCACTCTTCACTTAGGAACTTCATCAACTACTCGAGTCACAAGCCTCAACTTCTCCATGTTTGCCACATACACAAAATGACCACACGCCTTATCATTAGCATTAGTTGTGCCTAGTAGCTCCCCTTCCTTGTCCTCTCACCATCTGTAGGACATACATTGCATTGCCTCAATTACGCACACTCCCTTTATTACTCTCCAAACTAGAAAGTTATAATAATCTTATCGTGTAAACTAACTTAAGATAGAAGTTAGCCACTTTAATCGCTAATGTAAGTATAGCTTACATAAGGTGTTTATCACTTCCTCACTTTGAGTCATCTCATTCTGAATCTAGTAAATATCAACTTGTGATATAACTTTTCAAAAGAGATTTAGAAAATAAACTTGTAGCTCAAATGATTGAGAAAATTAAGCTTTACAAATCATTTAGAGTATCAAATCTCAATTTCAACAAAAAGTTCTAAAAGTAAATTGATTTAAGAAAATAGAGCGATTAGTAAAGGGTTTGTAAGATATCATAAGTTAATAAAGCATAATAACAATATCCATAATTAAGAACTAGAGAGTCACTAGTAGAGACCCAATTAGTTTCCCTATAAGTTAGTAAAACTAACAAATAACTAAGAACACAGCCCATTAGTCTTCAATCTCACTCCCCAACCTTGTTCTCTAGTCTTCTAAAACTTGGTGTAATACTAGTGAGTCTACTGGAAACGTACAAAACAGCTATAGGGGAATGAGCAACAATTTACTCAATAAGTAGGACGGAGATAATAGCATATATCTATCATCAAACAACTAGGGTTTTAAACCAAAGTTAATTAGATACAATACATATTTAAGCAAATGCCATTGAACGACATTAACCGATCATTGTGAGATTAGTGAAATCGTACTTGCTCTAATCTAGGTTTTGAGGGTTTTAATGCCATACACTTCGTAGATTGGAATCAAACTAAGGCTTATGCAATGGAGAAATACGCTTCACCCAATACTACCTTCGAACCATAGTCCCCAATCTTACCACGACCTCCTCTCCTATCACTTAGTTCAACTAAGGGTAGAGAAAGGACTATTTCTACTATCCTTATCGAAGGGTTTGGCTTGAGAATTCTAGTCGTATCCCTTAGGGAGTTGCATCATAGGTTCGGTTAGAATTTATGTTGAGTGTGAATTAATTTGCCACTTAAGGTGATCAAGTAATATCACACAATTTAACAGAGCAATCAATACATAAAGTCCAACACTCCATAATAGCAATACAATATCTAAGCACATACACTGCACACGCATAGGCTACTAAATTATAATCATAAACAAGACACACATTAAGATCTGCAAGTATTCTTAAACAATACTCCAAAGCATAGTAAAGTATTGATCCCACTTACTTAGAACTCAATTGCTCACTAACTATGCTTGTTAGTTTGTCTTTGTTGGTGATCCTTCGATATTTACCCTGATTTTGTACTTTATTCTACATGAAAATTATGAGACAAACTAACAGGCATAGTTATTCTACATGAAGTACCTTTGAACTCAATTGCTCACTTTATTCTTATGCATTAAGTATTAAAAATTTAGTATGGTGCTATAAGTATATTTTACATTTATTACCTTTGGAGTTATGTCCTAAGTTATCACTCCTTTAGTGTATTCAATTAGAGAAGCTGTTGAGCCATCCTCTACACCACATAGGTATTAAGGTTCATAACTAATTCAACCTCTAAGTAAATCTTCGAGGATGGTAAAAACTCAAGATTATTCAATAAACACCTTTTGAGCTAGATCACCCCTGAAGTTCTTAAACTGGAAATCTTCTAAGTTACCTCCTGAGCCATTTTAGAGTAAAGGTTTCAATAAGATTATCCTTTAAATCATCCTTTGAGTTTGATAACTACCTAAGATCTCCTATGAATTATCTTCTAAAACAACTTTTGAGTGCTCATACTCATATATTTTCACTTTAAGTATCCTCTAGGGCACCTTTTGAACCAATAATGTAATTTACTCAACTTTTATATCCTTTGGCAGAATATCCTCTGAGCCATCGTCTAAACCTAGTCAACTTCAAATTCCTTAAAAGTTCACCCTTTGACTCAGTCTTTAAGCCTTCTTTTTATATACTTCTCTTCAAGTTCTTCCCTCTAACTGAACTTCTGAGTGATTATCAAGTAGAACATTTGCCCTCTTACTTCCTCTAAGATAGCCTTTGACTTTGTTGTCTCTACAGTTTTTAAGAAAACCATCCTCTGACCAAGCTTTTGAATCCCCTATTTTTGCCTTTTATTCATAGGTTTTGCTTCCGACTCATCCTCCGAATATCATTCTAATGCAAAACTCATTCATAGAATCCTCAAAGTTATCATATGCCCTCATTCAATTCTCTTATAATCAATTCATTAGTCTATTTTCTTCTAACTTCCAATTAAGACGAACCAAAATAATACTCCAATCCATATTTCACAGAATCATTATATGCAAATTCCTTGTATAACATATCATCATTCCATATTACCCAATTTATTCACATTAGTGGCACATACTTGATTTTTTTTAACTTCTCTCAATAGAACCCCCTCCAATAGCACCCATGCACTACAAAATACTTTAATAATCAGTGGAGCTCAGAATCTAAGTGAGGTCTTTAAGAATAATACAATAGTTTTTACCAATAACACCATTTTAATCATAATTTAAGGCTAAAAAATTCATAAAAATTATAGAAAATAATTTAATAAAAAATCTCCTCATAGCATTTTAGTATAAATATAGGAAAGTTTATAGGTTTTGTCGATTTTTTAAAGACGTATACTGTAGCTATTATATTTGTATCAAATCATATTTTTCCTAGATTTTATAGATAAAAATATGTAGGAATAATTTTTTCATAAGTTTCTAGACAGTTCTTATATTTTTACAAAATTATATAAAATCAACTTAAATTTGGACCTCGCTAGAACTAATTGCTCTAGCCACCTCCTTATCAGTAGAGCTAGGCACGGCCTCCTCTATCCATTGGTGGTGGTGGCTGGTTTCTTAAAACTCTCTAAGTTTATGAATCGCCATGTGCTCAGATCGTGCACTAATTTTCAAATCTTTCCTTAATTTTCCTCTTTGATCACTTTCACTTACTCTAATTTTTTCTACATCCTCACCTGCATAAATGAGATGTTGGAGAGTGTTTTTAAATTTTCCAGAATAATTTTGATGATGAAATGATTTTATTTCACTCTCTATTCACACTTTGGAATTTTTATACTAACTAAATTTGCATGTTTAGCAACCCTTTATTCACTACAACTGTCTCATATCAATCCCCATGCCTATACCAACCACATCTAGTTGCCCAAACTTAATTAAGGATTTTTATTAATTTTTTTATTGATTTTCCCATCTTGTTTTAGCTTAAAATACTATTATTCGAGTATTTTAATTAATTAAAGGTATACGCATATACTTGAAAATTATACTTGACACATACACATATATTTTACATGTTATTTTATATCACATAATATTTTCATTACATATATAATTTATCCCTAAAAATTTAGGAGCTAATGGAATATATTTTACACATTTACAATAAATAATATGTATATAGTTAAATTACACTATTTTGGCTATACTATTTTTTGTTTTATTATATTTCTAATATCCAAGTCTATGAGATGTCCTCATCTAATATTTCGAGTCTCTTCATAAATTTTTAGTTCATTTGGGTTAGTTTCATTAACATCCTAAATTACTCACTTGAACAACTACGAGAAATTATGAGGCACATACCTTCCTCTTTGCCCAAGACAGTATCACCTCCTCTTCATTACTTACTATCACCATTGCCACCATCATCATTTCAAGGGGAATAGGTTATCTCCCCCTTCTTAGGCCAAGTCCTTGCAACCTTCATCCACCTCCCTCAAAATGGATTGACTACAAGACTTACTTTGCTAATCGGTTATCCTCTAATCAGCCATTATCAAAGATCAATGAAGAAAGAATATCATAGAAAGAACTAGCTATGAAATCCAGTAGTCTCCCCTAGATTAACAACATTAAGTGACAAATGAAGATCTAACCACCCCCTTATATACATAACAAGGGAGAAAATGGAAATGGTTTCTCCTACTCTCAAAGTACGAACCTACGAAAGGATGTGCACTAAGCCTTAGCCGTCCACATGTCCTACTCTATGAGCTAAGGGCTTCGTTTGGTCTATATATACGAATTGATGATGTAGCTTGACAAAAGAATGCCTTACGCATGCAATTACCCTTTAGGAATCATCAATGCATACCATGCTTCCCAACAAAGGTCATCATGACACTTCAAGCAACCTAACTGTCACATCAATCATGTTAAATTATTGTAAACAGGAAAGCTCACTAGACTAAAGATGCTAGATGTTATGCTACCAACTAGTGAATGCAAGCCCCTCTTCTTAAGGAGAAGGACGACCATGCCTTGGCCTAGTTACCTTACATAGATAACTCTCCTTATGTCTTAGATGTAGAGGAGAGTAGAAGGATAAATGTTGATACTTGATTCTCACTCAACTCGAGACCTATCATACGAGGAAGCTCATCAAGAAACATGTAAGCAAACAGCGAGCTCACCTTCCATAACATGACCCACTAGACCAGCTACACAACGTCTCACTTGAATAGATTAGCTCGACTACTAAGCTTGTACACATTGATCATCAAGCACAAGTAAGTGTCATAGTCTGTATTTTGAAGGGAAGTAGGGGTGTTTAACATAAGGCTTAATGTGAAGTGAGTAGCGTTAATTGGCAGTTTGTTCGTAGGGTGGAGTAGTATCTCAAGGTAGGGTTAGCCTCTAGTGAGCAAACCGGTTAGAAGTTGATGCTGCTCTCTTAATGATGGCCATGATAGATCAAAAGCAATTGAGAAGTTGAATGTCCTTATCATATGGAGGATAATGACGTTGCCAATCGCCACTCTTAAAGCAAGAAGGGCTTAAAATTGTCCTAGGAAGATATGTAGGATAAAGATTGGTTCGCTTTCTGTAATTAAAGAAAATACATGAAGCAAAGAAGGGTTGAGAAGCTGTAGGATGCCTAACCCAAGTAGACTACCTTGATTGCTAAACCTACGTACTTTTGCTACCTAGTGTCAACTCGGGTCTCTAATCATTCTCAACTGGGCATCTATCAACCCCTCCCTTGATGTCCTAACTCGATCTTTGTCTCTACTACCTGCTCTCCATTATAATCCATTAATGGCTATCTAACATCTGTGGTACGGTTGATACACTCAATAGTCCCTACTCCTATGGATGTTAGACTTCTAAGCCATAGATCTAGTTATCAAGCTAATCATGGCTGACTACCTTCAAAGTTGCCCAGTCTCTACCACAGCGCATCTTACCTGTCGACAACCAGTACAAGCAAACCTAAAGCCATCACGTGTTTAGGTGATCCCCCATAAAAGGTAAATGGCACCACAAGGTAAGGGGGGCTTAACTTCTTTCTTATTCCTCTATATTGAAAATACCTTTACTTCCTCAACTTGACCACATACATAGAGGACAAGCATTGCCCCTTGGGTCCTTAGTGCTTGTCTCTTCCTCTCCTTAATCTTCCTTACTAACTTGAGCATCGAAGGGCCCCTGTAGGTACACTCACAGGAAGGCTTTTATAAGGATCAAAGAGGAGGAGGCAAGGCTTAAATCCATTCTGTCAAAGTTTTATGCTTGCCTATTTAAACCTAGTTGGTTCAACCACAATCAACAAATATAATTATGGAAAGTGTAATTTTAGTTTTACATTTATACATAATATTTTTGTAGGTTTGCTTCACAATAATAATAAAAAAACTACGTTTTTAAGAAAATGAGGATTACTCTTTATTAATACATCTACATTTTCTATAATTTTTATTATAAAATATATATTTATTATATAATATGAAATCCAATAGCATTTAATAGCACAAATAGTAGGATTTTAGATACTCATCATTGCGGTCAAGAATGGAATGGAGCCAAGCCGATGCTTGCTTAAGAGGTTGACTTAGGTAGGAGAGCTATGCAACTTATAATGGCCAAAAGCTACGCACACATAAAAAAAAATATAAAAAAGCCAACCTAAACAAAATATCCACCACTTACCCTTTCATATGTCAAAAGGCTTATCTCCGTCATTTAAAAAGTTATTTCCCCTTTTTTTCATCATTTGAAAGTACCACCACATGCTGGGTAACAACTTGTCCAAAGTAAGGGTAACTCCATGCACGTATAAGGTAAAGTGGACATATCCTTCAAAAAACAAATTAACAAAAAAGTGTATGTATGCTTAAAAGCCACTTAGAAGTATTTATAGAAGCATTGGAAGAAATAGTTTTGATAATAATTATTGCCTAGAATAGGACTAAAATTTGTTTATTTGGTTTGAATAGTCCTCTTTATATATTTGAAAATACTTATACTAATGTTAGGTTTTGTATACAATTTGTTGGAGTCATGAACAATGAATAAAACCTAAAACACATATTTGCTTCTTCTTCTTTTTGGGATTTATATGATATAATTATTATCTTAATATTAGTATGTAATTACTGTTATATTAAGCTAATATTCATAAAGTATTACTTTAAATAATTATAGAACTTTTATTAAATAGCTAAGTTAATCTTGATATTTATCAAATTTATATTGTATCATTAATTAATTATTATCACATGACTAAAGCATTTTATAATAATGTTAATAGTTAATGGTAATTAAGATTTTTTTAAGTTACCTAAATTTAGTAAGAAGAAATAATAACATAATGGTATCGGTACCGAATAAGTGTAAGTCAATACTAAAATTATATAAAAACATCAAAAATTATATAATATTAACACTAGAAAACTAAAATTATTGCTAAAATTAATTAATATTGTATATTTAGTATGAATATGTATTAGTATTATATAATAAATTATGACTAACATAAATATTACCTTATTGTCTTTAATATCGATTTGGAACCTATCTAGTTTGATGTAATAAGGATATGCACCTTATATTAGGGCTAAGAAAAAAACCATGAATCACGAATTGAAAAGTTGGTTTTTCCTTTTTTTTTTTTTTCAAATGAATCAGTTTGTGGTTTTGTTCCATTATATACAAACGATAGGTGATTCGATTTCGAAAAGTGAACCGAGCTAACTCATTTTGAATTGTACCAAACCGATTGGTTTAACAAAAAAAAATCATGGAATTGTTTTATGCTTTTTTTTTTAATTTTTTTAGGTCAATCTTCATGGTTTTTATCGAATTTTTCATATCTTATACTTCTTTATCTTATTTCTAGATCAATTATTAATATTAAGTTGAGTGAATTTCATTTGAAATTTCACATTTAGAAATTTTCCTTTCTAAAATTGTCTTTTACGTATATGTTTTTAAATCATGGGTTTGACCCTAGTACTCTTTATATATCTTTCATCTCTTTCTCAATTTTTGGTTTGTCTCTTTTGTCTTCTTCATATCACTTTTCAATGAGCAACACTACTTCTCCCTCCTCATTGATATTCATTAGAATAAAGTCTCTTATCTTTATCTAACTAACTTGGGTTTGTTAAGATCTAATATAATTTTTTGTTAAGCATTGTTTAAGTGATAAATGTATAAGAAATTAACTACAAACATATGAAAGTTTAATGGAAAGAAAAATACATTATTAGAGACAAAAATATATAGCAAAAATTTATATAAATGGTTAAACTGTATATCAAATTAGACTAAATTGATTTTAATAAGTTCAAAAAATTTAAGAATTGAGCTGTATGATTAAGTTCGATTAAAAAAAATCGAAATGTTATATTAGGTTTGGTATGGTAAGGAGGGAGAGGGAGGGCACATACCAAACCAAACTGCGCTCACCTTTACCCTATACAATAAGATTATTCACTTTCTCCTAGAGTACAACTTTAATGCCCTTATCTATTAGACTTTAGAGTTGAAATTGTACTTGTAATAAAACTTAGGAATATGATGATAAGAAATAATATTTTATAAGTACTATTGATGAGTCTATTTTACATATGTTAAGAAGTAGGATAAGAATGAAATTATGAGGATGACTGAGATAATGTAATCTAAATGTTGGTAATAGTTAGCAAAAAAAAAAATTTTAAATGTTGGTAATCATCCTCTATAGATTCTTGTCAATAGAGTAATTAGATCGATAGGCCTTTAAGAGTGTGTAGTAAGCCTACAAGATAAAGGGTTATGAGCTTGAGAGGTGTTAAGGCCAAGCTAAAGCGACCTACTGAACAGACTAGGGTGAGCTGATTGGCTAGAAGGTTATCTGACGTGACTACTCTAATGCTTAAATCAATCTTAAGTAGTTGAGAGGATAAGAGTGAATGCTAGTAGAAAGCCTATTAGGTTACGTTTACTTGTGTACCCTTAAGAGGAGAAAGATTACGATATTTATAGTTAGGGTTAAGGGTATAATCAAATCAAGTTGAACCAAATGGTATTGAACTCAAGCTTGAGCTTGACTTGAAAACTCGAAGCTTAAGCTTAGCTTAAGTTTAACCAAGCATTAAATTTTTAGCTTAAACTTGATTCAAAAATATATATGGTAAGTTTGAGTTCGACTTGATTAGCTCAATTAAGCTCAAACATAAGGATGTGAGTACAACTAATTTAGTAAGTGGGATAGATAAAAAAGAGTACATCAAGCACAAAAATGGTTTCCATTCATTTTGTTTTAGTGAAATGCAATGCAACGAAGTAAATGCAACATTGCATAACGTTACTAGGTACATTGTGAGGTTAAAGAAATTGTATCTGTTTTAACTCGGATTGAGGACTTTCAATGTGACTCAAATCAGACTAAACCTAAGATTATGTAATAGGGAAAACTCTCCTCTCGAGACTCCCTTCAAACCATAGCTCATAATCTTACCACAACCTCCTCTCCTATCATTTAATTTAACTAAGGATAGGGAAATGACTATTTTAGCTAACTTCATCAAAGGAGTTAATATGTAATCTGACACACCTAATCATTCCCCTAATGGGTTGTTATGTATGTCTAGTTAGTTAAAAGGTCAGTCATTAGTAAATTCCAATTAGGGGGTGATCAACGAATTCGTTAGGTAAAGGAAGTCTAACATATCAAACAAAGTAGCACTCTAAATCTATAATTATAAGTAAACAATCACACATGAGTATGTGCCCATTCGACTAAGTTACAAGCACAGTCAAATGCACTCTTAAGTCTCTAAGTACTTTAACACAGTACTCCAACATACTATGATACATAGATCCCAAGTTACCTGCAGTTCACTAGATTACTAAACTTGACCACCACCTTGATGGTCTTCAACTATCCCTATATATATACAATAGGTTAGATTTTATCCATGTTCGATCCTTGAATTAATAATAATTAATTTATTTCACATGGTTTTAGTTGGTTCAATGTAAGTTTTATAAAGTTTATTCACTTACAAGCTAGGATTCCTTAAGTAGTTCACTAATTTTATAAACTATGTTAAGTTATGGAATCCTTTGAATTTCCCTCTAATTTTAGCTACCCTTAAAGTTTTTAAAAATTATTCTCTAATTTTTCTTTTAGAACCCCCTCTATTCATATTTGTACATTTAAGGTTGCCTTTCTACCTCTAAGTAGGATCTTTAGTATAGTATTCACTTAGCTATCCTTTGAATTTGCCTTTGATTATACCTAATTCACTATAATTCAAAAGTTTATCCACTTTTCCTTTAATTTTAGCTAGGTATAACAACAAATAGCACTTCATTCATCAAGCCTCAACTTCATCACTTCCTAATTTCACATATAAGATGTCCTAACTCCTCATTTCATCAATTTTAATAAGTATTCAAGTTACTTAACTCCTCATATAACTACATAGTCATGATTTTCTATAAATCCTTGTTGTATAACTCCATTCAACAGTTTCAACTTGATATAAGTACTCCTCTAAATGATTAAGTATAGAATCTACGTAGGGACCCTTAAGAAAATATATTAATTTTGGCTAAAAATCACTATTTTAGACACAATTTAAGGTTAAAAAATTAACTAAAAATACACAAAATAGTTTCATGAAGAATATTTTGATAGAAATTCAATATAGGCATAGGATAGTTTACAAAAAAATTTTGAAGTTGAAACTACATTGTTAAACTTATTTATTTCATATAAAAAATTGTTCGGTTTCGTTAGTTTCTTAAGGACATGTACTGTAGCTACCAAATTTGTACAAAATAATATTTTCCCTAGATTCTATACATAAAAATATATATGAATAATTTTTTTTTCATAATTTTCTAAAATATTTAATATTTTTACAAATTTATATAAAATTAGACTAAAATTAAAGACTCACCATGGCCACCCCGTCCACTACCATTGGCCACCTCCTTATCGATAAAGCTAGGCGCTAGTTGCTCTATCACTTAGTGGTGATAGTTGGTTCCCAACTACCTCCTAAGTTCATAAACTTCCAAATGTTCAAATCATGCACCGATTTCATATATTTTCCTAAATTTCCTTCTTTAATGATTTAAACCTACCCTTAATTTTTTTTAGATCTTTAGTTGCATTATGAACTTGGGGAGAGTGTTTCTAGATTTTTAGAGAGCTTATGAAGTGTAAAATGAATTTTTGTTTCTCTCTCCTCAAGAATCCAAGTTTAAATACTAAGCTAATTACATGTGATTCCTATCCTAAAACACCAACAACTAACCTAATCCTTCCATATGCTTCATTTAATAGAATCTAGTGCTCATTGTGTTTTTACAATTTTTTTTATTAATTTCTATCAATTTCTTTAGCTAAATTTGGCTTAAAATACAATTTTTCAAGTATTTTAGTTAATTATGAGCATATATATATATATATATATTATACACATTATTTTATGCCACATAATAACTTTATTATATATATAATTTACCTCTAAATATTTACTAACTATTGGAGACTATTTTACACAATTACAATAAATACTATATGATATAGTAAAATTATGCTATTTAGTTATTTTATTACATTTTCAAGATTCGAATCCATAGAGTCTCATCGACTAATGTCTTATGTCTACTTCTAAATTTCCAAGTCAATTGGGTTAGTTTTCCCTTACCATAAATTACCCGCTCGAAGCAATTAGGTAAAATTTTTGGTCTCATAATTTTTCCCTAACTAATATTATTTTTGCTTATATTTAAATAAATTAAAAATATAATAAAAATTATACAAAGCTCGATTAAACTCATTATCGAACTTAGTATTTTAAAGCTCAAACTTAGCTCGATTTACTACTTAAGTTACTTGAGCTAAAGCTCAACTCAACTATTACTGAGTCAAGTTTGAATAAAAGTCAAGCCAAGTTCGAATAGTTTACAAACCGGCTTGATTTATTTACATTCCTAGTTAGGGTTCTATCTTTAGTCAAATCATCGCCTATAACCTAGGACATCTTGTGCTAGGTTTTGATGGCTCCTGATTGGTAAAATCTTCTTATACAACTAGGATTTGATTGTTATGGGCTTAATGCTTGTCTTCTCATAATTAATGCTTTTAGGGTTGTCGTACAGTCATGCTACGTAGACCTTTGTAGAGGAACTCTATTTTTCATGTCACATTTAATGCATTGTGGACATCATACAAATGAGTAGGTAATGTTCATCATAGGATGTGTAAGTGTTGTTAAGCTATGTGTTAGTCCCATACAAAATATCAAGGGAGGGGTTAGGGGTTAGGTTTTGTAATTTGATATCTTTAAATTTTTTGAAAACTTTTTCGATGTAAGAAAAATAAAGTTATCCCTCTTAACAACTTATATTGGTAAATAATGATATTTTAATAATTCAATACACAACAATTAAGAAAGCAAATTAAAAGAGCAAGAAAGGAGAATATCAGGCTAAGGATTTATAAAACTTTGGCCTTCTTCCTATTGCTCTCATCTAGCCTCACTGTTGGGGACTCGATCTACTTCACCGGTGTTGTTCCACTTAATCTACTAAATCAAATAATAAGAAGATTACAAGTATTCATCATGCTTGGACTTCACAATACTTTATTTTGCCTATATAGTCTCTCTATAATCTAGGCTAATTATAAATCTATAGAGTATAAATTGACTTCAAACAATAAATAAGATTTACAAATTATAATTGAGAACACAATTATAAAACTTAAATAATTTTGCTCTAAAGAGAAATAACAATTGTTGTATTGTTTGCTTTGGCACAACTATCAAAAGAAGTCTCTGAGCAACTTTTTATGCCTTTTCAGAAGGTACAATTTGATCACAATTTTTATGTAGTGAAAATTTTCCTTAGAAACATATTTTTCCTTTTGAATCCTTTCTCCTTTTATGCTGAAATCCTCTAATGGCTAATTTGTTGAAGATTATCTTCACTTTCATATTTATCCAAGAATTATTTGTTAAAGATAATCCTTAGATATTTTAAGAAGAACTCAGTATTTTGAAATTAAAAAAAAAATCTTCTTATCTTGTTTCGATTAAATATACTTCAATCCATAACCACCAGATAAGCTTCTAATTTGAATTTGACGAAGAGATATGCTTTATGAGCAACTTCTAAATAAGCTTCATATTCAAAATTTAAAATTCTACAAAATCCGATTCAACTTTATCCTTATCTATATTTATGCATTTCTTGATTTTTCAAAAATAAATTCACTCAAAAATAATCTCTAAGGATCATGATTCCATCTTAAGCGAAATAGGATTAAGTATATTTCTCTAATATACCCAATCTAATATATCTAGGCCTTATAGAATTCGAATTCGAAATAAATTAATTTTTTACGTTACTTTTCCAAACTAGCTTTCTAAGTAACCTTCTAAAGAGTAATAGTTTTCTTTTTTCCCAAGTCTCTAAACAAGTTTCTGAATTGTTGTACCAAATCTTCTTATAAAAGCTTCTGAGACACTTTCTGAAGATTTTTAGACTATTCTCTTTTTCAATCAAATTAGGCATTTTGAATAAGTTTTTAAAGACAACTTAGTTTTGCGAATTTAAACTTTTTAAGATTGTGATTTTTAAACTTTCTAAGAACTCTTTTGAATAGCTGCATTCTTAATAATTCATTAGCTTTTATCTCTTTTTGTTATCATCAAAATATATGAGAGATATCTAACATTCTCCCCCTTTTTGATGATAACTAAAACACTATTATAAAACCAAATGCAAGAAAAAAAAATCACAATCACACAATAATCATGTCGTACAACATGCAAACTGCAACTGTTTTTGGTTTTTCTCTCCCCCCTTTTTCTTTTGTTATCATCCTTGATTAATATACTATGCAAAATGAACTCCCCCTTAATCTTTATAGAATGTGCAAAATGATTAAAAGAAAAAACAAAACCAAAAGATCATACTGCATTGATTAAAGAAATATCATAACCAAGTCCAAAAATAATATAAATGATAAGAAACAAGTCTATAGGAGGACTTACAAAATATCCTAACACATAGTTCATCTAAAACTAAAATGCTAGACAAGAGAAAGAGAATCACAACAACAATCATTTTTTAGATCTCTTAGTTTTCTTCCTAGCACATAGTTTGAATTTATCAAAATAAGTTAGAAGAGCTTTGCTAGGAGATGGATTGGTTTCAGGAGATGTTGTGACAAAGGAAGTTGGTTCTTTACTTTTGTCAGAGGTTGGTGTGTTCTAGACAAGAATAGATGGAGAGACTTCTTTGGTGGAAACCATAGAGAGTTTTGTGTTTCCTTCTAGAGGTGTTTGTTCTTTAGGATTGATAACAAGTGTAGAAATTTGAGGTGATTTGTCAGGAGCTTATGGAGAGATGATAGGAGTCTTATCTAAAGCTAGAAAAGGGATGGAATTAGTAGGGAGATCAGTTCAGGTGGTATGAAGGGGGTATCTAAAGTAAGAATAGATGGTTTAATAGGTGTTTGGTAAGGATCAGAGATAGGAATAGATGGTTTAGATGGTTCGGCTAGTTGAGTCTGTGTGGGGTGTTCAGAAAAAAAATAGTGGGATGAGCTTGGTCATCAAGATTTGATTTAGTAACAGTTTCCTTGACTCAAGCTTTGAATAAGTCTTTCATTCCAATAATCTGATCCTTAACTAACTTTCCTACAACTTCCTTAATTCCTTTAGAAAGTTGTTCAACAAAAGCTGAGCTTTCCCCTTGTTTGTAGTGAAGCGGCTATAGCTCTAAACTTTCTAAATCACTATCTGAAGGTACCCCAGTTGGTTCTCTGAATTCTATGCTACCTGATCTTTTAATCAATTTCCCTCTCCTTTTTGGTTCCTTTTCAACTAGCCCCTTTCCTCGCTTCATTTTCTTTTTAGTGTTCTTTTCTTCAATTATTATTACCTTTCTTCCAAGATTTGAGGGATGAACAAAAATTCCTCTATCATGTGAATACTAAAGCTTGTCATTCACATAAATCCCCATTTGTTTAAAGATTCTTTCACTTAGTTTAATAAGGGAAAAAAGGGCAACTTACTTCTCTTGAAATTTTCAATTTCTTAAAACTAAAAAGAGTCATCAGCAAATTTCCATATGGCCTAACATCCAAATGTTGCCATATGTGTCGCATAATGAGTTTCATAGCATCTACCTTTCTCTTCCCTAGCATTACTAAAATAACTAGTGCATCCTCTCTTGTTATAGAGGTTGCACTACTTTTCCTAGGTAATACAAATGAGTTGATAAATTTGTTAAATTCTAACTAACAACTCAAATTCAATACTAAAGATATCACTTCCTATTCCCAACTTAACTCCATCATTTAATTTTGTGAATAAATTCTCCTTTGTCATCTGTACTAAGCTCTCATCCTCATGTACTTCTTTAATGTCAAAGCATTTTAGAATGTCCTTCTTTGTGATTTCTATCTTTTGGCCTAGTACAACTAACTTTCATACTTCCTGATTCTTATTATCAAGCTTCCTATAAAATTCATCTACCAATTTTCCATATATCACTCCATGCATATCAACCAGAACATTTAAACCCAACCCATCTAGATAGTCTTTCCAGTAAAAATCGTTCTTGTCCAAGAATTCTAAGTCTAAATAAAAGGAATCTTTGATGGAGAAATTTTTACCTTTCATTGTATATCTCTTCTTAGGTTTGTCTTTTGATTTAAAGGAGAGAATTAGAGTCTTTACTTTCGAAGACTTTTGCACATTCTTAGAAGCTTTCGACGTCCTTTTTACTGGAATAGCAACATTAGATTTTCATGGAGTTTTCTTTAGCTTGGGTATAAGGGGTTGTTTAGAAGGATTTCTTTCAAATTTTTGTTTAGATGGTTTGCCTAAGGGATCAGAACCTTTAGATTTAGCAATTTCTTTGGATGAGCTAGATTCTTGAACATCCTAATCAGCCTTCTGATTAACTTCTTGAATTGTTTAAAATATACCTTAGAGGCGCTCTTTCAATTTACTTCTTGAGCAGCTTCTTCCGATGATTCATCATGAAGTTCTAGGGTTAAGGTTTTTTCAAATGAATCTTGGTGTGTTTTGGAAGAGTAGATTAGCTTATGGGTTTGTAAGGATAGTGGTGTTTGTCTCTTGTTCATCAAGGGTAATGGGATTCTTGAGATCATTTTGAATTTTGGATTTAATCTCCTTAGTAGTAGTGTGAGTAGATTTTTTGGGTGCCATGGAAGTTGGGTGAAAGAAAAACACAAGAGATGAAAATGAAGAGCTTGATGAAATGAGAAGAAGAGGAATAATCTGAGGCTTTTATAAGATGTGGAGAATTAAACTGCTAGAGTTAATGGTGTTTAACCATAAGAGAGTGGGCTAAGACTTACTAAGGACATGCTAAGGCCCTAAATCTTTTCATGTCCAGTAAATGAAAAAAAAAAAATTTTCCACTTGTTTAAATAATATACAAACAAGGAAAATTAATAAAAATGCTCTCTAAATTAACAAAAAGGATTATAAACACCTAACTCATTACGAATAGATTCAAACCTTAATTTATCCAGAGGCTTAGTAAAAATATCAGCAAATTGATATTCAGTTGGAATGAAATCAACACTCACATCATTATTTGCTACATGATCATGAATGAAATGGTGTCTTATTTCTATATGTTTTAACCTTAAGTGATGAACTGGTTTTTTCTGTCAGATTAATAGTACTAGTATTATCACATTTTATGGGTATATTTTTACAACTTATTCCATAGTCATCCAACTGTTGTTTTAACCAAAGCATTTGTGCACAAAAATTTCCAATAGATACATATTCATCTTTTGCAATTGAAAAAGCAATAGAATTTTGTTTCTTAGAAGACTAAGAAACTAACTTATCTCCTAAGAACTGATAAGTTCCTAAGGTACTCTTCCTGTCTACTTTAACCTGCATAGTCAATATTTGAATATCTTATGAGATCAAAATTTTTACTCTTAGGAAACCAAATTCCCAATTTTGCTGTGCATTTTATATATTTAAAGATCATTTTAATTGCAGTTAAGTATGCTTCAGTTGGTGAACTCCGAAATCTAGCACACACACAAGTACTAAACAAAATATTTGGGCATAAAGTAGATGGATATAATAAAGCACTAATTAAGCTTTGATAAAGTTTTTCATTTACTTTTTTGCCATTACCTATGATGTTAAGTTTTGTTGTGGTACTCATAGGTATTGAAGAATCCTTAGCATTCTCAAAACCAAATTTCTTCAATATTTGTTGGTTGTACTTCTCTTGGTGAATAAATATTACATTCTCTAATTATTTGATTTGTAACCCCAAGAAGAAGTTTAATTCACTCATGAGTAACATCTTAAATTTTACCTAAATCAATCTTGAAAATTCTTGATAATATATTTCATTAGTTACACTAAAGACAATATCATCAACATAGATTTGTATAACTAACATATCTTCTCCATAACGTTTCATATAAAGTGTAGCATCTACTTTTCCTCTTTAAAAGTCATTTTTAATCAAGAATTAACTTAATCTATCATACCAAGCATGAGGAGGCTATTTGAGTCCATATAAAGCCTTTTTTAACTTATATACATGATCTAATTTGAAGGGGTCTTCAAATCCAAAGGGTCGATCAACATATACCTCTTCTTTTAAATTTTAAAGTTGATGGTGGAGTATGAAAGTATTTAGAGCCTTCTGACTTACCTTTTGGATGTGTTTCAACAAACCTAGTATTAGTTTCTAAAGTACCTTCTATTTTAGGTTTTGTTTTGGATTCATCAAGCATCCTTAAAGCTCCAAAGGTAGTTCTGTCGTACCTTCCGAAGTTAGTTTTATATTTCCTTCTTCCGAATCAGGACACACTATATTCTTTTTGTTCGAAGCAAATGGAACTTGATCATTCAATTCTTCATGGCTTGTTTTTTCAATAAATTTGATATTTATTGATTCTTCTATGACTTTTGTTTCTTTATTGTATACTCGGTATGCTTTTGAGTTTAGAGAGTAGCCTAGAAAGATGGCTTCATCTTCTCTCTCTTTAAAATTTCCCAAGACTTTTCTTGTTTTCTTAAGAAAACACTTACAACCAAATGTATGAAAATATAAAATAGTAGGTTTCTTTTCTTTGTAAATCTTGTAAGTAGTTTTATTTGTCAAGGGTCTTACATATACGCGATTTATGATATAACAAGCTATTGAAGTAGCTTTTGCCTAGAAATGATCAGCTACATTACTTTCATTAAGTAGAGTTCTCGTCATTTCTTGGATAGTCTTGTTTTTGCGTTCAACTACTCCATTTTGTTGTGGAGTATAGGATGTGGAAAAATTATGAATGATGCCTTTTCCTTCACAAAACAAAATAAAATTTGAGTTTTCAAATTCCTTCTCATGATTAGTTTGTAAACTGATGATGGAGAGGCCTTCTTCATTTTTAACTTTTTTTGAAAAAGATTTTGAAACTTTTAAAAGCATCACCTTTATGACGCAAAAATAAGACCTAAGTAAATCTAGAGAAATCATTTACTATAATAAGTCCATACTTATTTCTTCCTAAACTTAAAGTGCGAGTTAGACCAAATAGATCTAAATGCAATAATTCTAAAGGTCTTTGAGTAGAGATAATTTTTTTACTCTTATGAGAAGATGAACTCATTTTATTTTTAAGACAAGCACCACAACGAATATTCTCATGAGTATACAATTTAGGTAAGCCTAAGATTAAGTTCTTTTTAAGCAAGTTCTCTTTAAGCAAGTTCTCTAATTGTTGAAAGTTCATATGCCTTAGTCTTTTATGCCAAAGTATAGCATTATCATTTATCAAAATAAAACAACTTTCAGATGATACTTTAGATGGTTTAATTAGATAAACATTCTTCCTTCCAAATCCTTCAAACAGCTCAAAACCATCCTTGTTAAAGCTAACACATTAATCATGTTCAAAAACTATTCTATACCCTTTATCACATAACCGACTTACGCTTAATAAGTTATGTTTCAATCCTTTAACTAACAACACGTATTCAATTGAATGAGGTGTCAATCAATTGATCCTACTACAATTATTTTACCTTTACCATTGTCGCTAAATTTCACATACACATCTTCCTTCCATTCCATATTTGTAAACGACAAAACATCACCGATCATATGTCTTCAACATACAATGTCAAGATACCATGTTCCTATCTTAGCTTCATAATCCTATACATATCAAAGCTTAATCAAGTCTATTTACGAACCTAGTGAAGCTTGGGTCCATAAAAATTTAAGCTCGTCTTTTGAATTAAACTTTGATTATTGTTGAGCTTATATTTTTTGTAAAAGCAATTTTTCTCTATATGACCTATTTTATTACAAAGAAAATAAGCATAAGGTTTTTGCTTAGTGTATCTATTACTTACCACTTTCCTTTTATTTGGATTTTTTCTGAAATATTCTTGGTTCACCCTTTTGTTGTACCCTCTAAAGGGATACTTGTCATTGTTTTGAGAGAGCTTTCTATTGTATTTTCTAATAGGTTCAAATACTTTGTTGTTTTCCCTTCCTTTGATAATTTCTTGATTTTCATCTTTTGATTTAACAAATACTATTTCTTTTTTTGTTTTAGATGTTTCTCTAAACTTGAAACCTAGTTTAGATTTTGAATTATCCATCATTTGGCTAGAAATCAACATTTGTAACTTCTTATCACTTTCATCAAACTTGCAAAATGTATTTTTAATTGACTTAGATAAATCCTCTACACGATTCTTCAAATTTTTTATCTTTTTCTTTTAGAATAATATTTTCATTGACTAAGGCTTTACAGACAATATGCAATCCTTCGAAATCATTTTTCAAAAAATTATTTTCGTCTACCAACAATTCATTAGCTTAACTGAGTGCATGTTTTTTGATTTTCAATGTTTTTACTTTAGATTCAAGCTTAGATATCTTGTTACTCGACTTAGAAAGTGCTTTGAGGAGTATGTTAATTTTAGCACATATATCGTCAAATACTTCTAAATCAAAATCAAAATTAGTTTCAGAATCTACCTTAGAAAGTGCCATAAGACATAGTTTTGCTTCCTCACATTCTTCTAAACCTTTTGTTTCAATTTCTGAATCTTCTAAGTCACTCCATGTTGTCATTAGAGATTTGTGTTTCTTCTTAAATTTCTCCATTTTCTTAACTAACATGGGGCATTTGTATTTGATATGCTCAGGCTTCTTGCTTTCATAGCAAATAATCTCCTTTTTGAACTTTTTCTCCTCTCTTTCTTTGATTACCTTTCCTACATCAACAGACTGATTCTTATTAGTAGTAAACCTTTTAGTAAACATTTTCTTACCCTTTTTCTTCAGCCATTTGTTAAGCTTTCTAGCTAGGAGTATCATATCCTCATCTTCTTCTTCTGAATCAGTATCTGTTTCTTCAGCTTTGAAGGCTGCGGTCCTTTTCTTTGTATCTTTTGAAGTACCTTCTGATTTGAGAAAATTAGTTTCATATGCCATGAGCTTACTATATAGTTGACTTAGAATTAATGTTTTTAGATCACAAGCTTCTTCTATGGTAATTTTCTTTGCATTCCAAATTTTGAGAAGAATCCTTAGGATCTTGCATATCATAGTTACATCACTAATTATTTTGCCAAAATAAGATAATTCATTAGTTATAGTAGTAAATCTAGTGCAAGAGTCTTTGATTTCATCATTAGGGAGAATTTGAAATGTTTCATACTATTGAACCTGTGAGTTGATTCTTGTGTCTTTGATGGTTTCTATACCTTCATGGGTTTGAACCAAAGTATCCTAAATATCTTTAGCTATAGTACGAGAAACAATTAGATAAAATTTGATTGTGCAGTAATACTCAACAATAAATTCTTCGCCTTTGAATTGAGTTCAGCTTTGGTGATATCATCTCTTAATGTAATGAAGGTTAGAACTTTGAAATCTCCTGCAGAAATAATTTGTCAAGCCTAATAATTTGATGCCTTCATATAAGTCTCTATCTTGAATTTCTAATAAGAAAAGTTAGTTCTATTAAAAAATGGTGCCTTGTTAGGCTAAATTGTTAAACTACCACTTGGTTCACTCATGATATTGAACTTTAGAAGATATTAGAGTGAGGCTCTTATACTAATTGCTAGTCTCATATAAGATATCAAGAGTAAGGGAAAATTGATATCTTTAAACTTTTTGAAAACTTTTTTTATGTAAGAAAAATAAAGTTACCCTTCTTAACGACTTATATTGGGAAACAGTGATATTTTAATAATTCAACACACAACAATTAATAAAGCATTAAAAGAATGAGGAAGGAGAATGTCAGGTTAAGGTTTTATAAAGCTTCGGCTTTCTACCTACTACTATCTTTCTACTCCACTACTGGGAACTTGATCTATTTCACTAGTACCATTCCACTTGATCCACTAAATCAAGTCACAAAAAGAATATAAGCATTTGTCATGCATGGACTTCACAATACTTTGCTCTATCTATCTAACCTCTCTACAATCTAGGTTAATTATAGATCTATAGAGTACAAACTAACTTCAAACAATAAATAAGATTTATAAAGTATAAGTGAGAAAACAATTATAAAACTCAAATAATTTCATTTTAAAAAGAAATAATGATTGTTGTATTGTTTACTTTGGTGCAACTTTCTAAAGAAGTCTCTTAATAACTTTCTATACCTTTTTAGAAGGTAGAATTTGATTATGATTTTTATGTAACGAAAATTTTCCTCAAAAATGTATTTTTTGTTTTGAATCCTTTCTCCTTTTGAATACCTGTATTCTCAATGGTTTATTAGTTTTTATTCATTTTTGTTATTATCAAAATATATAAAAAATATCAAACACTATATAGAGAGTCATTAGTATGGAGTTAGAGGTTATGCCCACTTTTCTTTGGGTCATTCCTAGTGGGCCAACCTGAGAGTGGTTGACCTAAGCATCAAAGAGCTCTACTTGAAACCATAGAAGGTTAGCATCAGCGTTGGGGAGGTTGGCCCAAGCTTATGGCTCAATATCCAAAACCAACCATCAACAATAACCAATTAAACATAGAGATTAGATTTATTCAAGTTACTTCAAGACCTCCATTTCCTAACTTCAACAAGTGTGTTCATAAGCAATATTACACTAAAACCACTATCATTTAAGTTTAATTAGAGAAGATTCTAAATTAGTTGAAGAATAAATCAAAGAAATATCTTTACTTTTGAAGAGGATCTGTGAGATTTTATCAATTTATTGATCCAATATGGAAGGAGCCATCACAAGGATTTTCGTCCGACTAATTATTAATTAATAAAGCTTTTCGATTTCTCTCTCTGATCGTTATTGCACGTCTTTCGGTTAAATTAAATCGAACTTTCCACAATTATCACATTTCTTGAACCGTGGTTCGAACTTGAAAGCACCGTTGTCTTGAAATGAATAATGATAAAAGTTTCCATTGATTTTCTCTTTTTCTTTTTTAAATATATTGATTAGCCGATTATGAATTTTATAATTCATTTTATTAAGTTTGATCACATTTGTACTGAAAGCATAGTTTATAATATATTTTGGGTTTTCTAGGTTTTTTATTTTAAAGACGAAAGATCGACTGAATCGATAAAATATAATAGTAACTATGTAATGCACTATCATGAAGAGAAAAGGAAAGAGTTCTCACTTTTTAGGAAAAGCTTGATGGAGAAATTGCCGCCTTGGAGCAAATAATCGGAGATTGTATCATTTATTTTGGAGCCTTGTTAGGCGGCATTTGCTATTCTTTTCAACTACTCAAGCTAAACACGGTGGGGTGGGAAATGTTTCCATGGGCCGGGTTAAGAGAATAAAATAAATTATATCATAATTATTGTATATTGAAAAAGAATACAGCTTACAATAGAGTGCAACGGTTAAGTTCCTACGGAACTTTTCCTCCTGTTAAGATTATAATTTTTTTGTCTAATTTTCGTGTAACAGGGTAATAGTTAAAATTGAATTATGTTGTTAGTATAATGGCCTAATTAAATACTACATGATATCGTCCAAATTTTGGATAATTATAAATTTTTATATATAGTAAAGTTATTGTAGTTTAATAATATAAACATTGATATCCTAATAAGATAAATTATACTAGAATACTGCTTCTCAAGTTGTAATGTATTTGGAAAAATATAAAAATAAGAATAGATAAACTTTTGTACATAAGGCTTTAAAATATATAGCATGAGAAAACCCGAGTCTGGGAAATATCTAATAACCCGTATATTATATTAAAAATCAAAGAATCCTTTCGCATTCCCAATGTCTAATCAGCGACGTATACTAGGACTTGATATTTGTACGGTCACCAATTAAACAAACATTTTGTTGGTTAGGTTTGTGTCTAATTAGTACTTCGCGCCATAGTCGACATCCCTGTATATTTTTATGAATTCTTTAGTAGTGGACCAGTAAAATGTACTTGTTCGATTTATCAATGGGCGTCCACTGCATGCTCTATATTCAATTGAAGCGGACGATGTAGAGCAACATGGTCGAGTGGTACATTGCAGGGGGTTTAATCTATGATGCAAGGAAATTGACATGCCAACACTAATACAACACGGCACGAATATGATAAAAATATTTTTGAAAAGTTGGATATATATAGATACAAGGGCAATATCATAATTTACACATTAATTTATTACATTTTACGATTATATAACTGAAGTTTCAATTTATCTATAATTATACATTTAATTAAAAATTTAATTATTACTATCCATAAATTAGTTAATTTTAATTCATACTATTAATTTATTTAACATGATCAATCAATAAGATAATTATTTATGACCTTAAGTGAATTGCAATGAACTCCCCTAAGGCAATGAGTGGCTACCAAGACAATGGGTGACCACCGATGACTATCATTGGGTCTTGCAACACACATTGTTGAAATGGATTGGAACTCAATGTTTTGTAAAAAGTAGCTAGTGTCTAATTGTGAGGATCACACAACCTTTATAAAGCCATGGATGATTATTATTGGCTAATTATACTAATTGAACTAATCATATGAATTGCAGTTAATTAAAGTATAAATAGTGATAATTAAATTTTTAAATAAATGGATAATTAGACAAATTAAAATTTTAAGTGTATAATTATAGAAAATAATAAAGTTGAGTGTAATTGGTGACATCAACCATAGAGTAATTAGTATATCTATTCGTATTTTATTAGTACAATTTGAAAATACTTCTAAACAATAAAATCATTCACTTTAAAACTATAAATTCATAAGTTAAAAACATATGTTGATCATGAAAATCAAATTATTATTTAAGAATAAAGCATAGCCTACCCCCAACCACCCCACCCCCTCGGGCCGCGCACACGCACAAGAAAGAAAAGGCAAATTAAAATCAATGACTTTGTTTTCTTTATCAACATTTGTACACAATATTGTTATATCACCTATTTGAGATTTGTTGGATATAGTACAAGTAGAATGCCAATGGAGTGATAAATTATGGTAGAATAGAGCATAAGTGAAGACTATGAGAGATTTTAATTAATTAGAATGGAGATTTTACTTTATTAACTCCAGGATAATATATCACTTGGATATGACTATGCACATTGTTGATAGATGTAAATAGTGATCAAGCTTAATAGAGAATTTCGATTCATTGAAAGGTGCTATTCTTTCATAAAGGACGGGTGTAAGCAACAAAAGACAACAACACTTATCGTTTCGGGACACTGTGCTTATGATAATCCCAAGGCCTTATGAGAAGTTTTACGTCAATTCAGGGTCCTCAGTTGGTAAGGGAGAAGATATGCATCAAGACATTGATAATGTTTTGGAGGAAGAACAAAAGCTAAATCAAGAAGAACACTAAGGATGTGCTACATGAAGTTTTTGCTCTCTGAGAGGGAAATTCTTAATGTGCCATGGCAAAACACTTCAATTGCAAAAGTTATGGTTCCAAAGCTAAGATATAAATTAATGATTGAGAAATTAAAATAAATGTGGCGATCTCTTAGTAATGTGAAACTGATCCTCATAGGCTCAAGTATTTACTTTATAACCTTAGAAAGCAATCTTAACTTTCAATGGATAATAAAATGGCTCCTAGTTCATCAATGTATATAATTTAGCCCTAAAGAAATGGGAGCCAAATTTTAGATTGGACAAAGCATCCTTTAATGTGATTGTTGTGTGGGTTAGAATTAAGGGCTTACCTATTGAATATTATTCAATCCTAGCAATTTGTTGCATTAGGGAAAAAATTGGATTGGTCTTTAGGTAAGATTATTATATGGTTGAGTTAGAACGAAGCAGATTTGTGAGGTTCCATATTTAGATTGATGTAAACATCCCTTAAGCAGACCTTGGTCTTGAATGACTGACATTATAATATTCAATATAAAGGCTTACCCAATCTTTGTGATTTGTGTAGAAGGGTGAATCATAATAAATTAACATGCCCTTTTGTAAAAGAGGGAAAAGAAAAGATGAACGAAGCTAGGAATAATAAGGTAGCCAAGTTGGAATAGCACAAAACACTATTAATAATAGGTTTGAAACTATGATATCAAGGGACATAAAAGAAGGTAGGATTAATAAAGGATAAGTGGAGTTAATAGTTAATGCTCAAAACTTCGAAAAGACAGTTGAGTCAATCATAAATGAGTTTAGGGAGTTAGATATGCAATACGAAGAGTGGACTAAAGTACACCAAAAAAAGGTAATGTAGAGGAGAAAAGAAGTTAAACCCTTAAGTAATAACTTCATAATTACCTAGAAAAGTAAAGAGCAGGGTTTTAAAATTTTTCACAATGGGATGTTTGATTAGAAACGTACACAAAGATTGGAAGTTAAATTGACTCAAGAGGAAAGGGTATCTTCTAAAGATATGAACACACTTTTTGAGAAACCCGACCATGTAATCGTCCCTTATGTTAATGATTGTAATAAAGAGAATCACCCATCCCCCAAAAGTCTAAACTCTCTTAATCGGGAAGAAAGAAAAGGCACCTCTATCATGTCAATAAAAAAAGTAGCAAGGAAAAATGGTAAGAATGCTGGAAATCAGAATCTTTCTACAACTACTTCGTAGATGCTCCAATACTCCAGCAATGCATTCCGATTGGAAGCTGTGGGAAGTTCAAAAGAGTTCATGTTCAGGGTTGGTAGTAGCCAAAGTCTAGATGATAGTGTTAAATCAAGCAAAATGGAAGAAAGATCAAGTGCTAGAGATTCCATTGAAGCCAACCATTTAAATGCCAAGGATAATTCTTCAAGATTAGAGGCCTCTTTGCATTACGGAGGAGTGTACTCTCCTTGTAAAAATCCCATGTTCCAACTAAACCTCTTAAGAAGTGATATTATAAGGATCATGGAATAAACATGCAAGGTTGCAACTGGAGATTTAAGTGAATGTCCAATGGATCCCCTTCACTTTGTTGTTAATGGAGAAGGGAGTAAAGACAGTTCAAATGAAATCTTGGGAGATGCAAATGGTTCTTTTGCATACGCTTTTTTGACCATGTCGATGGAATGTGGAAATTGAATACTTCCAACAAATTTACACATATGATTACTAGCATAAAATGAATGCTACTATGGTGTCTTTTATGTACATTGATACCCTTTCCTCAAATATGCAAAGCGTGTCATTTAAGGCTCTCACTTGGAATGCAAGAGGAGCAAATTCCAAGGATGGGAGGAAAGCAATCAAAGACTTGGTTGCATAATATGAGCCTTAGGTACTAATCATTATGAAAGCAAAAAATGAATAGACAAGCAATGTAGTTTTATCAAGAATTGCTAGGATATAACTGGATGCTCTGTTCGAAGGCCAAAGGCTTCAATGACGGTGTTGTCATTTTTTGGAATTATGATGATGTTATCATCCACGCAAGGTACATTTCTAAACAACAAATCTTAATGGAAATTTAAGTACGTAGTTTGACTATTCCTTGGTTCCTTTTAGCAATATATGCACACCCATCTAGAGATATCATATGCTTGCTCTAGGAAGAAGTAAGTGAATGGGTTGATACTTTGAATGGCCCCATAGGAACTCATAGGAGATTTCAATGAGAAGTAGAAATGAAAAATGGGGAAGAGTAGACATAAACCAAATTAAAGTTAGAGCATCCCAAGATTGTATGAACACTTGCAATATGATTGACTTAGGTTTTTTGGGGCCTCGGTATACTTAGTCCAAGAGGTCAAAAAATATTTCTAATCTCATCCATCACAAGATAGATAGGGCTTGAGAAAATGTTTAATGGAGGACGATGTACCTAAAAACAAAAGTTTTTCACGTTCTACATTATCAATCAGACTACCTTCCTATTTTGCTTAACTCAAATGAAAAGCTTAGAGGGGAACCAAGCATTTGAGACCCTTTAGATTTCATCCTATGTCTAACACACCTAGACTTCAAATTTTTTATAGTTAAGCATTACAAATGTATACAGTTTAATTATGAGGCCGACCTACCCAAATTCATCTTGTCGCTAAGAACTTGGACTAGAGAAGTGTTTGGACTCTTGTACACAAGGAGAAAAAAAGATAATAAAATTACCTCTAAAGAGTATGAGGAGAGCTTTATCATAATCTTAACCAATACCTCTTATATAGGGAGAAAAGCTTATAAGAGGAATTGAATTGGATATCTAAACAAAAGGAAATGCTGTAGGATGCGAAAGCTAGATTGTAATGGATTTATAAGGAGAAGGAAATGCAAAATTCTTTCATGCTTTTGCCATTGCTAAAAAAGAGTGATACATTACCGACGAAGGTCATCAACCAAAAATACAAATTCTTTGAAGTGAGGATATAGTCAAAGGAGGGTCAAAATTCTTCTTTGAATCAAAGAAGGCATTTGAATGGGTAAGTGACAAAACTTAAACGTGCATAAAGAATGGCAAGACAACAAATTTTGGATTAGATCACTAGTTAGAAATTGGTAAGGTAAAGAGCTAGTTATATGACCCTCTTAATAAATGTGATGAACTCATCTTCAATCCTTAAGCATGGTATAATAATTTAGGATAGAGTGAGCAAGTTATATGATAAACCTTGGATGATTGCATACAAGGTAAACTAGGAGAGAATTTTCTTGAGGACTTTGATGATGCAAAAGATGTTAAGAGGTGGCCATATGAAATTGATGGAGAAGTCACAACAAAGAGTGCCTATTATGAGATATATAGTGAACAAAATGCTAGAGAATCAAACGAGGATTGGGGATGTATATGGAAGCTCCCTACCTATTCGAGCACAAAATTGTTGGTGTAGCACATTTTTCACAATAGTTTGGCAACAAGAGAAAATTTAGAGAAGAGAGGATTACATCTAGGAAAACTATAGATGTTTCTCTTCTTATTACTCTTTATTGTGATAACAAATATGCTCTTATAATTGCAGCTAATCCTTGTTTACATGGTCGATCTAAACATATTGAGATAAATTGTCATTTTACTCGAGATCATATTTTGAAAGGGTTCATGTAGACTTCGTTTGTTCCTTCTTAGCCTTAACTCGTAGACATGTTGACCAAACTATTGGGTCAAGCCTCTTTGACGTTCATTTTCTCCAAGTTGGGTCTTAAGCAAGATCTAACTTAAGGGAGGAGTACGAATATGTATATGTATTTTATTTATCAATAGCATAGCAGTACATAGTTCCTTAATAGAGTAGCCACGTTAGTATTAGTTGCTAACCTCGACTATACAACTATTTTACTGTTGTAGTTAGTTAGTTAGTTTTAACGAGGTACATTAATAGGCTTGTAATATTGTAATAGACTTCATTTTCATTTTTCCCTTTCACTACAAATCCTTCTCATGCTTTTGTTCTTTGCTCACATCTCAAATTAAAGCATGTCCTGAGCATAATTTCATAATATTTATATCATTATATTACAAACGGTCTAAAAATTCAAAATGAATAAATATTTGCCTATTATGTCTATAGAGCTTTTTACATGACAAGGTGTAAGAAACAAAAAAACTAATGGACCAAATACTAAAGCATAACATGCACCCACACATACATATGTCTCTCTCTATATCTTTATTTATATACACATATGAAGTATATCAATAACTCATTATCAAAAATCTTACCATCATCGAGTTATTTACTTATTTTGGCTAATTTACAGTTATTCTGTAAGTATAAATTTTTGAAATTATATTGATACATCTCTCTCTCTCTATATATATGTGTATATATATATATATATTAGTTGTACAATTACACCCCTTTGACATGCGTAGGACTTATCCTCTTAAAATCATTAAAAGGTGTAGTTATATTTATAAACTTATGGGTGTAATATCATATAATAGGAGAATGGAGTACAATCAACACAGCTAATATAGCACTGCGATTTCGGAATTTTCCTGCAGTCGTCGGTGCTTCTGTTAGCTATCTTTTTAGTGTAAATTAAAATTTTACAGGTTAGCTCCGAAATTTCTTGTATTTTCAAGTCATTATTGCATGGAAATTAGAAAGGGGAAAAAAAAAACAAGAAAAAGAAAAAGAAAGAGTAGCAATTTGCATAATCAAATGAAAACGACTTTGGAAGGTCACATTCACTTACTCATTTTTAGTTGTTAACTTAAATTATCATGTGATGCAACTTGATGATGGTGGCGCGGAATAACGAAGGACACTTGTTAATATATTTGACGTTTCAAATTTTTCACAATTTAAATTTGCCATAATTTTTTATCTATATTTTTGTGAATCGTTTCATTTCCGTGTCTCTTCAGATAGCTTTAATGGCATTTTTTGTCCACCCTAGAAATCCACAAAATTTGTGCAGGTAATAGAAACACCAAAGTCAAATTTGCCAACTATGGACAAGAAACCAAAAAAAAAAAAAAAAAATTGAACACCAAATTCTCAAAAACTGGAAATTCGTGAACCTTTATGGTCATTTTTCTTGCAAATAAAGAGTATTATATTAATGACGACACGATTGACACCTAGCTGGCCATACATTTTCCCCGCTTCCCTCAACATTTTGGCCCTTCAGTTTATGCAAGAGAGAAATGTTACGGCAGAGCTGAATATTTGCAGGCATTTTTATTTTTAATTGTAGTCAAAAGCAATAAATGGAAGGAATTGTACTCTGCTTCATTTCACACCCGGTAATATTAATGAGCAATCATCAGAATTGCGATCAAATATTGCGAATTTATGTGTTCAAGCAAGCATTTAAATCCATTTGTTTCTGAATTACTCACTCATAATAAAACATTTTCATATTTTGCTTGTCTCATATTTCGCTAAATAAAATTGAGCTTATTAAATCAGCATATTCACCCAGTGAGATTGATGGATGTTTACGGTCCCAAAATATTGTCTCAATGGTATTTTTACCAATTAAAATTGTAATTGAGTCAAGTCGAATCTTAGAAGAATTAAGCTCGAACTTAACTTAAAAACTTGAAATTCGAACTTGGCTCACGTTTAATTAAATTTTAAATTTTAAGCTCAAGTTTAACTCGAAAATATATATGCTGAGCTTAAGTTTAGCTCGATTAGCTCAATTGTTCAAAATTTTTTATAATTTTATCCTAAATAACCTTAGATACACTTATATTTGAAAAACTAAAAATTATTTTAAAATTGATTAGGCTCTTAAACCTGACGAGTTTAGTACTCTAAAACTTAGGCTTGACTTGTTTTGTTACTTAAGTTTGAGTTTGACTTAATTAATGCCAAATCAAATTCGAGTAAAACTCCAGCCGAACTTAAGTAGTTTGTGAACTAATCTACTATACTTATATCCCTACCAGCAATCCCAACTAAACACTTAAGTATGTCTTACTTATTGTTTCTATTACGTTGGTGTTTAATTGTGATTGATTATTACACCATGGGGACAACATTACAAAGACAACAAATGTTCATCTGGATGGGATGGATGTTTGCTATCCTAAAATACTGCTTCAACGGTGTCTCCACAAATTCGGTCTAAACACTTGAGTATGTGAACAAATTGCAACATCGATTGAGCCTTTTTAATATAGATGTTTGATTGTGATTGGTTATTACATCATTGGAATAGCATTTTAAAGACAACAAATCTCAATTGGGATGGAACTATTTACATGGTCATTTTTGCTATAAAAGCAGCTAGGCTTCTTTATAAGATAATCTTATACCTAATTTATTGCATACAAAAAAGGTTTCGTAAATGCCCATTATAATTATTACAATTTCTTAGGGCAATAGATTTATTTTTCCTGTTACCTCTTTCTATAGTATTTCTCTCTTCAGAGCTACTCCACTGTGGCATTATAGATCACGTATAAAATAAAGCTCGAATTTGGTAAATAAATTGCTCGAAGAATGAAGGGAGTGATGAAATTTAAGATATATGATATCTAAAACGTAATATCACGTGTATATATATACATAAATTCTTGTTTTTTATGTTTTTGTAGAGATAGAAGTGCTTCCTTACTTCTCTAAAATCCATATATTCCCTGTAAACGAAAGATTTAAACAATAGATGCATATTTTTCTTTGGGTCAGTACAATATGCTTATAGATAAAATATACTGGTCTTTTTTTTTTTGTCAAAATTTGTTAATTTCTCCCAGTTATGTTAACTAAAATACCTTGTATTGATGATTTTAATAATGAAACTATGAGGATATGGATACAAATCACTACCTAATGGTTTGTCGATAAATCTATGCCATTTTATATGATTGTTAAGTCTTGATCAGTGGGACTGTGGTACTATTTTTCATAACCCGTGAGAATAACGTTAATCCACACTTTTTCCGTAGGAGTATTGTTTTGTGATCCACAATATATTACTGCCTAATTTTCATATCGAGTATTATATTTTTCCTAAAAAAAGAAAAGTTCCAATAAGTTTAATTTTTGCAAAGTACAAATTGTTTTCTTTCTAATTTATCTCTTTTTTATTTTTCAGTTATTTTTAACCCCCTCAAACACCCCCATCCCCCAAACAACCCAACCCCAAAAAAAAAAAAAAAAAAAAAGAGTTTCTTTATGCTTTTCTGCATAGAAGATGTATTTGTTGTTAGGGAATGTGTGCGGCCAAAAGAAATGAAAGTCACTAAGGGACAGGAGGAGAGAGATTTGGTTAGTCATATGGAAGTGAAGCCAATAGGGAAATTGATCGTTTAATCTGGAAAGCACAACAATTAGAGAATATTTATACGCCAATGTCATGTCCTGATAATATCTTTTCGGGTTATATTAAATTAGAAATATATTTACCCATTGAATAATTTTAACTGCTTAAATGGCTATGTAAATAGACACCCTTTCCATAATTAATAGATCGCATTGTTTTCTAATTCTATTTTGAACAGGTATTAAATTATCTTTCTTTTGCATTTTTGTGGCACTTTTAAAAGAAGATATACGTAAAAGGAAGAAGTAGAGGAATCGTAGACTTGCAACATGGAGATATGAGAGAAACTGTTACTATCATGCCTCCTAAAATTTTAATGAATGAATACAAGCCTAAAAATTATTCCAATTACTCATACTGTGGGTATAAAAAATTCTTCATGGAATTGCATCTGAAATGGAGACTTGACGTATGAAATTCTTATTACAAAGAGTGTACCTAGAAGCTATTGACGAGGTTTTGTTAACTTCAGTCCATCATGTGTGGTCCCTTCGCGTTTGCATAAGGGGTAGCTCACGATTGTCTGAGAGTATTTTAAGAAAAAATTTCATCTTCTCTCCGTTTTTTTTTTTTTTTTTTTCATTTTTATCTCTTATTCCATTTCAATAAGTAGAATGATGCCGCCATTATACAACGCATTGTTGCACTTTTATCCATATGCAAAGGGAGAGGGAGGATTTGTGTCTACTAAAAAGATAACATGACTCTCATAACCTATCCTGTACTTTTAGTACTGACTTTAAGGATCTGCTCCATACTTTTAAAACTAGCTCCATACCTCCTTCATACTTACAAAATAGATTCTATGGATTCAATACATCCACACTTTCAAAACCAATTCAAGGGAGTGATTACAAGTCTATATTTTCAAAATCGACTCTAAGGGGCATTAATGGATTCATACTATCAATGACTTTAGGTAAGGTTGCAAATAACTCGAGTCAAATTAAGTTTTTAAAGGCTTAGGCTTAACTTGTTTAATAATTATCGAGTTCAAATAAAGTCAAGCTTTTACACAACTTAAAAATTATGGGCTCGAGCTCGATCTTTACTTATTTAGATTAACGAGCCCAACCTCATTGAACTAAACAAGCCTAAGTTTAAGATTGTCTAGACAAAAGATCATAAATGACTCAACTCAACTTAAATTAAAGTTCAAAATATATCCTTTCTATCGTTTTTTTTTTTCAAAGAAATTAATTCAAAAGCTTATAATTTTTACTGTATTAATGAATTTTCATGATTTTTATTTTAGCTTGTAGTGTTTACTATTCCTATTCTTATTTTTTAATTGTATTAGTCTTATTTTAATATTCTTATACTATATATTTAATATAATATGATTTTTAGAATAGCGAGTCACTCGATTAATAATATAAATAAGCCTACTCGCATATCTAAATAGAAACTTAAACTTTGATTGTTTAAATAAACAATCTTATATGGCCAAAGAAAAAAAGAAAGAAATAAATGATCTTTATGTTGAGCTCAAGCTTAGTTTGTTTACATATCAAGCTCGAGAGCTAAGCTGAGCTTAAATGGAGTTAAGCTCAAGTAGTTCACAAATATCTCAATTCATTTCCATCCTTAACTCCTAGGGGTGCATACATAGGTCTACTCTTGAAAAATCAACTCTATGGGTATGATTATGAGTTCATGCGTATTTTTCTCTTTTGAGATTATGGTTAATAATAATTAGATAAATTTATTTTGTGATACATGAATTGCTTGTTGTATGAGAATTATCAAGCATATGTGTGGCTTATGCAAGTAGATATACCATATGAGGCTTTGTCACTCACCTTTGTAGGTTTTATTTTAGGGCAATTGTGAAATTATTGTCAATTATGATAGTCTTAAATATGATTTGTTCTATGGAGGAGTGAACAATGCTAGCTATTGTGAGGAGGATTATGAGGACTATCTTTTTGGGAAATCATTAATTTTAATTCAATTATTTTACTTTATTTTACAAAATATACTCATTAGAAGCAATTGATTTCTAGTTAAGTTTTTGAAGTATTTATCAGAAACTTATTCATAAAGGTAAAGTTTTTATGACAAAGACTTATTGATGGGAGTTTGGTGATTTTATTCTATTTATTTAGATTTGTAGTTGGTTTCTAAGCATTGCATGCATATGCTATGATATAAGTACGTGGTAAAGTTGTTGTACTTGGGTTTAGGGCTTGATTTGTCTCTTTGGTAGCTATTAATGGCTAATGTTGCTTCATGCCCTACATGAAAGATTCAATCTTTAATGCAAATTGATTAAATTTAAGACCATATGCAGATTAATGGTGTTTTAAATTGCTGGTTGTGCTCTATTGATGTATCTCCATACTTATTAGACCATAAACTCATTTTGGTCGATATGTTCAGTGAAGGGCATAAAACTAACAGTATGCTTGTGTACACCTCTAGTATAAAAGGAATAGATGTAATTCCCAATTTATAGGAAAGAATTACAAGTTAAGCAATCTCAACATTTTCTTCTATATAGAGACCGTATTTTTCCATTCTCTATGCTTATCATGGATAATAGATGTTGGATGTATTCCTCTCATCTATTTGAATCTACATAAGCTAAGTGATTGGAAGAGGTGGACTAAAGTTGATCTTAAAATAGCTAATGGGTAAGGATTACTTCAGTAGCTATAGGAGTTTGCATATTGACTTTGTCTACTACCTTATCAACAACTACCTTAACTAACATTCTTTTTTAGATTAACTCCTAAATATTTAATTTAAATCTTTTCCAAATAATTCTTTTGATCCAATTTCCAACTTAATTGATGTGACAAAGATTAGGGACTTAAAGTTGAACATAATGGATGGCACATGCTACAAAGAAATAAGCTAAGGCTTAAGTGCTTTAATGTTTTGTGTATAAAAGGTGGAAATTAAATTATAGGAATGTAAATATTGCTAAATGTAACTAGTATCAAATATGAGCTAGGTGTGTAAATAAATATATAATTGATGTCACTCACAAAAACTAAAATACATATGGCTTGATAAAAACTTTGATATTACACAAAAGGACTAACAATGGGTTCATTACAATTTAAATAGATTACCTAATAATCCATAAGAGTTTTGATTCAAAATATAGAATAGATATAAGCTCCTCTTCAAAATAAACCGTAAAACCCTAAATAAACCTTTAAGACATCTTGTGGCATATTTATAAATGAAACAAATTTTATAAAGAAAAAAATATAGTCATGTAGCATCTTGGAGGCTTGATGGCTTAGATAAATGTTTATAGCAGTTTAAGTAGACAAAGAAATATTTTGGGTTTGAAATGGTTTTGTTGTTAGTGAGATGACTCCCCAGTTAACATTCAAATGGATACGTCTTGAGGGACAAGCAATCAAATGAGGGTGCTTGCTTAGTTTAATGGCTACCTCAACATCACATCCCTATGACTTCTTGCATTTTTTAACATCTCTAAGGATCATATTTAGAGCTTGGCTCAATCCTTAGTTCTTTGATTTGATGATTCAAGCCTATAATTACATAATCACTTTGGGATGGTTGAAGATTCGTTTTCAAATCTAATGTCTTTATCTTTTTGAATAAAAAATAGAGTGAATAATGAATAATCTTTTTTTTTTCTTTTTCTTTCTTTTTTCTTTCAACTAATGTTATCTAATTTATCTACATTTCCTTAACACTCATTGGTGATAAGGTATAACCTTGGTCATCTTTATGAAAGGAATATATATTTCGATACTCATCATAAAATAATGTGCTTATCAAATTATCATGGCCTACTAAGAATTCACATGAGTCACATTCATTGATACTACATTATACATTACCTCATCCTCATACTTCTTGGTAATAAATAATCTTTTGACTTGCTTGTGCACATGAGCCATGCTCTTATCATTAAACCTATAAATTTCCTAAGGCTTATCATGCGCAATAGTTAGGAGCTTCATTATCTCAAAAAACTTAACTAAAGCAACATTAGTACAACTCCCATTTTCCACAATGACTGCATGAAACTTCTAATTGATCAAGCTTATAATGTAAATTGAGTTTTCTCATTATATGTCTCCTATAGGTAGCTTGTCATCAACATTTTTTTTTTCACAAACAAGACCTCTAAGTGCTTTGGGCTTAACTACTAATGCTCATACCCTATAGGATAAGCATCAAAGACCTTAAAATCTTCATCTACTCCTTTATCCTTCTCTTCACTTGCTACATCCAGCTTAAGCATCACTCTCTTTACCACCATGACACATCAATTTGGGTATTGAGAGGTAATGTGCCCTAAATCCAAGCCATTAAATCATTTAACCACACTAGACTTTTTTTATTACCTCAACTCAAACTCTTACTTATTAAGTTTAGAGGGAATCTTTCGTAGACTATTATCACCTTATTAAAGCTCACACATATCTTGCTTATCATGAACTTGAATCTCACCTTCCATGCTATATTTATGCTCATCATCATTTGCAAATCCTTCTAGAGATTTCAGATATTCTATTCTAGATGTAGCAATTGGTAGTTTAAATTGGCCGCATTATTATTTCTTCTCACCTTAATAAGTAGCTGTATCATATCATCAAGAGGTTCTTAAGGTTTTAGCTCCACTATATTCTATATCTTATAATTTAAATCCATGATGAGTCTAATAACGATTTGTTCATTGAGCTCGTTAATTTCACACCAGATTATCCACATCTAAAAAAATTGACATAATCATTAGAGAACATACCTCCTTACTATAATTTCTAGAATTTGAAAAACATTTCTTAATAATAATGATGGGTATAAACTATTTGTGCAACAATCTTATCATTTCTCTATGAGAACCAACTCACTTTCCTTCTTTCAAGAACTAAAGCTTCAAATTCTTTCACTACAAAGTTGTATATCTAGTAAGTTCAATTGTCCATAATCTCCTTAGACCTCTTATCATATTAACAACACTCAAACACTTTATCTACCTTGTATTCTCACTCTAAGTAGTTAGTGAGCTACTCATACTAAAAGTTAAGTTTTTATCTTAATCGTTGCAATTCCTTAGATTTGACACTCTTACCCAATCACATGTTGATCACCAAATTTGTTACCTTCATCATTTTTTCAACATCATGACACTTATGGACTCTAACTTAACCATTATCACATGCATCAACTTTAGGTTCCTTCATGCCATCAATGGCATATTCACATTCATTTATTTCTATAAAAAATTGCAATTTTTCTTCCATATTAGTTGTAAGATTGTTAATTTTTTCTCTCTTACCATTATCATCTTCTAGTGGTCTTGTACCTATTCCTCTGTAGGTGCTTTCCCCTTATGAATCTTTTCTACAACACAATTTAAGAACAACTAATCTCTCTTAGGACTTTTATCAAACACCTAATCAACTTCACCAACACTCAATGCTTAACCACAGAAGTTTCACACAACATGCTTCATACTTTGACCATAATGTAACAATAACTCCTTAACAACCCATAACACTCTCAATAATTAATAGTAATAATTAATGGCAATTGCAAACCAACTTTACTTTAGTATAAACTTCAAATAAAAAAGTAAAGATTTTTAGACTTGTCACAAGCACATCATACCAAAATGATACCAAATTGAGTATGTTGTAAGCAAGATAACAAACTCTATTTTGCATACAATGGACGACACGCAAAACTAAGGAATAAGTTGATGTTTGGTAATTTTATGTATAAAATGTGGAAGTAAATGATATGAACATAAATTTTACTTGATGTAACTCACTAGCATCAAATATAAGCTAAGTATGTAACTAAATTGATAATTAATGTTACTCACTAATTTTAAATTGGATACGGGATGTTAAAGGCTTCAATGTTAACTGCAAAGACTAGTAAAGGGTTTATACAGTCTAAATAGATTAATAAAAGCTCAAGAGATTAAAAGAAATAACTAATAAAATCTATAAGACTTAAGATAGTTTTTGATTCAAAAAGTAAGAGAAAGAAAGCTCTTCTTTAAAAATAAAATCTAAAACCCTACTTAAACCCTCTTGACATCTTACAACATATTTATATATAATACGAAGTTTTACAAATAAAAGTGAAGGAAAATGTAGTCTAAAAGAATATAAGAAGTTTGACCACAAATGTTTTTGGCAATTAGGTTAGACAAAGAAACATTTAGGGGTCTGAATGGCTTCATGGTCAATTGGATGATGCCCTAGCTAGCATTTGCATGGGTGCCTCATTTGGGATGATTGGTTGATGGATGGATGGCTACCATTGCACTGTAATTTCGTTACTTCTTACATCTTTGTATAGCTCAAAATATCATGCTTTGAGCATTAGTTAATCCTCAATTCTTTGATTCATGGTTTAAGTCCATGATTACATCATCAGTTCATCCTTAAATCCAAAAATTCAACTTCTCCATTGAAATCTAAAAACTATATTTCTTGAACCTTTACTTATTCAAATACTCATTTCTTAATAGTTACTATAGGTCTTTTTTATAATTGAATAAGAAAACCACAAGTTATAAGTAAACTCTACACTAAATTCATAACATGTGAAGTACTAATCTTAAAGGGTTAGTTTTAAACACTAACTATTGTTTATAAATTCCTAAGGATCATAATTATGCGTGTTACTAAATATTTATAATTTTTATTTTTCTATTTTCCAATATCATTACTTTATATTATAATTTCTACATTTAAGAATTAAAAGAATCTAAGATTAAGTGTGAGTTCCCATCACACTTATCCAAGCTAGGGGACTTCAAAGCATGACATGTCGGCTGATCTCTCTCTAACCAAGTCCATAAGATTCGCCTGTGTTGACCCAACCTAACATGTTTTATCTCTCAAGCAACAACTAACCATTCGCATTGCTTTTGACCAAGGCCCTTATCAAGCATGATTTTTTCCTAGTTTTGTAAAATAGTCTTATTTAAACTAATCGATATTAAGCCTTACCCATTAAATACTAACCCTCAACTAAGATTTAAAGAAAATCAGTTCTTTTATTTTTTAAACATTTTAGAGTTACCACTCGTTTGGAGTAGAGAAAAGGAGTTAAATTATAACCAATTGGGTGAATTGATTATAATTTAGTTACTGGTCTTTTGATAAAACCTAAATTTTGCAAACGGTTTTGAGAACCAAAAAATCAAGTATAGGGGTTAAACTTTTAAAATCCTTAAGAGTGCCATCAACATTCCAAATTTAATCTTAATCCCTTAAAACCACCTTTCGGAACTATCATATAAAATGAAGTTTAATGATTGGCTAATGAATTGAATAATTTAAACTAAAATGGAAAAATAGGTTTTTTTTTTTTTTTGTTTTTTATATTGCCTTAGAGGTGCCTATGTACTTACTATTTAAGATTAGACGTACATAGTTCTTTAAAAAACGTTAGCAGGTGATTACTTTTAATTTGAGAAAAAACACTCAAGTTTATGTTTTTTAGCTTTTTATTTTATTTTGAAAATTTTCCAAAAGGAACCTAATTGGTTTAGTTTATTTTTGGAATGTTCTAAAAGTGTCGTAATTTTGAAAATGGGTTGATTTACTTTTATTTATTTGGAAAATAGGTTTTTTCTAAGTCATAAAAATATTTTATTATTTTTCCTTATTTCACTTCATTTTATTTAATTTTTTTTTATCATTCATCTTTAAGATCAAGAATATATTTAAAAAAAAAAACTACTCTACTTCTTTTTCTTCTCTTTCTTCTTCCTTTTTCAGTTTTCTTCCTTTCTTTCTGTTTTTTTTTTTTAATTTTACAATTACAAGATAAAAATTTAAAAAAGAAAAAAAAATTACAACAAGCAAAAACAAAACACGAATGACTAGACTAGACTTGGGCACGTATGTTTACTTCGGATCAAACGGGTTGGGTTAGGTTAGATAAGGAAGAAGATAAAGCAACTACGTAATGTGATTTGAGTGATTTTAAATCGTATTTCAATCGAGAAAAAGCATTTTTGTAGGTTTCTAATTATACTTATTGGGGGTAGGTTCGATGCTATGACTTAACTCGACCGTTTGGTGATGGTTCATGATTTCATGGTAGTGATGATGGTTGTGTGATTTTGGTAATGGCTGCTAGAATTCAAACAAGTATTGAGTCTTGGTTTTTTTACCATGGTGAAGCTAGTAAAAGCGGTGGTTTTGCTCAAAAACCATCATAGGATGGTGGTTTTAGAGAGAGAAAGAGAAGCTCGTAGGTTTGAGATAGAAAGCTCGGATTTACACTTTTATGGAGTATTTTTTTATTGAGCTCCCTATTGAAACCGAGTCCATAAGTCCCTATTTATACTAATCTCTACTTGAATGAGCATGGAAAGCTCACTAATGAAGAAATCGACCATGAATGGGGATGTTGGATTTTGAGTTTTTTTTTTTTTTTTTTGGAGCCAATTTAATATTGAATTTTAACCTTATTTGGATAAATTTTGGGGAACAATTTGTAGTATCTTGAGTCCATGTTAAATTTATGCATTTAATTCAATGAAATTTAGCTAAAAACATAAATTAATCAAGTTAAAAAGTGAGGGGATCATGGAAGAATTTTTTCTTCATTAGTACTGTAAATGTCGGATTCTAGAGAAGAAAGTGGGGGATACAAGTCATGTGCTAGGCACTTGCCATGCACCCCCATACTCACGTGCAACGTACACGCGTGTTATAAAATAAATAGGCATGTTGCTGTTACCTCACCAAATTTGCTCTAGGCCTTAGGCCTTGCTCGGTAGTTAGACATATTAGGTTTTAAAACCTATATTGATTCCCATCTCTCTTTTTTATTTAATTAATTAAAATAATAATAATAATAATAATAATAACAATAAATGAAAATCACTAAAGCATGAATCTTAATTTCTTTTATTCCTTTGTTTTGCTTTTTCTTTTTCTTTTTACTTTCTTATTTATATTTTTATGAATTTTCTATTTTTTGTAATTTTTCTAAAATAAGACCACCCGTACGCACCACACCCCTCCCCCCTCCCTTATTCTTAAAAAAAATAAATAAGTAGAAGGGCAAAATTGAGGTATCTATAGCCTTAACCCAACCTAAGCTTCCTAATAACTCGACAAGTTTAACCAATATGTCAACCACCTGGTTTCCAAGCTATCTTGATCAAAATTCAAGTTGTTTACGTAAAGCTGATTTGTCTAATTTAAGTAGACAGGTCATCATCTACTACCTAAGGGAGCATCGACACAACCTACAACATGTGTCCTTAACTTTTCCAGCATTTTACTATTGTTAGAAGATATAACTTTTTTCTTTATATTATATTACCCTTTTCTTATAGCATTGTAATATAGTATTTTATTTATTTAGGCCACTTTCTCTTTCTAGTAATTTATCCTTCAATAAAGATGCACTAAAATAGTTAAGTATTAATACCCTAAATGTAATCAGCTTGAATAGTCAATCTTGAATATTTGATATACCTTCATTTTCATGGGTTGTCTTTGTGTCTCTCTTTTCCTATCTCTTATCCATGCCCTTGAATAAGGTTTGATGGCAAGTGCCTCTTAGTACTTGGCTTATGCACCATATCTAATGAGTGCTTAGCTTTGTGAATGTTTTCTTGGTATGTTATATCCATGGAGCAACTCACAAGTTAGATTACCTTTTTGATTCTCCATTTTAGTTTCGAGCCATACTCCTAGTTTCAACCTACCCCCTTGATATTGCCGTATGTATCTAGTATTGTTGAGGTATATCATGTTAGTATCAAAGCATATAGGTTGGGAGTAAGGAAGTACTAGTTGTGTTTGAGTTGTTATGTTGGGTTTTCTAGAGTTTGTAGCCATTCGCATTATAGGTTTGTTTCTTGTGAATATTTTAAGATGTTACGTGAGTTACGATTTTAGGTTATTTCTATGTTTGTGTTTGTGGTGGTTTCAAGTATTAAGTAGTGGTTGTTGTTGAGGGTTTAGATTATGTAGGGATTTATAGTTGTGAGCCAGTAGAATTTCATCCATTGGAGATGAATTAGGAGTGTATTCAAGTGTCTATAGTGCTATTCCCTATTGTTAGGTTACTAGAGTTGTTGATTTTGAAATTTCCATGAAAATGACTGCTCCTAATGTAAATGTTGTGGTTAGAGATAATGAGAGCGATATTCCTCACAATGGCCTACAAGTTCTTACTACACTCAAGTCAACAAACGAGAGATTCACTGAGTATAATGATTACCGAGTTGAGTCGTGTTGCACCCCAACTAACCGTAGTAGGTTGACCTGTAGTGGCTAAACTTAAAGCCCACCAAGCTAACTTTAGTGTTTGAGATAGAAGGTACGAAGCTCAGAATGAGAGGAGGAACTTTCTAGCTTATGATGCTTGGGAAAGAAGAGCTGGTAGAGGAGCCCATAGACTAATTGTGTTAAATGATATGGAAGAAGAGGAGTTTCACAAGGCTAAAGAGAGAAGAGGTCAAGCACTCTAAGTTGTAGATAATGTAAAATTGCAAATTCTAACCTTTAATGGTGTTATGCCGACAAGTATCTTGACTAGGAAGAAAAAAGTAAACAGGATCTTTAATTACTAATATGACAACTATGATAAAGTTCGATTGGCCACTTTAGAGCTTATTGGATACATAGCTATATGGTAGAAGAACTTCCTTGCTATGTGCTAAAGAGATGGTCATTAAGGTGTTAAGATATGGCACAAGATGAGAAGGATCATGCAAGTAAGATTTATCTCAAATTCTTAATTATAAGACACCTTCAAGAAGTTGCAGGAGTTGAAGTAAGGGACTTGAAGTGTTGATGAAAAATGTTAGAGAGTTTCAAATATTGATGATTAGGGATGAAGTAGAGGAGTTAGAAGCTTAGATAGTTTCAAGGTTCCTTGTAGGCTTAAGACATGAGATAAAAAATGTCGTTGAAGTTTAACACTTCATAATTTTGGAAGAGGCCATCAAGATGACCTAGCATGTAAAGAGGTAGAGGAGGAATAATTCATATCGAGCCTAATTGAGATGACCCATTCCATCTGCCTGAATTATTCAGGACATTGTTAAAAGGCTAAGCAGTTTTGAATCGAGTAGGATGGAAGGACAGGTGACTCAAGCTGACGAGGTTAGAACTAAGCTTAAAGGAAAGATGGAAGGATTGAGAAGATTTGAGGAAGGATAGATGTCGAGAATAAAGATAAATAAGATCAAGTACTTTAAATGCATAGGTTTCACACATATGGCCACTTAGTGTCGAAATCGTAGAACAATGATTATCAAAGGAGAGTTTCCCACCTTTAAGGTAGGTAGCATTGATAAGAAAGTTGAGGAGAAGGTAGAAGAAGTAATGAAGTGTGCTAACAAGACATAGGATGGAGTTATAGAGGATATCTATGCTGAGGATAGAGACCTTTTGAGCTTAGTCGTTCACCAAACTATGAATATTGAGCCTTCCATACAAAGCAAATAGAGAGAAAACTTGTTCCATATCACTTATAAGGTAAAGGACTGGCTTGGTACCTTAAGCATGGATAGTGAAAGTTGCACGAATGTTGCTTCTACCAATATGGTGCAGAGGTTGAAATTGCTAACTACTATAGTTAAGGCCATACAAAGCTCATTAGTTGAATGAGAAGGCCACCTTACATGTCTCCCAGCAAGTCAAGGTATCAATATTTATGGGGACATACGAAGACGGGGTCCCATGTTATGTTTTACTTATGTACGCATTGCACATTCTCTTAGGCCAACCTTGTTTGTATGATAGGAAGGTCATGTTTGACCAGTTCTATAATACTTATGCATTTGAAAGAATGAAAGAAAGTTTTGCTAAACCCCATGACCCTTAGCTAAGTCAACAATATGTAGATGAAGTTTAGTTAAGCATCTAAGAAGGCATTAGTTATGAGTTGAATTGAGTTAGAATAGAAATTGACATCGAATGCTTTGACTTACTTACTTGTTTGAAGGTTGTTGGAAATAAGGGAGCAGAATGAGCTCCCCAAGGAAGTTCAAGGGCTAATCGATGAGTTTCGTAACCTATTTTTAGAAGAGATGCTTAAGGGCTTTCTCCCATTTAGAGGGATTGAGCATTGCATGAACTTGCAGATTAAGGTTGTCTTACCAAACAAGCAGTTAAATCTTAAACAAGTAACCTAGCTCCAAATATAAGTCCATGAGCTTATAGAATGAAGATAAGTTTGAGAATCCTTAAGTCTGTATATTGTATCCACCTATTAATGCCTAAGAAGGATAGAAGTTGGCACATGTGTGTTAACTACTAAGCAGTTAACTAAATCACCATGAAGTATAGGTATCCATCCCTAGGTTGGATGATATATTAAATGAGATGCAAAGAGCCAAGATATTCTCCAAGATCAACCTCAAGTTTAGTTATAATTAGATCAAGATGAGGCTAAGTGATGAGTAGAATGCTACCTTCAAGATGAGGCATGGCTTTTATGAATGGTTAGTCATACCCTTTAGCCTATCCAATGCTCTTAGTACTTTTATGAGGTAGATAAACTATGCACTGAGGAACTTGATTAGAAAATCTGTGGTTGTCTACTTTAACAATACATTAATGTATAACTTCGACTTAGTGAGCTATGCCTTAGTCAGCCATTTCAACCTTCTTCGAGTGGTCTTTGAGGTTCTCTAAGCTGAGAAGCTATTCAACAACTTAAAGAAATGTTGCTTCTACTTGGAAAGTTCAACAAGTTAAAGAAATGTTGTTCCCATTAAGAAGAAGTTGTCTTCCTTGAATATGTCATAAGTGGAGGAGGCATAAGAGTGGATAAGGAGAAAATCTAAGCCATAATTGAGTAGCCAACCCTAACCTATTGTGCCGATGTGAGAATTTTCCATGGCCTAACATCCTTTTACAGGAGATTCATTCAAAATTTATGTACCATTGTAGCCTCACTTATGAAATTGATGAAGAGAATTATAGAGTTCAGATGGGGAGAGAAGTAAGAGTTTTGTTAAGGTGAAGAGGAGGCTAACCTTTGACCTTATTCTAAATCTATCCAACTTTTATAAGAGTGTGATGCTTCAAGCATTAGCATACGAGCTATCTTTATGTAAGGAGGCTGACCTGTAGCATACTATAGTAAGTTGAAGGGAGCTATGTTGAATTAATCAATATATGACAAGAAACTATATGCCTTGATCTAAGCTTTGAATATATAGTAACATTATTTGTCATATACAATAACCATAAATCTCTATGATATTTAAGAAGTCAACCTAAGCTGTCCAACCGACAGGCAAAGTAGGTTAGAATCCTAGAAGGATTCTCTTTTGTTATCAAATACAAGTGCAAAAAGGCTAATTTTGTAATAGATTCCTTGTCTAGAAGATATACACTTATCTCTAACCTATAAACAAGATTGTTGGGCTTCACAAGTATTAAGAAGCAAAATGCTAAAGAGCTTTACTTTAGACCTATCTATGCTCGTTGTGTTGAGAGAAGAATAGTCGATGACTACTTTGTTGAGGATGGATATCTATCCTGAAGAGACAAACTATGAATACTAACATATTAGGTATAAGAACTACTAGAGAAGGAAACTCACAGAGGAGTTCTATGTGGTCACTTCTATGAAAAAAAGGATATATAAGCTATTGAAGGCCCATTTATTTTAGCCTAAGATGCTAAGGGATGTACACTAAGCTAATGAAATGTATGCAACTTGTAAGAAAGCAAAGAGCAAAGAGCAAAGAAGGAGCATTCCCTTGCTTATCCAAGCAATCCCTGGATGAATTTGAGTATAGACTTTATCCTTAGCCTACCTCAAACTACTTGAGGCAAAGGTTCTATAATGGTCATTATAGATAGATTCAACAAGATGGACACTTTGTGCCTTGCAACAAAACTAACGATGGTTTGAATATTTCTTTTTGTTTCTCACAAGAGAGAACTAGATTATATGGAATACCTTGAAGCATTGTCTCAAATAGAGATCTAAAGTTCCTTAGTCACTTTTGGAAGACCTTATGGTGCTAACTTGCAATGAAGCTGATGGTTAGCACGTCATGCCATCCTCAAATGAATGGTTAAATGGAGGTTGTCAACTGTACCTTAGGTTCTTTGCTTTGAGCTACAATAGGAAGAAACTTGACTAGCTGGTATGTTTTGCTTGCCAATCATGGAATTCGCTTATAACTAATCCTTCCATAGTAACATAAGAAAGACACCCCTTAAAGTTATCTACAGTTTCAATCTTGAGCTACGCCTTGATCAAGTATCTATGCCTAAGGCCAACTAAGGAGACCATAATGCAGATGGCTAAGCTCGAGCTCTGTAGAAGCTTGAGCTCTGTAGAAGATCTATTAGAGAGTAACCAAACACTTAGGCTAAGTGATAGGAAAGCTTAAACAAAAAAGCTAAGGGAGGAAGGAAAAATAATTACAGCTCGGAGACCTTATGTAGTTACACCAAAACAAAGACAACTTCCTAAGTAAGAGGAAGAGCAAGTTGTTCACTCGAGTTGAAGTTTTGTTTAGAGTTCTCCACAAAATCAATGACAATACTTATCAATTGGAACTACTAGAAGAGTATGGAGTCTCCGATGTTTTCAATATTGTCTTCCTAAGCCCTGACATGCTTAAAGAAGAAGAAGACCATCAAGGAAACTCTTTGGATTTGATCTTAAATTTCAAATAACTTAGAGGGGATGATAAGAATCAAATTCAAGTCCCATCACATCACTAGTATCTGAGCTAGGGGACTTGCAAGCATGATATGCTAAATCATCTCTCTCTGACCAAGTCTAGAAGAGTCGTTCATGTTGGCTTAACTCGGCTTGTTCTATTTCTCTAACTACAACCAGCTATTCACATTGCTTTCAACTAAGCCCTTGACCTACACTCATGCTTCCTAACACTCAACAAGTTAGACCAATAGCTTGGTGCATGTTTCTTAGCTATCTCAACTAGAATCCAAGCCATTTGGGTAAGGTTGATTTGTCTTATACAAGGTCAAAGTTCATTATGCACTACTAAAGGAGTGCCAATACAACCTATGACATATATCTTTAACTTTTGTGTATTGTACTAATATTAGAAGATATCCCCTTTTTCTTTATACTGTTTTACCCTCTTCATACATCATTGTAACTTAGTATTTACATACTTAAGCCACTTGCCCTTTTTAGTCATTCATCCTTCATGTAAAGATGTCCTAGAATAACCGAGTATAAATACCCTCAATGTAAAAACAATGAATCTTAAATACTAAATATACCACTAGTTCACTAGTTGTCCTTGTCTCTGTCTTTTCCTAACTCTTATCATTTCCCTTATGTAAGATTTGGTGGCAAGTACCCCTTAAGACTCGACTTATGTGTCATATAAAGTGAGTGCTTAGATTCGTGAGTGTTTTCTTAGTGTGCTATATTCACAATAAGAATTTTTATCATTAGGGTAGGTTATGATGAAGGACCTATTAAGATATACATTTAATGTATCTTCAATATGATTGAATATCATTATCTTTTTGTTATTTTTCTATTATTGTATTATTTTATTTTACTTCTATGATACATGGTATTTTATAAAAAGATTTCAAGGCTTTCACCAAAATCTAAAGATATTAGTCATTATGAAGTCTCTTGCTATGAACAAGAAGAACTTATGTTTACTTAGAAATATAATCAAAGAGCTACTATATAGATCTTTACATATCATTCTTTGTAACGTTTCTTCATTTACTTTAGAAAACTTAGAATATCTTGCCAAAGTATGTGAGGAATCACTTATGAACTAGGGGATATCTACTATTTGGTACTAGAAAAAGAGTATTTGTAAATTTTACACATTATTAAAAGGTATAATATTCTGTGTGACATTAGAAGGAATTGTAGCTACCGAATATTATTGAGTAGTGGATAACACTCGATTGATTGTGGAGCTTAGAGAGTTGGGAGTGGACAAGAGCAATTGAAATACTCTATACATTGTTATGTTGTCTTCTTTTCCTTCCTCTCTATATTTTTCACAAAACTTATAGTTTGATTAGTTTGTATTTACTATTACCTTGTTGTGATAAACTACTAACAAGAAAAATAGAGCAAAAGGATTTTCTTAAGTTTTGTTCAATACTAATTTCTATATTTTACAAGGGTTTTTTCTTTTTTTTTTTCAACTTTTAGAAACTTGCCCTATTTTAGTACATCACTACTGAGGTGCAAAGAAAATGAATAAGTTAATATTATCTAGTAACATTTAAGGTACAATAATTGTTCAAAGATGATGACATATATACATGTGAATATAAAAGAAGTTTCATGTCTATCAAGAGTAATTGAGTTTATTTCGGTATAAGTACATGGCCACGAAATGTGCTATTACCAGTAAGTCATCTTAACAAAATTTGGTTTTGATTTTCTTATGACTAGATAAGGATGAGAAAGTAGGTAGCTTCAATATCACAAATATTACGTATGCAATATACAATATCAATAGTTAGATAGTTTTATAAGCAAATAACTAACTAAAACGGTTTATAACTAACTATTAGTAGTTGTAACAAAACAAAAATTTCAAGGATAAAAATAGTATAAAAGTAAATAAAATAGAAGAAGGGAGACCATCTTCTACCCTTGAAGTAACAAATCTTGTTAAGAGTACTTTAGATCTCAAAATCATGAACAAACATTTTTTCCATACCTTGCAAACATAAAAAAAAAAAAAAAAAATCTTAGTTTTAGTGCAAGAAAACACTTTCCTAACTCAGCATAAAACTCATATTGATAAAGAGAATAGAGAGAGCTTATTCATATATTTTATTTTGCAAACCCTAATTTCAGGAATTCATAACAAACAAGAGTAAAAGGAGGGAAAGATAGATACGAGAGAGAGACATACCTTCTTCATTGTCTGGAAAATAAGAGTTGTCTATTGTTTTATAGGTTCTTATAGATAGACAATTCATGTTAGAACTTTATTTTGTTATGGATCTGGCCATTGAGTTAATAATTAGATGCTTTCAATCTTTGATCAAGATTTCAAGAACAACAAATGGTAGATTATACCAAGGGATATTTGAAGGTAGGAGAACTGTTTGATATGCATTCAAGATAAAATTGAAATGTTAACATCAAAAGTAGTCAAATTTAATCCTTTAAAAGCAATTATAGTAGATTTAAAAACAAATGTGGCTTATTTAGTAGAAAGATGAAGAAGACATTTAAGAACCAACATGGAAATTTGAATCAAGCAAATCATATTATTAATAGCGATCATTCTTTATCTTCTCGTTTTGATGATGGTAGTGATTCGATACAACTTTATGGTAGGAATATAAAGTTAAAATTATTGAAATCTTTAGAGAATGATCCAAAAGGATTCATTTTTAAGACTAATCAATTTTTCAACTTTCACAATGTGCTGGAGTATGAAAGATTGAAAATGGCCTTATTTTTCTTTTACTTTTTTTTTTTCCATGGAGAAGGTTTTAGGTTGTTATTCGTGGTTATTTTAAAGTAACTTATCATCTACATGGTCAAAATTCTTAGATGTACTAGTGTCATGATTTAGACCTTTCTAGTATGAGGATTATTAAGGCAAATTAAACAAATTAATATAGAAGACTATAATAGAGTACCAACATGAGTTTGAGTCACTATCTCATAAAGTAACAATGTTTTTAGAAAGATTTCTTCAAAGTTACTTGATTTTAGGTCTTAAACCATTCAGCAGGAGGTTAAGGCTTCTCAACTCGTAAGTTTGTTGTAAGTTATGAATTTAGCCAAGCTACATATGGATAAGTCTCATCAATTGACAAGTAATGTCTTTACTCCCTTATTGACAAACCATCTACTTAGAACAATTACTACACAAAAACATTTTTTCATCAAAATCAATTTCAAAAGCATCCATTTTTTCACATTATACACTTATAGTTATTAAAATCGTGGGTCAATTATACAACTCTATAAGCTTGTGATTTTGTGATGTTTATTTTAGTTAAGACATATTTAAAATTGTTTAGGTTCTATTTTTTTTTTTTTTTAGAATTGTGAATTTTAATATGTGGTTCTATAAGTTTATAATTTTACAGTTTTTGTACAATTTTATATAACTCTACTAATTTTATACTTTCAAAGTAATAGTAGAATCTTTATTTTGATCACTATGTATGCACTACCTTAATCTATCCTTATTAATCCCAATAGTTTCATAAATACACCTTTATTTTGATTAAGAAATTTAAATATTAAAATAAACTAAAAGAAAATCTTACCTTTAAAGAAATAAATAGCACCAAAAATAGTAGTATAAAAAGAGCAATAACTCTATTATAATTGTGATTAGTAGTTTCATAAGAATCACATATGTAGAGCAAATTTTTTTATGTTAGTATAGCTTGATGCATATTAGGAATTAGATGGGATTGCTGAGAATGCAATAGAAATTTTAGGAAAAAAAAAACATTCTATTTAATTTTGTATTTATCAGCTATCATGCCATGTTAAGAATTCAACTTCGAGAACACTTGGATTGATAGGCACAGTTAGTGATAAATATGTTTCTATTTTAGTTGATTTTGACAGTACACATATTTTCATTCAAATAAGAATAGCTAAAAACTTATATTTAACTATTTTAGCTACACGACCATTTAAAGAAATGATTGGTAATGGAAAAAACAATGAAGTGTACAAAAATGTGTAGAAACATACCATTGCAATTGTGAAATTCAAATTTTGCTATCGATTTCTATGTTACCAATCCAAGGAGTGGAGCTAGTTTTAAGAATCTAGAGGTTGACTACTTTAGGCCCTATTGCGATGAGTTATTTAGCTTTAACCATGGCTTTCACAATAAAAAGTTAAAGTATTACATTATTAGGCTCTAGAACACTATCAATTGTGAAAATTGGTGTGATCGGACAACATAGCTTGTTTTTCTAGCATGGTGTCTCAAAAAGAAATCCTCTTATTGATACTACCTACAATAGTGCTATTGAAGCATTATTTAGTAGTTTTCAAAAAACCTTTGTGACTCCATCATCATTACCTCATTTGAGATATAAACATCATCACACTCATCTGAAGAATGAGTTACAACTTATTAACGTTTGACTACACAAGTGTCCATATTTTCAAAATGTAAAAATAGAGAAAGTGGTACAAGAGAAGTTAGGTTTGGGAATAATTAGGCCTAACACCACTCCATGTTCTTCACTAGTTTTGTTAATGAAGAAAAAAGATGAATGATGAAGATTTTACATTGATTATTGTGCTCTAACTTAGGCTATGTTGCTAGATAGGTTTTCATTTCCTACAATAGATGAACTCTTGGATGAATTATATGAGTTATTATTTGTTTCAAAATTAGATCTTTGACTAGGCTGTGATAAGCAAAACTTTTAGTAATACCTTTTGAGTTATCTAATGCACTTTTTACTTTTCAAGCTATGATGGACAAAATTTTCGGGCTTTATTTGTGCTAATTCATTAGAGTGTTTTTTTATGATATTCTAATTTATAGTAAATCATTTAAGGAACATTTACAACATTTGAAGATGGTGCTCACATGTTGAGGTCACATTATATTGGAAAAAGACTAATGTCACGTTTGGTATTGTGAAAGAACCTAGAATAGAATCATGATTTTGAGTTTCTTCCCCATGTTTTGTAGTGCTTTTAGAAGGCGGAATCAGATTCCCTAGAATTGATGCTGGCTTTAAGAGGAAATTTGATTCTACCTTTGAGGATTTAGTATTGAGATTCTATTTCACTCTTATTAATTAGTATTAGTTAAAAAGACTTTTTAACCTTCTATATATTGACATCTAATAATTAATAACTTCTATGATAAATATTATTATATGTGAAATCCATTCGATTCCATCCTATTTTGTAAGCATTTCCAAACATAAGGAAATGATTTATGATTCCATCCTTATTCTATTACATTCAATTTCAAGTTATTCTATTCCAAACTATTCCTTCATATCAAACACAATATTAATACTTTTTTCAAGAAAATAGGATAGATTTTTTAAGGCATGTAGCTTTGCTAAAGGTATCAATCCTAACACAAAGAAAATACAAGCTATAAAAGATTGGCAACAACTTATATCTACGAAACAATTAAGAAGGCTTTTGAGACTCACGACTTATAGAATATTTGTGATGAATTATGCTACAATTATTGCATCTCTTACAAATATGTTGAAGGAAGATACATTTGAATAAGTTGAAAAAGCTATTAAAGCGTTTGAACAACTTAAGTATGCACTAATATAGATGCTAGTTTCAACATTGCCAGACTTTTCTTAAACATTCTATGTGGATAAAGATATATTAGGGTTTGGTATCAGAGCAATTTTACATCAAGGTTCTTACCTAATTGCACTTTTTAGTAAAAATATTAAACCTTTGCATACAAAAAGCAAGTGCTCATGTAGGGGAGATGATACCTATAGTTAAAGTTGTTAAGAGACAGTATCAATACTTATTGAGTCGACATTTTATCATTAGAACATATCAAAAAATCTTTAAGGAAATCTTAACTTAAGTTATGCAAACACTAAAATAGTAGCAATATTTGGTCAAATTGTTGGTTATGACTATGAGATTGTGTATAAACCTAGAGTTGTAAACAAAGCTTTAAATGCACTATTGAGAGTTTAGTTAGGGGAATCACAATTTGATGCCTTATCAATGGCATCCATTTGGCTTCATTACTATACTCAAGAAGTAATTCCAAGATAATGAAGAGTAGGACAAGCTACTAGTAGATTGTGAGAATAGAGCTAATCCTCCTTACCCTTTTAAATCCAAGGATAATATTTATTTTATGATGATTGGATCTTTATTCCTCCATATTCCTCTATTATTTCTACATTAATATTAGAATTTTGTACATCACTAATAACTAGCTATGCATGGGCTTTGAAGATATTCAAAAGAATTAACACATCACCTTTTTAGGAAGAAATGAAGAAAGACATTGAAAAATTTATGAAGAAATGTCATGTTTGTCAATAAATCAAATATAAGGCTTCTTTAGTAGGGATGCCATCGGTGGGTTTGGAATGGGTTTCATATAACTCGATACCCCATTAGTATTTAGGCTGAGCAAAAAAATTGTAAATAGCAAACTGAACCACAAACCAAACTAAACAAAATAAAAAAGATTGATTTTTTTTTTTTCCAATTAGCTCAATTTAAGGTTCAGTTCAGATTGGTGTAACTAATTTGCAATTCAATTCGAAGAATGAGATGAAACCAAACCGAACCGTTAAATAAAAAAAAAGTTTCTATAAAGTAGCATGCGTTATTGTCAAAATGCTATTTTGCTATGATGTCGCCTTGAAAGATTGCTTTTAATGACGATTTTGATTTTGTTCTAATATGCAAAACATATATTAGATAAACAGTAGGTTCATCCAAATTAAAGCATTTATGCTACATTAGAAAGCCCTTGAATTGTACTAAATATTCCCTACGTATGTTTGCATTAGAATATACTAGCTCTAAAAATGCACATCCATGAGCATTTGGACAAACAAATAAAATGAGTAATTTAATTTGAATCTACTTCCATAACCATATTTCACTTTATCTTGAATCTTGATGATATTGCTTTGAAAACCACAATCACTCAACATTTGTATTCTTGGGACCAACATTGCATGAGAAGGGAGCAATTTTTAGCAAACTATGTACCAAGAATCCAAACTAACCTCAATAAAACCAACTCTAACACATTATATTTTGTTTATGAAATGTTAAAAATAACTACAGTTGTATGCACTCTAAACAATACACTTTGATTTCTTCTTTTTTTTTAATGACTTGAATAAAAATGGTTCGAACCGTGTACCAAATCACTTTTTTAGGTTCGAAAAAATTATGAATTAAATCATATGATTAGTTTTGATTTAAGAAAAAAAAAATCAAATCATAATATTAAGTTCAATTCAATAAGTGGGAGGAATCGTATCGAATCAAACCATGCCTACCCCTAATTGTGAAAATTGTGATTCTAGTAATGTGATTCTATAAGTTCACGATTTAAGGAGGCTTTTCTAAATTAAATTAGGTATAAAATCATTTTCATATAGAACCTACGTTTTTAGCGATTTTATGTGTTGAACTCAATATAAGCTTACTTTTTTAATCGAATTTGATTCTACATATTTAAGTTGAAGAGGCTAAAAATAAAAAAAAAAATATAACTAAACTTTTACCATCTCATTAACTTTTAGGGCATTGCATCATCTACCCCATCCTATTCCAAATTTTTTCCTCCTTCTCTCTCTCTTAGTCACTTTGTTTTATTTTTGTAGCCTCCATTTAAATTATAGTTTCAATAGCAAATTATATATGATAAACTATATACTTAAGTTTATGTCATCAATAACTGAAAATGAGTAACATTTAGTTCTCTTCAATTCATCATATTTTTTCAAACAAATTAATAAAAACAAAGTTTAGTCTTGACTTTACTTATCTGTCTTCCATACATATTATGTTATATATTAAGAATTTTTAATGGAAGAAGAACTTGATTTTTTCATTTTTTTTATTTCCATCATATATTTCATGTGTTTTTTATAACTACTATAAGTATATTCATAGTTTATTAAAAGATAATTTATATAGGAAGTAAAAACTTATATTTCTATATCTCGATTTTGTATAACGATTTTACAAACTTTCTAGTGAATTTAAATAGAATCACAATTTTGATAATCTTGCTTATAGGGCTTCTAAAAACCTATCTTAATACCCTATAAGGTTTTCATCCCATACCCAAAACTTGCCCTCATAGTTTTCAATATCACAAGTCAAAATTTTGATTCTACAAGTTTATAATTTTATAATATTTTTCTTAGTTAAAATGAATATAAAATTTTTTATATATAAACTTTTGCTAAAATTATGAACTTTAATGTACGATTTTACAAGTATGTGATTTTATCGATTTTACACAATTCTGTATGATTTTACCGATTTTATATGTTTAAATAAATAGTAGAATAATGATTTTGACAACCATATTTGCCCTTATAAGATATTATTAAACTTACGATCCAACTCAACTCGATAGTTTTGTTCTTTATTTTTTTAATTTTTGACCATATAGTTTTACAATAGCTACTTAAACTTTCACAAGAGCTTAAATTTAGCCTAATACATGAAACATATAAAATTGCATGAAGAGGAAAAATGAAGTTGTTATAGATGATGGATGATGGATGGTAGTGAGACAAATGTGAGGGTAAAAGGGTAAGGGTAGTGACTGTAACTCTATGAGAAATGAGATAAGAGCTACTTTAGATGAGAGAAGAGAGTCTAAAGTGATAGTGAGGTGAGAATGAGTGACTAGTGAGTATGAGAGATAAGAGAGATTAGAGATAGTGACTTACTAAGAGGATAGTGTTGTTTAAAAATTATTATTATGTTTTTTATTAATTTATCATATATGTATAATAGCTACTAGTCATTTATTATTTATTTATTTTTTTTATCAGATCTGAGTTTCCTATTGGGTTTTGTTTATGTCCTGAAACTTGATTGAAACCCTATAAGGTTTTGAAGCAAGATTTAAAATTTATCCCAAAAAACCCTATAAGATCTCCATACAGTAATTATCGAGCTAGGCAAATTAAGTGCTCTATAGTGACCCACATGGTGGCATCCCTAATCCTTAGTTGCTCCTTGTTCCATAGCATACATTTGAGGATACACTGTGAATTTTTGTTACTAGATTATCACTATTAAGGCTACTTAGCAAAAATGGCTTTACTTGATATGTTAATAAAGTATTATTGTTTTAAAGTGCTTATTGTACATTATACAATAGCTACAATAGATAAATTGTTTGTTTAAATGGTAAATAAGCTACCTAGACTTCCTAAAACAATTGTATCTAGTCGTGATATGGTGTTTGTGAGTAAATTTTGGACATACTTTGTGGCATAATACTTAAGATGAGTTCAACGTAGCATCCTTAGAATAATTGTCAGTTTGAAATGGAAAACTATTATTTAGAACAACATTTGAGATTGTTTCTCATGGATTGTCCAAAATAATGGCCTAAAATTTTCTTGTAGGTTGAATATTATTTCAAAACTAGTGCAAAGATAACACCTATTGAAGCATTATGCGGTAGGAAACCAAATAAAATTCTAGATTATATCAACAATAGTATTTTAATGGAGGTTGTACAACATGAACTCGAATCAAGAGATGAGATATTACTTTATTGAAGGTAAATTTAACTTTAACTCAACTGTAATTGAAGAATATGATAGATAGATACAGAGTAGATAAGGTACTTGATATAGGTGATTTTGTCTATATAAAGCTTTGGCGGTATCGTTAAACTTCTTTGACAAATAAGCCTTATTACAAGCCTTTTATGAGCTATTTTGGTCCTTTTAAGATATTTGATCGGGTTAGACAAGTTGATAGAGACAGGACTTATCAAGATTTGAATATGCATCCAGTTTCTCATATTTCTATCTTAAAGAAGGTAGAAGAAGATCATTTTGTTTCGTCACCACTTCTAAAAGACTCCTTTAGAAATTATCTACTGTAAGAGCCTCTAGTAGTTTTGGATTATCAATAGATACAAAGAAAAGGTAAGTTGATTTCTCATATTTTAGTATGGTAGGAGTCACTTCAACTTGAAGATGTTACATGGGTTGACTTTGTAGATTTTCATCGAGAGTATCACAAGTTTTGCCTTGAGGATAAAGCAATGTTTCTAAGTGGAAAGGAACTTATTACAACTAGATAGAGAAGAAAAAGAAGGCAACCTCAATATCTCAAAGATTATATATGGTAATATGTAGTGTCAAGAATTATGTAATTTTATAAGCCAATAGATAACTAAAATATTTTGTTATCAACTATTGGTGGTTATAAAAGAAACAACCAAATCATGGATTAAAAAGGTAAAAAAGAAAAAGAAACAAAGAAGAGGGATCATCTTTTACCCTTGAAATAATAAATCTTATTAGGAGTACCTTAGAGCTTGAAATCTGGAAAAACCTTGATCCATACTTTTGATACACAGAAACCCTTAGTTTTAGTGCTAGTAAATACTTTCATAAATCAACATAAAATTCATATTAGCATTGAGAGTAGAGAGAGCTTTTTTATATATTGCATTTTAAAGAACATGAAGGAGTAAAAAGAGATTACTTTTATAAACCCTAATTTTAACAATTCATAACAAATGAGAGTATAGAAAGGAAAAGAGAGATAGGAGGGAGAAAAGTATCTTCTTTATTGTGGAAAAGAGTTATCTATCATTTATGAATTCTTCTCACTAGATAATTTGTGGTTAGAATTTATTTATTTATTTATTTTTTTATGGACTGAGCTGATGGGCTAATAAACTTTTATTGTTCTTTCTCTAGTCATGATAGAAAGCATGTCAATTCAAGCAAGTATCAATCAAACGCGTCTTTGATACTTGAAAGATTTAAATTTTAAATCTAACATTCCTATCGTTATTCATTTACACTTATATAGGCATTGGTGATTTTTACAAATGACAATGTAATGGGAATGTTTTATAGATTACCAATTAGAAGCATACATTTAAGTGCTAAAGAACAAATTATTTGTTAAAGATCTTAGTTAAATAAAATGAGACTTTATATAAATGAGTTCCCTTAAAGAGTTTAAGAAAACATTTTTGAGGATGTTGTGCAAACAAATTTATTATCTTTCACATAAAGTTTCATTCGTATAATATTGCACTCATTTAAATTGTTGCAAGTTTTTTACTAAACAACTATATCCATTTTAATGTTTTTTTATGTCTAATCACCTTAACTTTCATGATTGATTCATAATGTAATTAATCCCTTGAATCGTGATCAGAAGAGGATCAATTTTAAAGTAAAATTTGTATACTTGAAAAGGTATCTCTTAACTTGTATCATTAATATTTCTAAAAATCATAAATAGCCACAATCCGAAGAATATGCATTCATATCTTGAATATTCATGCCACCATAAAGTATCTTCTCTAATATAATACTATCAGGTCGTTCACTTTATTGAATGTAATAAACTCATAATAGAATTCTTATTTATTAGGAATTGAATATATTTGTAAAAATTTATTACATTATTTACTTGGAAAAGCCACATTCAAAGGAACAAATAAGTAAGAAGTTTCAAATCACTAATTTGTCCTCTCTTTCTTTCTGTGTTCTCCATATACTCTGTATGTAAATTATGTTAACATTTATGTATCTCTTTTTACTCTAATCATTTTCTCCATCTAGAGTCTCTCTCTCTCTTTCTCTCATGATTTCCACTACACTTATTTTCTCAACCAACTAATAAAACTAATATCTAACCCTAATTCTAACTTTGGGACAATAGTAGTAGTAGATATACCCAATGGCAATAGTAGCAGCGTAAACAAGGGGCACATCTTCAACATTAATTATGTTTTGATTAAGTAAGAGACTAAAAGATTACTCCTTTAATGATAGTGAAGTAGAAATCATTGATTCACTAGAGGATTCAAAGCTTCCAACATTGTTGCATCGTTGGGATAAGGGTAGGGTAACTTTTGAAGCTATTGTTATCGAGATTGTGATGCATATATTGGCGTATAGTAGTTTATGTTGGTAGGTAAGTACCGCAGTAGTGGTGCATGGATAGGTGTGTTTTATGGTGGTCCACTAATGGTCTATAGTGGTTCATTAGTGACATATTGGTGGTAGTTCATGGTCTTGATAACGAAAAAGATGATGGAAAGTAGGAGAAGGAGGAGAAGAAGAGGGCAATGGGAAAAATAAATCATTGAATAGCTCTTCATAGGGTTCTACTCCATAATAGGTATTTAGAATTTGCCTGGATTTTTCGTCTTATTGAATGGCTATTGCTGTCAAGTGAATAATGCAATAAGACTGTTATGAAAGAAAGGAGCTAACCATTCTATTCCCCCTTTATTTATTAATGTGAAAGGGCTATAAGTGATTGTATAGCATCAATATAAAATCATTATTATTATATTTTTTTTCCAAGTTATCAAATGATTTAGTTCTAACTTAAGTGTTTTTATATCAAATCAATTAATGATGTAATAAATCAATCTTAAAAAATAACTTGAAGTATGTAGATGTAGGGGTCCAATTGGGGTGGTCACGTGCATATAGCATGTATAGCGCGCTATAAGTAACTTTAAAGAAGTGAAGCGAGACTGTCACCTAAAAGGAAGATTAGATGAGAATAAGATAGAAAGGAGGAATAAATAATTTTAGTGTCTTAAATATACAAGTGATAAACAAGGTAGCCTTAAGAGTCCTAAGGCATTCACCTTATTGCTTGAATGAATGGGATCAATTATTTACTTGGATTGCTTATTTGAGTAGAGATTTCATAGAGCGCCATTGTTTGTCTATTCTCTCTCTCTCTAAGAGTTCCAAATGTGGGGGAAATGCTGGGTATTTATAAGCTCTTGGGCATATTATCCGGTGATCAATAGATGAGATGAAGCTTACTCAATTCATAGTTATCTAAAACGAGCTAACTAATGAGCCTAAGGCCAATGGCCTTTCTCATGAGCACATGAGCCTACCTAAGAAAGATTGGATGTGGAGAACCAATTTAATGATTCCTGTTCTAAGCCCACCAAGCCAATTCTCCTTAAATCATCTCAATATATGGAATGGACTCCTTAGGCCTTATTATTTAGTCCAAGGAGTCAAGCCTAAATAAATAATGAGGTTTAACCTAATAATTAATACAAAAATTTTTAGTCTTCTATAAAGTGCATATTAAAATAAAAGATTAACTAAGCATACATTTGAGGAGAAACATTTTGATGTCAATATTTTTCAACATGTAAAATACACTATTCCTAAATTTGGGTTGTTACCATAATTTTGACAATCTAAGGGAAGTGAAATGAAAAAACTCTCATCTTTTCTACATTTTTTTTTTCACTCTTGAAACAAGTAATTTCAAATACTTGAATGGGTTTAGAAATACATTTAAGAGATTCTAGAATTTACTCCAAAATTTTAGGGGATATCCACCTCTTTTATTCTTCTAATAAACATCAATATAGGAGTTGTTAAAAACTTCATATATAGTTCTTCCACATTTCTAAGTCATTTACTTGTTTCCAATTAAACAACTATAATAGTTTTGATTTTAAATGAAAACATAAAAATTATGTCAGACATATGCTTAGAGTATATTCACATTTGTGCATATGATCCAATGTACTAATGTCTTCTTCTTCTTCTTGTTTTTTTTTTTTTTTTATCTTATTAAAGTGGTTCTCTCTCTCTTTATTCCTCAAGTTATACTAAGCCTTTTGTTAAATTCTAAATCTGAGATATTTTTCAAGTATAACCTAATAAAAAAATAGTACAAAATATAAGTAGAGTCAAGGTTGGTTTAGCTCTTGCATATGAGAAACCTTTCCCATCTAAACATGAGATTAATAGTTCATACATTCCATTTTAACATTTTTATTATGCATATAAACAAAAAAAAAATCACCTAATAATTTATTAAAATTTACATTAGTATATAAAAACTTTTGTAAGTTTTGTTTTTAGTAAAAATATATCAAAAAAATATTTGAGTAGAAAATTACTAGTACAATGAAAAAAAAAAAGTTGATATAATTATAAGTATTAACCAATCTTATTTTTTTTATGATAACTTTGTCTAATTGTTTCATTAGTAATGCTAAATATATATATATATATATTATTTTAAATATAAGTTATTAACTAATTAATTATTCAATAATTCACGCTTATTTTTGTAACATTAATTATAAAAAAAATAATTAAACCGAATCACATAATTGGTATTATTTGTCAATAGTAACATGGACAACGTAATTATTATCTATGAAGTATTACTAATAATTTTTTTAATAAAATTTTAATAAATGTAAAAAGATAAATGCCTTTCAAAACAATAAATGCATATTAAAAAAAAAAGTAAAATAATGCAATAAATACATATTGCAAAAATTAAAATGATAAACATGAGAATTGAACCGAAGACCTTATGTTTGTAAAACTAAATATTTAACCACTAAGTTATATCTAATTTCATATTATATTTTTCTCTTTAAAAAATACATTTAATATATATTTTTTTCTTTCTTTTAAAATATTAAAAAATAATTTTTCTCGAGCTTGAGGGGCTAAGGCTAAGGCCTTACTAACCTAACCCCAAACTACCCCCTACCTAAAAAAAAAACAAAGAAAGGTCAATGATATCAAATAAAACTTTAGTTCATGAATAGTTTTGTTAAAACTTTATTCCATTAGTACAAGATAATATCAAAACTCTACTAACTTGAGCATTAATCAAAGTATCACAAACTCTACTAACTTGAGCATTAATCAAAGTATCACAATTTGATTTTTCTATATAGTACATAAATTCAATCAAGAACAATAGTTTACATGAATTCCATATTATGTAACATGTATCTTCATGTAAAGCCACATCCAAGAACTTGATATAAAGCCTTGCAACTAATCGCTTTCTCAAACACAATCTAGTTCCTAGATCCTAGCTTGCTTTGCCTTTGATAACTTAAGGTTAGATAAGTTAATCCCTTAGCTCTTGTTATGCCAAATAAGTACAACTTAAAACAAAGAAAACACAACGACTAAGTATATTCAATCACATAATTAGTATGTCTAATATATAATAAACCAGAGTTTACTAGCATCAAACTATTAAGCAAGCACATTTACGAATCCATATGCAACACATACAGATATCATGCTAATGCATACGATAATCTTAGCTTAGCCTAATTTTCATCTGATTGGTCAAGAAAAAGGGGCATGTAGATATAAAGTCTAGGAATCTATATGGTAATAAAGAGCTATCTAAAAGTAGGATCCCCAAAGGCAAGTCAAATTTAGCTAGCTTAGTCAAACCTATAAAGTTAAGGATTGAGCAATGCATTTTCTTATGCTTGAAAACCTAACTTTGTAAACCAAGTTTTTTGCTAGTTGAAGCCTAACTTCCTAAGTAAAACTTGACCCTTATATCCTTTTCTCTCATATTATGACAAGTATGTAGTCAAACAACATATTTAGGTAAACCAGGTATGGGTTCCAAGTTAACCTAACCAAGTATAGTTTTTAAGTTAATCAAGCTAAGTATGAATTGCAAGTCAAATGCCAAAACTAAGGTAAGGCTAGCCTAGCTTTAATTTTCTTAGTCAAGTATCACATTCATAATCATGGCACAAAGCAAATGTCACAACTTGAACAAAATTTTTGTCAATCTAATATTCAATTAATAGTTCACTAATACAAAATACGTGTCTACATCTTCTTGATTTTGCCGAGTTACAAACATAACAAAGTAATTGTCATCGTATCATAGCCAATATCATATATATTCTCAACATCTAAACACAATTGTGCAACAAAGCTTAGCCAAGGCTCAATATGCTATCAAGATTACAAATTACACTCAACAATACTCTATGCATCAATTTATCATGAACAATATATATCCAAAATATGAATATCTCCAACTGTAAGATATACTTAAGTGATCTCACATGCATAACAAGTGGACGAGTGGTTATCTTGACCATTGTACAAACACCCAATAGCTAAGCAAGAGGTCTTAACTTAGACCAACATTATATTGCTATTTGATATGTCTACACTCACCAATATACAACATAATGCATCAATATCGATTCCCCTTCTAAATACAATAGCATTAACTATTGTATGTCATTAATCAATTATATAGCTAACTTCTATTGATGATAACTTCTTTGTTCCTTATTTGTTTTAAATTCATATCCTTACCTATATTTATTGAATGCCTAAGATATAAAGAACCCATAGGCATTGAGTATATGGCAATTTTAATTGACTATTCATGATAATTTTTGGAATCAACTTACATTATGTACTATACAAGCATATCTATTATTATATGTCATCGTTTGGAATATTATAATAAATGAATCAATCCTAAAGGTAAGTGGATGACAAGGTGGGGAGGATAACTAGGTGGTTGAGATAGTATTAAAGTAGAAAAAGTGAGATTTTTATGTGAGGATTGCAAGGTGATAAGAAAGAATAATTGAGAATTTAACTTATAGGAAAACTTGTATCTACTTATGGTGGTCTTTCTAACATGGTAGATTAACTAATAACGATTTTTAACTTAATATTATCTATTACGTTACAATTTGTATTATGTATCGCTCCTCATGTATCTTTTTTTGGTCAAAATGTAGTTTATTAAAACTGATGAATAACAATAAGTATAAAAAGGTAAGCAATTGAGAGCAAGTCAAACTAGTTAGCTAATCTAAAAGAGGAAATGTATATATATGTCCTAGAGGGATAAGTATGAACTTGAATGGGAAGTGGCGCATGGGAGCTCCAATAGCTAATGAGCCAAAACTAGGGGCGGGTTTCATTTTGAGAGAGAGAGAGACCTATTTGCTACAAACCAGCACAAATACAGGGGTTGACCTAATGCTTCACCAAAAGGCCATTGACTCCAATCTTTTTCCTAACTCTTTTTTCACTTCTTAATTAGTTGCCCTAGTTGTAACCAATCTCATAATCATACAAAATTGATTCATTTCATATAATTAATAAGTTTGGAGAACTTATCTTCATTAGTTTTGCCTTCTATCATATATGATTTTATACTCTCTCGCAAAGAGATGAATATAATTTTATGGAGAAACTACCATATTGTTAATTTATAATATATTTAAAGGTAAGAACCCTAATTAACTACACAAAAGCTTATTTTATCTAACTAATATTTTCCTCCATCCTAACAAATCACTTTCTCCTCTATCTATTAACAGCATGTTCGATTGAATTTATAGAGATGGAATAAAATAGTTATTCCTTCCCTATGGACCATGTCTACATCTATTTTGAGAAATTGTTATTCTATAAAATTTCTAATACTACAAAATAAGGAATTATGATTCTTCATACATCCAAAGAAATAGCTATTCCTTGGTCTTTTGTCCATATGATTGCATATCTAATCATGAGATCTCAATCTAATAGTTAAGTCACAGGTTAGGATAAGTATATAGTAATATTTTAAAATATATTCCTAGTCTATTACTAAATTTTTTGTAAGTAATAGCTATTGTCTTTTATTTAATTATTTATTTGCACCAACTATAGCTTGTTCATTTCTTTTTTTTTTTTAAATTGCAATTTTATTCTTATTTTATTCCATTATGCCAACAAAACATGCCATGAAAGAAATTGTCATAACCTACTATCCCATTATTTTGAAGGGATTTCTATTCCTAATCTTTTTTATATATATCATTTAGGCAAATTTGTGATTAATCAATTGATTTGATAATGAATGTGAGAAAAAAAAAATCTAACCATTCCACATTGCTATTAATTCTAAATATTGAATATTTACTATAATTATAGGGCTAGGATGGATCTAAGACAATATAACTGGAGGGAGCTAGACTTATTTTAATTAAGTTAATATTAAAATCATTAATAGGAAAATATGTTATTGTTATCATAATTATATTGCATCTTATATATGTTAAAAGATCTTATTAATAATTTAACTTGCAATAATTCCTAAAGCTTAATAGGATGAAAAAAATTCTTTTTTAAAATAATTAAAAGTGATTGATATATTTTCATAAAACTGTTGAACTTTTTATTATGCATATATATATACTAAATAAAATTTATCTATTAATTTATAAAAAAATTAATAATCAACTGAAATAATCTTATATATTTCCTTTAATAAACATTGATAAACTTACATGAAATAATATAGCAATAACATAAGTATAACACTGAAATAATCTGAAAAAACAATACTTTTGTTTCACATATAATCAATCCATTATAATTGATTCGACCTTTTATGTTACATGGTTATATGGAGTTTAAATTATGTATATTTTCTATGGATTGAACGGGAGAAGATTTTTTTGAGCTGTAAAATCTCGAATGACGGTGGAAGGCTAATGGGATTCTATGCAGTAAATTATTTATTATTTTGCATGCCCCCCGTCCCGACTCTTCCGTCTAGACTAACGAAGATAACGAAAGGGCTTTCGTCATTGTTGAATAGTAGGGGCAACTTCACACACCTGTTTTTTTGTAAAATTTTAATATCTTGAAACGCGCCGTTGGAAGCACAATTCTGTTCCTCATAGTCAATTGATGTGATAGTAATGAAAAGGTCCTGCGGATGCCATTAAATTGTATGTAAAAGAAGGAAATTAAAATTATCACCATTTATCCATAGCAATTATCGTTATAAGGAAATCATTAAAATATCAAATAAAGAAATATTCTGCATTTTTCAATACCATTTGTTTTTATATAATCAATATTAAAAAGAAGAAGTTTTCTTTTAATTTTTAATAAGTATCTGGAGACATATATTTAAAGTATCTAATTAAAGTAAATTAGTCCCACGAAGATGCTGATCTCTTCGCTTGTATTGTGGCTCCGACCATGGGAAATTTTCTGTGGAAAAAGAATGATACAAAAGCCACATTAACATTTGTTTGGTCCTGTAGCTTGAGATTTATTTTTTTTTTTTTTTTCAGTTACATCTAAATGTATTCATATATATGTTAATGCACGTGGTGGTTTTAGCTATATGTCACTGTCAATCATATCTGTATGGCGATTCCATTCATATTAAACGTCCCGCTGTTTAGCCAAAAAACAGTATTTTGCATGTAGATATAAGGACCGCCGGTGGTTTTAAAATGTGTGGAGTTAGATTGAAAGCACGACATCCCGCCAAAATATCCCATTCTTGCATCATCTTGATTGAGCAAACTAGTGATAAGGTTATCTTCGGCACTATGAACACACACTCTCAAATTACCAGCAATTACGTTACACGAATATATATATATATATATATATATATATATATATATTGCCATAACAATATAAATATTTACATATCAAAGTTCAAGTAATTAAACAAAGAGTTTCTGACCTTGCAAAAAAGATGGAGCAAAAAATAACATTTCTTCTTTTTCACTTACACAATCACTTGTAGCAAGCATAATAGCAACTGCATTTGATTCACTTAGCATAAGCCAAAAAAACATCTTCAAATTAGCAAGTAAAATTTTGTTATTGCAAAAATATTCTCTTGCTATCATTATAACTAATATCTTTAAGCATATGCTTCTTTGTGAGAAGTGTAAACCTGACTCCGATTCTAGTTTTATCAGCCTAGCCTATTGTAAATCTGCGTAAAATGCAGAACAAGAACAACATACGAAATAACTAGAGAGAGAAAGAGAGAAAAGAGCAAAGAGAGTAAAGTGATCTATGCAGAAAAATGTATGTTAATAATTAAGTATTGTACAGTGCCCTATTTATATTGTTATAGGTATATGTATCAAGTAACCAACTAGCTTAACTATAAAATATGAAAAATGGAAACTACTAATTGTATAAACTATACTAACTATACATGGAAAGAGAATAAAATAAATGCAATGTGCATACACTCCTATAGCCTCCCCTTAAGTTCGAGCTGTTCTTAAGCCCAACTTGAAACATAGCCATCATAGTTGAGAAGCACTCAAGGCTTTGGTAAAAGAATCTACAACTTAAAGTGAGGAAGGATTATATACAGGTTGCAAGAATCCAGATGCAACATGATCTCTAATAAAATGAGCTTTAATGTTAATGTGCTTAGTTTGAGCATGGAAACATGGGTTATGTGCAATTAACAAAGTAGACTTATTGTTACAAGCCAATGCAATAGGAAAATCAATAGAAAACCTAAGATCTCATAAAATAAATGAGATCCACAACAATTCCTTTGTAGCAGCACCTAAACTCTTATATTTTGCTTCAGTAGTGGAAGTAGCAACAATAGGTTGCCTTTTACTCTTCTAAGCAACTAAAGCATCATCAATCATCACACAATATCTAAATAAAGAATGCTTATCAAATGCATTAAAACCCTAATCAAAATCAAAAGATCCCTTAAGCATAAGAGAATTATTAGTTGGACAAAAAAGACTAGCACCAATAGATCCTTTCAAATATTGTAGCAAATAGAATAAAGCATTTAGATGTGGCTTGAGAGGATGAACCAAAAATTAGTTAAAGTGATGCACAACATAAGAAACATCAAGCCATGTTTAAGATACATAAAGTAACTTGCAAACAAGTTTGTGGTAAAAAGTAGGATCTGGTAAAAGATCACTAAAAGTAGCATCAAGAGATAAACGTAGCTGCATAGCAAAACTAGTTAGTTTGGCCCTAGTAAGACCAGCTCCTTATAAAATGTCCATGATGAACTTTCATTAATGAACAACAAGACCAAATTCTATCTTAAATAAGTCAAGACCAAAGAAAAACCATATTGGACCAAGATCTTATATAATGAACTTCTCATCAAGACAACATTTAACATGAGTGATAAGACTAGTATCAGACTTTGTAATAAGCATGTCATCAATGTATAGGAGTATAAAAACACATCCATTATCAGTATAATATGTAAACATGGATACATCATGGGTGGATTGAGAAAAACCCAAAGAAATAGAGAATGGTGAAATTTCTTGGTTCTATTACCATGAGGCTTACTTCAAGCCATATAAAGACCTTTTAAGCTTAAATACTTGATTAAACCTCATTTGAATGCCCATGTAGAAAGACATTATTAACATAAGTTTGAAAAAGAGACTAAGAAGAAGCTACTGCTAGAGCTAACAAGATCTTAATCATACCCATCCTAGCTACTGGAGAGAAAGTATCGTGAAAGTCCTTACCCTCAACTTAAGTAAAACCTTTTAGTACCAAATGAGCTTTATATCTCTTAGTTGATCCATCTAGTCTATATTTAATTTTATAGACCTACTTATAACCAATAGCCTTTTTCTTTTTAGGCAAAGTAATTAAGTCCTAAGTGTCATTACTTTCTAAAGTAATAAGTTCATTTTGCATAACTAATTGCCACTTTTTAGACTTAAATGCTTCTAGGTAACTACTAGATTCTTGAATAATAAACTCTTTAATGAGTAATGCCATAAAATTAGAACGATAGGTTTCAAAAGATGGCAAGGTAAACAAAGGGCAAGGTGATGAATTTTGGGGTTGAGTGAGTTGATTAGAAGGACTAGTAGATGCTAAAGTAATAGACTACGCAACATGCACAAAGTCATGTAACCACAATGGATTATGTTTAATCTTAGTTGAGATCCTTAATTGTGCCTATGACTGAGCATTAGAAAAAGTAAGAGGAATATGAATAATTGAACATTGATCACACGAATGATGAGGAATATGATCAGTAAAAGAAGTGGACATAGGAAGCTTTCAGTTGAAGACTAACCAGAAGAAGGATCTGGATTGTCAATTAATGAAGTGTTTGGTTCAGAAGGGAATGATAAGGAAGTTTTAGATCCAAAATTCAAAGGTTGGAAGAGTGAATCATTTGTAGAACAGTCAAAAGGATGGTTTGTGGAAAGAAGTTGTAGATCTTTAAAAGAAAACTTAGTTTTAAAGAATGTGACATCCCTTGAGACAATGATTTGATGATGCGTAAGATCATATACACAATATCCCTTTTATGCAAAAGCATAACCAAGAAAGACACATTTAAGTGGTCTAAACATAAACTTATCCTTAGGAGTAAGACGCTTAGCTATAAAACATAAGTAACCCATGACTCGAAGATGATCATAAGTGGGAGTTTGTCCAAATAACTTCTCATAAGGTGACTTCCAACTCAAGCTTTCCATTGGCATCCGATTGACTAAATAAGTGGCTGTGAGAAAACATTCATCCCAAAATTTCTTATGGAAAAGAGCATAAAGAGATAAAGTTCTTACCGTTTCTAACAAATGATGATGTTTCCTTTCTGCCTGCTCATTTTGTTGTGGAGTATAGATAGTGGTTTTTTAATGAACAATTCCCAAACTTAATAACATGGATTGACATTGACTAGATAGAAACTCAGACCCATTATCACTACGCATAAACTTAGGAATTATAGCAAAATGATTGTGTACATAAGCAAAGAAGTTAAAGAGGATGGTAAGAACCTAACTTTTATGTTGAAGAAGAGAAGTCCAAGTAAATGTAGTGCAATCATCAACAATTGTTAAGAAGCAATGTGCACCCATAATTTAAGCTTCTTTATATAGACCCCAAACATCCATGTGTAAGAGTTTAAAAGCAACATTAGAGATATGATCACTCTTATTAAAAGGCAATTTGTGAAATTTTACCTCAAGGCAAGCATCATAAGAAAAATCATGAAAATGAAAATGTTTACAAGCTGCTAAGTGTTTAAATTTAGACAGTAAACTATGATTAAGCCTAGAATGGAACAATTCAAGAGAAATGGTAGAAGAATTATATGATGAATTTATTAAAGAATAAATAGAATGAGGAAAAGCATTAGTCACAACACTAAGTTTTTTATTCCTTTCCACCTAGAGAACTTGCAATCTATTTATAACTCTCACTTTGGCTACAACTTTCTTAGTTTTCTGGTCCTATATAGTGCACTCAAAAGGATCAAAATGTGCAATCATGTGATGGTCTCTAATAAGACTGTATATTAACAATAGATTGTGAGTAAAAATTGGTATCAAGTACACATTATGTATAACAAGTGTAGGATTTAGAGAAATAGAAGTTGCTTGAGTAACTACAAGTTCTTTTCCATCAGGTAATATAACTCATATAGGATCTAAGAGGTCAACAATATCATGCAAGATTGTGCGATAAGCTGTCATGTGATTCATGGCACTAGTATCTACTATCCAGGAATCTATACAGTTATCTAGTACATTTGAGGAAAAGATATTAGCTTAAGGCATACATGCAAGGTATACATTATTCACCTTAGGTGAAGAACAAATTTGATTACCCTTTTCTTGCATGAACTTCATAAACTTTTGACAAATATTCTACATGAAATGTGGATTACTAACATTACTAGAGTGTTGTAATAATTCTCCATTAGAACAATCTATGAGTGTATGATTGAGTGGTGTATTATACATCCTTGCAAAAGTAGATCCTTTAGTATATTAACAATGAGTTCTGAAAGTACAGCATTAGCATTAGTAATTCTTCCTTTAGCAAGACATATCCCTTTAAATTAGTTTGGATATCCTATCAATTGAAAACAACTTTTAACTAAGTGCCCTTCAGCCTTGTAATGTTTACAAGTTAACTTGCTCTATAGTTTCTTCCTCTCATTACTACTAAAAAATGGTTTTCCTTTACTAGCAAAAGCAGATGCGTTTGACTCATTAAAAAATACTGAAGATACTTACCTTTATTTTTCAATTAAGGCCTTACTCAAAGGAAGCATAGGGTCCATTAACAAAATTAGATTATGAACATTATCATATACCTCATTAAGTCCCATAAGAAATTGCATCAAGCGAGCTTGTGATTCTAATTCAAACAATTTTCCTCACAAATTACAAGTATAGGCCTCTATACAACCACAAACACATTCTAGATAAGATTGAATCTGTTGTAACTTATCCCAACACTTCTTAAACTTACTATATTAAGCACTAACACTTTGATTATTTTGCTTAAGATTGCAAATATCATACTATAACTAAAACATTAGAGGACCATTAGAATTACCATACTGTTCAACCACTTCTTTCCATAACTTTAGTAGATTAAGCATATATAAAGCTTTAAGCAATCTCAAGGTTCATTAAATTCAATATCCAACACCATACCATGTAATCACAGGATAACCAACACATAAGATTAAAGGAATTATCACTAGGTTTTGCTACGGTGCCATCTATAAAACTTAGTTTTAATTTGGCATTAAGACCTAGTTTAATCGACTGATTCCAACTTAGAAAATTATTCTCATTGAAAATTAGGGTTCTAATAGCCATATTAGGATTATCCGAATTTGATAAGAAATATGAATCTAAAATTGAAGGATATACTATTGTACTTCCTACTGTATTACCTATGGATTCTTCTAAAGGCTCATGATCTAAACTCAATAAAGTAAAGATGATACCATATGAGGAGCAAAAACCTGACTTTGATTCTAGTTTATTAGCCTAACCTACTATAAATCTGTGTAAAATGTAGAACAAGAACAATATATGGAATAATCAAAGAGAGATAGAGATAAGAACAAAGAGAGTAAAGTGATCTATGTAGAAAAATGTATGTTAATAATTAAGTATTGTACTGTGCCCTATTTATATTATCATAGGTGCATGTGTAAAGTAACCAACTAGCCTAACTAAAAAATATGAAAAATGAAATCTACTAACTCTATACCAAAACAAGACAAAATAAATGTAATGTGTATACATTCTTACATTGTTTCTATTTTTTGGGCTCATAATTTTACAATGATGCAAACCCATACCCATAATTTTACATATGTTATATCTATGTATCCAATTTTCCTTGGAAAATCTATAATCTAGTGACTCATTTCATCTTGAACCACACCATTGATAGTAGCTTAATACATCGTTCCTATGACTAAAGCATCAAATTTTAATTTGATCCATCATTTGATTGATGGATCCCATGCAATCACGTGCCTTTGAATTAAAGATAAGAGTTTTCTTCTTTTCTTGATTGTCCAATATTCATGAAACTTGCTATAAGATTTCATATTTTATAAAATGCAATAGAATTTTTCGTATTTTTGTTTAAAAAATTTATCATAAGATCCCTATATGCATGCATAATGTTGTAAAATTAGTTATAAGAAAACGATCTTTATTCTTCTCAAGTATTTGAGAATGGTCTTAATTGCACCCTAATGACACCTCATGAGTCAACCTAATATCTACCCACCATGCTTAAAGCATAAGACATTCAGTTGCACAAATATTGTGACAAATATTATGTATCAAATGGCCAAAGCATATGGTATTTTATTAATTTATCGTCTTTACCCATGTTTTAAGATGCATTGATTTAAAATGATGAACACCTAGCAAGATGGCTAAGTAACCTTCTAGATTTGTTTCAGTATATTCTTAATTCCTTTAATATAGGTTGTTTCTCTTAGATCTTTCATTGAAAAACACTTACCTAACCAAATGTTAGTAGATACTAGGGTAGGTATGTCATTTTTAATAAAAAAAAATATCATCAATAATAAAACCAAGAATACGATTATGTCCCACTTACCTTTTTGTATATGGAAGGTTTTTTTAGATTCTTAATATATTCAAATTTCTTTAATACTTCATGAAATCCCAGATTTCAACACCAAGATGCTTGCTTTAGTCATAAAATAGACTTAAGCTTACAAATTTTATTGACATTCTTTATGTTATAAAACCAAGAGAGTTATACCATGTATTTTTACTCCTTTAACTTTCCATTATGAAAAGTTATTTCAACTTTCATTTGTGAAATCTTATAATCCATGTAAGCTACTATCATAAGTAGAATCTAGATAAACTTAAGCATTACTATTGGCAAAAAGATTCTATCATAGTCAATTCCATGATACTGGTGAAATCTTTTACTACTAGATTAGTCCTATGAGTATGTATATTCCCATCAATTTTTGTCTTCTTTTAAAAGATTTAGTTGTACCTATGGGCTTTACTCTAAGTGATGCATCCACTAGATCCCATACCTAGTTGGTTTACATAGAGTCCATTTCAAACGCAATGGCTTCTAACCATTTCATAAAGTTTGATGAAGTAATTGCTTCAATATATTTCAGTTGCTTGTGTAACGATCTGACCAAAATTCCTCCCACCGAAGTATCGTTCACTTTGGCATAAAACATCATACGGTTTTGATCCCTTGGTGCAGTAGCTTCCCAAGAGGTCACTCATCCTAAGATTAACCTAACCCGAGCATGCTTATCTTCAAAGTTTCGATGTACTTCAAGCCACTATACCAAAAAGCATCTCAATGATTTAGAGTTCAATCACCTAACATGCAAGAGGTATTACAATCCACCCCTTTTATAGAACTGACATCCTCATCAGTTTAATTACATAGGTCTAGGACCACTATTAAGTAAGAACTTGTCCTTCTAACTGGTAGAGTGCTTTAATACCACCTATAATGGCCCGATTGAAATTCTTACCACCCAGGTATTGCTTGTTTTAGCATAAAACATTGTATGATTTTGTCCTCTAGTATAGCAACTTCTTATATGGTTACCCATCCTAAAATTGACCTAACCTAAGTACACTTAGTTTTAAAGTTTTGGCATACTCGAAGTCATTACATCAAAAAGTGCCTTGATGACTTAGAATTCAATCATCTAGCATATAAGGGGTATCGCAATTTACCCCTCTTACAGAACTAAGTTCCTCATTAGTTTTGTTACATAAGTCTAAGATCATTACCAAACAGGGACTTGCCTATTTGATTGATAGAGTGCTCTGATACCACCTGTAGTGATCCAATTAGAACTTTTCTTACCAAAGTATTATCTGCTTTGGCATAGAACATCGTACAATTTTGTACCTTAGTATAGCAACTTCTTAAGAGGTCACCTATCCTAAGATTGACCTAGCCCAAGCACACTTAACTTCGAAGTTTCGACGTACTCCAAGCCAATACCAAAAGGCACCTCAATGATTTAGAGTTTAGTTACCTAGCATGTAAGGAGTATTACAGCTCATCATTCTTAATAAGTAGTATATCTTCGTGATGTGTCATGAGAAGATTTATCCTTTTGAGGTCTTTAACATACTTGGTATAGGCAAATGCACCTATCAGATTATGATATAGCAAATATAAGTCCAAATATCAATCCCTTAGAAACTCTGACTACTAATACTCACAAGGTCTTTTTTATCTAATTGGCAAATTAAATTTCAAGAAACTTAATGAACCAAAATTAAATTGCAACAACTAATAGATTAATATCTTATTAAAAATTATTCAAGAACTTAAACAAGAAAGCAATAAAATTATAAACCATTTCAAGATTCGCAAAAACATATCTAGATCTTTGCTTCTATTCGATCTAACATGTGATTTTCCTAAAAATAATCTAATTTATTCTTTAATCTTTCTTGACCAGGAGAATTCCTTACTAAAGTTAATCACTTTCTCAAACCAATTAACCCTAATCCTAAATTACCTATTAGAATCTCTTTTCAATAGTATGATCTAAGATTACATTATTAAACAACGAATTCTCTACGCTTTAATTTAAAATTCTGAAAAGATCTTGCTAATTATATCTAAGATTGCTATAATCTTCATCAACTATGCCTAGATCTAATCTTATAACAAATCTCTCAATTCTCTTATAAAATATCAAACTCTAGATTACTACCTATAGAAATAATAACCTAAATCATGAAGTAAATATAGTTGATCCAAGAAAAGACTAAATAATTAAAATAATCAAATAACTATGTCACATGAATAAATCTAGGTTTCACAAGACCTAAATACCAAATATTGGAAATATTACATTTGGAACTCAAGAGCGGGTGAGGTGGGGTTAATTGAATTTAATGACCAATTTTCACTTTAATAACAAATCTTTGATCAAATTGACAAATAGATGCAATATGAAAATATTTAAGAAACAATTAGATTGTAGAAATATAAAGAGAAAGGGATAGAGAAATCAAGCCTGAAATTTTAATGTGAGGTTCAAACTACTTCTTACTCTCCACGATCACCTAATGCCTCAACCAAGGTCTTTACATACAATTTTCATTAATGACAATCTCAAAGGCACAAGTGCCTACACCCAATCTCTATCACAAATGATCTCACAATCACAACAACTCGCAATCACTTAGTATAGTGCTCTCTCTTAAGTAAAAATTGTAGATATGAAGCTTACAAAAGATTACAAATAATGAGCACAAGACAATTGAATGAAGTACTAGTAAACAAGAGGAATAATTGCAAGAATATAGCTCTATTAATTGTCCTTCAATTGTCCACAAACTCGCATTTATACCCTTTAGCAAAAATCCAACCGTTGGCCATGTTCATCCTACATTAAATGAACTATAACGGCTAATTTCAATGTAGACCAACCAGATGGTTATGATTGGACTAACCAGACAATCCATTTAAATAGGATCACCATTTGAACTGTCTTCTAATCATTAGTCGCATGATCCATCACAACTCACTAACTTTCATCAACCAGTCGAACAATCTAGGGACAACCAGCCACACAGTCCAATATACCCTATTGACCTACATCAACCAATCGGATAGTTTAGGGACAACCAACTGTACAGTCCATAACTTGCCACTGATCGTAGAACACTTGATGCAACCAGTTAGATAGTTTACACTAAACTAACTAAAAATAGACTTGGATACGGTAAATAGTCCTTGATCACTTTTTCTTCTTTCAACAACATTATAATCAATTTAATCAGATATAAAGTATTTCCAAGTTAATTTACTTCCTTAAATGATATAATTAATAAAGTTCTTATGAGAATTACAAATTGTTTTATAACAATAATTGATTAGGCATGACTTACATAGATTTGTTCTCATTAAAATCACAAATAAGAACTTTTAGGTTCAACAATCTCTCCTTTTTTTATGAGGATAAAATCTTACAAACTCCCCCTCAATTTAACTCTCCCTCAAAGGCTACAAAAGGATGTCAAATAAGATAAAACAAAATAAACACTTATGGAAGAGATAATATGAGAATATTTGAGTATTTACTCTTTTCTTTGGAAGATAGCCAAAAAAATAATTCCATGATTCAAAAAAGCATCCTAATCTTCATTTTACAAACAAATTCATTTTATAAGCATATTCACTTTGTTTAGATACTTAATTAGGTGAATTGAATTCTTCACCCCCTTTGGCTGCATTAAGAGGATGAGAGTCCAAGCGATAAAGGGGAAGAGAAAAGCATGGCAAAAAGTCAATTATGCCATCAACAAAAGAGAGAGAGAGAGAGTAGACAAGCCAATAGGGAGGCAAGAAAATCATAAAGAGCTATTAATGCCAACAATATAAGTAAATATTATGAACAGCATATTTAAACAAGCACAAGAACAACACCATGAGTGAATCCTTACACAATAACAGTCATCACATAAACAAAGAGTAGGCCATAAACAGAAGGTCAAGGAGCCAAAGGCCATACAAAAGATAACTAGAGATGGCTGAAAGGCTAATGAACATCTAAAGGAACAACAAAAGATAGCTAGAGATTGAGTCCTAGTACAAAGATGAGAAAAAGGAAACAACAAACAAAATAAAAAGACTTCAAGAGCTAATCTTTTAGAGGTGGAGAAGAGCTGCTTGAAGGCTCGGGAGGAGGAGGTGGTGGCTAAGCATAAGGACTAGAAGTAGGTAGAAGGAAGGGATGTGGTAGTTGAAAGTGTTGAAAAATAGGATAAAAGATGCAATCTTACAGGCAGGAGACCCTTTACTCCATTTGATAAATGCTATCATCAATATGGTGGCAAAGCCAATCCTTTATTTGATCAATGTATGTATAGATAGATTTTAGATGGCTACTTAGAGATGTACCAATAAGGGGAACAAAAGCTGAAGTCCTTGGAGGAATATCACCATTTACATGTGCTTCCTAGCCTTGGGGAACATTTTGAGCAAGGGATTCAATAGGTTCAACATCATCATCATCAATGGGGTTACCTAGTTCTTGGGAAGTACCACTGATAACAGGGTATAGGGGTTCTTTGTGAACCTAACTAGCCTACTTATCCATTATCCATTCTTCTTTACCAATGTGATGCATGGTGAAGGGTTCAGTATGTGAATTAATGCTAGGAGCGGGAGAAATAACCCCCTTAGCTAACAAAAGCTAAGTAACTAGGTAGCCACAATAAAGAATGGCTTGCTTAGACTTGGTAGTGACCATTCTAAAACAATGAAAAATCAAGTTTGCATAATCAATTTGGGCATCATTATGAATGTGACCAAATATCCACAAGTTGTCTTTGGTAACATGCTCATGGCCTCTACTTCGTGGACAATAGTTATGAAAAATAAACAAATGAAAGATCTAAAAATGAAGAGGCAATCTAATAGCTCTAAGATTACACCTATGGGCCTAATTATTTTCACCAATCCGTCGTTCTTGAAAGATATTCTTATAAAGTACGACTCTAATATTGTTAATTCCTTCCATATAACAAGCATCACTAGGTTCAGCCCCTATATTGGTGTATATATCATTTTGTGTGATCTCAATTTCTTGTACATATACATGACTATACAACTATAATTGCCTATGTTCACTAGTGTCCATGCCAACTAATAGATTATCATTACGATTAGGATCATCAATGAGATTACAATAGAAATATCTAACCACTTCTTCATTAACAATATTAGGTATGTCCATGGTATCAAGAATAGATTTGTAATAACCCCTTTCATATTAGGTATACCAAAAACTTGAAGAACTTCCTCATTAAAATGATGCTCATAATATATTTTCATGAGATGAAACTTATCATTCCTTTATGCATGGTGTAATGTGGGAAAGAGATGATTGTTGAACTAAGCTTATGGAACTTGTTGTCCCCAACCTTGATTATGGCTACCTTGAGCTCTGCCTCCTCATCCATCTATAGAAAAGAATGGGAGAGAGTTAGGGTTTGGGATGAGAAGGTTGGGGTTGAAGGTTTATGGAGGGAAGGTGTTAAGAGAAGGGAAGGGGGGAAGAAGATGATAAGTAAAGGAATGGAGTGATGAGGGAGTGGTAAGAATGGTGAGGAAGAGTGAGGATCAGTCGAAGGAGGGAGAGAGTGGTGCAAATGGTAGGAAGGAGGGAAAAGAAACAGGAAAGAAGAAACAATTGGGCCCCTTTGTTCTTCTTCTTCTTCTTCTTCTTCTTCTTCTTTTTTGTAGTAATAATGCGAATTGTTCCGACGATCTAGAGAGAACTATCCAAACGGTTGTAAACATAATTAGATTTTTTTAATCAACTATTGGAACTATGCCTACAGTTTAAGGTAACTATTCGAACAGTTTGAGGAGGTATTCTATAGTCAGAAACCTTGATGCAACTATGCCTACAGTTAAGGGGAACCTTTTGGATAGTTGCATACAGAATGTCAAAACTAAAAGGTATCTATTGAAACCATTTGGATGGTCCAAGCAAACATTATGAGGTCAAAAGATCTAATGCAACTGTATAGATGGTTAACACCATTATCTAATTGGTTGACTATATTTCGCAATAGCTTTGCTTAAGAAGAAGATTAGCTCATGAATTCTTGATGATTGTTATATGATTGACATTTAAGCTAGTTAGTTGATCAATAGAAATACCTAAAGAGAGCACTCTCAAAATGCTCTCATTAGTTTGTCCAAATTGAAGTAAGCTTTAGAATAATTATTAAACCGATTCATTATTGTTTATAGACTTAATGCAAATACAAAAAAAAAATAATAATAATAATTAAAAAGAGATATGTCCTAATGAAAAATAAGGAAAATGAGGAAGTTTGCACAAAACATAACAAATGATGGAATTCATATAAGAAGCTTAGTTAACCATATTTCTTATATTGAAAATGGTGTTCTAAACTGGTTGTCTAGAAGAGAACCTCATTGTATATAAAAGTCACTATCTATATTTATGGGTCTTAGCACTCATCTTACATGATCATGCCCAACTCTCTTCTTAAAGTGCAAAAGCGATCTTTACTCAAAGGTTTAGTCAAAATATCAATTATTTGACTACTTATATCTACAAATTCTAAGCACACATCATTATTTTGAACATGATCTCTAATAAAATGATGCCTAATCTCAATGTGCTTAGTCCTTGAATGTTGGATTAGATTTTTGGTAAGGTTAATGCCACTTGTGTTTTGACATCGAATTAGGATATTAGAGAAATTAAGACTATAGTCTTGTAATGTTTGCTTCATTCATAGGATTTAAACACAACAACTACTAGTGACCACATATTTGGCCTCAGTGGTTAAGAGTGTTACGAAGTTTTGTTTCTTAGAGTGCCAAGATACTAGAAAGTGACATGTACCACTTGTGCTTTTTCAATCAACTTCGTAACCAACAAAGTCGACATCAAAATATCCTACAAGATCGAAAGAAGTATATTTGGAATACCACAAGCCAATTTCAATAGTGCCCACTAAATACTTGAAGATGCATTTTACTTCATTCAAGTGAGATTCTTTCGGGTTAGATTGAAATCTTACACATAAGCATACAGTGAACATGATATTCGGTTTAGATGTAGTTATGTACAATAGGCTTCCTATCATACCTCTATAAAGCTTTTCATAAATTGATTTACCATGTCCATCTTTGTCTAGTTTTAGTATTGTGCTCATAGGAGTAAGCCTAACTTTATAATTATCCATTTTAAAACATTTCAAAAGCTCTCTTGTATACTTGGATTGATTTGTAAATGTTCCATTTTCATTTTGCTTAACTTAGAGACCTAAGAAGTAATTAAGTTCTCCCATCATACTCGTTTCAAATTTGTTCTTCATATACTCTACGAATTCATTTATGAGATCCATGCTAGTAGTTCCAAACACAATATCATCTATATAGATTTAAATAATCAATGTATAAAAATAATGTTGTATCCAACTTTCCACTTATAAAGCTATTTTCTATTAGAAAGATACTAAGTTTTTTATATTAAGCTCTACGAGTTTATTTTAGTCCATAGAGTGCTTTGTTGAGTTTATAAAGCTTTGTCGAGTTTATAAACATAATTGGGTAACTCATAAATGTTTAAGTCCATAAAGTGCTTTGTTGAGTTTATAAACATGATCGGGTAACTCATTATGCTCAAAACCCAGAGGTTGTTCTATATATACTTTTTCTTTGATAGAGCCATTTAAGAAAATACTTTTGACATCCATTTGGAATAGTTTGAAGTCTTTGTATGTAGCAAATGCCAAAAGCATCCTAATGGCTTCTAATCTAACAACTAGGGTAAAGGTCTCATCAAAATCTACCCCTTCTTCTTGGTTATAGCCTTTAGCAACTAATCTAACCTTATTCCTAGTTACTATATCGGTTTCATCAAGTTTATATCTATAAACCCATTTTGTTCTAATTATCGGTCTATCATTAGGTCTAGGTACTAAATCCCATACTTCATTCTTAATGAATTGATTAAGTTCCTCTTGCATTGTTTGAATCCAACATTCATCTTTTAGAGCTTTATCAATATTCTTAAGCTTAAATTGAAATAAGAATACTGGGTTGCTTATATTTATATGGGATGATCTTGTTAATACCCTATTTGAAGGTTCTCCATTGATTAGTTCTTTAGGGGGATCTTTAACAAATCTCCATTCTCTAGGAAGGTCTAAATTTGATTAATTTGTATCTTCATCTTCCTTAAGAACATCTTTATTAAGAGTATTGTTTTGGTCATTACTTAAGTTTAGCCTATCTAAATAAGCGTTTATATCATTCATTTCATTGTGAGATACATTATGCAATGAAGGCAATGAATCATCAAACACAACATGTATAGATTTTTCAATAACTAAAGTTCTTTTATTAAATACTCTATATGCTTTACTTGGAAGTTAGTATCTAAGAAAAATAGCATCATCTGATTTAAAGTCAAATTTGCCTAGTTGTTCTTTACTATTATTAAGTACGTAACACTTGATACCAAGAGGGTGAAAATAAGAAACGTTAGGCCTCCTTCCTTTCCAAAGTTCATAGGGAGTTTTCTTTAAAATTGATGTTATGAAAATACGGTTTGAAATGTAACATGTGGTATTAATGCCTTCTGCCAAAAAATACTTTAGCAAATTGTTTTCACAAAGTATTATTTTAGCGATTTCAATTAGGGTCCTGTTTTTCCTTTTAATAACTCTATTTTGTTATGAAGTTCTAGGTGTCAAAAAGGTATGTTCTATGCCATATTAATTACAAAAATCATTCATTTCAAAGTTTTCAAATTCTTTACCATGATCACTTCTAAGAGAAGTAATTGTAAGGCCTTTTTTTCATTTTGGACCCTTTTGCAATATTTAAAGAACATATGATTTATTTCATGTTTACTTACAAGAAAATAAGTCAATGTGTATCTAGAGAAATTATTAATAATGACCAAAGTATATCTTTTCCTACCTAAACTTAATGTCTGTGTAGAGCTAAACAATTTTAAATGTAGTAGTTGTAGTGGCCTAGAAGATGAGATAACATCTTTTGGTTTGAAAGAATTTTTGGTTTGTTTTCCTTGTTGATATGATTGACATACTTTGTTCTTTTGAAAATTAAATTTTGGTAGACCTTTTACGAGATCTCTTTTAACAAGCTTAGAAATGACTTCCATGCTAGCATGTCTTAATCTTCTATGTCACAACTAACTATCATTATTTAGGACAGATAGACAAGTTTCATTTTGACTTAAAAAATTGTTAAAATTAATTTTATAAATGTTTCCTTGTCAATACCCTTTGAAACTACTTTGATTATTGTTAATTCCTTCAATAATACACTTATTTACTAGGAATGTAACCTTATATCCACCATCATGTAATTGACTATTATTAAGCAAGTTATGCCTTAGATTATTAACTAGCAATACATCTTTAATAACGAGATCATTGTTAATAAGAACTTTCACTCAAGATAGTTGATTTTCTCTTGTTCCCAAAGGTAACATTTTCTTCATCCTTCAAGGTTAATGTGGTGAATTTTGTAATGTCTCCTATCATATATCTTAAGCATCCGTTATCCAAAATCCATTTGTTACTCTTCCTTGAAGGTTCCTACAAGAATAAGAAATTTAAACTTTTGGTACTCACTTGAGTTTGGATCCTTTCAAATTAGTTGTAGCAATAAAACTATGTTCCTTGGAGACCCAAACCATCTTTTCTCTATATTTCAAGTAAGCATTTCTCTTCATTGCACCAGTATGAGCAATATGGCCCTACTTTCTACAATAGTTACAAGTCTTATTAGTTGCTTTAATAAAGTAACTTTTATAAGACTTGTATATATTGTTTTTGTTATGGCCAATTCTAGTTTTCTCAAGACTATGCCTTTGTTGTCTTAAAAGTTTTTCCAAATTCTTTTTATCTTCAACAAACTTGGTTGTAGTTTGTCTTAAATCATTTAGGCTAGATTTTAACACATTATTTTCTATTTCTAACTTAGCTATCTCATCTAAACTTGTGTTCTTATTCTTAATTACTTTGATCATTGATTTTATTCCTTTATTTTCCTTAATTAGCTCTTTATTTTCATTCATGATTTCCTTACTCCTTTTGTTCAATTCATCATTTTCCTTCTTTAAATTATTATGCTCAACTTTTAACTTTTTATTTTCAATTCTCAAATATTTGTTATCCTCTTCTAGGTTCTCTTTTTCCTCAACTATTTTATTATACTCATGTTTAAATACATCAAATTCATTTCCTACATAATTTATCATTTGTTTAAGAACCGTATTCTTCTTTTTCATTTTAACAAAATCTTTTAAAAGATCATCATACATTTCTTTCAACTCATCATAAAAGGATTGAGAGGTAGTGCATACATCATTATCTAAGCCCATGAGGCAAAGATTGTCATCCAAATCGCTCGAATCGCTATCACTTTAAGTGGCCACCATAGCTTTTTTTCTTGATGCTTTCTCACCTTTTTTGAGGAGTGGACAATAATATTTTATGTATCTCAATTGATGGCAATTATAGCACTTTCTAATATCCTTTTTCTCCTTTCTAGGCTTTGAGGTATTCCCATCACCAACTTTGTCTCTCCTTAACTTTTTATTAAACTTTATAAACTTCTTAAATTTTCTTACCATCATTACCATTTTATCATCATCATTATCGCTTTTATTGCCTTCATCACCAGTATTGCAATTGGCGGCTTTGAGAGCAATAGATTTCTTCTTAGATTCTTCTCAATGTATTTTGATTATCTCATGGGTCTTGAGTGTACCAAGAAATCATTCCTTCAATAGTGCTTCTAGATCATGCACTTCTTTAATGGAAATCCTCTTATCTTCCTATTCCTTTGAAAGAGACGAAAGGATTTTTTGATTAATTTCTAAGTTAGAAAATCTCTTACCAAGCACCATTAATGGATTAATAATATCAATAAATCTCTTATGCATTTTATTTATGGTCTCATTTAGAAGCATTTTGAAAATTTCAAATTCACCACATGATAAACTTATTTCAGTATCTTTAACTCTAGATGTGCTCTCACATATACTTTGTAGCTTATCCCAAATTTCCTTAACATTTGTGCATGTACAAGTTCTATTAAAATCATTTTCGCTCACAACACAATACAATATGTTCATTGCTATTTCATTTAGGTCTACTTTCTTCCAATCTTCTTCAGTATATTCATTTTCTTTCTTTCCTTCTATTTTGATTGGTCTTTTTTCATTTACAACCTAAAGTTTTCTATTTTGTGCTTTAATAAAGATTCTCATCATATACTTCCAATAGGGATAATTTCCACTAGTAAGAAGTGGTAGCCTATTTATAGGTTGACCCTCCATGAAATATAGTGTATTTAATATCATGATCTTTACTCTATAATATGATTATGCAATGAAAAACTATAGAGACTAACTCTGATACCAAATGAAATGTTACACTAGGAACTTAAGGGGGGGGGTGGGTATTGTAATGACTAATTTTTACTTTGACAACAAATCTTTGATCAAATTAACAAATAGATGCAATATGGAAATATTTAAGGAATAATTAGAGTGTAGAAATAAAAAGAGAAAGGAATAGAGAAATCAAGCTCGAAATTTTAACGTGGAGCTCGAATTGCCTCCTACTCTCCATGATAACCCAATGCCTTAATCGAGGTCTTTACACACAATTTTTATTGATGATAATCTCAAAAGCACAAATGCCTACACTCAACCTTTATCACAAATGATCTCACAATCACGACAACTCTCGATCACTTAATATAGTGCTCTCTTCGAGTAAAAATTCCAAATATGAAGCTTGTCATTATACTAGGGTTTACAAGAGATTATAAATAATGAGTATAAGACAATACTAAGGTGAATTGAGTTTAATGGCCAATTTTTACTTTGAAAACAAATCTTTGATTAAATTGACAAATAGATGCAATATGGAAATATTTAAGGAACAATTAGAGTGCAAAAATATAAAGAGAAAGGGATAGAGAAATCATGCTCGAAATTTTAACATGAAGCTTAAACCACCTCTTACTCTCCATGATAACCTAATGCCTAAATTAAGATCTTCACACACAATTTTTATTAATGATAATCTCAAAAGCACAAGTACCTACACTCAATCTCTATCACAAATGATCTCATAATCACTACAACTCTTGATCACTTAGTATAGTGCTCTCTTCGAGTAAAAATTCCAGATATAAAGTTTGGCACTATATTAAGGTTTATAAAAGATTACAAATAATGAGTACAAGACAATTGGAATGAAGTACAAGTAGACAAGAGGAATAATTGCAAGAATATAGCTCTATTAATTGTCCTTCAACTGTCCATGAACTCATATTTATAACCTATAGCAAAAATCCAACCATTGGCCTTATTCATGCTGCATTAAATGTATTATAACTGTTAATTTTTGTGTAGACCAACTAGATAGTTATGATTGAACCAACTGGACAGTCCATTTAAATAGGGTTACAATTTAGACAGTTTTCAAGTCACCAATTGCATGATCCATCATAGCTCACTAACCTTCATTAACCAGCCATATAATCCATAACCTACTACTAATCACAGAACACTTGATGCAACTAGTCGAGTGATTCACACCAGAATAGCTAAAAACACACTTGTATATAATAGATAGTTCTTGATCACTTTTTCTTCTTTCAACAACATCAGAATCAATTTAATAAGTTGTAAATTATTTCGAAGTTAATTTTACATCCTTAAAAAATATAATCGATAAAGTTCTTGTAAGAATTGCAAATTGGTTTATAATAATAAATGATTAGCCATGACTTGCATAAATTTTTTTTTCATCAAAATCACAAATAAGAATTTCTAGGTTCAACAAAACAAGATCTACTCTCTATACATCCTAAACTAAAAATCTAAAAACAAAGTATAGAAAAGAGTAGAGAAAAGAATCATGAAATTCAAATAAAATCAAGTCTTGAAATCTTCTCTTCTCTTTGCTCTCTTGAATATTCTTAGCTTTAAAAACTCTCTAAAAGTTATGCTCCAAAAAGTTTTCTTTTCAAAACAAACTCTAACAAGGCTTTATATATGAAGAGATAAAAAAATGGGTTGGCTGGAAAAGATATGATCGGAGACACAATCGTGTCTTTTGGTTGTGTATTAGGCTTTGATAGTTGAAAATAAGCTCCAAATTTACTTAAAAACAATATAATCATGTTGTTCGATTATGTTAATCTTCAAGCTTTCATAACTTGCTCATTTTAGCTCTGATTTGAGTGAAACTTGTTTCTATCTTCTTATTTTCTCGCGTAAATCGTTTCAAAACCTAAAAACCAAAATTTTACTCAATTAAGTATCATTATTTAAAAATAACGTTAAATTTCGAGGAAAAATCATGAACAATTATGAAATATCACTAATTAAAGTATAACTAATTTGGAAATCATCGGTACTCTTACTAAGTTACACAATTCTTGCATTTTAGGAGCAACCTTTAGTTGTGGTACCACCAATACTTGTGATGTTTCCTCTACATCCAATTCCTCATATACCAATTCATTTATGAATCTTTGAAGGTTTTTAAGATTTACTTTACTTCCATTACTTCCTTTGGAGACGAACTATCTTTCTAAGAATGTAATCTATCGTGTAATGAAAACTTTAGTCACTTGGGGGATAAAATTAGTATCCCTCAGTTTCTTTAGAATATCCAACAAACCTACACTTAATGGATCTTACTGCAAGCTTATCATAACTATTAACATAAGCATCATAATGCCAAATCTTAAGATAACATAGATGGGGTTTCTTTCCAAACCATAGTTCATCTAGTGCTTTATGTACTGACTTAGTTGGAATAAGATTAAGTGCATATGTTGTTGTTTGTAGTATGCTAGAAGGCTAAAGGAAGAATTCTTTATCACTAACCTTTTCATACGTTCCATTGCTTCTTACTAAAAAACTATTCCACTCTGGTGTTCCAGAAGATATGCTACAAGACTCTCTCTCACTCTTTCGATTTGTCAATGAACTCCTAGCTAAAAAATCATCCACGTCTAGCATTATTTCAAAGTGTTTCCATCTCTTATTAGGCTGATTTTCTACTTATAAATTCCTTAAATTTTTCAAAACTCTCTAAATTGCGCCTTAATAAATCTATGACTATTCAAATTATTAGAAGCGACAAAATGAGAAATTTTCTTACTTTGCAATCGTTTAAAATTCATTAGCTACACTGACAGAGTGTTTGGATAAGTGGAAGTCATTAGAAACCTACGGAAACTAGTAGAAACAGAAATAAGATGAAATAGTATGTTTTTGGAAGAGATGGAAATCGGATGGATGAGCTACAAATGAGTAAAATTGTTTCTATTTGGCACCAACTTTTAATTGTTGTGTCTAAATTTGGAGAAAAGCCAAATGAAATGAGTGGAAAAACTGAACTTGTAAAATTATTTATAGAAAGATTTACTTGTGAAACATCGTTATATATATTTGAAAGGATAAAACTTAAACTGGTTATTATTTTGGATTCTTTTTTTTTTTTTTTCCATTTCGTTTACCCCAACCAAATATGAGAAAAGGAATTATTTCTACCTATTTTGTTTCATGTCTATTCTTCATATGTAAAAGTAAAATTTCTTTTTTTGTTACTTTGCTTTTCACGGTTTCCTTTCATTTTCGCTTAGCTTTAAAAATTGCCAAATACGAAGCCATGACTTATAGGAACCTTCAATTTCTTCCCGTCTAAAGTAAAATCGAATCGAGGATTTCCGTGTTTGGCATTAATAAAGTCGGAGAAAGCAACGACGTAATTGTAAACACATATATAAATACATATACATATACATATATACATATGTGTATATATATAAAGTCCCATCAGATGATAAAGTAATCAAAAAGCGGAATTAGCCACCAAAAAATGAAAAGAAATACATCAGAAAGTGAGATTTGGAAAGATATTAAATTTTAAAGAAAAGTGAGGAGCATGACTGTTCTTATTCGATTTCATACGATCGAAATTCCTATTCAAAATGTTTGAACTTCTGGAAAGAAAAGATTATTTTTAATAAGAAAGAAATATTCTTATTATTTTTTTTTTCCTTCATACATGGGTATTTATATATAATCAAGCTCTTCTATTTTTGGTATAAAATCTGCTATAATAACGATTGTGATTTTGTGGTCAATGATATTTATTGACTCTATGATACAGCCATAAATTCCTAATTTTTAGGAGTCCTTCACGCTAACACTCCCTCTCAAGTTGGTGCGTAAATATCTATCATGCCCAACTTACTAAGTGAGTTATGAAAGTTTTTGCTACATACTGCCTTAGTTAGGATATCTGCTAACTGGTCTTTTGATTTCACAAAAGGAAACCAGATTGTCTTTTCTTCAAGATTCTATTTGATGAAGTGTCTATCAACCTCCACATGCTTAGTTCGATCATGCTGTACCGGATTATGAGAAATATCAATAGCTGCTTTGTTATTGCAAAATAAATCCATCTCACATTTAGGAGGAAATCCAATCTCTAACAACAAATTTCTAAGCCAAAGAAGTTCACATAACCCTTTTGCCATTCCTTTAAATTCTGCTTCCGTACTTGATAATGCCACTACCTTCTGCTTCTTACTTCTCCATGTAACAAGATTACCACCGACAAATGTGAAATAGCCTGAAGTTGACTTTCTATCTAAAATATTTCCAGCCCAATCCACATCTGTATACCCTTCAATATTTAGATGACCATTCTTAGAGAACAAAATGCCTTTACCAAGCAATGATTTTAGATATCGAAGAATCTGAATGACCACATTCGTATGATCTTCGCTAGAGTAATGCATGAATTGGCTAACTACACTGACTACATAAGCAATATCAGGTCGGGTATGAGATAAATAGATCAACTTACCAACTAGCCTTTGGTATCTTCCTTTGTCTATTGGCACTTGATTTGAGTATTCTCTAAGTCGATGATTTTGAATTATAGGTACATCAGCTGTTTTGTAGTCCAATAACCTGACTTCAGTTAATAAATCCAGTACATATTTCCACTGAAAAAGAAATATCCCTTGATTGGATCTAGCAACTTCAATCCCCAAGAAGTATTTGAGTCCTCCCGAATTCTTCATCTCAAATTCTGATGCCAATTGAGATTGAAGTTTTGCTATCTCATCTATATCATATCCTGTAATGATCATATTGTCAACGTAGACGATTAGAGCTGTAGTCTTGCCTTGTTGGTGTTTCAAGAATAAAGTATGGTCAGAGTTACTTTGTCGATAGCCATATTTCTTCATTGCGACACTCAATCTTCCAAACCAAGCTCGAGGTGACTATTTTAACCCATATAAAGTTCTTTACAACTTGCAAACGACCTTATTGTCATAGTTGGCCATATATCCAAGAGGGATATCCATATAAATTTCTTCTTCGAGGTCACCATGGAGAAAAGCATTTTTTACATCAAATTGATTTAAAGGCCAATCAAGATTTGCTGCAAGAAATAATAAAACTCTGATTGTGTTCAATTTTGCCACTAGAGAGAAGGTTTCTTGACAATCGACTCCATATTTTTGTGTGTAACCCTTGGCAACCGCTCTAGCTTTATACCTTTCAATAGATCCATCTGCTTTGTATTTAATTGAAAATACCCATTTTCACCCTACTGTCTTCTTCCTTTCTGGTAATGTAGCAAGAATCCATGTTTTATTTTTCAACAAGGCTTCCATCTCTTCCTTCATGGCTTGAGTCCATCTAGGATCTTGTAACGCCTCTTCTACATTAGTGGGAATGTGATGAGATGAGATATTATTTGCAAAGCTTTTCAAAGATTCAGATAGTAATCCAGTGGACATGTAATTGGCAATAGGATATTTAGATCACTGTTGTTCCATCTCAGGAGAATATCAACTTGGGGGTACACCACGATTATACCTGTAAGGTAATCTATAGCCAAGGATAGGAGCAACAGTATCTATGACATTAGAGGGTTGATGAACAATAGGGGTTGATGGAGAACTTACCTCAGTGATATTCTCAAGAGATGGACTAGTGGTTATTGGAGAAGAAGGGGACACGTCATCATTTGAGAAAGTTGTCCTTGACTCGTTCTAAATACCATTTTCATTATCATCATTTGAGGAAGTTGTCTCTGACTCATTCTGAATGTCATTTTCATTAAAGCCTGGCCACTCATATCTCATCCAACTCACCTCTTCACTAGAATTCTCCCCTTGACGAGGTGGAGTGGAAAGCTTAGTAGTAAAGAACATTTCAGTTTCAAAAAATGTTGCATCCATAGTGACATATGTTCGCCTATGAGTGGGATCAAAGCAGTGATATCTTTTTTTATGTAGGCCATAGCTTAAGAAAACACACCTCATAGCACGAGGATCAATTTTTGTATAGTGATCCTTTTAGATATGAACAAATACAACACACCTAAATACGCATGGTGGCATCATCAAGATTGAGGGCAGTGTTACAAAATGAGATAATGCTTGAAGAGGAGTTTTCATTTCAAGAACCTTTTTTGGCAACTTGTTGATAACATAAACTACATGCATAATTGCCTCTGCCTAATAATGCTTAGACATATTAGCCCTAATAAGAAAAGCTCTAGCAATCTCAAGAATATGCCGATTTTTTTGTTCGGCTACACCATTTTATTGGGGAGTATGTGAACATGATTTCTCATGAATCATTCCATGTTGATGAAAGAAGTCATTAAATTGCGTGTTGACATATTCTCCGCTGTTATTGGAATGAAGAACCTATAATTTGGTGGAGTATTGTGTACAAACCATGCTATAAAAAGATTGAAAGGTATTGAAAATCTCATCCATATGTTTCAATAAATACAATCACGTCATTCGTGTGCAATCATCAACAAAAATCACAAACCACCGATAGCCATGCATATTAGGTTTCAGGGATGGTCCTCACACATCAGTATAGATTAAGGAAAAAGGAATGGTACTTTTATGAAAACTCAAAGGATAAGTGGCCCGATGGCTTTTCGCAAAAATACAGGTTTCACATTTAAATTGAGAAATTGCCATATCTAAAAGTAAATTTGGAAGAACATGTTTCAAATATCCAAATGACGGATGACCCAAACGATGGTGCCAAAGCCAAACTTGCTCCTCCTTAGACATATTCTGATGAGCGGTGTGACATGCTTTACCGATCTTTACATCCATCAAATAGTATGGTCCCCCCCTTCTCAATACCACATCCAATAATCTCCTTTGTTAGAATATCCTAAAGAAGGAAAAGATTAGGATAAATAATTACAACACAATTCAAATCTTTGGTAAGTTGACTCATAGATATTAATTTGTGAGAAAGAGATGGAACAAGAAGAGTATTGGATAATGGCATATTAGGTGCCACTATTACTGTATCAGCCCCTATTATTGGGGAAATTTTTCTATTGGTATTTGTAATGTTAGTTCTTCTATGTTTAGATCTTTGGGAGATGTCATTTTCATCATAGGTCATATAGTCAGAGGCTCTTGAGTGAAGAATCCATTGGCCATGAGCATTGTCTATTTCATGTAGATTCATACCTGTGACTGGTTTATGAATTTCAGTAGTGTTGATATTGTGAGCTTGAGGTGGAATTAAGGAAGAGATTTTAGGAGTTTCTGGTGACTGCAAAACTTCACCAGCCATATTGGTGTTATAAGATGTTATTGGCTTCAGTGTTATCTGTATAGAGGAGGATGAGAATTGAAAACTTTCTTCGATACCATATTGTTAATAAGAAAGAAATATTCTTATTTTTTTTTTCCTTCACAGATAGGTATTTATACATAATCAAGCTCTTCCATTTTTTGTATAAAATCTATTATAATGACGATTGTGATTTTATGATTAATAATATTTATTGACTTTATAATACAACCATAAATTCTTAATTTCTAAGAGTGCTTCATGCTAATAAAGATATTAGCTTTAAAATTACGGTCACGTTCAACGTCAGCAAATTTGGATTTGTTTTGAATATCATTGTACGGTATTATATCATCTACGGAAAATAAACGACAAAAGCTGAGAGTTTTAAGGTTTTATACACTCTAATGATTGGTATTGAAACCTTCGATGATCCATTTTATGATTAGTTGTGAGTTATTTTTTAACTTGAAAGTGTACACTATAGTGTTCATTTCTGACGGAATAATGCTAAATGTATCGGAAATTGGTTGGAAGGGCAAATCGTTCCTCCGGTTTGGAGAAAATAGCAGATTGAAAGGTGGGGATTCTTTGAGCTCCTGCATTTCTGATCCTTTTGGTCAATGATTTCTGAGAGTGACAATGGGAGTGGTCATGCCTTTCCTACATGTGCAAGCTTTCCATATGAACATGGCTTTGAGCTAGATTGGGCTTTAAATCAAACATCAAGTGATTCTGGTTAGATAGATCGTGTGTTGACAATTATGAAGGGATAGTTAATATTTGTCTCTGAGTGTAAATAGATATCAGTCTTGCTGAATGGTGCCGTAAATTGATTATAAATTCTTAATAAAATTATAAATAATTCTTCTAAATATTGATCAATATGCAGATTTATTCCTTTTTCCTTTTAAACTTTCAAATATTGTAAATTATCTTCATAAATTCTAATATATTAGCAACATAAAAGATGTTTTCGCTTTTTAGTTTAAATAACACACTATTGTCATAGTTTTATTATTAATTTTAAAGTATACATTGATAAATATATAGGGAGGATGTTTCCTTGTTGAGAGAAAAGTTTATGAGATTTTTTGCAACCTCTAGGGTTATTTGTCAATATACAAAGTTCATATGGGTAATTTACAATATTTAAAAATTAATAAGAAATATCAATATCTAGAGGTTTTCTGCATTTTTCTTAAAATTTTTGTCATAACATGTTCTGCATAAAAAGTATGTTGTTAACTCGTTATAATAATTGCGTTAATTATATTATTATACATCCTCTATTTACAATAATAATCAAACATACATCCTCTGTTCAGGAGTAGCAATTTCGAGTTTTAGGTTTCGGGTTGTGTTCTTGTCGACCTATCCAACTCTCCGTCTTAAAAAAGTTCTAGCTTTCGGGTTGCATTTTCTTGGGCTGGACAGAAGAATCCATTACCGCATTGCGTTCCCGTTCCACAAGATTAAGTTGCGTACTAATGCCTCAATGCCAAAGCGAGTCCCACGGCCCAAAGCGTCACAATTCGTCCCATGGCTGGATTAAAAGGGCGGAGAATTCTTATTCGGATCACAGTTCTTTTTGTCAAATCCACTCTTCTATTATTCTATTTTCTGCTACCTCTGATTATCGATAGGCCTAATGCCCAGATAAAGTCCCCGTAAGTTTGGGCTTCGTACAATGAAGTCCATGGTAAGTTAGTTTGTGCAATGAAACCCTCCAAATAATCTCAGTTATGGAGGTAGGACTGGGATATATCCTTTTTTTTTTTTTTTTTTTTGATGAAATAGATAAATTTCCCAGACGCATATTTTTAGGGCTTATCGATTGTTTGTCTATTAGGTCTTGGATTATAAATCATAGCTCTAATGCTACTTAAGATTTAAGAATGGCTAGATTCCCACCCTTATCGTTATCAAATGGATTGACTACACGTTCTCATCCCTATTCAAAAGAAAATGTGTATCATTTATTATATTAAAGAGAAAACCTTCTTTTAATTATTCAAAACTAATTATTTGATATTATATAATTTTAATCATTAAATATATTCATATGATACTTAAAAAAAAAAAAATCAAACCCATCCTATAATATTCTTAACCACCACATTAGGTATTATTTTCTATCATACTTTTACGCTTACTATCCTTTTATTTGTTTATTATTTTAATTGCTCAATATTGCTATTATTTGAAAAATTTATTACATTTTTTATTTAACCAATATTTGTAAAAAAAATTTATTATAATTTTGATTTTACTAACATATATTATTAACATTCTTTTATATATTTTAGTTCAATTTTTTTGGATCTTTTACGTACTCAATACAGGTGTATCATCTACTAGTTTATATTAAAGTTAAAAACACAAATGGTATCTTTAGTATTTTAATATTTCATTTTATTTAGGTTTTACTAAACAACCCTCGCATACTTAATAGTTACTAATAAATTATCGATATATTAAGGTTATTAAGGTAAAAAAAATTATATACCAAAAATAATATCTAACTTACAAATCATCAATAAAAAAATGATATCCAAACTAAAAATCTTCCATTAAAATGAAAATTTTGGTTATAACCCCAATATCCGTAAATTTTAATAATTCCTTAATCAAAAGGAAGGTTATTATTGTAAAATAATCCTACACCCATCATAATATGTCATTACAATTGATTTTGGAAGCTTTTGTCTTTTCATATTTTACATTTTTATGTATAAAAACCATTATCATACATTCACTCCATATTTTATGATTTATAATATCTTTATACATGTTATCTTTGTAATATGTGGTTATCTACATATTTAGTTCAAAATAAAAATGCGAGCTCGTAATTTCACCATATACTTTTGAGAAAATTTATTTTGAGATATGGTATTTGTTCATTTTTCTACCATAACAATTACATTCACTAACTTTTGTTTTTGTTTTACTTTTTTTAACATTATATTTTTGAATTTTCTCGTTGTTACTATTGGTTATTATTTTGTTATTCTTAGTTTACTTAAGTTAACAACTTTGATTTTCTCTCATGTAAGATATGATCTTTGTAAGAATCATGATCTAGCAAGCCTCTGAAGAGTTTTTTATTCAAAGACATATTACATGTTCCTCAATGCATATATATTTGTTATATATATTCAATTTTTTTAACAATATATATATATATATATATATATTCAGTTCGAAAAAGCAATTTTATGAAATTTGATAATAAAATCCATTCACAACATATTTATGAAAAAATTTCTCTATATGTGGTATTTGCTTATTTATTTTTCTACCATAATAATTGTGTTTAATAGCTTTTGATTTGTTTTAATTCGTAGGATTATACTTCATGAGTAAATTTTTTTTTTTTTCCAAACTTAGTACAAGAAAAAACTATATATTTATTTCATAAACGATCGCCATAAATAGTAATTGATAATTAAATTATTCTATTATTTGTTTAGCTATATGTTTAATTATGTTCTTTCATAAATGATTTATTTACTTTTAAAATTTTAGTAGAAAAAAATATTGGTAATTAAAATTTTTTTTATTCAATTATCTATTTAATTATGCTTATTTTACAAATAATTTAATTATTTATTAAAATTTTAGTAGAACGTAAAATTTATTTCACAAATAATCATCATGAAAAGTAATTGCTAATTAAATTGTTCTTTATTTATTAGTAATATGTTTAATTATAGCTATGACATTAGAGACGAAATTAGATTGTGCAATGAAAACTATTAAAAATATCAATGTAAGAGTTTAAAGATGTAATTTTTTTTTTTCAAATTGATAATCAAATAGGTTTTTGTCATAAAGCTATAGCTTTAGCTACTCTTTTTTTTTTTTTTTTTTTTTGAAATTGTAGTTTGGTTTTATTTTCCATCAATGTAACATCTATTTAAAATGAATATTCTTTTGTCCCTTATAATTGTGTCTTTTTATCTATAATCAATTTATCTTATATACCTATATATATTTTACTAAACTCTACTCTTATAAAAAAAAAATGCTTTTTTTTTTCTCAAACCATGCTTTATTTCTTTTATGAATATAACATTAAATGAAAGTTATTACAATTCTATCTTTTTATTATAGAAGATAAACTTATCTTGCATATCCATATATACTTTAATGAATTTCATATCTATGTATAATTTAACAATTTTTTTCAATTTCTTTTTGCTTTTTTTTTTCTTAATATATTTACACAATTACTTAATATATGTATTCTTAGTAATTACATCTTATTATGTATTGAGATTTCTTAAAATGACATTGAAAAGGATTTATAACATTTTTCAACTAAAGGAAGGCATGTTTATCTATAGTATTAAAATGTAATCGTTATACAAATAAGTTGAGATAGCAATGGATGAAAATCCAATAAACATACACATTTAATACTATAGATAATTTATCTCTCTCTCTCTCTTTTTCCCCTCATGGCAATGGGATAGTAACAGAGTAAAACAACCTTCCCTTTCATCACAACCTTTCATACCTTTATTGTGTTCGATTTATCTCAATGTATATTAGAGTTTCATTCAAATTTCTTAAGATTTATTATTACTTTATATTTACTTTTAGAGCTATTCATTCACTATTAGAGGTGTATAGGTAAACTTTGACTGATAGCCTAGTCCGTTTAACTCACTTTTTAAACGAGTTAAAACAGGTTTGGGTCGAAGTTTTTTAACTCGTTTAAAAAGCAGATTAAATGAGCTTAACCTGTTTACTTGCAAGTCAAAGGAGGATGGTTTAGGTCGGTTTATTTAACATATTTACACCTTTGGTTTGTAGGTTGATATGTTTAACTTGCTTTTTAAACGGATTAAGACTGATGTTTTTTGGCTTATTTAAAAAGTGGGCCTAATGAGCTCAGCTTCGAGCCAAAGTAGGTTGAGTTAGGTTAACTTGTTCAACCTACTTGCACTCCTCTACTCACTATTGAAAACAAAACAAGGAAAATAAAGTCAACTATCATTTATCTTTTATAAATGATCTTAATTGCATATACTTATGAATAGTAATTAATCTATATTATTTATATATTATTAAAGTTAAACCAACTATCTTTTTATGTCTTTTCCAATATGGTTGAATTTCCCTCATATTTGATTTTTAGTTTTACCAAAAGCCCTTAAATACTTAATAGTTTTTAATATATCTTCAACTTATCAAGGTTATTATAGTAAAGAGTTATAAATACTAAAATGTTATTTTCATATAATTAATCCCCAAAACCTCCATAAAAAAAGTAATTTCCTTTTATGTTTTTAACTTCCATAGTTCACCATCTTTTTATCATGAAATTATCTATATCCCTTTTTATTCTCTACCTCAATCCCTCCTTCCCTACCTCTCTACTCACCACTCCCTTACGACCCCTCCCCCCTTCCCTCCTTTTTTTTTTTTTTCTGTATTACTATACTTTTATGTTATAAATGGTCATTACAAAAACTAGTTGAAAATAAAATTATTTTTTAATTCATTTTTAAATTTTATTTGATATGTTTATTATTCTTTTAAATACAAAAATGGTCAATTGATTTATATGATCATTATGAAAAGTGATTAAAAATGAAAAATTTTTTTTTTTTATTTTTAAATTTTATTTGATAGATCTTTTATTGCTTAAATAAAAAAAAAAGATTAATTGATTTTTAGTTCTCCTATATTAAAGCAAAACCACTCATCTTTAGTGTCTTTTTCAATATTGGTTGAGTTGCACTCTTATTTGATTTTTAGTTTTACCAAAAAGCCCCTAAATATTTAATAGTTTTTAATAAATCTTCAATATGCTAAGGCTGTTAGGATAAAGAATTATACATAATTTAATGGTATTTTTCCAAAATTAATCCTCAAAACCCTTACCCAAAAAGGTAATTTTCTTTTATAATTTCAACTTCCATAATTCATCATTTTTTTAAATTGTGAAATGATTTGCATCCCCTTTTATTCTCTCTCTCTTATTTCGATAAACTTAACCTTTATTATTAAAGTAAAACCAACAATCATTTGGTGTCTTTTTCAATATGACTAAATTGTCCTCTTATTTGATTTTTAGTTTTACTAAAAAGTCCAAAATACTTAATAGTTTTTAATATATCTTCAATATATTAAGGTTATTATGGCATGTTGATGTATAATACATATTTACTAGATCATACCTAAATTAATAATTATTTTATGGTATTGCAATGTTATATAAATTCTAACTTCTTAAAGGGAGAGGTGGTCAATATTTCATAAGTAAAAAAATATAGCACATATAGATGTTGCATTCATGTAAGGAATTCATTTTCCTTTATTTGAAATTTTATATAATTAAAGAAGTCAAGCACCAATTATGACCAAGACCATATATAAATTGACTATTGCATAGTAATAATGGTAAATATAACAATAATAGTCATTAATAATAAAAGGGGAAATTACAAAAAAAAAAAAAACCCTTCAAACTTTGACTTAGATGTAAATTAACTCTCTAAACTTTCAAAATGGGGTTTTTGAACTCCTAAACTTTCATAAATTAGCAAATAATCCTCATAACCCCTTTAAACTTTGATTTTAGTGTATAAGCATTTCCTAAATTTTGATTTTGGTATATAAATACTCTCTAAATACTCTATAATTTAAGAGGTGTTGACATACTAAAATCAAAGGTTAAGAAGTATTTACGTACTAAAATCAAAGTTTAAGGGTTATGAAAGTTGTTTACTAATTTATTAAAGTTAAGAAAGTAAAAAATCTCACTTTGAAAGTTCAAGGAATCAATCCGCACCTAAGTCGGTTTTTTTTTTTTTTGCATTTTCCTCATAATAAGAAGATATTTATAACTTGACGAAATAATATTAATGGCTTGCAATACGAAGTAATAAATTTTAATATTAAGGGATAAATAAATTAAAAAATATTAGTAAATTCATTGCATTATTTTTTTTCAAGTTGTTATTGTTGGCACACACATCACTTATATACCATATATAATTTTGGAAGTTTTTTCAATATTTATAACTTTTTAATTTTACATGCAAAAAAAACATAATGGTATAACTATTCCTCTTTTTCTATCATTTTCTCTAAATATAAAAAAAAAATAAGAAAACTATAAGCGTATATTAGATGTCTGTAATAACGGATAATCTTTAGTAGTGGACTATATGGCAGCTTCTTAATTAAGTACATACATAAAGAATAGGAGTTGTGGGAGGTTATATAATAAGATTGTACAAGGTTGCAATTATCTATGCCACTTTTCAAATTCAAGCTAGACATATAAGTAAGCCGGGCCATTAGGCCCATTAGATGAATCGAGCCAACAAAGGCCTCAACTGAAAATGGTAATGATCAATAGCTTAGCAATCAAGGTGCCGAGCAATATTGTTAGGCGAAATTTTACTATAAACATTTGCCCTCCAACTCTCATAATTGAGAACTCGATTATGGAAGTTGATAATAAGAATTAATACTCGACTTAACCAATCAAACACTTGGAAGTCATAATATACTTTCTGAGCAAATTCGTTGCACTAATGTTGTCCTTCAATTTGACATTTAAAACATGTCATATGGAATTTCAAGCAAAAAGTCACAACCTTTTAATTTTTTTGCTCATTCATTTTCTACATAAGCACGTAGGGCAACTGTCATGTCTATAATCATTACCTCGTAAGGTTTATTAACTGCCAATGACATAATGTTCCATAGATTTATGGCCCTTGACATATGTTTACCATCCATGCTAGACCATCTGATCAATATTCGAAACCCAATTAAGGTTACTTTAAACCTAAGAAGAATTGTCAATATAAAAAAAAAAAAGGCTTTTTCTTCTTCAATTGTATTCTTATTTTTTGATCCTCACTTTTCATATTTCTTTTATGTTGAAATTTCTTTTTGTGCTTAAAATTCAATCCTTGAACAACTTCTCCTGTTCGACTAGTTTTCAACATTTCCATAGGTATGCTTCAAGGCATTATTTGTCCTCTTATTTCTTCTAATTCTAAAGCAACTCTCCCCTCCTCCTCTCCTCTCTCCCTCCCCTCCACCCTCATTAAAGAAGGATTGGTTTGGCTTCTTTGTCTAATAGTATGGCAAATAGCACTATGGAAAGATGAGAGAAACTTGCTCACATTAAAGCTCTACCTGTGGATAATTATCTTAATGATAAGGAAGATAGTTTAGTTGTTAGGTATTTACATAACAACATTACTTATAATGTTAAATCTCCAAATAGGGTAGTAAGTGGTGCTATTAGGCCACTTATCATGAAATACAACAAATATTGGCAAGATCTCCCTAACAAATGGCACCTACGATGGCTAAGGGAGGATGAAAGAGTTTGTTTCCACATTGATTGTGAATTTCATTTGTATTTGAAATATCTTGATTTTGGGTTGCATATACCATTTTCTACTTTTCAAAACAATTCTTCCATTATTTTTGTGTTGCTCTAAGCATGTTCTCTCCCAACATATATAGGCTTCTTGCAGCATTCGAGATAATAAGCGAGGAACTTAAGGTTAGGGCCATACCTTAATTATTTAGGTATTTTTTCTCGATTAGGAGACAACCGAATGGTTGGTTCTATGTAGTAGCTTGAAATGGCTGCAAGTTTATGGACAAATTGGAGTCTAAAATCCATAAATGGCACGACAAATATGTTTCAATTAGATTGGATATAGAGTTGGATTTTTGGAGTCAATGGAATGTTTTTGTAGGATTCTGGGAGGATCATCTCTAGATATGAAAAAGGGGAGCCCGTATTTTCTAACGATGAAGGTAAGGTTTGTATGTACTCCTTACCATGCCAAGTCGAGCTTCAAGAGGAAAACCAAACTTTGTGAATCATTAGGGGGTGGGTGGGGGTAAGCGGCGGGTTGGATTTGTTGTCTTTAAGCATTGCTCAGCATAGATTTCTAAGTTTCATTACCTCTTCCTTTTTTTTTCACAAGTTTCTTTTCTATATAAACATGACAGCAAGAGAAATAGACCCTAAGAAATTGCTGGCCTAAGGTAAGGCTAAAAAGTAAAAATTAGACAAGTGAACCACTAAAGTTGCTATTACATAACCACCAATGCCAGCTAAACCATAGCCAAAGAAAGTGATTAAGGAACAAATCATCAAGGAACTTGCCATTTATAAGAAGAAAAAAGAAACTCTTCCTGCCAATGTGCATTCGTTAATCAAACAGATGGAGGTTATCGGGACTATGTAGCTTGAGGTACTACTTGTAATCAAGGACACTTCTCGGGAGGAATTGTCGGGAGAAGATAACTGAGAACCTACTATTGAAAATAATGTAGATATGGACAACTCAATAGACTAGACAAATTCTTTGTGAAGCCCCAAGAAGAGGAGTGGGAAGGAACTAGCTAACTAACCTCCACTAAAGAAGAGCAATGGCTTAGATGAGAAGACAAAGGGGATTTTGAGGAACAAGGCTATCAACATTAGCTTTGCAAGTTTACTCCCAATCGCAAGATGGGTGAATACTTTGTGACATGCTGAAAATATAAAGTTTTAGACACCTATTCGGTATTAGGGGATAGATTCAAATCTTTAGCCTTGTTGGAAGGGATCATTCTTCCCCAAGACAAAAAGAAAGTGAGTAGGAATGTAGATAGGATTGAGGGCAGTGATAATGCTCATATTGTTGTTAAATTATATGATGTGAGTTTTCTTGCAATTGTGGTTTGCTTTGGTGCTCAAATATCAATTTCACTTTTTAAGCCTTTATTGCCTTATAGATCACTAGCCATATTCTAACGGTCGTAAAGGATGATGAAGAACAAAAGAGAAATGTATGTATGATCTATTTTTTTTTGTGCACTTAGAAATTGGTAATACATGGTGTGATACTTCTTATAGGAAATAGAGGAAGCTTATAACTCCTCTAAAGCACGAATTGCTTGAGGTTGAGAATACCAGAATTAAGGTTGAGATGGAGGTTGAACGGTTGAGGGGCAAGCTCTCCCTAGAGAAGTAATGATGCATAAGCTATACATTGATCTGAATACAAAGATAGTTCAACAAAAGAAAAGGCTTTTTACCCCTAAACGACAGGTAGCCACAGAAGAGGAGGTTTAAAAGCTACTTAAGGCAGGATTCATTAGGGAAGAGGATATCCAACTTAGCTGACTAATTATGTACTAGTTAAGAAGTCGAACGGCAAGTGGCACATGTGCATAGACTTTACGAATTTGAATAAGGTCTACTCCAAAGATTGCTTTCTTTTGCCAAGAATAGATCAAATAATGTGGTCAGATAATTTTGGTATGAAACTTTGTCCTAACAAAAGTAAGAACAAAAGTCTAAAGGTAGTGTTGGGGCTAGTTTGATGTAGTTACTCCGATGCCTAATTAAGTCAGTGTTTAGGTAAAAATGTAAGTGAATAAGATGGCTTAGAATATTGAAGAGCGCAAGAGTATTCTTATAATGCTTTCTTTCCTTTTTTTTTTTTTTTTATAAGCGCATATTGGATGTCTATAATAACAAATAATCAGTGGTAATGGACCACATGGTAACTCCTTAATTAAGTACATGCCTAAATAATAGGATCCATGGACGGTTATGTAACGAGATTGTATAAGGCTACAATTGTCTATGCTACTTTTCAAATTCAAGCTATACATATAAGCAGGTCGGGCCTTTAGGCCCATTAGATGTATCAAGACAACAAAGGCCTCAACTGAAAATGGTAATGATTGGTAGCTCGACAGCAGAGATGTCGAGCAATAAGGTTGAGCGAAACTCTACTATAAACATTTGCCCCCCAACTCTCATAGTCAAGAACTTGATTATAGAAGTTGATAATAAGAATTGATACTTAACTTAACCAGTCAGACACTTGTAAGCCATAATATACTTTTTGAGAAAATTTGTTGCATTGTAGTTGTCTTTCAATTTGACATCTAAAACATGTCATGTGGAATTTCAAGCGAAAAGTCACAACCTTTTAATTTTTAGGCTCATTCATTTTTTGCACAAGCACATGTGACAACTATCATGTCTAGAATCATTACATCATAAGATTTATTAACTACCAGTAGCATAATGTCCCTTGGATTTCTGGCCCTTGATATGTGTCTACCATCTACACTAGATCATCATATTGGCATCTAAATCCCAATTAGAGTTACTTTAAACCTAAGAAGAATTGTTAGTATAAAAAAAGCTTTTTCTTATTCAATCTTATTCTTATTTTCTAATCCTCACTTTTCACATTTCTTCTCTCAGAATGTCTTTTCGCGAATTAACATTTAATCCTTAAACAAATTCTCTTGTGTGGCCTGGTTTTCGACATTCCCATAGGTATGCTTCGAGATTTTATTCTTCCTCTTATTTCTTCAAATTCTAAAGTAACTCTCTTTAAGGCCACTTTTCCCCCCTAAAAAGGGACTGATTCAGCTTCCTTGTTTAATAGTTCGACAAATAGTACTATGGCAAGATAGGAAAAACTTGCTTGTATTGAATTATGGAAGATAGGTCAGTTGCTAGGTATTTACATAACAACGTTGTTTGTAATGGTCATTCTTTAGATGGGGTAGTGAGTAGTGCTATTAGGCCATTCATTGCGAAATACAACAAATATTGGCAAGATCTCCTTAACAAATGGCACCTGCGACAGCCAAGGGAGGATGAAAGAGTTTGTTTTCTTATTGATCGTTAATTTCATTTATATTTGAAATATCTTGATTTTGGGTTATGTCTACCATTTTCTTTTTTTTTCCACAGTGCTCCAAGCATGTTTACTCCCAACACATATAAGCTTCTTATAGTGTTCCAGATCATATGCAAAGAACTTGAGGTTAGGACCACATCTCAATTATTTAGATATTTTTTCTTGATTAGAGACAAACAGATGGATGGTTTTATTGAGTAGCTTAGTAAGGTTGCAAGTTTATGGATAGATTGGAGTCCAAAATCTATAAATGACACATAAAATATGTATCAATTAGATCTGATGTGGAGTTGGATTTTTGGAGTCAATGGACCGAACCCATCTAAACTTAAGATATTGAGTTATTGCTAAATGATGCCACTGCTGCTAAGAAGATTTAAGACAAACAAGAAAGTAAGATATTTTTCTAGGATTCTAAAAGAATCATCTCTAGATCTAAAAAAGGGGAGCTCATTTTTTTTTATGATGAAGGTAAGGTTTGTATGTTTTCCCTACCATATTGAGCTAAGCTTCAAGAGGAAAGCTAAACTTTGTGAATCGTAGGGGGGGACTTGTTGCCTTTAAGCTTCACTTAGCACGAATTTGTAAGTTTCATCACCTCTTCTTCTTCTTCTTCTTCTTCTTTTTTTCTTTTTTACAAGTTTCCTTTCCATGCAAACATGATAGTAAGAGATATAGATCTTAAGAAATTACTAACCCAAGCCAAAGCCAAAAAGTAACAATTGGACAAGTGAACCACCAAAGTTACTACTATGTAACCACCAATGCCAGCGAAACTATAGTTGAAAAAAGTGATCAAGGAACAAATCATTAGGGAACCTGCTATCCACAAGAAGAAAAAAGAAACTACTTGTGTTGATGTGTACCCATCGATCGAGCAGATGGAGGTTATCGAGACTATACAACTTGAGGTACTACACGCGATCAAGGACATTGCTTGAGAGGTATTGCCAGAGGAAGTTAGTTAAGAACCCGTTACTAACAATAATGCGGAGATGGATAGCTCAACAAACTAAACAAATTCTATGCTAAGCCTTAAGTAGAAGAGTAGGAAGGAACTAATTGACTAACCTTCACTCAAAATGAGTAAGGGCTTGAACGAGAAGATAAATGAGGTTTTGAGGAACAAGACTCTCAACATTAGTTTTGTTGAGTTTACTCCCAATCGCGAGGTGGGCGAATACTTTATGTTATGTTGGAACTATAAAGTTTTGTACATTGATTCAGCATTAAGAGATAGATTCAAATCTTTAGCCTTGTTGGAAAGGATCATTCTTCCCTAAGATAAAAAGATAGTGAAAAGGAAAGTAGATAAGATCGAGGGTGATGATGAAGCTCATATTGTTGCTAAATTGTAAGTTTTCTTGCAATTGGGGTTTGTTTGGTTCTAAAATATCAACTTCACTTGTTAAACCTTTATTACCTCGCAGATTACAAGCCATATTCTAACGGCCATAGATGATGCTGAAGAACAAAAGAGAAAGGTACATATGATTTATTATTTCATATACTTAGAAATTGGCTATTTATGGCATCATATGTTTTGCAAGAAAGAGAGGAAGCCTATAACTCCTCTAAAGCACAAACTACCGAGGCTAAGAATGCTTGAATTAAGGCTAAGTTGGAGGTCGAACAATTAAGGGGCAAGCTCTCCACAGAGAAGTTAGCGCATACTTTAGTAACTGATGAAGGCTAAAAATGAAGAATACTACAACGAGGACGAATATCTTAAGGAGCAACTCTGGAAGGAAAAGGAGGAGTACTAGGGGCTTAGAAATACAATTTCCAATATAAGTGAGGAGGAGAACAAATTGAGAGTCCAAATTAAGAATTTAGAGATGAAGAATTCCGAGTAGCAAATACGCATCGCTGAGCTGGAGAAGATTGTGAAAAAGAAGCCTTCTATTGAGGAAACTTTATAAATTGTGACTACTAACTAGCAATACAAAAGACTACTTCAAAATAAATTATTGCAAGGAGTTTAATTGGCAAGAGTGGAAATTTCATAAGTTCACCTTGACTACAAATTGTCATGCCTTGCCTTTGTTAACATTGATGATGATGATGCTAGCAATAGTGATGGTGAAGTTGGTAAGGAAGTGGAGGTTGGTGATCAAAAGCAGGATGGCAATAATCAAGTTGACATTGAAGTTCCAATAGATGTCAAGGAACTATCATCGAAGGACACCCCATATGTTTGCAAAGAGATAAAGAAATTAGCTCCATGAAAGTCATAAGCTCTACAGACTAAGATAGTAATTTTACCCAATCTAAGAGGAAAAATTAATTGACTCTTAGGGAGTCAATTAATTTATTCTTTGTTTCTTCAATATTTTATTGACTTTATTCATGGTTGGGATGCTGACCTTTTTGTTGTAATTAACCTTTGTTTTGTGTTTAACGCTTTTAATTCTCGACTCGTTTTATTTCATTCACAATTCATACTTAATGTCTTGTTGTAGAACTAAAGTTCATTAGCCATGTAAGACTTGAACTTTTAGGCCTTATATTTTAGTTTCTTAACCACGAAGTTGCATGTTGAAGGCTACTTAGAGTTCATTAGCCTTGATTGGTCAGAACTTTTCAAAGAATATTACTTATTGATTTAGTACTAAGCTTGTTAATTGATGTTGGTCAGAACTTATTAGCTATTAGTTCATTTGCTACATAGCTAGAACTTCATTAATCCATTAGTCATGCACAAATCAAGAATAAAAGTGACGATAATGAGAGATGCTCATAAAATTGAAACAAACACTTCATATTCGAATATGTTGTAGGTCATTGCTTTACACTGTTTAAAATAGAAAAAACAAATGCAAACATGGAATAACAGTGACAATAGAAAAATATTTGAAATACAGCTTTAGATTCTTGGCATTCTATGTGCAAGGTATGATCTTTCGATTCAGCATTTCTAGTTGGTTGGCTTATTGCCTACGACTTCCTGGACCCTCAAGAGGTTCTCCTAATTTATGCTAAGCTTCCTTTGATTATCTCACATGCTAGTTGCCTCCAACTTCCTGCAAACCAAGTCTCTAGGTTGAAATACTCTATGCCATAGTTTGACAATGATAAATTAAAAGCTATTTTTGTGAAAAGCGCCGCATATGACTGAATTGCACTTCAATGGCTCATCCTCAAACCAATTAATAAGTGGAAGTTGTCAACAAAACCATTCTGTATAGTTTGAAAAAAAAAGATTTGATCAGGCCAAAGACAAATGGGCCGATGAATTGAGGGAGGATTAGCACAAATTAGGAGGACTTAGTAAGGGTTTGAGAAGTCATAGGTGACAGGGCTTATGAACTAGAAAGGCTAGATGGAAAGATTATACCTTGTGCATGGAACGTTGAGAATCCCAAGCTATATTTTGAATAGTTTTCTATTGTCACCAATATTCTATGTTTGCATTTGTTTTTTCTTTTTTGAATAATGTAGGGCAATGACCTATAGCATATTCAAATATGAAGTGTTTGTTTCAATTTTATGAGCATCTCTCATTACCATCACTTTTATTAGCTTGGCCTTAATATTGTAGAAATTGTTGTATTCAAATTTAGTGCGTGGACTAGTACATAGCAAAGCGTTCAGTTCGGCATGTTGGCTAATCACCTAGGGTAGTTCATTAGTCCTTATCAACATTAGGCACATGAGAGTCAGATCGACGACGTTGAATGTGGTAGATACGATGAAACCTTTGGATAGCTCAATCTCATTGGCGTTATCATTAATGAGCCTTAAGATCCTGTAAGGTCTATCCGTTTTGAGAGATAGTTTGTTTGTCCTCTTGCTAGGGAAGCATTCCTTACTAAGATACCCAAACTCCTTAGGGGTATAAATAACTTGTCTCCTTCTACGGTTTCTCACTTCCTTCTATCGAGCTACAGTTTTGGCCAATTGCTTGACGATTTTCTAATGTAACCTCTAGAATTCTTCGGCATGTTGTAGGCCGGATTGACTTTCTCCTTATGTAGTTAGACTGTTGATTAAATCTAAGGGTAAGTTTAGGTTAATTCCATAAACAACCTCAAATGGTGATATTCCAGTTGAGTTGTGAGTTGAGCGATTGTAGGAAAATTCAACGATGGGCAAGCATAAATCCCAGTCACGAGAGTTCTTTCCAACAGTAGTGCATAGGTGGTTACCAACAGTTTTGTTCACTAGTTCAGTTTAGCTGTTTGTCTGGGGGTGACAAGAGGTATTAAATAGGAGCTTAGTGCTAAGCTTCTACTATAGGGTCTTCCAAAAGATGCTCGTGAATTTTGAATCACGGTCGGATATAGTACTCCTCGACACTCCATGTAGTAGCACAATTTCCTACAAAAAGAGGCTAGCGATGAATAAAGTATAATTACTTCTATGGCAGGAAATGAAGTGGCCTATCTTGCTAAACAGATCGACCACCACTATGATTGAGTCGTGTCTCTTCAGTGTGTGGGAAGGCCAAGCATGAAATCCATACTTAGATCGATCTATGGTCACTCTGGAATTGGTAAAGGTATATATTTTCCATAGGGTTCTCTCCTCCCCTTTGCATATTTACACACCTCGCACCGTTCAAGTATTTGATGCACATCCTTCATCATCCCAGGCTAGTAAAAATACTCTTTTAATATCTCAATCGTCCTCTTTTCCCCAAAATGGCCAGCCAAACCCCTAGCATAAGCTTCTTGAATAAGTAGCTCTCTTGTAGAACCACTTAGCACAAAAATCTACTTGCCTTTCATTAAGAACTCCTCACTTAAGTAGAACCCTTCCGCGACTCCTCTAACACTACACCTGGCTACTAAGGGCCTAAAGTGTGAGTCATGCTCATACTAATCAAGTAAAGTGTTGAATCCAAGCACCTTAGCTTGCAACGTTATAATGAGGGTATGACGACGAACAAGTGCATTAGCCACTGTGTTGGTGCTTCCCTTGTTATATTTGATGACATAGCAAAAGGTCTCTAAGAACTCAACCTATGTGGCGTGATGCCGAAAAAGCTTTTGTTGCCTGTGAAGCTGCTTGAGAGATTCATGATTCGAATAAATGATGAATTCTCTTGGCAAAAGATAATGTTGCCAATTCTGGACTGTTCGGACAAGGGCATAGAACTCCTTATTGTAGGTTGAGTAATTCATAGTAGCACCTTGGAGTTTTTTGCTAAAGTAAGCAATGGGTTGGTGCTTCCACATAAGGACAACACCAATGTCAACACTAAACGCATCACATTCAACCTCAAAAACCTTCTTGAAATCTGGCAGGTTAAGTACTAAAGTAGTTGTTAGCTTAGACTTCATGTCTTTAAAACTCCTCTAAGCCTTTTCTATCCATTTAAACTCAACATTCTCTTCGTTGATTCAATCAGAATAAATCTCCGATAGATCGAGGCTAGACCATGGGAACTCTTAACTTTGATAACACTAGTTGGCATAGGCCACTCATTAATAGCTTTGAATTTTTCCTCATCAACTTGAACTCTTTTCCCTAAAACGACATATTAGAGTAATATAACCTTGCTTTGATAGAACGTGCATTTCTTCAGGTTGCCGAATAATTTCTTGGTGTGGAGTATGTTAAACACCAATCTCAAATGTTTAACATGAACGAGGAGGTCAATATTGTAGACCAAAATATCATCAAAATAAACCATGATGCATTTGCTGATCAACAATCTAAGTATATGATTCATTAGCCACATAAATGTACTTGACGCATTAGTTAGAGAAAACGGCATCACCAACCATTCGAACAGACCATCCCTTATCTTAAAGGCTATTTTTCATTCATCCCTAAGTCTCATTCATATCTAGTGGTTGCTACTTTTCAAGTTAATCTTAAAAAAGATGCAAGCACTATGTAACTTGTCAAGCATATTATCAAGCTGTGAGATCAGTACGAGCATAGCAGGTATAGCATAAGGACTCATGTTCTCACAGACATATCCGCGATCCATTAACTCATCCACCTATTTTTTTAGTTCAACTACCTACTTTGGATTGAGCTAATAAGCAGGTCAGTTTGGTAAGGTAGCCCCTGGTTGGAGGTCGATGCAATGCTCAATACCTCTCAAGGGAGGTAAACCTTTAGACATCTCAGTAGGGAATAGGTTAGCAAAGTCTTGAAGTAACTACTACACTTCGATAGGTAAGTTCTTGGCTTCTCTAACCTTAAAGAATCTCCTAACTAAAAGGAGCACATAGTCTTCGGCCTTGACTTCTTGTACAAACTGAGCTCCATAAATCACCAAAGACTTCCACTATAGAGATCTAGCAACCTTTTCTTCGGCTTCTTGCACTTCCTTAGGACTCATAGGTGTTAATATAATTTTCTTCCCATCCTTTTGGAACATGTAAGTGTTTCTATAGCCATCATGTAACACTCTCAAATCAAATAGACACGGTAGGTCAAGTAATATGTAAGAAGCATACATGGGAAGGACATCACATGCTACCTCATCCCTATACCTATTGCCAATGGTAATCGGATCTCTAACTTGCTTAGCAATGTGTAGTCCTCCTTTCTTGTTTAGCTAGTGAATCTTGTACGGCTTGGGATGTGGAAGGGTTGGCAACTTCATGGCGTTAACTACCCCTTGCTCAATGACATTGGTATAGCTCTCTCCGTTAATGATTATGGTGCATAGCTTGTTATTCACTCAGTAATTTGTATGGAAGAGGTTCTCTCTTTGCTCATTCTCATTAGCCACAAAAGCACTAAGAGATTTTCGAACAATAAAGCAATATTCGACTCTGCTCTTAAGAGGTGTAGCGGCATCAGTGTCTTCTTGAAATTCTCTCAGCATCTGATCGGTTACCACTTCTTCCTCTCCTTCATTCACACTTTCTACTTCAAACTAAGGCTTATCTCCTTTTATGGTTATGACTCGGCAATTTAGATATTGACTAACCATGTGTCTATAGCCAAGGCATTTGAAACATTTGATTTCTCGGGTTTTCCTTCCTGAGTTCTAACCTTGGTCTCTTTAGATTTTAGGCTCTCGATCTTACTCTTACCTCGGCGTTCCACTTCGGAACTATTTGATGCTTTATCATTCCCTAGTAGGCTTAGTAAGCCACTCCTATTTAGCAACATTGTTCAGCTACTCGACATCCGACTAACTTGGTTTTGTCATTGCTTTTCAACTCTTTAGGCTATACGAATGGTTTTGATCCAGAGTTGTGAGGTTCTCCATTTCCATGATATTACCAATCTCAGCTTGTCGTTCAGAGATCAATTGTGCTATAACTTGTTTCTTAAGTTCATTGACATCGCATCATCTCATGAGTAACTGAAACTCTCAAACATAGTCATCTACGGATCTATTACCTTGCATCAAGTCTTGGAGTCATTAGAAAGTGTCTTATTTGTAGTGTTCAAGAATGAACCTACTTCTCAAAACTCTTTTCATCTCATTCTATGTTTAGACTTCACGTTGGGCCCTCAGGTAAACATTCTATAGTTTCTTCCACCATATTACCATAAATCTAGAAAATTCTAACACGGCCACTCAAATGTGGATAGTATCTTCATAATCGTAGAAGTCAAATATCTTTTCGATCTTCTTTTCCTAATCTAAGTAGTCATCAGCACTACCAGACCTGTTGAAGCTCGGAATCTATACCATAAGATATTTAGCACCTCTTAGCGCTCTAAACTTGCGCTCATCAATCCCATCACACTGATCTTCTCCTTCTTCGTACTCTTCCACTTCATCCATCTCTAACCTTCTTCTTATGACTTTGTCGGTACGTCGAGGTGGTGTTTGGTTCACTAGAAAGGCCTCTGGAGCTTGCTTGTTCATCTGTCTTCTTAGTCTATCCTCATCTCTCAACCTTGCTTAGCAACTCTCTTACATAGATTAGTCTCTAAGACTCTATTTCCTAAGATAGCCAAGTTAGCTATAATAGTAGCAAGATCTTGTATCTACCCATCAGTAGTACGTAATATTTATTGGGTAACTCAACTGTGACCATGAGCATCACTCTCGGCATCGTTAATCTCTCCTGGTACATAAAGATTCAATATTCTCAACACAAAGCTTCAGTAAATACACTTCACATAGATGCCTTCAATATACACATAAGTAACTCAAACAACAGACTGACTATCACTACATAGCTCTTTATCTTAACCTTAGTCTCAACCTCAAGCTCTAATACCTAAATTATATGGTGTACCTAGGAGCTTACTTACCACTAGGACTTATCGTAGCAGCTCTGAACTAAATGGGTCCTTCAAAATATTAAAGAAAATAGAGGGAATTAGTCTATGGATGAATTGGAGTAACTGACGTGAAGTTGCTCGAAGGATAAGACACTCTAGCGAATACAACACGACTTAACACCTTACTTGATATGATACATAAGTTGATGTCAAGGTCCACTCGCCACTAATCTTAAGCTACGGCAAAATTAGATAAGAGTATATGAAAAATGTACTTGGAGAAGGTTATCTCGCAAGAACAAAATATTCAATGTTTATTTTGTTAAGTTATATTTTGGCTTATAAGAGAAGGGGACTATTTATAGTAACTATTTAGGGCGACATTACAAATAAAGAAATTAAAAGAAAGTATATATAAAAAGGGGATTCCTAGTACATACAAAAAAGGGTAAAAAGGATAAAAGACAAAAATGAAAAAGTAGTACAATGTCAAATGAGATAGATAGGTGTTAATGTAACATTGGTCCAGTATGAAGATTCTCTTAACACATTAAGCGAGAAGGAATAAGATGTTGCAATAATAAAGAAGCCGAGACGAAAAGATGGTAACCAGAGCAATGGTAATAGGCCAAGAGAAAATTACTCGGTTGGTAAGTGAGTCTCTTATTACTTAGCAAAAACATCTCGGTAGCAGTTGGTTAGATTACTTGGCACAGGGTCCTTAGTAAGGGAATGGTTGGCATTGATATGAACTCATGTATGAACACACGAACCCAATATCATGCATGACCATAAAGGTGGGTCTAAGCTGCAAGATAGCTCGAAAAATAAATGATAGTCGAGGGTGAGCAGGGGTCCCCATGCATTGATGATAGATATGACATAGCAATGCCTCACATGAGCTCAAGTCACACTTAATATGATGCACAAGTATGGTTGGAAGTCACTTGCCACTAATCCATGCTTGAATGGGCTAGATAAGAGTAATTCAAGAGTAAGCAAGAGGATACTTAGCTCAAGAGAAGGTAAGAAAAAGTTCGGTGTATTCTTCTGTATATCCTTTTGCAACTGTTACATTATATGATTATTTATAATACACTATTAAGGTAAATTCTACATTACAGAAAATTACAAAAATGAAGCCCTATTTGCTAAATAAAAGGAAAATAATTTATAGGTAAAGCATGAAATAGTACATAGCAAACGTCCTCCATTAAAAAGGACAATACGGTTGTCAAAAAGGACAACATGTGTGCATTTTTTACTCTATAATTTTGACAATGTTGTGAGCTGAGTAAGGGTAGGCTTCTGTTTAGGTTTGTTCAACATCAGAAGTTTGACACTCGGACTGTCGGGGCTGGACTGGGGTTGGTTTAAGGATGGCTTACAATCAAGTTGACCTCAAATGGTCGACTCCTGATAGTTATTAGCTCGACTTCGGCACCATAGAGATTGCTGTATTTAGATTTAGCGCATGGACTTATGAATAGCAAAGGGTTCGGTTCGATACGTTAGCTGGTTACCTCGACAACAACTTGGATAGCATGAAGAGTAAAGTAACTTAGCAAATCGAACTAGGGCAAGCACTGCTCCTTGGTGCTTAACTAACCTCAGACAGCTCGGTAGACCACTTGAGAGAGCCTTTGGGCTTGAAAGCAAGTAATCGATCCTTGATCCTTATCAGGCATCATCACAACCAAGAGTATAGAGTACGTTGGTTGGTCACCTTGGCAATACCTTGGATAGCATGAAGAGTGAAGTAGCTTAGCAAATCGGACTAGGGCAAACACTGCTCCTTAACGCTTAACTCACCTTGGACAGCTCGGTGGACTACTTAAGAGAGCCTTTAAGCTTGAAAGCGTGTAATTGGTCCTTGATCCTTATCAAGCATCATCACAACCGAGAGTCTAGATTAACATATAACAATGTGGGGAGCTTAAGGAGTTCAACTAGCTTCCTTCGGTGTAAAGTTTCTTATCATCAGTAGGTTACCGAGAGAGGATACTTTAGGTGAGGGATTGAAGGCCTCGGAGCCGTGCACGAGTAATGGGACCGATGGTCGGCAATTCATCAAGGACCCTCTTGGAGCTAATTTCTTTATCAATAGTGGAGGTTTTGTTTAAGGACTTAGAGGTCCCTTTGTGAACATATAGGTTCTCCTTTGATGATAGTTCCTTGGCATCTATAGGAGCTTCAATGCTGGCTTGATTATTATCATCTTGCTTTTGATTGTTAGCCCCCACTTCCTCATCGACTTCTTCATCGCAACTACTGGCATCATTATCATTAATGTCGATAAAGTCAAGGCATGACAGTTCATAATCAGGGTGAACTTTCAAAATTTCTACCCTTGCTAATTGAATTTCTTCTAAAGAAGTTTTCATATTACCAGCTAGTAGTCATGATTGATAAAGCTACCTCAACAGAAGGTTTCTTTTTCGCAGTCTCCTCTAACTCCGGGATGCATGTCTATTACTTGGAATTCTTGATCTCTAAATTCTTAATTTAAACTCTCAATTTGTCCTCCTCCTCACTCATATTGGAAATTATATTTCCAAGCCCCCCAGCACTCCTCTTATTTCTTTCGAAATTGCTTCTTAAGATCTTTGACCTCGTTGTAATATTCTTTATTTTTAGCCATTAGGCTCATGACTTCATCAGTTGCTAAAGTATGCAGTAACTTCTCTATGGAGAGCTCACCCCTCAACCGTTCAACCTCCATCTTAACCTTAATTTTGGAATTTTTTACCTCAATGGTTTGTGTTTTAAAGGAGTTATAAGCTTCCTCTATTTCCTGCAGAAAAATGTTGTGCCATGAATAACCGGTTTCTAAGTACATGAAACAATAGATCATATGTACCTTTCTCTTTCGTTCTTTGGCATCATTTAGAATATAGCTTGTGATCTATGATGCAATAAAGGTTTAACATGTGAAATTGATATTTGAGCACCAAAGCAAACCACAATTGCAAGAAAACTCACATCATATAATTTAGTAACTATATGAGCTTTATCGCTACCCTTAATCCTATTTACATTCGTTCTCACTATCTTTTTGTCTTAGGGAAGAATGATCCCTTCTAATAAGGCTAAAGATTTGAATATATCCCCTAATGTTGAATTGATGCCTAAGACTTTATAGTTCCAGCATGGTACGAAGTATTCACCTACCTTACGATTGGGAGTAAACTAAGTAGAACTAATGCCGAGAGCCTTGTTCCTTATAACCTCCTTTGTCTTCTCGTCAAAGCCCTTGCTCTTCTTAGGTAGAGGATGGTTAGGCCGTTCCTTCCCACTCCTTTTCTTTAGGCTTGGAATAGAATTTTTCTAGTTTGTTGAGCTATCCATATCTGCATTATTATCGGTAGTGGGTTCTTGACTAGCTTCCCTCAGTAGTACCTCCCAAGAAGTATACCTGACCGCGGCTAGTACCTCGAGCTGCATAGTCCTGATAGCCTCTATCTACTCGATTGAAGAACACATATAGATACAAGGAGTTTCTTTTTACTTCTTCTAGATGGCAGGTTCCCTAACGATCTATTCCTTAGTTGCTTTCTTCGGCTGTGGTTTCACTAGCATTGGTGGTTCTATAGTAGCAACTTTAGTGGTTTGCTTGTCTAATTTTTGCTTTTTAGCCTTGGTTTAGGCCAACAATCTCATGGGGTCTATATCTCTCATTGTTATGTTTGCATAGAAAAGAAACTTAAAAAAAAAAATGGAAGAGGTGATGAAACTTACAAATCCATACCAAGCAAAACTTAAAGGCAACAAGTCTACCCTATGATTCATGAAGTTTAGTTTTCCTCTTGAAGCTTGGCTCAACATGGTAAGGAACACATATAAACCATACCTTCATCATTAGAAAATATGGGCTCCCCTTTTTCATATCAGGAGATGATCCTTTCATAATCTCAGAAAAACATCTTATTTCCTCATCTATCTTAAATCTTCTTGGCAGTAATGGCATCATTTGGCAATAATTTAATATCCTTAGTTTGGATGGGTTTGGCCCATTGACTCCAAAAATCCAACTCCACATAATTGAAACAAACTTATCGTGTCATTCATGGATTTTGGACTCTAATTCGTCAATAAACTTGCAGCCATGCCAAGTTGCTTTATAAAGCCAACCATCTGGTTGTCTCCTAATCAAGAAAAAATATCTAAACAATTGAGTTATGGCCTTAACCACAAGTTCCTTGCATATTATCTCAAATGTTACAAGAAGCTTATATAGGTTGGGAGAGAACATGCTTAGAGCAATGCGAAAATAATTGAAGAATTATTTTTGAAAAGTAGAAAACAGTAGAAGCAATCCAAAATCTAGATATTTCAAATACAAATGAAATTCATAGTCAATGGGAAAACAAACTCTTTCATCCTCCCTCAACCATCGTAGGTGCCATTCATTAGGGAGATCTTGCTAATATTTGTTGTATTTTGCGACTAGTAGCCTAATAGCACCACTCACTACCCCACCCAAAGAATTAACATTATAAACAACGTTCTTATATAAATACCTAACAATTGACCTATCTTCCCTATAATCGGCATAATTATCCACTGGCAAAGCTTCTATGCGAGCAAGTTTCTCCCATCTTCCATAATACTGTTTGTTGAACTACTAGATGAGGAAGTCAAACTAGTCCTTCTTTGGAGGGGACAAGTGGCCTTCGAGAGAGTTGCTTTGGAATCTAAAGAAATAAGAGGATGAATAATTCCTCGAACCATACCAATGGAAATGTCAAAAACTAGTTGCACAAGAGAATTTGTTCAAGGATTAAATGTGAAGTCGCGAAAAGAAATTTCGAGAGAAAAGAAATGTGAAAAATGATAATAAAAAAATAAGAATAAGATTGAAGAAAATAACACTTTTTTGGTACTAACAATTCATCTTAGGTTTAAAGTAACCCTAATTGAGATTCAAATATTGATTAGATGATCTAGCATAGATGTAGACACATGTCAAGAGCTAAAAATCCAAGGGACATTGTGTTGCTAGCAGTTAATAAACCCTGCTATGTAAAAGTTGTCACATATGCTTGTGCAAAAAAAGAATGAGTAGGAAAATTAAATGGTTGTGACTTTTTGCCTGAAGTTTGATATGGCATATATTAGATGTTAGACTAAAGGACGACAATAATGCAACAAATTTGCTTAAAAAGTATATTATGACTTCTAAGTGCCCAATTAATCGGGTCGAGTATCAATTCTTATTATCAACTCTCATGGTCGAGTTCTCCACCATGGGAGTTTGGGGGGAAAATGTTAATTGTAGAATTTCGCCCAACAATATTACTCAGTACTTCGGCTATCGAGCTGCCAATCATTTCCATTTTCTGTTAAGGCCTTTATTGATTTGATTTATCTAATGGCCCTAAAGGCCCAACCTTCTTACATGTCTAGCTTAAATTTGAAAAGTGGCATGGACAGTTGTGGCCTTATACAATCTCATTACGTAACCGCTCATTACTCTTATTCTTTAGGCATGTGATTAATTAAGGAGCTACTACATGGTCTATAATCAACGATTACCCATTATTACAAACATCTAATATGCACCTATAAATAAGGAAAAGAAAGCATTGTAAGAACTCTCTTATGCTCTTTAATATTCTGAGCCTTCTTATTAACTTACTTTTTCACCTAAACACTCACTTACTTAGGCATCAGAAAGGCTACTCGAATTAGCCCTAGCACCACCTTTAGCCTTTTGTTCTTACTTTTGTAGGACCAAAGTTTCATGCCAAAATTGTCCAACAACAAGACGTCATGCCAACCTTGATTAAGGATAAGGTTAATCAAAATTTTGAACCATACCTAGTTTGCATAATCATATATTCTACATAAATTAAAGGATTTGACACCAAGTCATAATCACCTATTCGAGTTCTAAATTGGCAAACAAAGATGCTTAACATGCTTATTTACCAACAATATGACATTCTTTAACCATCTAAAGAGCCATCATCACAATAACATGCTTCAATTAAACATAGTATACATCTAAGTAATTAACCTCTAGATAAGACTTGTCCCATCCCACTTTGTAAACATATAATTTCCACTTAACATCAACATCAATTCTCTTATCATACATAAAATTTCATGAAAATGGAGCCTTAGCTCATAAGCTTTTTGCATTTTACTTATTTCATCAACTTACTTTACTTATACTTACCTTAGATATCCTTTGCAAAGCTTCAACATTCATAGGCCGACTGTACCTACAATCCCAACTTACATATACTTATATCCTAAGGCTATCTCTTCAATTTACAAATCATTCTTACTCAAAAGAAAGCCTTAAACTTAACTCAGTAATACAAATGGTAGGATGGATTTAAAATGTGGGATAAAGTTGAAGAAAATGCATTCCTAAATTGGATGAAGAATGACAAATCTTCAATGGTTCCAGTTAATGTTCCAATCATCAATATTGTGAGAAAAAATGATTTAGCTGTGTTGCCCTCTAAAATTTCTCCTTTCCAAACCAAGATTAGATTCTTAAGGTATCACATATATAATGGAGCAAACTAAAAGGAGTACTACTTGATAATCAATAGTACTAGGAATAGTTTTATTAGTATTAGAAAATATTATCATTTGATTATGGTATCAAAGCCATGGTTAGAATATAGTTTTATGAGTTTTTTCTAATTTTCATTTGGCGCGATTTCCTTTGTGGAGATCTAATGAGTATCTAGTGTTGGATATATAGAGAAACACCACAACAAATGAATTGAAAAGTAAACAAAAAAGAAACTAGTGAAGTCCAAGTAGCTACCGAATGAATATGACTCACCACTCGATCCTACTTGGGCTACAATCCACCAAATACAACATACAGGTCCCAATTGAAGGGTTACTCGCTACTACTCCTTGCTAAAAGGAATAGATAAGAGTTGAATGATAATGAGTACACTAAGGTTGCTCAAAGTGAGTAATTCTATATTAAAAGTTGGATGTCTATGTACAAGGAAAGTGGGGGTTTATATACTTGCCTACTAGGGTTATTTTACATGTATGAAAAGATAAAAGGGTATTTTACAATTACGTTACCTAAATCATACTAAAAAGGGGTAAAAAGGATAAAAAAATATCCAGTACGAAAAAGAAAGAATCAATCTAGAATGTTGTGTCAGAAGACACATGTCACTTAATGGTTAGAAGTTAGGAGTATGATACAACATAGGTAGAAACATAAAGTGCTGGTAGTTAGGGGTCGACTTGATCTAGATTAGGTAGGGAGCTAATCAGTCTGGTTAGAAAGTTAACTGAATTGGAGTTAGGTACCAATGGTCAGTTGGAGAGCTCAACTCGACTAGCCTTTCTCAGGTTACCTTCAGGGTCAAGACTTCGTAATTAGGCAAAAGCATATTGGACACACGTAAGGATCTAATAGATAACTTGGTTAGAGGTCGAATAGGGATAGGAGTCCTTGTCTCGGTTATGGTTTAAAGCTAGTATTTTCCGTACGAGCCCTTAAAGTCCTCTAGCCCGGCTTCTTGTGATCGATCTAAAGGGTTGATTCCTATCAAGATCTATATCTTACATTTACCATTCATTTGACACAATTTCCTTCGTGGAACATCTTGTGTTATGATTTTCTATTGAGACTTGGCATAAATCTTGAAAGAGAAGATAACATATGAGTCATAACTGAAGATCATAACATAAGTTATTTAAAATTTAGTCTCATGAAATGGATTTATAAGATAAGACAAAATAGTCTCATGAAAACCATGAATTTACTCAGAAGAACTATGTACATTAACCGGAACCATCAAAGATTTGTCATTCTTCATCCAATTCAGGATTGCATTTTCTTCAACTTTATCTCACATTTTAAATCTATCCTATCATTTAACTTTATATTTTCTAGTTAAAATGGTAGTTTTGGATTCATTGTCATTTCTATATTTAGAAAACCATGTCATTACCCAAGATATGCTGATATACATAAAATATAGCATATTTTTTTCAAGCTTTGTTCATGGGTTGTTGGAATTTATTTTTCCATAAACATGGTATATCAGTTGCAGGCTTTTTCATGAAGTGTTTCATTGGTGGCTCCAAATTCATCCCACCAGTGTGCAAACTAATAAGGAAGGTTTTTTTAAGAACATTTTTCAAAGAAAATCAGCCACATGTGTGATCATTTTGGGTTTATTCTGAAAAAGGCATTCCATTATGCTTGCTTATAATCATAATAATTATAAGCGGTTCTATAATTTGGTTGTGGGTTCATTGGTGACATTTGGAATTTAATTGGCATTGATAGATGGCTAGATTATTCAGTAAGGTTAATGACCTTATGAATTTTGGCAGTCGAATAACTTATATATATATGAGGGCCAAAAATCATGTTCTACAAAAAAAGAAAAGAAAAGAAAAACTCAAAATGGCTTCACTATGTTCTGCTTCTCCATATTTATATTAAGAGTCCTCCTTTAAACATGCTCTTCGATACCTGAGGTTAAAAAACTTACCCTTCAACTCGTATGTTGTGTTAAATGAGTAAAACAAAAGAAGATAGCAATATAATATGATAATAACAAGCTAACAACTCATATCCAAGTTTACATAATAATACTAAAATAACAACCAACATTTAAACACAAACCCAATTGTTGTACAACACATAGACGTCATGCTAATGCATATGCTATAAATTGGCCAATATCTTAGATGAGTGGTGTAAGGTGACTCAAATTGAGCAATAATTCGAGCAACATATAAGCATCTAAAGAGCGACACGAGGCGGCTCTATACTAAGCAAATGCATCTTATATGTTGAGAACTCGAGCTTTCAAATCAAACTCTTATCAATTTCAAACCTAAATTCCAAAATCAATGAACCTTAGGTCCTTTCATACCATGCCATGAATGTAACTATGCAACTATTAAACAATTCATCTAACAACCGAGAAGTCAATGCATATTTATATCCAAGTACATCAAACATACATGACCAGGAGGACATTTATAGCTAAAGCAATTAGGAGATTACTAAACCAAGCATACATATAAATAACTAAGTAATCAAGTTAATGTCAACCAATTAACCATAGCAAAAACTTAACTCCCATACAGTTTGCCAATAGAGCAATCCTAGCCTACCCAACTACACTTGACCAAAGTTTATATCTATCTTCTCTTAATTTGTTGATTTGTTTTTCCTTTCCTTTAACCCAACTTTGAATAAAACTCAAGATGGTTTGACATAGATTACTTGCCAAAGTAACATTCTTGAAAATTGGGAAGAATGGGTTGATAAGGGTTTAAGGCTTTTTTTTTTTTCAACCTTAAGGGAATTTTCGATACCTACATTTTCTCTCTCTCCCTCTCACTTCTCATACTAAGAAGTTCTACTTTGATTTATCCATGTCTAGCTACCATGTTGGTTTCCAAATCCAACACTATGTTGTACTGTTTTGAGTCTTTGTTTTTATATTTATGGGTATGTTTCACCTTGTTCCATTTAATCATTATATTATATGTGTGTAAATATGTCTCCTATAACAATATGTGCTTGTATCAATATTGTGTTCTAAAATTATATTTTCAATTATAAGTATGGGCTTTATAGGTTGGTTAACCTATCTTCTACGTCTTGTTATAACAAAGAACTTAATATTATTATCTTTTTAATACATAAGAATGAAATTGTTATCTTATAGTAATGGTAAAATTTATTTGTTCCATCTCATAATATTTATCTTAGGTCAAAGAATTTCATTCCAAGCACTAAATCTAGTGGCTCCATAGCACAGGATGTCACAAAAACTACTCCTATCATCTTCCTTTTCTTTCCAGTTTCACTTTTATCTCTAAAAAGCCAAGTGTTCTTTATCTTTTGACTATTTTATTTATATAAAAAAGCCTTAAATTTGTTGTTTAGTCAATTTCTGCATTAAATATTTTTCAAATTGATCATCTATTTTATAGGGCTTTTCAGACATATATAAGTATATTCATTCTATCTCTCATATTTGTAGATTGTTATATCAATTTTACCATAAAAGATGAGGCTTTTTTTTTTTTTTACTTTCCTATTCTTAAGAGTTAAGGAAAACACATATGTAAAAACAAGTTAATGCAGTGGAGAAATAAATCTGCATTATATTTGTTGGTTCTAAAATGTTAAGTTTATACATTAATATAATGGTGTTGTTTCTAATAGTTGCTAAGGTTACATTTTTCTCCCCCCACGTAAGTAGTGGTTGTTGCATGTAGTTGTTTTAACATATTGAATTGATGTTGCTTTGGCGAGTCAATTGCTAATTTTCATATCTACCTTTTCTATATGGTAGTAATATTGATTTGTTCATATAAATCTATGAATGGAGGTTAGCTGCTTTGTGCTAAATCTCTTTAGATTTGATTCTCAACACATAATACGCTTATTCTCTTTTCTAACACCCAATTCAACTTTTTGATCTTTGCTATCTCTTCTTCCATTCCGTTTTCAATCTCTTCGTTGCACTCCCTCCTATACCTTCACTATGCTTTGTGCTTCACACTATTTTGGATCTTCAAATTCTACACTCACTTTCTCAATCCATATAAATGATAAACTAAAATTTATAGATCTCATTGGAAGGTCCTTATTGAAGAAAGGGGCAAAAGTTGCAGTAATTAGTGCAAGCCTTGGCAATACTATTCACCATACAGATATACTGTATAGATCATCGCTTGATTCTATTCAATACTTTTTTATGACATTAGCAGAAGATTGTTGAAAGTTATATGCTATTACCGGATTTTAATATGGTTTTTAGAGGATTGTTAACGTGGGATTATTATGGTATGTTGGACGTTTGATGAAATATAGACCTTGTGGAGTGTTTTTGGTAATAATTTCTCATTAATTTCCTCTTAGACTATCATTTTTATTTTAGGCAGTTTATCTTTATGATTAAATATTTCCCTTTCATTATTAGAAACAAGATTTAGGAAGAATTAATGTAGAAACCTCTTCCATTTCCTTTTCTGTTAACATTTTTACTTTAGGTTGTATATTTTTTTAAAATTAAATTATTCCCATTCGCTATCATTATTGAGAATAGAATATAGGAAAAATTATAAACAAAAAAATCTCATTAATTCCCCTCTCTTACTATCATTTTTAAGTTATTCCCTTCTATTATTGGAAACAAACATGTAATAATAGCCTCCCAAATTTGGTGACTTTCCCTTTACCAATAAATTGATTGTTCTAAAAGATAAATTCTCCTTTTATCATTTGAGTTACTATTATTTCTTTCTTTATGTTGATAAGCAATTGTCAATGTTCATATTATATTATAATAATTTATTGCATGAATGGATTAATAGAAGTTTTACATTATTCATTGCATGAATAAATTAGTATCTATCTTATGTTATTATTATTTTTTCCATAAATAGTTATTTATTTATGCTATTGTTATTTTGTTTTATGAATAATTATTAGTGTTATGTTAAGATTGTTTTCATCAATAGTTATTAGTGTTAGGTTTATTTTTTATGTTTCGTGTATAATTAATGGTATATTTATTTTCCATGATTAGTAATGGTTTATTTCATTATCTTTTATATTAATACTAGTTTATTTTATTTTTCATGTTTGATGTTTGGTAATAGTTTATTTCATCTTCCATGTTCTATGATTAATTATAGTTATGTTTGTATAAATTACAATGTAACTATAATTGTTCAACAAATGTATTGAATGATTTTGATTTTTCAAATATAATGGGACGTGATTAGGCAATAGACAAACATTGCATAACCACTAATTTTTTAAGAATGCCATTATAATGCAACTCTTAGTATATGATATTATATTTTCATAACTCAAAGAATTATAACTTTTTTCTAAATATCACAACATTTCATATAACCATCACACTAATTACATATATTTCTACAACTAAATAATTACGTTCGCATAAGCTTCTAAGTATGAACACAATAACATATTAATTACAATAATTTTTTGTGTAAATATATTATTATTATTATTATTATTTTAAACTTTAGTCTATTTATCTAAATTATTAAACCACTACAAATTTTCTTTAATATCTTATGTGCATCATATCTAATCTAACTTAATTTAATTATAATATAAAATTCTGGAAACTTTTGTATATGGTACATTTTAGATGTTACTATTTTTTAAAAACTTTTGGTTATTATTTTAAGAATTTTTTTTAGTGATACCTCTTTATATAAATGGGTACATTTTCTTTAATGAGATATTGTATTATAAGTATATTTAACATGACTTTTTCTTCCACTGTATTTTAGGAAAATGATGTAAGTATGTGTATATACAATATTATATACACAAATGAAATTATACATATACCTACTATTTTCTAAGAAAATTTACATAATCACAATTCAAATGAATATACGCGCATTACATGGGCTCATAACTAGGTTGAGATATGAGAGAAAGAAGGGGAGATGTAACTATATATAATAAAATTGTTAGATAGTTAAGTACTAATGAATCCCTTATATATGCGATATGATAGGAAATGTCATAAGACAAATGTAATCATTTTGGAATTTTTTTCAATGGTCGTATCCTGTTAATTTATTGTGTCCTTTCAATTTGTTTCTATGTTATTGCACCTTTTTTTTTTTTTAAACAAATGATATCCTTTCATTTCATTCAATTTTAATCGTTTCCTTGCACATCAAAACAAATGAATAAATTTTACAAACAAAAATTGAAATTTCATTTCATTTTGTTCATACATTTTTCATTTCATTCCATGTTTGCCTTATATAAATAGAAAAGAAAAAGTTCCCTCATCTATCATAATAAATAGTAAATTTTGTAAACAAAAGAGTCTACTTTTCATTTAATTCCCACTTTATTTCATATTTACTTCATTCTATGTTTACTTTATAAAAAAAAAAAAGAAAAGGTTCCACACTTATTAAAGAAAACAATAAATTTACTTTCATTTCATTCCAACTTTACTTTATATTTATTTCATTTCACATTTGCTTTACAAAATTATAATGCTCCAAATCTTGGAACGCTATAGCTCGCCACGTGTCTCTAATATCTACTAACAAATCACGTGTATCCTTATGCTAAAAACTTCACAAGTACATGTTATAATCTTTAAATTGTATCAAATTTAATCTCCACAAAAAGAATTAAAAGGAACACAATCTAAGAAAATTTCATGAAGCATTTGAATAAGAATTTATTAAGAGTAATATGAAAATTTAATTATCTAATTCCATAGCTTTCCTATTATTATAATTCTAATCGTCACTCCCTAACCTAAAATTTGGTGAATTTCTTGAAAGTTAACAAATTTTGTAATTCTTTCTTAAGTGCCTACACCCAAAAAATAAATACAGGGCGAGCTGAAGGCCAGTATGAAATATACATATGTATGCGCATGAGTAAACAATAATGATAATGTCACACACAACACACATGGAATAAGTAATAGATAGGCAACAAGTACCAATTTATTATCTTTTCTTTTAAGCCTACATACAATACAACTTGGAGTCATATGCATCTAACTCTAAACTTAGACTGACTCGTGATTTCAATCAAGTCAAATATATATATCATATAGTATTCGTGTAGGTCATCCTTAATACCCTAGAAACCAAGAAGTGCCCTAAATCTACTTGGATCATTTTCAAGCGAAACTCCACTTAAGTCACTGTCATGCAAGGATCATTGGGGTACTACCTTAAGATCACTGGTTCTCCTAGTCCCTTAAGCCTAACTAAGCACAAGCAATACACATTTAATTAATGTCCAAATAATTATTAGTTAGTTTGTCTCACTATCTTAGCAAGCACAAGTAATAGACAATATCCCATACCTAAAACCTAAGAACAATTGGTAGAATTTACATCAAAGGTCCCTTTAAGGTCAACACCTGATGTATAATGTAAAAATAATGACTTTTAGAATTATTTTCCAAATTTTCTTATCCTAGCTAAGTCTTCTTATTTGTTTTACTAGATTCTTAAACCTAAAAATTAACATTGCCTAAGGTTTAAGAACCTATTTAGACTTCTAAACTAGTTGAGAATTGATTAGGTTACTATATAAGAGGATAAGAAATAAGAAACAAGAAGAAAGAAAGAAGATACGAGTCCATGCCTAGGGATCTTGGTCAAAAACCTTAACTGTGATTCCTTTTCTTGAAAGTATGTCATGACTACGCTTAGGATCACAGTTGTAAACCTTAGTTGTGATCCTCTTGGCAAAAAAAACCTTCACCATTGCAACCCATCTTATCGATCAACCCCATCAACATCTCTAACTTTACTAATCACAAATTTTTTTTTTATTTTTAACATTTAAATACTATCAATTATCAAATTTATAATCTAACCCTTCTCCTTTCAACCATCATGACTCTATCTAAATACCAATTCCATAATAATAATAAAATTTAAAAGAAATAGATGATGTTTTTACCTATAAATTGGAACCCAATACACACCCTTAAAATTTAGGGTTCACCATAATTTATTACACTATATTAGCTTTCTTTAAGCCTTGAATAGAAGAACAAAGTTTAAAACCCAAAGCCTTTAGATTTATAGAAAAACCATATTAACTTGTTTTACCTTGGAATCCTTCTTTCAATTTTTGTGGATAGGATGCTTGTTCATGGGACTTTTCACATGGGAAATCTATTTCAAAATAAAAGCACGTAAACCTTATTCACCTTTACTAATGTTGTCAAGATCTTGATCATTGGATTTTTAGTAATCTATGTGAGAGAGAAAGAGAGAGAGATCAATAGAATTGTGTTATGAGAGATTGATGGAGAGAGAAGAACTATGGATTAGGGTTAAGACTTAAGAGGGTTTTTATTTATAATAGGTAGGCTTATCAGTATTTTAGGTTAGACTATAATGTTCTTGCCTTTTATGATTTATCAATGGTTATTATTATTTTATTTAATGAATAAGTTGAGATTTAAAAAATTAAAAAAAAAAATTATCCACCTATTAATGAAATCAATACAATTTATAAACAAAAAAGTAAAATATCCTTTCAATTTGCTTCTCTACTCTCTCACCTTTTTCAAAAATAAAGGATACCCTTTTTGTTTCATCTAACTTTAATTGCTTCCTCACTTATCAAAGCACACTAATAAATTATAAACAAAAAGTGAAATTTAATTTCATTCCACATTTACTTTCTTCATTTCATTTCATGTTTAATTTGTAAAATAGAAGGAAAAAAAAAACCTATCAAAGAAAATAATAACTTTTATAAACAAAAGAGTAAAGTTTCATTTAATGCCAACTTTACTTTATAATCATTTCAGTTTAACTTATTTAAAAATAAAACCTCTTTAAAATACCACATTAATTATTTCTTTTGGAAAAAAAAAAAAGAAAATCTACCCTTTTAAAAAAAAAGTACCTTTTCTATTTAACTTATTTGAATTAGACTTGGTTTTACTATTCCATGATTTTTTTACCTATTTTTATGTCATAATAAATTCCAATTTATATTCATATTTTTCATAGTTTCAAAAATATAGCATATATTTGCATTAAGATTGATGTCTGTACATTGCATGAGCTCATACCTAGTTTTAAACAAAATTTGGATAGTAACATAAACTATTTACATGCCCTGTTTTCTATATAACCCAACCTCTTTTTCATTAGCATACAAAAAAAAAAAAAAAAAAAAATCCTATCTTGGTATAACCTTTAATGGATGCATCCTAGATTCTTATAATTCCTAACAAATTATTATTGTTAGTAAAGATATATAATCTATCTTTCATTATTTCGACCTCGATATGATTTATCTCTCTCTTTTCTTTTTTTCCTTTTGGATGGCAAGAAAAAGCTTGAACCAAAAAGTTATTGATAATGAAAATCTTCACATTTAAGTTGTATTATTATTTTTTGAACCTTATTCATTATAATTTAGAAAAGTTATTGCTCCACCAAGTCCTTTTTCTCTTTAGACTTTTTTGGGGATATTTTTAATTATTGAAACTTTATATTTGTCACTATTATTGCAATATTCTCAAGAGATTATAGATATATTTTTAGTAGTGGGTGACGATGGTAAGCGATCATAGTAGCATACCACTAATGTTGATGGCTAGAAATTGCAAATAGAAATAATTCCATTTATTTTCTATTATTGTTTTGCAAAGAGTTAATAAAATATCCCAAAAAAATTAAATTTGGGGGCATAAAGGTCAATTTACCTATAGATTTTCCATTAAATAAGAGAAAATCCTTGAAGCTTTCAATTACTAACTCACAAAGCCTCTGAAATAATACCTTAACTTTCCTTTATTCTCCCTCACCATTCATCATCTTGTGCAATCACCCCTGTACACTACCTTTATCATTGTTCACTTATCGTGCTTAGTGGATCACTTTCTTTAGTCTAACGATAAGATTATCCTAACAATTCTTTAAATGATCACTTATTGATCAGGAATTGACGAAGGTCATAACAATTCTCTTTTGGTGTAATAAAAGCAAAATTTCAAGTGTTTTCGAAAGAATGCACAATAGTTAGTAAATACATTCACTTGTTCTTCTAATTCCAATTTCCATATTACAAAAAGCCCAACTATAAGTGTTTTTATGAAAGGATTCACTCAATTAGTGGTTAACTTTGATAATTTGTGCATGTTTATCTCCCTACTTAAAACTTAAGAATAACAATTAAGGACTTGGATATTTAAATGACCACTATTGCTCATTGGATCATTACAAATAAGAATATCTAGTAATTAAATTGATCCTGCAAAACCTCTAAGATATAGCCCACTAGAAAAACTCTCATCTTCTAGTGGAGAAAGAAAAATTAAAAGCAATTGAATACATTAATCAATGTGGTGCTCCTATAAAGGCACTTCTACAAGAAGACCTTCTCTCATTTCCCTATGTAAAGTACCTCAAAATGAGGTGCTTATGCCAATAAATGAGGGTGCTTCATAATTTTAGGGTCCTTGTTAAAGGACCTTAACCCATATATATAACTCAAAATGAGGTGCTTATGCCAATAAATGAGGGTGCTTCATAATTTTAAGGTCCCTATTAAAGGACCTTATATATATATATATATATATATATATATATATATATATATATATGGACTGATACATTAGCTTTGGTTAGGTCTGTTTGAATAAGCAGAGTCTGACCTCTCTTATCCATTTTATATGCCTTAGAACCAAAAGCAGTTTTCATTAATTTGAAATATATTCTATATATTACAACCATTGGTATTGATTCTTCTATCATTCTATAATTATGTGTTTTGATTTGAAGAATTAATGAACTCATGATTGTTTTATCCCTAAGGGCAAGAGTGATATTTGGATGACATTCAAATTGAATTGGTCCACTACTAAGACTGGTTTCAATAGTGGCATGGATTGACCTTTCATATATTAATTCTCTAGCATCTCTGAGAACCATACAAATTGAGGTATCTAAGCCTAATTTAGTAAGAGGTTTTGCTCCTACTTGAACTAAGCCTAAATGCATATAATTCCAATCTTTTGCATATTTTTTAATTGATTCTTGATTTAGAAGCTTGATTGTTGTTAAACCTTCAGAAACAGGAATATCCTTTTCTTCTGTGGTTATCACATAATCGTTTTTTCCAAAAATTTTCCATTTGCCTAGTTGATATATCTGATCATATGATGTTTTTGATATTTTCCATTCATCAATTGCTTTATCAAAGTTTTTTATATGAATCTCATCTTGATTATTCAACATGGATTCCTCGGATTGCTCTGCTTATTCAAACAGACCTAACCAAAGCTAATGTATCAGTCAAAATACTTCTGAATCAAGAATTCAATTCTCAAAAGAATGAAAAAATTAGAAATTGGTATTTTGAAACATTTGGTCATATAAAAATGGAAATAAAAGATGAATATTATAGTTTCATGGAAGAAATTGGTGCTCAGATATATTTCTTTGAATGGTTCGAGAATTATTATCTGAAATCCAAAGAAATCAATGTTATTAATAATTGTTATAAATGGAAACTTAGTGATGGACAAATCATAGAATCAAATCATCCACCATTAAGCAATATAAAAATGATTCATAAAAATACAGAAATCAATTTAACTCCATTTAAAAATGCATCAGAAGAAGAAGGATCAGGAACTAAAAAATTAATAAATCAAAATAATTACACCAATCAACATTTACATACTATAGGAGAACAATTAAATAGGATAGAAGACACAATAAATATTGAAATTAATAAAACAAGCGAAAAAATTTCAATCAATAAAAATACTCCTTTGTTCAAACCATTTGAAATGCCTAAAAATCCTAGTCAAGAATTTCTAAAAGCATTAGATGAAAGAAAAAGAATGCTAAAAAACAAATCAATAAAAGAAGAGACTTCCTCATCAACAAAACCAATAAATTTCTTAAATATAGATACCCCAACCTTAATCAGAAAAGGTGTAGTAATAGAAGATACACCCTCAGAAAAAATTCATGCTTTAGATAATGAAACAATCAACAATGAGTTAATAGAAGGATCTGATAGTGAATCAATAAATGGATCAATGTCTAATGTTTCTTTAAATATCAATAGAAGCAATGAAATTAATAAAATCAATTGGAATGAACCTCAAAAATTATACTATCAGAGAGCAACACCTCCTGATATATTAATCGAAGAAAAGAATGATAATTATCAAAATAAATATTCTATAGGATCCACCTATGAATGGAATATAGATGGATACTCAGAACAAAGAATCCTTAATGTTCAGACATCTTCGTCAAGAAGATCAGTAGATCTTCCCAATCCTCCTCCTATTATTTACACTCCATGTCATAATCAATCTGATAATCAACAGGTTAGACAATCAAATATCCAAGAGAATCCGTCTCTTTCAGGAATTGTACATGATAGATCAGGAATAACCCAATCAGTTTACCAACCTAATGAGCCAGAACATGGAGAACCTTCATTCTCATAATTAGGAGATCCAGAGTTAAATATTTAATTCGATATGAAATCTGGATTTTGGCAAGTTACCATTCAGTTTAATAGGAAATCATTTGATATATATATATATATATAACCCTAGAGTATCATGTAAGTATTTAAAGGAATTCTCTCCATTAAGAAGTATTGATGAGAAACTTGATAAGGTGGCTAACCTCTTAGTGGATTTAACTTGAGCTATTCATGCATTGGCTTATCAACTTACTAAAGCTGCACATAACACCCCATAAGATGGCCAACTTGGGAGAGGTCAAAACTTAGCTCGATAAGTTTGAGGTAGAGGAGTAAACCAACAAGTAAGGAGAAGAATTGACTTAGGAGATATAGGAGAAGAGGACAAGGAAGAGTACTATGAAGAGGGAGAATAAGCTCGAGCACTTAGAGCATCTAACCATGTAAAGCTTTGGATTCTAAGCTTCAATGGGTTTGGAAGTGTAGATGAATACTTGGATTAGGAGGAGAAGGTAGAGCATGTTTTTTATTATTACCAATACGAGGATTATGAAAAAGTAAGAACTGCTGCTGTTGACTTCTGCAGATATGCCATTATGTAGTGGAAGAATTTTTAGGCTATGAGGAGGCAAGAAGGATACAAAGAGATTAACACTTAGCCTACAACGAAGAAAATACTTAAAAACAGATTTATGCTGGATACTTATCTATAAGACACATTTACTTGGCTTCAAGAGCTGAGACAAGGAGACTAAACTGTTGACGAGTATGTCCAAGAATTCCAAATGCTTATGATCCGCTATGAAGTGGAGGAACCACTGGCATGAACAATCTTTAGGTTCCTTACTAGGTTGAGGAGTGAAATTCAAGACATTGTGGAACTAAATTCAAGACATTGTGGAACTCTAAGAACTTATCACTATGGATGAAGCCACATGAAAAGCTTAATGAGTGGAAAGGTAGAAAAAAAGTCGAGTACCAACCTGACCGCCAACTAGCCAACCCAGACAAGGAAGTTACTAACCTCAGTCAACTACTAAGTTGATCCGAAAGGTGGATGTTCAAGCCGAACAAAAGGGCTGACCTGATGGTGATGTGTTATCCAAACTTATGAGAAGGGGTAAGGATTTAGTAGGAAGATGAGCTAAATCAAGTGCTTCAAGTACCAAGGGTTTAGATATATGGCTGCTAAGTGCTTGAACTAAAGGATTATGGTTATCAAGGGAGACATCCTGAATTTGGAAGTGGAAAGTATTAATGACAAACTTAAGGAGGAAGGGAGCACTACCGAAAAAGAAGCTTCTCAAGAGAATGAACTTATTGAGAAGGATGGGTTTGTTGAGGACTTAGATCAGTTGATCCTAGTTGTCCAACGCGTAATGAACTTAGAACCCTTACGAAGAAGGAGCAGAAGGAGAACTTATTTCATATCACCTATAAGGTGAATGATCAAGTGTGTACGCTAATTGTAGATAGTCGAAGTTACACCAATGTGGCATAAGTTGATCGAATCACAAAGTTGAAAATGCCGACTATCACACATTCGAGGCCTTATAAGTTACATTGGCTGAGTGAGAAGAGAGCACTACATGTTACTCGGCAAGTGCTACTACTAATCATAATTGGAAATTACTCTAATGAGATTCACTGTGATGTGCTACCCATGTGTACTTCACATATGTTGTTTGGCCAACCATGGCTATTTGATAGAAGAGTTATCCATAATGGATACAGGAACACGTATGTATTCGAGAAGGATGGCAAGAAGATTATGCTGAACCCGTTGCTGCCGAGTCAAGTTAACAAATTATAGGGAAAACTTAATCGAGGATCAAAGAAGGCTCTAATGATGAGTAGAATCGAGCTTCTAGAGGCCATTAAAGATGACATGTCAACCCTCATGTTGGTTAGATGTCTATTGAAGTTGAAGGAGCGGGGTAGACTACCCTTTGTAGTAAGAAAGTTACTAGATGAGTATGCCGACTTGTTTCCTAAACAATTGCCTGACTTGCTTCTTGAACAATTGTTCAAGGGGCTATCCCCTGTCCAAGGTATAGAACGTTGCATTAACTTAATACTCGATGCCACCCAACCAAATAAGCTAGCTTATCAAATGAGTCCTGAATAAGCTTCAAAGCTCCAATGACAAGCCAATGAACTACTAGAGAGGGGGTATGTTAGGGAAAGTCTTAACCCTTGTGTTGTTCTGATGCTGCTAGTGCCGAAAAAAGATGGTACCTAGTGAATGCGTATTAACAGTTGAGTAGTGAACAAGATAACAATTAGATACAGATATCTTATCCCTAGGTTGAAAGACATGTTGGATAGATTGAATGGAGCTAAGATTTTTAGCAAGATTGATTTGAAGTCTAGCTACCATCAAATTCACATGAAGCCAATTGATGAATGGAAGATTACTTTCAAAACTCGGTATGGACTCTATGAGTAGATGATCACGCCATTTAGCTTATTGAATGCCTTGAGCACCTTCATGCAACTGATGAACTACATGATAAGAAATCTAATGGGGAAGTGTGTCGTAGTGTACTTTAACGACATCTTAATGCATAATACTAACATTCCATGTCATTGTGAACATCTCTATGCTATATTGAATGTCCTCCATACCAAGAGATTATTCGACAATCTTAAGAAATGTTACTTTTGCTAAGAGGAAGTGCTATTCTTAGGCAATATAGTAAGTGGAGGAGACTTACGAATGGATGACGATAAGATTCGAGCAATCATCGAGTAGCTAACTCCAACTACTTGTGTCGATGTGAGGAGTTTCCATAGATTAGCTTCCTTCTATAGAAGACCCCTTATTGAGCTGACAAAAAAGAATACCGACTTTAGATAGGGAGAAAAGGAGGAGAGAAGTTTTACTGACATGAAGGAAAGGTTGACCTTCACCCCTATAATAGTTTTACCTAACTTTGAGAAAACATTTGAGTTGAAATGTGATGTGTTAAGAATTGAGATAAGCATTATTCTAATGCAGGAAGGCCGCTAATTTCCTACTGTAGTGAGAAGCTTAGGGGACCTCAACTAAATTACTTTGTGTATGATAAAGAACTCTTGCTACTAATCTGAGCACTACAAGTATAGTAGCATTATCTACTAATCATGAGTCCTTGAGATATCTCTAAAGTTAGATAAAGTTGTCAAAGCGGTAAGAGAGGTGGGTTGAATTCCTTGAGGGATTTAATTTTATAATAAAATACAAGCAAGGAAAGAGCAACGTAATTACAGATGCTCTTTCAAGAAGGCATGCACTCCTGACCAAACTGTAGACCAGACTGTTTGGGTTTGTAAGCATTAAGGAATAGTACTCTAAGGATCTACAGATTGGACCCATACTTGTATGTTGTGTCAATGAAAGGACAGTAGATGAGTATCATATGGAGGATAGTACTTGTTTTGAGGAGGGAAATTGTACCTATTCACTTAAAGAGTTACTTATCAAGGAAGTCCACAATACAGGACTTTTTGGACATTTTAGGGAAAGAAAGATGTATGAGGTGTTGAGTGGGTGTTTCTTCTAGCTAAGGATGAGGTAAGATGTACATCGAGTTGTTAAAGGCTGTACCGTGTGTAAGAGAGCTAAATGTCGAGCCAAGCAAGGGAAAGTAATGCCTTTACCTATTTCAATAAGATCATGGACTGAGTTGAGCATAGACTTTATTCTCGAACTACCATAAACCGCCCGAGGCAAAGCTTCTGTAATGGTCATCGTGGATAGGTTCAGTAAGATCGCACATTTTGTACCTTGCTCTAAGACTAATGATGCTTTAGCTATTGCTTCTCTTTTCTTGCAAGAAATTATTAGGTTACTCGATATGCCAAGAAGCATAGTATCAAATAGAGATCCAAAGTTCTTGAGCCATTTTTAGAGAACTTTAACGACAGATAGGGACCAAACTACTAGTCAGCACTTCTGGTCACCTACAAATGGATGGCCAAACCGAGGTAGTTAATTATACTTTGGGATCACTACTCTGAGCTACAATAGGTAAGAACTTAGTTGATTGGGACATTTGTTTGCCCATGGTCGAGTTTGCTTACAGCCGAATAGTACATGACACAACCAAGTAGACCCTCTTCAAAGTTGTCTAAGGTTTTAATCTCGAGTTACCCTTTTATCACACCCCCGTACTTGTATCCAAGCAAGACGACCTTAACGTAAGAGCCTAAGCATAGTCCCTTCAACATATCTATAACAAAGTTACTCGAAAAATCGACCAAGCCACCAAAAGAATGTAAGAGAATGCTAAGGGTAAGATGACCAAACAATTCTAGCTTAGAGACTTAGTATAGTTGCACCTAAGCAAGGAAAGGTTTCCAAGCAAGAGGAGGAATAAGTTATCTGCAAGAGTTGAAGGACCCTTTAGAATCCTTCAGAAGATCAATGACAACACCTATAGGTTGGAGTTGCTTGTAAATTATGGGGCTTCAGACACCTTTAATGTTGTCGACCTCAGTTCATATCATCTTGATGAAGAACTAAGTGAAAAACATTTAGATTTGATCTTAAATCCAAATTAACGTGGAGTTAATGACAGGAATCAAGCTACTATGCCTTTTAACCTATAGTCGAGCTCAAGGACTAGAGAGACTAGCAAGGCAAATCCTCCTACTCCAGTCGACTTCTGTAGAAGCTGAGTTACTCCTTGCTATCAATCAATTCAATGTGCTGAGTAGAATGACTATCCATCTCTCAAAAGTTTCATGTCGACTTGATGAATGCCTAGACAGCAGCCAAACTTCACGCCCTAGCTCAATCATGTCCAAGCCAAACACTTGCTCAACCTAATTCCTACTGAGAGGTCGAGAGATCTGCTTTGAACTAATCCTCAATCACCCCTACTTAACACCTAATCAGCTCATACTCTTTTGTCTACATCCTTCAATGGCATCAAGAATGCAACTTTGCCCAATATACAGGACCACGTATAGAATATACTGCACATTTTGTCTTTTCCTTTTTTAGGCAAGTTGTCCTAAATTCATAAGTATAAATACCCCTTGTACTGGTAGCTGTAAAATAATCAGATCATCATTAATACACGAGATATATTTCATTTTTGTAAATATTGTTTGTTTACTCTCCTTTCACTTTTATCCTAACCCTTAAGCAAGACTAAGTAGCGAGCAACCTCACCGAACCAATTTGTACGTCATATCGAGCAGTGTCATAAGTCTTCAAAAATTCCACTAGTGCATCATATCTTTTAGAGCTGTTCGTGGATTTGCTTACTTTTCTTTCATTTTCGTTTGTTCATGTGTTTCCCCATTACCCCTTTTCAAGCTTTTCGGCAAGCTTAAACCCATCCCAACAACCAACCTTGTCTATTCTTAGCTACAGTACGTACTACCTATGTGTATATTATGCATCAAGCAAATTCCAAGTTCAAAGTAAGATCCTAGAAACAATTTAGAAGTTATTGCAACAGCTTGAAGATGTCTTTCCATAAGGGTTGCTTAAAAGTTTACCCTAAAGAGGATATAGCACAACATTGATCTTGTGTTAAGAGTTGTGTTACTTAACAAATTAGCTTCCCTTATGAATCTAGAGGAAGCAAAATAACTTAAGCAATAAGTGGATGAATTATGTGATGTAGGATATCTTAAAGACAGTATGAACCCTTATGTCGTACTTCTATGTTTGGTTCCAAACAAGATGGGTCATGAAGGATGTATATGGATAGTCAAGCTATTAACAGAATCACTTTCAACTAGAGGTATCCTATGTCACTTTTTGACGATATGCTAAATGAGATATATGGTGCTAAAGTCTTTTCAAAGATAAATTTGAAGAGTAGCTATCATCAAATTTACATAAGATCTAGAGATGTGTAGAAGACTACTTTTAAGATAAAACATAGTCTCTATAAGTGGATGATCATGCCATTTTCCTTTATTAATGCATCAAGCACTGCTATGAGGTTGATGAACCATGTCTTGAGAGATTTTATTGATAAGTTTGTTGTGGTTATTTTGATGGCATCATTGTCTATAGTCATTTTATAGAAAACCATCAGAAGCATTTACATTTTGTAGTCTTGGTTCTAATGGATGAAAATTTGTATGGAAATCTAAGAATTGCATATTTTGTTAGTCAAAGGTAATGTTTTTGGGTCATGTAGTGTCTAAAGGAAGAGTTAGAGTAGATTCGTAGAAGTTAAAGGCTATTTTGGGTAGCCAATTCTATAGTCTTTAGTTGATGTCAAAAGTTTTCATGCACTTACATCTTTCTATAAGAGATTTGTTAGAAATTCTAGTACTATTGTATCTCTATTAATAGAGCTTTCAAAGAAGAATGTAGTGCTCAAATGGATGAGAAGATACAGAAATGCTTTAGATCAAGTTAAAGCTTACTTCTACCCCTGTATTGATTTTACCTAATTTTAGTAAAACATTTGAACTTAAATGTGATGTATCTAATGTAGAGATTTGAGATATTATAATATAAGAAAAGCAACCAATTGCTTATTTTAGTAAGAAGTTTAGGAGAGTAATGTTTGCTTTTGTTATCTATATTGATCATGAATCATTAAAGCATCTATAAGGCTAATAGGAGTTATATTGAAGGCAAGTAATGTAGATAGAATTCTTTGAGAGTTTTGCTACTATGTTCAAATAAAAAGGGTTATCACTAATGTAGTAATGGATGCTTTATCAGAGAGATATATTCTGAACACTACTCTACAATCTAAATTGCTTATTTTAGATTTCTAAAGGTACAATATGTTGGAGATCTATTCTTTGGTCCTATAGTGGCAAGACATAAAGATGGAGTGGTTTTGGATGACTATTATATGATAGATGGTTGTTTATTTTGAAGAAATAAATTGTAAACTATCAAGGTTAGTGAGGGAGTTATTTGGAAGGAAGTACGATCTGGTATATTAACTTGTAAACCTGAAGAAGCACTTTTATTAGTCAAACATGATGAAGGATATACATAATATGGTAGAGAAGTGTGTGGTTTGTCAAAAGGCTATGAGTATTACAACCTTTTAGAGTTTAGGTACCTTTAATTTAGGGATAAAGCTATTTATTAGAAGCACTTGAACTTTTATATTTTTTTCATTTTAATACATAAACTTTAAATTTGTTCGTTTTAGTACCCCTAGCTTTTCAAATGAGACAAATTAGTATATTTGTTATAAAAGTCATTATAAGGAATACTTATTTGTTTCACTTAACAAAATTGAAGTATAAAAATAAAGTAAGAAATAAAAAATAAAATTTAGGCCCTAAAATGGAAGTTAATATATATATATTATTATTCTATCATTTTATAACAAAAATCGTTATAACAAAGATATTAATTTATCTTATTTAAAAAGTTGAGATACTAAAATGAAAAAATCTAAAAGTTCAAGTGCTTGTATTGGCTTTATCCCTTTAATTTACCTATACTACCTTAACCATGAGTACAATAAGCATGTGTTTTATTCTAGAACTACCAAACATAGTTTAAGAGAGATTTTATATTGATAGTACAGGATTTGTTCAAAAAGATGACATACTTTATGTCATGTCACAAGGTTAGTAATGCTCAACATATTGCTAATCTCTTTCTCCAAGACATTATCAGGCTACATGGGGTTTCCCATCGCATATTGTTTCTTATAGGGATGCTAAGTTTATGAGCTACTTTTGGATGACATTATAGAAGAAGTTGGGAACAAAGTCAATGTTTAGTATTACCTATCATCCTTGAACAAACGAGCAAACAAGGGTTGTCAATCCCGGTCTAGGAGTTTTGTATTATTAGAGCTACCATTAATAAGATTTGTTAAATTAGGGTGAAAGCATACCTGTTATAGAGCTTACTTATAATAGGTCTATGTATATTTCTAAAGGGAAGTGACCATTTGAAGTTGTCTATGGGTACAATCTTATCATTCCTTTAGGTCTATTGAATGTACTAGCTTTAAGAGAAGAAAGTCTTAGTGAGACTGAAAGGTAAAGAAAACTTAGAAGTTAAGACAAAGGTGATGGAACAACTTAAGAAGATAGTAGCCAAGTAGAAACATTATGGAAATAAAGGTGAAAAGCCTAAGGAATTTGAGCTTAGGGATTTAATGTAGCTATATCTAAGGAAGGAAAGATTTCCAAGTTAAAGATAATAGAAGTTAGTAATAAGAACTAACAAGCCATTCAAAATCCTAAAGAAGATTAGCTACGATGCTTATTAATTGGAGATATTAGATGGTTTTGGATGTCCTTCTACTGCATTTAGTGTTGTCGATTTTTCAACTTATGTAACAGATCAAAATAAATACTTTTAATACAACTCATCAGATTTAGGGGCGAATCTTCACTAGTCTTAGGAAAATAATGGGAATTGGGTTCTAAATTAAGTTCCTTCCAACATAAGGTAGACCAATGACTTGAATAGAAATTATTGAATCACTTGGTAGAAAGAATATTAAAGGGTTTAGTATCGAAAGAAGAGGAAGCATATTTGAAGGATTTTAAAGTACATAGCATTACTTTAGAAGAGCTTGTTAATCAGATCAAAAGGAGACTTCTAATATCATTACTTCTAATCAAAAGGCTATTAATGGTTCCAATTCTAATATAAGTAAATAGCTACTTATGATGGTGTCATGCTTCTGATTGATAAAGGGCTCCAAAAACTAGATTTGCACGAGAATATTCCACTGGACCACTTATGGAAGTTAATCTTATTACACCTAAGTATCTGGACGAGTTATTCTAGATGTTATTAGCAGTCATTCCTTTCCAATTTAGTCTATATTTGCTTTTTTTTTTCAATTGTTTTCCATATTTAGTGAGGGTACATGTTTTGTTCTAGTTATTGCCATATTTGTAAATGTGCTAGTATATAGAGCATATGTAGCCCTATTGGAAGAAATAGTGGATGAATGATAATACTCTCTTATATTGTGTAAGTCCTTTCTTATTCAATATATCTCCTCTCTTATTAGTTTTTCTTAGATTATGGTGAGTAATCCGTGCGATCTACTTATACATTATATTAAGTGGCTTATGTGTAGTTAAATTTTCCCTTAGTGCATAATATCTATCAGAAGAGTTCTCCATAACCCTTTTATTTTTCTTACCTCCTTTTAATATAGAACTCCTATAAAAATAACCATGTTGGTGAGGCCAAGTGGTCGAGTTCCCCCTACATCTTTTGTTTTGGATCTCTAGTTCTTCCTTTGACTTAATGATTTTCCTTCCTAAGCATATCCGTTAGAAAGGTTTGATTGTGTTTCAATTTGTTCTTTGCATTTAAGCACATCGTGTGGTTAACGTATGTATCGCATGAAACTTACCTTATACGTAGCCTTAGAAAAGTAATGTAGAGATGACATGTAGAAGAATGATATAATTAAATGGAAGAATATCCATAATCAACATAATAGATTTTGAATGATAAGATTGGTAATAAACCTTTTGATATTGAAAAAGGAAGCTCTCTCAAGAAGAGTGATGATAATCCACAAAACTGGTGAGTTCATTCTTCATCCCAAATTAATGCTTGCAAGAAATATTTATACATAATCAAATCTAAATATGGATAAAACATCAATAAGGAAAGTGCATGTAATAAAAGGAATAAAATATCTACAAAAATAACTACATTAAGATCTTTCTATATCTTTATCTCCCAAGTAAAACTTTTCAAAACATCATATACTCAAAGCCTTATAGTAGAATTGAAGTTCTCTTTTCTCTTTGTAGAGTTAATTTATGAAGACTTCCATTTCTTCTAATCTTTTTAATAGACTAAATAATTATGTTATGTCATTTAGAATTTTTTCCATTAATAAATGGGTTCGACGTAGACAGGAAATACGTTTAATAAGCTGGTTGCAATGTTGATTTAGATTTTTGAACAAAATTGATAAATTAGTCATGTTACAAATTTAGGTTCTCAAATATGAATAAGAGCTGGGTAAAAACCATGAATCATGAACTAAAACATAAGTTGAACCAAATCTCACCCAAAAAAGATTTACTTTTTTTTATTTTTTTCAATTTGATTTAGTTCACCATTCGGTTTGGTCTTAGTACTTCAGTTCATGATTTAGTTCCAATTAGTGAACTAAACTGAATAGATATGTTATAAGTAGAAGAAAAGCATGCATGCGGTTTCTAAGTTTGCATCCTTAATACACTCTCATTCCACTATTTACTTCCACCTACTCTATTCTCCTTCTCTACTCTAAATTTCAAACCTTAATTTCCTATAATGCCTCACTAGTCACCACACTAGCTCACCATTATTCTATTCTATTTTTTTCTTCCTTAGTTGCCACTCTCATCTCTAGATTCTCTCACTTAAGGTGTTGTATCATCAAGCCTCTCCAGTTTTTCACTCTTTAAGTCTTTCATTCTCGACTCTCAAGGCTCTCAAAGCTGTATTAATACAGTGCCCTCCCTCTATCTCAAATATTCAAGGTAAGCTCTATGATTCTCATTTTCCTCTTTATTTATTATTATTATTTTGGGAGGGGAAGGGGTTGTGGTGGTAAGGATCTTATTTTTTACCCTTGACCTTGGTTAATCCTTAGTTTGTAAATTTTATTTAAGTTTCTTAGTGTGTAATATTTGATACTATCAAATCCCGTGCAATGTTTCTTTTAAATTCCATTATATTTTTCATTTAGACAAGGATGTAAAATCACTTCTTCTTCTTCTTCTTCTTCTTCTTTTATTGGAGATTTTTGAAAAACAAAGTAAACACAAGACTCTTCTTGTCATGAGTGGTGGCTGTGGTTTTGTTTATATGTACTTGTTAGATTAATGTTTGATAATTGTGATATAATAGAGTTGGCCACTAAATATATAAAAAGAGATTAAAACCTTACGCATTGTGCAATTGAAGCCTGAGTTTGCATACAAATCGTTATACTTCATTTAGCTACTGAAATAAAATTTTGTTGGATCCTTTCTCCATTTTAATCTTTATAACATGATGCATAACTTGCACTACGATTGAATGGATGCAAATTTATAGAAACCAAGAGAAAGTTAAGGAAAATAGTGGAAACTTAAGGAAATTATGTGGTTTGTAAAGGGGATTTAAAGATTTGTATTTATGTAGTCCTAGTAAAATAACACGCAATCGTGGTAAGTATTATTTTGATTGGGTTATGGTATTAGTTAGTGATAGGGAAAATGGAAAGGAAAATAAATTTGAGAAGAGAGAGATGTGAAATTGGCAAATATTTATGTCAAGCTTTCTATTTGAAACAAACAACGAAAGTATAGATAAATTAATAAATTTAGCAGAAATTTAATTTTCTACATTACATTCCTGTTATTCAATTGAATTTAAAAGGCGATCTTCTCCATTTTCAAATGCACACTGCCTAGTTCTTTTATGAACTAGTTATGGACCCTACTATTTTAGTGTAGCATGCTAGCACCTAGAGATTAAATAGATATCTATGTATTGATTGTGTTGATAGTCCTCCCCAATTCGTATTATCTATCCTAATTTGCATTAATTAGACAATGGTTCAAGAACTGAACCAAATCAAAATGTTTTTTTTTTTTTTTTTACATTCAAAATATTTATGAATCAAACTATATAGTTAGATTCAATTTATATTGAAAAAAAAAAAACAAACTGTAATATTAAATTCAGTTTAATAAGGAGAGCAAAATATATTAAACCGAATTAAGCTCACCCTATCATGAATCTACTTAAACCTACCTATTAATGTGAATTGTAAGACTCAGATACAACCTTGCACTAAGACCAAACCAAAGGAAACATACAAATGGAAAACACAAAGGGAAAAAAGGAGAATGGCGACCAAACTACAATTTACTTATTTTTGTTTAAGAATAGTATTAGGAATTCCAATATTGGATCTTATCAACGATTTTAGGTTAGCAAGATATGTGATTTGTTTTTATGTTTGGATGCAAAGTTTTGTTTAGCTATTATTCCTCCCATCAGGTTCCACACCCTAAAGCAATTGCAAATTTTTGTGATCAATGAGGAACTTTAGGCAATTTAGGATATAATTTGGGTCTTTTATTAAAGGAATAATTCATTTAGTTAATTTCTAATGAAAGAGCGTCATTTTAACAAGTGTGTACATGTCACGGGTAGATTCCCTTACTCGAACTCGTATGGCACTTAGCGTTCCTGACCACACTAAGGAAGGCTAAGTTAGCCAATATCAACTCATGATATTTAGAGAGAGAAACTCTGATGTAAATAGTATTCACTTGAAAATAACTTCATAATACAACTGAGGGGATCTCCCCTATATATACAAGAGACCTATCAAGATGGAAGGCTAAGATCAATTCGATCTAATAGTTACAAATGAATCTCCACCTACCTTTACATTAAATGCAACTACCTACCAACTATTCTGAAACTTTCTGGAACTTTCTAGATCTTCTAGAATATTTTGGATTATTTCCTATTAGGCTTGAACGAACCTCATGATTTTGGGCCCTTTTAAATCGGCCCGTAACATTCTCCTCCACTCATTCCGTTAACGTCCTCGTTGTATTTTTTTCATAGAACTTTTGAATTTTGCTTGGAAAACTGCCATAGAACTTTAGTACGTTCCCGACTGGCCTCACTTTCCGACTTTTCTTTCCAAATAACCATATACTTATGCCTGAGTGGCCTCGTCTTCTCACATATCTGTCCGCAATAATTTTTCCAACTTCTTTTTCATATGATTCCCGAATTCCAACTAGAGCCCTCTGTGATATTGTTCTACTAAGGTCATCCTCATCCTTATGATATGGCTTAAGTATACTAACATGAAACACTGGGTGGAATTTTAATCTTGGAGGTAACTCTAACTAATAAGATACAAGTCCCACTCGTTTTACAATGAGAAATGATCCTTCATAACACCTCATTGGTCTTTTGTGCAATTGGCTCTTGGTCCATTGGATTAGGTATAACTTCACAAGTACTTGATACTCCATTAGCCAACACTTCTTACCTGCAACTTTCTTTATTCTCTTAATAGCCTTGTCTAAGTAATTCAGAGCTAAGTCTTGGCTCTCTTACCACTCTTTTGCAAATTTATATGCTGAGGAACTAAACCTGTATATCCTATGGTTTCCATATTGGGAGTTAGCGGCTGTCTCCCTAGGACAAACTCAAATGGACTATGCCCTATTGATTCATTCTTTTGTAGATTGAAAGAGAGTTGTATGACATCCAATAACTTAAACTAGTCCCACTGACTTATACTTACAAAGTGGCTCCAAACTCGAAGGCAATGCATTACAGCTATCATTTCCTTCTCATGTACTTGGTATCGCCTCTCCGTATCATTCCACTTTCAGCTCTCAAAGGCTATTGGATGGTTTTCCTGCATCAAAACCTCACCAATGGCATAATCACTAACATCCATGCATACTTCAAATACTTCACCAAAATTAGGGAGCGCAAGAACTTGTTCTTTAATGATTGCTTCCTTCGGGGTATCAAATGCCTTTTATCGATCTTCCCTCCATACCCATAGAACATCTTTCTTGAGTAAATCCGTTAAGGAGGCAGCCATTCGAGAGTATCCACGTATGAAACTTCTGTAATAATTTACTAAGCCAAGAAATGACTTCAATTTGGTGGGCTTAGTAGGTTCTTTCCATTCTCGAATGGCCCATATCTTCTCTTTGTCCATTTTGATCTTCCCCTTTCCTACTACATGCCCTAAGAAGGCTACTTCTTCCTTTACGAAGGCATATTTCTTTAGCTTTACATATGACTCATGTTCCCTTAAGGCTAAGTAAACTGTATGAAGATGTTCTAGGTGCTCTTCCATAGTCTTACTATAAATCATGATATCATCCAAGTAAACCACAACAAAATGATCCAAGAACAATGGTAATACCCTATTCATAAGACTATAAAAAGTAGCCGAGGCGTTCGTGAACCCAAATGGCATAACAAGAAACTTAAATGCACCATATCTTGTGACGCAAGTGGTTTTGGACTCATCTCTATCTATTATCCGCACTTGATGATATCTCAATCGTATATCCAGTTTTGAAAAATATCTTGCCTCTCCCCATCGATCGAATAAGTTTGATACCAAAGGAATAGGGTACTTATTTTTTTCAATGACCTTTTTCAAGGCCCTATAGTCAATACACAACTGGAGGGACCCATCGTATTTCTTCTGGAAGAGAACCGGAGCTCCAAAATGTGCCTTTGACAGTTGGATGAATCTAGCTTCTAACAACTCCTTCAATTGTAACCTTAATTCTTCTAATTCTTTTGGGGACATGTGATAAGAAACTATAACAGGGGCTTTTGTACCTAGTTTTAGCTCAATCGCATAATCCACTTCCCTTCTTGGTGGTACCTTCTTTGGCAACTCTTTAGGCATGATGTCTTTAAATTCTTCTAGCAACTCCCCCACTCGATGTAGAATTGTCTCTTGACTCCCCGTCTCTTCTTCCCCCTTCAATGTAGCTATATACGTAACTTCATTCTTTTTTAGGCCCTTCACTAGTTGCATAGTGGAAAGGAATTTTGCGGCTTAACCAGCTTTCCATGTAACAGGCACCACATATTGAGAGTTGGTCTCGAGTATACATATACAGTTTGCACGAGGAACAATAAGTGCATTAATACGATCTAGGAATTCCATCCCAATCACAAATTCGAAGTCATCCATAGGTACTACTTCAATGGTTTCTTTCCCTTTCCACCTTCCCACATGGAGCTCTATCTCCCTGGCGACTCCAATAGTAAGTACTTCCTTTGAGTTTACCATCTTAAGCCATGTCTTGGTTTTCTCCACTTCCATTCCAATCTTACGTGCTGCTACCTCGGAGATGAACAGATGGGATGCCCCTGTATCAATAAGGGCATTTAACTTCTTACCAGCAACTATCACCTCAGTATACATCAACCCCTTTTGCTTTTCCTGCATCTTCATAGCACTAAGCAATCATACCGAACCCAGTTTGGCTTCATCCCCTTCATCGGAGCTTTCATTTGCCATAATTGTTGCCAACCGATCTTTCTTTAGGCATTCCCTGGCATAATGGGGCCCATTGTAGAAATAGCACTTCAATTCTTGGGGCTTTCTTTTACGAGTCCTTCCTCAATCATTATTTTTCTCTTCCATCTTAGGCTTCCCTCTTGAGGAACTCTCACTCCTTTCCTTATTAACTCCCCCCTTCCACCTTCTCATTGGGGTCTTATGTTCTGTCTTCTTGAACTCCGTTAGACCTTCAGCAACTGCTATAGCCTTAGAGATGTCTTCTATTCCTCTTCGATCTAGCTCTAACTTTGCCCTAGGTTTCAGACCATCTAAAAACATCACTAGAGTGTCATCTTGGTTAAGGTTTAGGATCTCCAGCATTAGTTCTGAGAATTCCTTCACATATTACTTGATGTCACCCTTATGAGTTAGGTGACGCAACTTCACCTTTACTTCTTTAGCAGCATTTTGGGGAGAGAATTGCCCCTTGATTTCATATACAAAGCTAGCCCAAGTATTGATTTCGTTTGCCCTCTTACGCTACCATACCATAGTAGAATTTTTCAAATACATAGCAGTAGTACGTACCTTTTCGAGGTCATCTAAGATTCTTACAGCATTGAAATATTGTTCTATTCCCCAGAGGAAGTTGTCTACCTCCCGAGCGGATCATATCCAATTGAAAGGTTTAGGCTTGGGTACATCGATCCTATGAGCAGACTGGATGGTCACTCGATTTGCTACTTTTACCCGACATGCTGCTAATTGGTTCTTAAGTTCTTCAATCTCCTAGCACATGGCCATCATTATAACATCCATCTTGGCTTCAAAATCTTCCTCGTTAATTTCCAAAGCAATAACTCGAGCTTGGAGTACTTCATTCTTCCCTTCAATCGCCTCATTACGTTGCTTCAGCTCCTCAATAGCTTGATTCAATGCTCCTTGCAACTCGCCTCGAAGTTCTTCCTCCATTTCTTCAAGGCTATCTTATGATTCATCGAATTGTTCCTTCACTTCAGCAATGTTCAACTCTACTCTATCCATCCTATTAAGGAGGGAGTTCAACAAGTCTTGAGACCCAACCCTCTGCTTGGTGACTCTGCGATCATCTTGATTACCTAACTCTTCGACCATCAAAGTGTTGTTGTCTCCTCCAGAGGACATCTTCTCTACAGAAAGTCTCTTTACCTAGCTCTGATACCACTTGTCACGGGTAGATTCCCTTACTCGAACCCGTGTAGCACTTAGTGTTCTTGACTATACTAAAAAAGGCTAAGTCAGCTAATATCAACTCATAATATTTAGAGAGAGAAAATATAGAGAGAGAAACTCTGATGTAAATAGTATTCACTTGAAAATAACTTCATGATACAACTGAGAGGATCTCCCTTATATATGAAGGGTTAAGATCAATTCGATATAACAGTTACAAATAAATCCCCACCTACCTTTACATTAAATGCATTTACCTACCTTATCTACCACCTATTCTGGAACCTTCTAGATCTTCTAGAATACTCTAGATTATTTCCTGTTGAGCTTGAATGAACCTCATGATTTTGAGCCTTTCTAAATCGGCCCGTAACATACATATGTATATATGTGTGTAGGTAAATTACACAAAAAACTCCTAAAAATTTCAAAAATTACACAAATCTATGAACTTTTTAAAAGTCAACATTCAACCCCCTTCGAACAAGACTTGGCTATAATGTGTAAACTACAGGCTGATGTGGACGCTTATATGAGAACTTACGTATTCTTTACATTTATTTAATTAATTAAATCAGTGAATATATAAATAAAATGCAAAAAAAGAAAATAGGGTAGCTACTAGTAAGGGTTGTTATCAATCCACTAGGTCTTTAAACCTTTTTTTTTTCTTTTTTTCTTTCTTTTTTATTTTTTTTATTTTTTGAGTTTTGTGAGTAGTTAGTGGTAACTACTATCCTAGTAGGATCACATGACCACTTATGGTGGTGAACTATCAACCGCTTATGGTAGGTTACGTAATCTACTTATAATAGTAGGTTGCGATATGCTCGAAAAAAAAAAGTGGCATTTATTAACTACCCCTACTTTGATGTAGCTAGCGATAACTCTTAATTATAACTACTTAATTCTCTTTTTTCATTTCTCTTTAATTTTTTTCTTTTTTATTTTTTTATTTTCTACATTTTTAGTCTTTTTAAACATTAACTAATTAATTTTTTTCAATTAATTATCACATTAGCACCCATATTAGTTGTACTTTACATTTAAGCATAGCGTTAAGATCATTATAATTTAATAGTATGGATACTTGTCTCCTGGTAGGATGGACTAAGTTCGAGTCCTCTTTTCCCCAAATTATAATATGTAGGGCTAGCAATTTGAGACTCAAACATGGCTTGACACGATTCAAATAGGTTAATGTTTCGAAAAATTTGATACAAGACATGAACGATTTAGATCTATTTAAATACGGTTAAATTTGTGTCCAGTTTCAAGTTAAGCTTCCAGACTTGGATACGTAACAAGAGATATACTATATATTCCTCCATATTTGTATTTCGTTGCACAAATCATTTCTTTTTAAGCTAGATATCCCAATTAAAGATATAATATACTTCTAGCTATATATTCTTTTTACTACACTATAATTTATATAGGTATAAAATTAGAAACTCATGTTTAGATTTTTTTTTACTTTCTCCTTTGAAAACCCATCAAATAGTGTAACAAATTTTTGAAATTAATAACACTTTTAGTAATACTAATATTTATTTAAGTTATTACTTAATTTAGTGATGTTATATAACTTAAATTTAGTAATATTATATACTTTTCTTGCTGCATTATAATTTAAATGGTCAAAAAATTATGAACACATGTGCAAACTTTGACTATTACCTTGAAAATTTAATAAACAATATGATAAATTTAGAAATCAATATTGAGTAATAATATTAATTCCATTTACTCCATGATTTTACTTAATTTAGCAATATTATGTAACTTATATTATAGAATTTTCTATATTTAGTAAGATTTTACTTTATTAAAACTTTTGTTTGGGTTGTAATTTTATATTAAGTATGAAAATCTTATATTGTTTGTTTTTGTAAAATTTAAATATCATTATCATTTTTTTCTCTTTATCCTTATAAATATTTTGTAGGTTTAATTATAACTTTTTTAAATAAATAAACGTTATCAAACCTAAGATAAACAGAATACCACATGATAACACGAGTTGTTAGCCTTGATATAAAATGGTCCAATGCGAATATGAGAGATGATTTGTCATGGATTTAAATTAATAGATTCTGTCAAGAGTTTAGACTTTTATACACAAATCTATTTAGATACGAAAATAAGATATAATACGATAACACAAATCACTAACCCTAGTGATGTGTAGTGTGGAAAAAAAAAAAAAAACTCAAAAGCAATCATGTTAGCTTTTCAAGGTGTAAGGATTGATTTTCAAAAGGGCTAAACAGTTCCTACAATTTTCAAAGCCTTCGGAGGGGATATTTGCAATTTACCTCATATATATATATATATATATATATATATATAGACATATATGTATTATAAAGAGAATGAGAGGCTTAAAATGTCCTACATATTTAAAATAAACTATGGCATCTATATAATTAAGAAAGGAAAAAGCTATAACAGTTATGATTCGGATGATGGAATGAATGTTAAAGCATGTAGGATACATTAAAGTTATTTGAGACAATTTTATAAAAATGTGCGCCTGTTATTACTTGATAAATGACATCTATTATAAAAAACTACATTTGTCTTCCAAACAATTTATGAGTAATTTATTTATTAATTATTTATAATTTTTTTAAGTACTCGTTGGGTGAGTTTCACTAATGTGTTTATATTTATATGTATATATATACATATGGTGACAAATGTGTGTACATATATACACACATGGGACTGATGTCATTCCGAAGAACACCAGAGTCACCCACTCCATTTTTATCCAACTCTTGGTGGTCTGTCCATTCATGAGCAATCCTGGAATGATTGAAGATGGGCAGACGAAAAACAAAAACATGAGAAAACACGCCACCGCTATCACAAGTAATAACACTTCCGTAATCATCAGTGTCTATGTCGAGTCGTCAACATCTTCCCTTTCAAATAGAAAGCGGCCATCTGTAACCAAGAAAAGAACCCTAGCCCCGTCAACACACGGTTATGATCGTCGTGCTCAGCTCCTTGAATACTCCAGGCAACTCAGAAACACTGCTGCTCATCCTTCAACGGAATGCCCAAACAGCAGCGATTCAAGGACGACGAGGGCTTCCAAGGTAAGTATTACATTTATTCATACTCGTAATCTGGAAAATCTTAGATGTTTTGAAGGAAATAATTTCAGGAAATAATGTACGTAAATTCATATCAAGCGCCTAGATAAATCGAAGGGATGAAAGTTGGTATTAATTAATGATCTTCATGGACTTACGCAGAAGCGGAAATGGAGGGCTATACCTAGGAGCCTCCGAAGACTGTTTGATGGGATGTTTCATCGGACGAGAATGGATAAGAAATGTCGATACCAGCACTTCGTATCAGAAGAGAATGAAGAAACAGAAGGCCTGAAAAGATCAACGACGACAACTTTTTGGGTAATATATATTGATTCATATCTTCTAGTACTAATTTTTTATGATTTCGTTTGCTCTGCTTGTTTAACGTTGCCAATTTTTACATTGTTTTGTAGAGGAAATTCAGGTCTACCCTCGGAGATTTGAGAAGAGGATGTCTGTGCAGGAAAGGAACATGACATGAAGTGCACATTTAAGACATTATCTGGTGATGATCTTGGTTATAAATGTTTCAACGTGAATTTGTTTTCTCCTATTAATACATATTCTAATTATAATTTGTAACAAGTGGATTTTATTGTTCCTGTCGCCCTGTCGGACGTAATGGTCCAGGTGATTGGACGACGCCGCCGATAGAAGTTTCTGGATTTTAGAAGTGTGTGTGAAGGAGTTACTCATGGGCAACGGTTCAGTTTGATCAAAAGAAAAGGCTAATAATTTGCGCACTAGTTGGGAATCTAATTAGAAAGAAGACTATTTCTCGTCAATTTGAAGCGGAAAAGAAGGACACGAAACGGCTTACCAAAATAAAAAGAAAATGGTTGTTGATTCCTTGTGTGCATCGGCCCTAAAGGGGAAAAAGAAATGATAAAAATTTCGTTTAGGGTAAAATGTGATATGTGATACGTAAATTTAATACTCCATTCTTCGCCTCAAATAAAATAATGAAAATCAATCCACCTAATATTTATTTTCTTTTAATTTTCTTTGGATTATTTATTTAAAATGTTGATATACATAATTAATGGTTAAAATAATAAAGAAGAAAATGATGTCATGATGACATCATATCTTAATAAAACTATTAATAAAAAAAAAAAGAAAATTCCCATATTAAACTTTTATTTATTTGAATTTGCATTTGAGTAATTCAAGTGATATATAGATTTATATATATACGTACGCACATAAGTTTGACCACCTCTTCTCCAACTTAATCAATAACGTGTTGGGCTAGTTTTTCTCTTTCATTGGATTTCAATTTGCCATGACCCACCTTTCTTCCTTGAGAACTTGATGATAAGGACAAAGATGCCAGTCGAGAAAAACAAACCAAGGTTAGATTCGAGACAACAAGAATTGGGTGAGGAATGACATGACAAAAATACAACTACCATCCTGAAAATTTAATTTCTTAACTCTCAGTTTTGAAAACTATTTTTGAGATTGATTAAGCACTAGAACGTATAAATTAGTCAAAAAAATTAAAATCGCTGATTAATATATATTCCCATTTATTGCATCTTGTATTTATTAACCTTTTCATCTTTTACAAGATATATTTATATTGGTAAGAAAACAATACCCATGCTATGTAGGTTAGAAGAATCCTACCATATCCGTTGAGTTATGAATTATTGAAATATAAGGATCACATATCCAATAAAAAATATAACCACCGTTTTAACTTTATATATGAAGACAAGATTAAGTACAAATTTATAAAAATCTAGTGGTAACATGGCAACCATTTGAAAATTTCACTAAATCCATCTTTTTTCATTCAAAAGAATGATAACCACGGTAAATATATAAAGGGGAAACGAATGGATTGTTCTTCTACCAAAAAGGAAGTTGCAACGAACGTTGAGAGGTGTTTTTCTTATGCTAGTCCTCGTTTAGACCGGAGAAGCATACCAACTAGATTGGCCCTCAAATCCCAAGGCATCCCGGAAATTTTCTGTGTGTCACCAAAAATTTTAAAAGAATCCGAGATTTACTATTCCAAAGGAAAATTATAAAGTATATGATCACGAAACACTTATGGTTTTACGTAAATTCACTTCAAGTTCAAAATTATAGTGAGTTTTTCGAAGATGCTGCAATTATGTATGATGATTACGAAATATAAGGAAATTTACTAATTTTTAATGCAAAATACGAAAAAAAAAAAGGAATTTAAAAATAATAAATGGTTACAAATTTTAAGAAGATTAACGTGATTTTTTGGGAAATTGAAACAATTCATAATACGTTTCCTATTCGTAATTTTATTTGGAATTTGTGAAGTTATTCAGAATTTGTAAACTGCCTTGATCTTTTTGTAATTTACCTAACGGTTACAACTAAAAGCAAAGAGTTACCTCAAACACCTTTCCAGTTTTACACCCTATAAAAGAATCTAGAAACAGTTTCCAGTCAAATTGTCACGTCTCATGTGTATTCCGAGGAGACAATCATCTTGTTTTCTTAAAATCAATAAGCCTCTTTTTGATACTTGCTTTATGACACTTTGTATCATATAAATAGTTGAGAATGAATAATAAGTATCAATTCCTTCTTTCTATGGCAATCCATCATTGACCGAAACAGGGACAAATAGATAATTTTGATGTGGTAGACCACATCTTTCTGAACATCTTCAGAAGAAAATTGCTTAAGAAGAGTCGAAGGTACAAGCATATTAGTTGCATCAGGACTACCAAACTGTAACAAAAGCTCCTACATAAACATTTCCTAAGTTAAATCCAGATGACGACGACGTAAAGCGTACATCCAGGAAACAGCTCATCCTTGCATGTATAGGAAAGCAATAGCGAGTTTCCGTTCTAATCTAATCCAAGACAGCTCAAAGTATTACTTAACCTGTGTAATCCAACTAAGAGGCTCCGATCCATTGAAATAAGCTAATGAAAACCGATTGAGATTAGAATGTGAAATTTCATCAATCTCCATAGGAAGTTAGAGATTCAACAAAGATAAAGGAGGTGAATGCAAGGAAGATTCAACATGAGGCTTTGACATCCAAATGTTTTCAAAATGTCTTTAATCTCTAAAAGTCTTACCTCTAATAGCACAACACAATTCTCCATACTATCATTAAGAGATTGAACCAAAGTAACCATTTCCTTCATTGACTATTCAAAGGAGTTAACCTAAGATTCCATTTGCATCATTTCGAAAGAATGAGAAAGCTACAGACGGTGCCAAATTGATAGAGCTTAATATGTAGGAAACATGAAGAAATCTAAAATTGTATTGAAGTTTCAAAGAATCACATCAAAAGTTCAACTATGAACTCTTCCACCTTTCTATTAGGGTTTTCTGAGACTAGTTACTATATGTAATTCTCTCTCTCTAACTAACTAATTATTATCTCCATTTATAGGAGGAGTGAATCCTCTCCCAAGTAATAACAAACACTATCACTTAAGTATCCCCAACTATATAAAACTAATGGACCTATTCCTCTTTGTGTAACCTCGAGCATCTCTTATAAACACGAGCCAAAGGTTGATGAACTCTCAGACACGTATCAGGTTCCAATTGTAGTTTTCCTTGGGATGAATAAAAATATGACCGCTACTCCACTGTAAAAGCAAAGAAATTGCAAATTATGCATTTTAACATTAGACACATACTATTAATAGTAGATCAATGTTTTCATATATTAACATATATTGGCACTTATATATTATTAATCCATATATGTAATATATTAGTACTATCAAAACCTTTCTTGTTTCAAGCTCCTTCTATTTTGAGAGTAAAAAGGAAAGAGAGAGAGAATAGTCAACTGAAGAAGTTTCCAAACCATAGTCTAATAACAAGAAAGAATTCAATTCAACTATCGTTCAAAACTTTATTCAAATAAAACCCTACTCCAAAGAGCAAATGCCCCAGTAATTACATAATCAAGAGAATATCCCATAGTTATTTTCTCCAAAGACCAAATTTATTATGAGTGCATAGATAATTACAAGTATTTAATTCACAAGTTTGGATTTTCCATTATTAAATAGCAAATATTTACTTCTAATAGATTCAAATGTAGAGGTTAAGGGGCTTAAGTGATCAACATTGATTATCTAAGAAAGATAAAATGGTTGCCATTATTTTCCCATTAGGCCATTCCCAGTATCATTCCTTGGTGAATTGACCTAGCCTACAACTATTAAGCCTTAAGGGTCTAAGCGATTTGGCCTAGTAAACCCTTCGACCCAGTGGGCCCATGAACCAACGGGCCTAAATTGTAGGTTGAATTGGCGATTCGACTTGCTTGAAACTTGCTTTATTTAAAAAAGAAAAACGAAAAAAGAAAAAACAAAGAACAAAAAACCAAACATCATCAACTGGAATTAAGTTTGTTCTTTTCCTTCATGAGTTGTGCATCCCACTTTCATTTCTACACTTTCTCTTCCCTAATTATTCTCCTCCCTTTATCCTTTTCGTTTTCCTTTTCAAAATCCTAATCAATTCCCTACTCTATTAGTCTAGTCTCTGCACTACACAACATGAGTAACTCACTAACACATTACAATTTATAAAATCTAAAGACATTTTCACATGGAGTCATGGACAATGCATAGCTTTTTCAGATGTCTGTACACTTACAGTTCACAACAAAAGGAGAAATTTGAAGATAGAAAAACAAAGCACGTATAAGTGACTTATTAAAGTGTGAAAGAAACAGAAGTTAGTGGATGGTCAAGAGTTAATGGAAGTGGTTCAATGCATTTTTTGCTAAAAAAAAACTTCAACATACAAGCCAAATTCAAAATCAAACATTAAGCCTACAGAATGACAAAATTTGAAAATATTCAAATTTTAAACAATACACGGGTATAGAGGTTGCATGGCACGTAAATAAGTGAACACTCCTTCACCATAATATTCAAGTGCTCTATCTACCTTCACAATTCACATTACAATACATCCTATCTACACTTTGCTTTAGTTCTAAAGCCACATTTTACTTGTTTCAACCTTCTAGTTTATTATATTATATTTCACTTCAGTAGCTACGATTTCGTTTTTTGAAAAATAACTCTCATTTTCTTCTACTTGATTTTTTTTTTCTTTGCAAATTTTAGATCTTTCTTCTTCTTAATAACAAAAATCAAAATATCACAGTGGATTGATTCTTTTACCATATATTTTCCAGAAAGAAGCACAGTTTCTCATTAAGCGAGAAAGGTAAGGGGAAGGTCTAGGTATAAGTAGATCATCCACAACGCATTGATTTGAGGACGTATTAACATACTTAGAGTACAACTACGGTGTGGAAAGACACACGACATCATGACACCATTACTTGGATTTGAATCTCCATGCATGAGTTAGCCCATGGCCATCTTCAAGGATGAGGAAGATAACATCAAAATAATTCCTAAGATTGAGGAGTAATAGATAGGCTAACCGTCTAGCAGATCAAGGCTTTCGGGCTTAAGTAAGCCCCCTAGATCCAATAAATCTAGTTTTCACTACACATTTTCATAAAGGTATAGATGACTAAGGGAACTTGCGGGCGTACTACAACTACTATAACGTGAGCTATGCTTAAAAGACTAGTGAGGGGTATGGTACTCTCAACAGGCACCTAAGATCGAACCATCTCGAAGAGGCCAAGATAGATAAGATGTAATAATAAATCGCATAGGGCAGTGGTCATCTGGACAAATGTTAATGAGGTATGATTAGGAGAAGCACAAGAACAATCTTGCATGGTACCTCATAAAGATGTACTTGTCCTTCAAACGCAGGTTCATCACTGTAACAAAGTAGATATAAGTAGGAGACATTCAACCTTAGTGCACACTAGGTAAATCACAGCACGTTGAATAGAGCCACTTAAGAACTCTACTAATAGGAATCAAACCATCAAACCCTTGACCCAAACTTGAGCTCAAAGGCTAGAAAGTATGGTCAGGTAAATTCTTCCTTTAACACCTACCACCAAGGAGCCCAAACAGCTGCAATTTGCTAACTTAATGCCTTAGCCTAGCCAAACCCTCTTGCACTCATCATTCGTCTATAGCTACTGACCTGAACTACACTCAAACATCAACTCGACTCATTTAACCATCAACTCAGTTGACTTAAATCCAAGCCATACTAAATACATTCGAGGAAAATTCACCTTAAAAGAATTATCTACTTAGCTAAGCACAACTGACCCATAACTTTTGCTCGGCACCTAGGCTAGGTAGATACCAAACTGATTATACAGGATTGTCTTTTCTGCCAAAAAGCTAGTCACCTACAAATAGCCACGTATCCAAGCAACCATGTGACAAAATCTTTCATACAAGATACCTACTTTTGTTGTATTTTCAATTATACACTTTATTATTCCTTGTAGATTACTTCTTTTACACATTATTCTTTTAGTCTTTTCCATTTTAGATAGGTTACCATAGTTTTTTTAGTATAAATACCTACTGTACATATAGCTACAATACAACACATCTCAAAATATTGAATATACACTTCTCCTTTTTTGTGCGTAATGTTTTCCATTACTTATTTCACTTTTATCATAACCCTTAAGTAAGGCTAGATGGCAAGCACCTTTACTGGACCATCTCGTATGTTGTATCGAGTTATGCCATGAGTCTTTAGAAGTTCCTTGGTGCATCATATCCTTAGAGCTGTTCATAGGTTGCTTGTTTTACTTTTCCTATTTTCACGTGATTCCCATTTTGTTTCTTCAAGCTTTTTGCAAGCTTAAACTTATCTTGCAACTGGCCTTATCAGTCCTTAGCTTTGGTTTGCATCATCTTAATATCAAAGCGAAGGTTTCATTTGGGTAAGTTGTGTTTGAGTTTTTGTGAAGTAGTGTTTGCTATGTTACTATGTTAAGGATATGTGAAGATTCACTAAAGTGTTCGCATAAGTTAAAGGGTATGGTAGTTTCTTTCATGTGTACTCTATTTTTCCCTATTTCAAACACCTAAAAATAGAGTAAGTTTCAGTTGGGTTTATTATTCTTTGGAGGACTTGTTGTGTTCACAAATTAGTTAAACCTTCATGAGGAAAATTGTGTGTATATTGTTTAGGGTGAAGAACTATATTTGTTGTTTCTTAAAATTTGAGTTTGTTATTGAGTTTTTGTTGAGAAAATGATGGACCCCAATGTTAACATCAGTGTTAACGTTGGTATTAGGGATGACAATAGTGGTGTTATCCACCATTGCACACAGCCCTAAGGTATGCCTAGAAGCATAGGTGAAAGACTAGATGAGGTGACTAACCTCATAGCCAACTTGACTAAAGCAGTTCAGGCAATGGCCTATTAAATTGCTAAGGCCGTGAAAAACACTCAATAAGTTGATCTCCCTACTAAAGGACAAAACCTAACTCAACAAGTTCAAGGTGAAGGAGTAGGAAGATGAGTTTAAAGAAGGATTGACTTAGGTCATATAGACGATGATGAAGAAGAAGAATATCATGAGGAAGAAGAGCAAGTTAAAGCATTCAAGTTGTCAACCATGTGAAGCTTTAGATTCTAAGCTTCAACCATTTTGGGAGTACATATGATTAACTAGACTAGGAGGATAAGGTTGAGCATGGTTTTTTTATTATTACCAATATAAGGACCAAGAGAAGGTGAGGACTATTGTTGTTGAATTCTTAGGTTATGCTTTGATGTGCTAGAAGAACTTCTGAATCATGAGAACGTGAGAAAGATATAGAGAGGTGAATACTTGGCTTGAGATAAAGAGGATACTTAGAAACAGGTTTGTATCGGATACATATTTGCAAGACACTTTTGATTAGCTATAAGAGCTAAAATAAGGAAGCCGAACTATTTATGAGTACATTTAGGAGTTCTAAATACTCATGATTCGTTGTGAAGTAGAAGAACCATCAGCACAAATAGTGTTAAAGTTTCTTATTGGATTAATGAGTGACTTGGGAGATATTGTGGAACTTCAACAGTTTACCACACTAAATGAGACTATAAGAATAGCCTAGTAAGTGGAAAGAGAGAGAAGAAATAGGCCGACCTAACCTCTAATGATCTAACCTGGTCAATCAAGCCAACTTGTTCAGGGGAGTTACCAAGCTTAGTCAAGTAACGAGTCAACCAAAAGGTTAGATGTCAAAGCCAAACAAAAGGGTCGACCTAATAGTGACATATTAACCAGAAGATATGCAAAGGGGCAAGGATCTGGAAGGAAGACTAATCAGATCAAGTGCTTTAAGTGCCAAGGATTTTAGCGTATGGTTGCTTAATGCCCGAACTAAAGGACCATGATTATCAAGGGAGATGTCCCGAAGATTGAAGTGAAAAGCACAAATGAAGAACTAGAAGAGGAAAAAGAAGTAGGAGATGAGGTTAATGCTAATTTCGAGCTGATTGAAGAAGATGTGTTTATAGAGGATTTGGACAAGTTAACCCTAGTTGTCTAATGTGTGATGAGTTTAAAGCCCTCTACAAAGGAAGAGTAGAGAGAGCACTTATTCCACAATACATGCAAAGTGAATGAGCAAGTCTGCACACTTATAGTAGGTAGTGAAAGCTATACCAATGTAGCATCCACTAACCTAGTTAAGAAACTTAAACTGCTAACCATTTCACATCTAAAGCCATATGTTACATTAGCTAAATGAGAAGGGAGCACTACATGTCACAAAACAAATTTTGCTACCGATCTCAATTAGAAACCATTCTAATGAAATTCTTTGTGACATACTACCTATGTGCACATCACATGTGTTGTTAAACCGACTTTAGCTTTTTTATCAAAAGGTTATTCATGACAATTACAGAAATACGTACATATTTGAGAAGGATGGAAGGAAGATTATGTTGAACCCTATGCCATCAAGTTAAACTAATAAGCTATAAGCCAAACTTGCTCGAAGGTCAAAGAAGGCTTTGGTGTTGAGAAGAGCTAAACTCTGAGAAGCTATTAAGGCTAATGTGCCAACTTTCCTCTTAATTAGGCGACTACTAAAATTGTAAGAGTATAGTGAACTACCCCTAAAGGTTAAAGAACTACTAAGAGAGTATACTAACCTATTCCTAGACCAATTGCCCATAGGATTACCTCCTTTCAAAATGTTCCTCATTTTGGCCCCATATACATGCATTGTAGAGAAGGAAGAGTAGGGGAAGAGTATTATGTAGAGGACGGTTATCTATCCAGAAGTAGCAAGCTATGTGTGTCGACTTGTTCAATAAGGGAGCTATAGGTGAGAGAAGCTCTTAGTTGAGGACTTTCAAACACTTTAGAGAGCAAAGAACATATGAGCTATTGAATGATATATTCTTATGACCTAAAATGAAGCGTGGCATACATCATGTGATTGAGAGATGCACCATCAGTAAGAAAGCAAAAAGCTAAGCAAAGTCAAGGAAAGCAATGCCTCTACCTATTCCAACCAAACTATAGGCCGACTTGAGTATGGATTTTACCTTCAAACTACCCCAAACTGCCCTAGGTAAAGATTCTATGATGGTTATTGTGGATAGATTCAACGAAATAGCACATTTCGTACCCTATACTAAAACTAATGATACTTCAGCTATTGCTTCTTTGTTTTTGCTGGAAGTGGTTTGTTTGCACGGACTACTAAAGAGTGTAGTGTTCGACCAAGACCCAAAATTTTTTAGCCATTTCTTGATAAACCTCTAGCATCAGATGAGAACTAAATTACTATTCAACACCTCTTTCTATCCCTAAATTGATGACCTATAATCGAGTTTGCTTAACTGACTAAGGCATTTGCCTACTCGGCTATGGTTGAGTTTTCTTACAACTGGATGGTAAATGCTAGCACTAGGCATGCCTCATTTGAATTTGTCTATGGTTTTAACCCTAAACTACCCCTCGATCATACCCTCGTGTCATCCATTGACTAAGAAGATCCTAAGGAAAGAAACAAAGTCCAATCTATCCAGCAATCTACCAATGAGTCACTCAACAAATTGATAAAGTCACCAGAAAGCTAAAGAATAAAGCTAAAGGAAGGAACACCAAGCATGGTTACACTTAAGTAAGGAAAGATTCCTTAATAAGATGAAGAACAAGTTATCTACTAGAGCTAAAGGACCATTTGGGATACTTTAGAAGATCAATGACAATGTATACCAACTTAAGCTCCTAGAAGACTTTAAAGTGTCAGATGTGCTTAATGTTGTTGACCTAAGCCCTTATTGACCTAAGGAGGACTTGGATGAGGACCAATCGACCAATCAACTCGATGAGGATGAACCCTTGACCGGAGCCTGAAGGCTAAAAAGTATGGTCAAGCAAATTATTTCTTTAAGACCCACTACCAGGGAGTCTAAACAACTACAATCTGCCTACCCGATGCCTTAGTCAAGCTAAACCCTCTTGTAATCATCATTTGTCTCCAACTACCGATCTAAACTATACTCGAACATCAACTCAGGTCATCTGACCATCAACTCAGCCAACCTGAATCCGAGTCATACTGAATACGTCTAAGGTGAATTTACCTTAGAAGAATTATTTGCTTAACTCGGCATAGCCAACCTATAACTTCTGCTTAATACCTAAGCTTAACAGATTCCAAACTGATCATACAAAATTGTCTTTTTTGCGAAAAAGCTATCTACCCACAAAGAGCCACATGTCTAAGCAACCATGTGATAGAATCCTCCGTATAAGATACCTACTTGTGTTGTATTTTATACCTTTTATTATTCCTTATACATTATTTCTTTTATTCATTACTCTTTATCTTTTCCATTTTAGGCAAGTTACCAAAGTTTTTTGGGTATAAATACCTACTGTACATGTAGCCGCAATACAACACATCTCAAAATATTGAATATACACTTCTCTTTTTTTGTAAACATTATTCTTCATTACTTACTTCACTCTTATCCTAACTCCTAAGTAAGGCTAGATGGTGAGTACCCTCATCGAACCATCTCGTACATCATATCGAGTTATGTCATAATTCCCCGAAAGTTCCCTAGTGTGTCATATCCTTAAAGCTGTTCATAGGTTGCTTGTTTTACTTTTCCTATTTTTATGCAATTCCCATTTCGTTTCTTTAAGCTTTTTGCAAGCTCAAACCCACCTTGTAATCGACCTTATCAATCCTTGGCTTTAGTTTGCATCATCTACCATAAAGGTAAGTGGGAGCTTGTAAGTAAGTTCGCTTCACTAGATACATTAGTGTCCATATGTATCGATATATGGATAGATCCTTTTTGTGACAATTCATTTATGAGCATAACTATTTGTTAGATCAAGGATAATTGGCAACTAGGTAAAAGATTGTTAGCATTGAGGGTATTCAACAATCGCCACAGTATGTAAAACATTTATAAAATTATTACTATAATTCCAAACAAGCATGGGTTGGCTTAGAAAATTTTCAATTAGATTTGATAATATACGTGTGAACATGGCCTCTATAATGGATCTACAAAACCTTTGTCAATTAATGTTGGGAGGATATTTTTTTCAAATACGCTATGCATATCATATTCTTAACTTGTGTGTTAAGGATGGTGTTGTAGCTTTGCGGAACAAGATAAGGAGAATAAAAAACATGGTGAAACTAATAGCAAAGAGGTCATCCTTACATAAGAAGTGGAGAAACTACTGCAATGAACACTAGAAGAAACCCCAAAATTTTAAGATAGACGTACAACACCGTTAAAACTCAACGTACAATTTGTTGCATAGCATCATTCCTTACAACAAACTGCTATGTGACTTTGCAATGTACAACATATGAAAGGTTGAAATTTACCCCGATGATTAGGTTATATATATATTCAATTGCTAAAGGTTCTCCAAGTTTTTCATGATGAGACTAAAACCTTTTCTCAAGTGTACAGGCCTAGTATCCATCTATTCATGATGTCAGTAGTTAGCATTCTTAGCATACTACTTCAAGTACGTAAGGACCCAAACCTGTATGATTTCACGCTTGATATGGTGCACAAGTGGTCATTGTATTATAGGATAATTTCTCGTATTTATCTTATAGCAACTATTTTAGATCTTCGCTATAAAACTAAACAAGTATAACAATATTTGAAAACTTATTACTATTATATTAATTCTCAAACGGATTCACAAGATAAGCAGAACAAAAGGTTTCAATAGCTATAGCCAACTTGAAGGAGCTTTTCATGCTCTACCAATGCCAATATGGTGGCTATTCATCAGTCTCTCTATCATCACCCTTATGGAACACTGTTACGCATTTGCAGGTAAGCATTTGTTGGCACAAAAATTGAAGCAGCAATGGTCTAGGGGTCCATTATCCAAGCTCCAACACTATATGAATATGAACTTCAAGTTCCCTAAAAGTATTGCCATCAAGAATTTCGACATTTTGGGGTGATGGTAGAAGCACACAAGAATGATAGGAATCAACCTATAACAATCTCTAAGCTAAGGCCGACCTATTATTGGCCAAGGTTAACCTACCCCACCTGAGGCTAACATGATACCAAAAGGTTAAGAAAGGGAGGAAAGACAACTTAGCAATAACTATTGGCCGTCGAGTAGACAAGAGACAAGACAACTAAAGTCCCAAGTCCAAAGACTAGCTTGATATGGCATGAGGAGTCTAGTGCCAACCAATCCTAAAGCTCAGCAACTATGGACCGACCTCACTGGAAGCTCAACTAAGCACTATGGGGCCTCAGCAACTCTTACGTAAACTAGGACATCCAACTGCCAACCTTAACGAGTTCGAATCTTACTCAATCCAGGATAGCTCAAATAACCCATATGATCGACCTCCCTATCAAATGTATTGTTTTGTACACTTATACATGTTTTTCCTTAACTTTAGTTGTGAGCCTACTTTAGGGTTAAAGGACCTATACTCTAGCTACATTTTTGCCACTAGGGTTTTAAAATATACTATAAATAGTAACTTTTGTAAGTAACAGACAACAGAGATTATCATCAATCATTAATAGTATTTCTTAGAGAAACTTCTCTCGTGAGCTTGTTACAAGCTTGTCTCCTTTTGAGTGATTATTGAGCATGATATTCCTCTTTAATCTACTCATTTTCTTATCAATCTTATTATTAAGATTGTGGTGAAATCTTATCTGAGTGAGTTAGTGAGTCACATCTAACCCTTATTTGAAACCTCAAGCATTGGGTTGGTTTTCGTGAGTCATATCGAAATCCTTTTCAAGCTCAACCCCTAAGTGTGTTTGTGTTTTGGTATGTGATATCCATCCACATTCACATTCAAAAACCCTATTCCACTTCCTAATTTTCCCATTCCCATTGAACTTCGAATGCTCGTTCATGGTTCATGTTCGTTGTGTGCTCTGAATCATATCATAATTGCCCATTAAATGCTCTCCAATCCCATGTCAACAATAGCCGTTAAGCAAACATTAAGTACAACAGGCTTTATCCTCAACAATCAATAAGCCTCCCTTTCCATCATCAATATCAAGGTAAGCGCTTGCACTGAAGATTAGTACAAGGTGACCTACAAACAACAAGAACCATGCGATACATTGAGCAAAGAGGACAAATATTTCAGTGACTAAAACAAATAAGATGAAAGCCTAAGCTGAGTAATAGGTTCTACTCCCAAGCACACACTACTAACGTAAGGTAACACCTAATAAGTACTAACCGTTCTTTTTTTTTTCTTCATTCAAAAATGTTTTGTCACTTAGAAAAATTATTTTCACAATTACCCAAAAAATGAAGTAGTATGGTTTTTTGAAAATTAGTGATTCACTCTTAGGCTCTTTAAAACACCACCAATGAAAATTTTTTTCTTGAAAAGAATATAAATGGATAATCACTTATACTGAGCTTTTTTTTTATTAATTTAAAATTAACCAATATATTAAAAATTTTCTAAAAAACCATACTAAACTACGGCAGTCTAATTTCAATTAGAGAATACATAGGTGTTAATAAGATATTTCAAACTTAGGTTGATAAGGATCAAAGACCGATCATGCACTCTTGAATCTAAAGGCTTGCTCAAATGGTTCGCCGAGCTATCCAAAGTAAGTTAAGTGCTAAGGAGCAATGTTTACCCTAGTCAAACCTACCAAGTTACTTCGCTTCCTACATGATCTAAGAAGCTATCAAGGTAATCAACCAACGTACTAAGCCAACCTCTCCGTCATGCAACATTCCCAGCATCAAATCAAAATACTATTGACTTGACCACTACCAAAGCCAGGCTAACAGCTACCAGGAGACAACCACCTAGGCCAACCCTAATGTAAGTTACCCTTAAGCTAACCTTTGTCCAGTCCCAACAATCAGAGCTACCAAACTACCGATACAGACTAAACCTAATCAAGGCCCACCCTTGCTCGGTTCGTAGTGTTATTGGTACCATAGAATGAGCAGAATGAGCAAAATTACGCAAGCACTATCCTTTTTTTACATCCATATTGTCCTTACTATCAACGGATATTCTTTTTGCACGATTAGATTAATACCCTTATAAATTATTCTCTTCTTCCTTTACCAAGAGGAATCTTTTTTTATATCTTACTCTCACCTAGGATTTACCTTAATTGAGTGATATAAATACCTGTATACTATAATAGCTGCAATAGTTATCAAATTGAACTTTTCAGACATCTCTTATGCTAGGTGTTCTACTACTTACTCTCAAGTTACTCTTATCTAGCCCTTTAAGCATGGACTAGTGGTGAGTAACCTCTGGCTACACTTATGCATCATGACAAGTGCATCCTAAGCTCCAATGAGGCATTGGTGCATCATATCCAATGTTGATACACAAAAACCCCTACTCAACCTTCGACTATCATTTACTTTTCAAGCCATCTCACAACTTAGGCCCATCCCTTGGTTATGTGTGATATTGGGATCATATGTTCATCCACAAATCCATATCATCTTAGCATTAAAGCTTGGCTATGTTCGAAGCTAAATTCTGTTGCTGTGTTCTTTGAGTGGTTTGTTACTATCCTCGTGTGTTAGAGATTATGTTATTAACCTAAGATTTTAGAAGTTGAGAAGTGTTTTATGCTTTGTTTTCCCCTGTTTCCTCTATGTAAAAACAAAGTGTAGTTGTTTGTTTATTCACTGTATATAGTTATCATAGTAGTGGGACTAGTAGCTGTTCTATTGTTGTCGTTCTCGAAGAGAACTTTATGTAGTGCTTTAAACATCTATTTTTTTTAGTTAACCAACAATGTTAGATTCAAGTGTTTAGGGAACTCTGGGAAATCAAGAAAGTAGTACTTAACATGGCCAAGGGCAAAAAGGAAGCTTCACACCTTAGTTAATGAGTAACTGCTTAAATAGGCTTACCGACCTAATAGCCAGTTTAGTGATAGTTATCTAAGAAGATAGATAATGGGCTAGAAATAACCCTACTAGAGGATGTGAGTAGTAAGAGTGAGGCAATGGTCAATTTAGCCGAGTTAATGCCCTAGCTTAACTACCCTGAGCTGAAGGAATGAGTAGGGATGCTAGGCGAAAGCTAACACTTGAAGAAATTGAGGAAGGAGAGGAAGGAGACGATGAAGTAGAGGCATTCTACGAGCTTGAAGAAAGAAATGTATGAGCCCTTAGAGTTGAAGGGTTGAGAATGCATATTCTAAGTTTTTCTCAAAATGGTGATGCTGAAGATTACCTAGATTGGATAGATAGGATTGAAAAGCAGTTAAAATGCTACAACATACCTAACAATGCAAAGGTTAGACTTACTGTGTTGGAGTTCACTTATTAAGCCGCCCTAGAGTGGAAGAACTTATAAGCCACTTGAAGAAAGGAAAGAGAATGAGAGATTAGGAGTTGGGATGAAATGAAGAGGGTTATGTAGAGAAGGTTTATGCTGAGTTATTATTTGCAAGATGCCTTAAAAAGACTATAGGAGCTAAGACAAGGAGGGTCAAGTTTAAACACTTATGCTAAGGAATTCCAAATGTTAATGATATGATGTGAAGGAGTAAAGCCAAAGGACCAAACTGTATCTTGGTTCATCGATAGACTGAAGTATGAGATTAGGGATATCTTGAAAACCCAGGATATTAGAATGCTTGATGACGTAGCCTAAGCCACATAGAAGATAGAAAGGCACCGAACAAGAAGATTCTGACCACCCGTCAATCGACCTAGCAATAGTCGATCTATTCCAAGTAGACCTGTGTGAATAGAGCCAAGTAAGGTTGCTAAGGTCTAACCTGCTTAGATTACTTGAGCAAAGGAGAAGGAACCCTTGAAGAAGTTTGAAAAGGACCAGAGTTCAAGGAGGAAGAAGAGTGAGATCAAGTGTTTCAAATGCTAGCTTCAAACATATGGCCGCTCAATGTCTGAACAAAAGAACTATGGTGATCCGATGTGAGATGGTGACTGTTAAAGTCGACAATACTGATGAGGAAATAGAGGAAATGAAAGAGGACGAACAAGTAGAATTATCTACAGTAAGGAAGGCAACTTTATGTCGGCCACTTTAGTGTTAAGAAGGACGAAGAGTGTTAGTCCTATGCTCAAAGATGAATAGAGGAACAATCTCTTCCATATTGGATGTAACGTAAATAAATCCCTATATGCATTAATTGTTGACAGTGCGAGCTGCACCAATGCAGCCTCTGCATTTATGGTCTAGCAATTAAAATTGTTGACTAAGCCCCATCCAATGCCTTATAAGCTTCATTAGCTTAGTGATAAAGGAGCCCTACAAGTGAACAAAAAAGTGTCCATGCCAATCTACATTGGCAATTACTGAAATGAAGTACTCTATAATGTGTTACCCATGAATGCATCCCATATTCTTCTTAGGCAACCATGGATGTTTGATCGAGTAGTTATATATGATGGAAGAAGGAATACATGTTATGTGGAGCATCAAGGTAAAAGGATGAAATTAAATCCTATGACTGCTGAGTAAGTAAAGGTCATGTAGTCCTAATTGAGCCAAACCCTGAAGAAAGTGGCTTTGGTACTAACACAAGCCATGCTGAAAAGAGAGATGAAGCTTAAAGGATTGACGTATCTGCTGGTCCAAAGAATTTTGGAGATGAAACCTAAGGGAAGGAGCTGCCTGTTAAGGTAAAAACCTTACTAGAGGAATTTGACGACCTATTTCCAAAGGAGCTACCAAAAGGTCTACCCCCAATCCTAGGCATCAAGTACGTAATTGACCTATAGCTAGGAGCCATACTACTAAACAAGCCTGCCTACAGACTGAATCCTAAACAAGCAGCTAAAGTGTAGAAGCAAATTGATGAGTTGATGGAGAAGGGGTATGTACGTGAATCCCATAGCCCCTATATCATGCTGGCCTTTTTAGTGCCAAAGAAAGATGGATCTTAGAGAATGTATATAGATAGCCAAGCAATCAATCGTATTGCCATCAAGTACAGGTATCTCATACCAAGGCTTGATGATATGTTGGATGGGCTAAATGGGGTAAGATTGTTCTTTAAGATCGACCTTAAATTTAGATATCACCAAATTCAAATGCATGAGGGTGATGAATGGAAGACTGCATTCAAGACACAACATGGTTTATATGAATGGCTTGTAATGTCATTTGGACTGTCTAATGCACCAACCACATTTATGCACCTATTGAATCATGTGCTCCAAGAATTAATAGGAAAGTTTGTCATGGTTTATTTTGAAAACATTCTGGTATACAATCTTAACTTGAGGACTCACTAAGAGCATCTCTGAAGAGTCTTCGCAAAACTTTAAGCTGAATAGCTTCGCGCTAATATGAAGAAATGCAACTTCTGCTGACCCAAGGTGATCTTCTTAGGGTTTGTTATGAGTAGACGTGACATTCAAGTTGATGATAAGAAAATAAGAGCAAACATAGAATGGCTTGTATTGACCTGTTCTATAGACATAAGAAGTTTCTATAGCCTGGCATCATTCCATCACAGATTTATAAAGAATTTTAGTATGATTGTAGGCCCACTTATCGAACTCTCAAAGAAGGGAATTGAATTCAAATAGGGAGAGAAAGAGAAGAGGAGTTTTGAGGAGGTGAAAGAGAAGCTAACTACAGCTCCGGTCTTAGCTCTACCATGCTTTGACAAATTTTTGAAGTAAAGTGCAATGTGTCCAAACTAGGCACAGCTGCCATACTAATGTAGGAAAGATGACCTATTTCCTACTTTAGTGAGAAACTTTGAGGAGCTACACTCAATTATTTTGTATATGATAAAGAATTTCACTCCTTAATATGAGCCCTAATGGTATGACAACATTATTTGCTACCCAAGGAATTTGTGATCTATACTGATTATGAATTCTTAAGATATCTAAAGAGCCAACCCAAGTTGTTTCAAAGGCAAGCCAAATGGGTCAAGTTCATGGAGGGTTTTTCTTATGTCATAAAATATAAGAATGGAAAGAACAATGTAGTGGCCGATGCCCTATCGAGACATCATTCTCTCCTGACCAAGTTGCAGACCAAGCTACTTAACTTTTCAACAGTAAAGAATTTGTATACTAAGGATCTACACTTTGATCCAATCTATGCCCGGTATGAGGAAGGACAGATACTAGATGACTATTACAAGGAAGATAGATACTTATTTAGAAAGATGAGGCTATGTATCCTAACCTGTTTCACGATAGAATTACTAGTGCGTAGGGCGCATGAGGGAGGATTCGTAGGACACTTTAGCTAACATCGAAACCATGAAGTATTATTTGCGACATTCTTTTAGCCAAGAATGATAAGAGATGTATAGTCCATATTGGAAAGATGTACAACCTACCGAAAGGTAAAGAGTCGAGCCGAGTAAGGCCAGTATCTACCCTTGCCCATCCAAACCAAACCCTAGTTCGAATTGAGTATGGACTTCATGTTAGGATTACCGAGGACAACTCGAAGGAAGGATTCCATCATGGTGTTTGTAGATCAATTTAACAAGAAGGTACATTTTGTGCCTTTTTCCAAAACTAACAACACTTCAGCTATCCCTTTTCTTTTCTTACAAGAAGTAATCAAGCTTCATAGCATACCTAAAACCATTATTTTGGACTAAGACCCCTATTTCATGAGCTACTTTTGGAAGATACTATGGAGACTAATGGGAACCAAACTATTATACAGCACATCATGCCATCCACAAACCGATGGGTAAACTAAGGTTGCCAATAGAACCATAGTAACTTTTCTATAGGTTGCTATTGAATGAAACATGGCTAATTGGGATCTGCGTCTGCCAATCATCGAGTTTGCCTACAATTGGATCATCCATAACATGACAAACATGTCTCCATTCAAGGTCGCCTATAGGTTCATCCCCAAGCTTTCGATGGACCAAACACCTTAACTAAGACCTGATGATGACCAATTAGCTATAGAAAGAGTTAAAGCCATCGGAGCCATGCACCAAAAGGTGGTAGAGCAATTAAGCCAAGCTTTTGCTAAGCTCAAGAGGCAAGGCCAAGTGTGAAAGAAGAGAGACTTTCAACCAAGTGATCTAGTTTGGATCCACCTCAGTAAGGGGTGATTCCTAAATTTGAGGAAGAACAAGTTATCTCCTAGGGCTAATGAACCTTTCAAAGTGCTTAAAAGGATGAATCCTAATCCTTACAGGATTGAACTACCTGAAAGATATGGAGTCTCAAACTCCTTTAACATTTCCAATCTCCAACCTTACATTCCCTAGGATGAGCAACTTGAAGCCGAGCTAGATTTGATCCCAATTCTCAAACAACTCGGAGGGGATGATAGGGATCAAAGACTAATCATGAGCTCTCGAACTCGAAGGCTTGCTCAAATGGTTCACTAAGCTTTCTAAGGTAAGTTAAGCATCAAGGAGCAGCACTTACCTTAGTTAAACCTACTAAGCTACTTCGCTTCCTACATCATCTAAGAAGCTACCAAGGTAATCGGCCGACATGCCGAGCCAACCTCTCTGTTATGCAACATTCCTAGCATTGAATCAGAATATTGTCAACTTGACCACTATCGAATGGGTTGACAGTTGCCAAGAGCTAACCACCTAAAGTCAACTCGAATATGAGCCGCCCCTAAGCCAACCCTTGTCCAATCCCAACAATTAAAGCCACCAAACTATTGACACCAACCAGACCTTATCAAGGCCTACCCCTATTCGACTTGGAGTGTTATTAGGACCACAAAATGAGTAAAATTATATGTAAACCGTCCTTTTCTAACATTTGTATTATCCTTACTGTTGACGGATATTCTTTTTTCATGATTCCATTGATACCCTTATAAATTATTCTCTTTTTCCTTTATCAATAGGAATCTTTTTTCGTAATTTACTCTCACCTAAGATTTACCCTAATTGAGTCATATAAATACTTATACATTATAATAGCCATAACAGTTATTAGATTGAACTTTTCAAACATACTCTCTTGAGCTAAGTGTTTTGCTATTTACTCTTGAGCTACTCTTATCTAACCTTTTGAGCATAGACTAGTTGCGAGTTACCTCCAGCCACACTTGTGCATCATATCAAGTGCATCCTGAACTCATGTAAGGCATCGATGTGTCATTTCCAACATCAGCGCACAAGAAACCCTACTCAACCTGCAACTATCATTTACTTTCCGAGCCATCTCACAGCTTGGACCTATCCATTGGTTACATATGATATTGGGTTCATGTATTCATCCACAAATCCGTATCATAGGTCCCTTAAGCCCATGTTATCAATGCTTGGCCCTGTAGTCTTTATAGCTAGCCTTGAAATAAGCTTACTAAATGGTCTGCCCAATTACAACAGTCCATAACGACTAATAAATAGGTAAATAAGGCTTAAAGACCCATCCAACTATCATAACCCTATAAATACAGAGCACGTCGAACTCCACCCTCCTACTACCCAAGTTATGTGGACATACAAAAGTGTTGCTTATATTCCCTTAACTTTTGGCCGTCTTCCTCTATAAATACCAACCAATATCCAAATGGTAAACCACTTACACTCTTTTCACACTCATAATGCATTCTAGCTTTCTTGCACCTTTATACTCTCCTTATACTCAAAGTATTGACTTAAGCATTGAAGTGGCCATACTAGACAATATCTCAACACTCCTTACCGTATACTCTTTTGTAAGCTCATTATATAAGCACAAAGCTTAAATCCATTATACTCTACCAATAGAGTCTTACTGACAACACTTGGCACTGTTTGTAGGAAACCAACTCATTTGATACGTAAAACACCATTAACACACTTCTCTATTGACCTAATCATCATGTCTCGAATTGCAGACCTAAACAACAATCCTCCAATTGAACAAACTCATGAGCGATGCCAACTAGCATAGGTTGAAAAAATGGTTAAGGATCTTGTGGCAAAGAATGCTTAGATGGAGGAGCAAAACAAGAAGCTCCAAAATAGGTTAGACAAGGTGGAAAGCAAAGTAGGTGATATGGTATAAGGGACCGGGCTAACCAGTTACTAAGTCCCGGGCTATGTTGGAGACCTGCTCATGAACTCCTCATGAATAAAATACTTGTTTATGAGCTCTACCAATGTGGAAGACCTGTATTGTTCGACCAGGTTTGCTTTGCTCAGCCAAGTCTACTCTTCAAGTTCGTCTAAATCAAGTCTTCAAGGTCTCCAATAGCTCATCAGCCTAGCTCATCAACTTTTCACCCGAATATCTTATTTGATTATTTATTTTTGCTTATGTTATTTGGACTTCCTATTTCTTGTATTTTTCCTAAATTATCCTCATGTTTTATTTTGTATTTACAAGAATGACACTAGGGCATCCTTTTAGTAATTTTATTTACAACTTTGCCAATATGTATAAATAGGATACATGTGTATGGTTTTAAAGAGATTTACAACATTAAAAATAAAACCCTTGAGTCTTTTCTCTTCAAAAGCTCTTCTTTACCTATTTTTATCAATCTCTTTAGCAAGAATTGTGGCGAGCAACCTTAAGCTTAGTATTCATGCATCATATCGAGTACTAACTTAAGTCTGTGTATGGTTCTATAGTGCGTCATATCCATGGTGTTAGTGCGCGGGATAGCTAAATCATTAACTTCCACTTACTTTTCGGGCCATCTTATGATCCAAACCAATCACCTTAGTTACGTGTGGTACTAGGGTTATATGTTCATCTACAGACTCATATCATCTTGGTATCAGAGCTCTAAGGTTTTATCCTTTGTAGTGATTGGACAATTTTACATATTAGGTTTGTTGTTTGTAATTTCACTTAATTCTTAATTGGGAATGAGCTTTGTTTTCTCCATTGAGCCGTAGGTACAACTTACTATGGTGAAGACTCAATGCACTTTACTATTTCTTCCTTGGTGCCAGCATATGGTTGATGTAATATATATATATATATATATAACAACAAAACAAGAGTATTGTCATCATTATTATCATTGAATTGCTCAAGATTGGAAAGCCATTGTTAGTGAAACCCATATTGGTATTTCCAAAGTTGGTTTTTATTTAATTGGTCATAGGTACTTTTTAGGGTTTTGAATAAAAGACACAAATGAAGAGGGACACTCAACCATGATTGTAGTGGGTGCTCAATTTCTCGCAATATCCTCTCCTGTTTCCAATTTGGATGTTTGATTATAGACTAAAGGTACTCATTTGGGGGTCTCAAATAGTTGCAATAAGTGGTATTTGGATTTTAAAAGACTAAGAGTTGTGTCTTGGGTTCATGGGTCTACGTGATTTAGTCGTCCGAGCTATGTTTGTTTGCAAGAGTAGGGCTATGAAGTGTGTGTGTGATTTGGGGAGTGTCAAGTGAGTTTGCTTAGTAAGTGTATAGCAGCAGCAGGAAACTAAGTGTTGTTGTTGAAGAGTGGTGAAGTAGTGTGATGTAGTAGGGTATCAAGAGTTGCTATGTTTTGTGTTGTGTAGTGGTGGTCGATTTGTAATAGCGGTGGTGAAGATAGTAGTAGGTACTGTGGTGTCGTGCCATGACTGTGGTTGTACGCGGTTGTGCTTGCAAGTTATATTGTGCAAGTGGTTCGCGAGTAAAAAGGTGCAGCAGTGGATCGTATGTATGTCTATGCTGTTTTGATCCATTATTTGCTATCGTGTTGCTGTAACGAGCTACTGAATTAGAGTGTCTATTTGAATTGCTATTGCGTGACCGAGCTAATTTGGTCTGGTAATAGCGCACCGAACTAAATTGTGCAACGAAGAGTACTCGGATATTTGAAGTTCATGAAAAAACCGAGCAAAATTGAAGCAGTTATCCAAGCTGACTTGGTTGGAAGGAATATTCCAAGCTGACTTAATGCAGCTTTTGAATTGCCGAGCTGACTACTAAAGTTTGTATACCGAACTTAATTTTGTCAGAGTGGAGTAGTTGGTGTTAAGGCCAAAAAGTGTCCTAAGTGCCGAGCTAAATTGGACGGTGGAGTTATAATCGCGTATGAGTTATCTCGATTCATTTTGTTGTCGTGCTCGTGCCGTGCTGCTACATCTGAGCTTATTGTGGTGTGTATGCTAGAACTTGGTGCGAGAGGAGGCCGAACTATTGCCTATAGAAGTGCAAGTTGTGTGTACCTTCAAGTGTGTGAGCAGCACTTATGGAAACTTCTTTTACTGAGTTGTTAAATTACTCTCCGATCTTGCGCTTATGTGTTTTAATGCATGTGAACCGAGCTGCAGAGTGCCAATAGTTGCTATCTATTTTCCCATAGTTTCCTAATCGTTAAAGTCCCAAAACTATAGTCGAGCTATAATTACCGTGCCAAGCTGTCCTCTATCCAAATTGCCTAGCTGCTGTGAAGTATGCGTATCCGAGCTGTTGGTTGAAGTGCTGAAGTAAAGTGGAGTACCGAGCTGACAAGTGTGTCAGAACTGTTGTTTTGTTGTTTACTTTGCCAAGTAATAGATTATATTGTATCCGAGCTGTTTGCGTAGTGTGCCGAGCTACCAACACTTGCAGTCCGAACTGTTGCAAGACAAATTTATGCGATTTGAGTTGTGACGAGCTGATCGTTTCAAGGAACTTCCAGGCTTTTGGTGCAAGCTTGATCGAGTATTGGTTGGTGAAGTGTGGTGTGAGCAAACTATCCTAATTGCCGAGTTGTTTGACTACCAAGCTGAGTTGTATAACTGTTCAAGAAATTATCGAGCCTGTTGCTCAAGAAGACAAGCTGTGTTGTTTTCCAATTGTCGAGCACCAATCATTCCACACTAATCTGAAAGGGGTTTTATTGCTCTCTGGAAAATTGAGTTGCCGAGCTGCTTCACCCAAATGCTTCCAAACTATTATCCTTTTACTAGTAATCGTCGAGCTGTGCTGTAATTTCAAATTAGCTGCTGCGAGGAAATCAATTGCCAAGCTCCTTTATTAGATTTTGTCCGAGCTATTGTAATTTCAAAAGCACCAAGTTGTCGTATACTGTATCGTGTTGCTATCATATATTGGAGCACCGAGCTGTGCACTTGCAAATATCCAAGCTATTGCGCCTAGATAATTTGCCAAGCTGCTTCGTGAAGGACAACTCAGAAATTTTTGAGCTGTCATATCTTTGTGTATGTCGTGCTGCTATAATTCAAGGGGTGCCGAGCCGCGCAATTGGTTAACTGAGCTGAATTACTTCAAGTTGCCGAGCTGATTCTATTGTCTAAGCAGATTGCTGTAGTTACGTGAAGGAGCTGTTTAGAGCTGCTGTAAGCATTTGATGCCGAGCTAATTTTTGTCCAATCAATGTTAAGTCTGTATGTCGAGGCATTTAAAATTACTGCCGAGCTATCTACTATATCCAAGGATTTCGTGTTAAGCTATTACAAGTCCGAGTTGCTTGTGTGAGAGTATAACGTACCAAGTTGTCGTGATTCCAAAAGCTATACACGTGTGTTCAAAGTCTGAGTCAGCAAGGAAGCATATAAATCCAAGCTGTTGTATTGTATGAAGTGCTGTCCTGTCCAAGAATTTTACCGAGTAATTATCATTGCATGTAAGCGGTGTTGTTTGTCCGAGCTTGTTGAAGCATATCCGTGCAAGCTTGTATGCCGCGCTGTTGTGCCAAGATTAGGCCTACACAATACATTGAAGTGCGTTATTTGGCAAGCTCAAGTCATGTTGCATTGCACTGAGCTGTTTCTTTTATGAGGTCGGGTTACTTTGTGTTGTGTCCGTAGGACTAGGACTAGAATTATCGAGTATGGCTTGTCAAGCTAGGTATGGGTATAGCCATGATTAAGAAGATATAAGATCAAGTATCCCGAAATTTGATCGATATGACACTCTAGATGAATACTTAAATTGAGAATTATGAGTTCATCAAATTTTTGAAAATTATTCTTATCTGAAATATGAAGAAGGATGGTTAGGAGCTAATTGAGTGGCTTTGCAGTAACTTGGTGAAATGATATGATAGGTCAAAGAATTGAGGGAGGGAATCTTGAAGTTATTACTTAGGAAGAGATAAGACATTTGATGTGAAGAAAATTCGTATCCCCAGATTATCAAGATAAATTGTATAAGAGAAAATCCACTTATGAAGCTAACATCTCTAATGTGTAGGAACAATTAAAGATTATACTTGCCCAGCTCAAGGAGATTAGAGAAGAAAGAAGACAACAAAGGCTTACTCATTCAAAGAATATTGAAGGGGAGGAAATGGAAGGAAAAGAAGTAGGAGTTGAAGATGAGAAGTAAGTGGATAAGAAGAGTTTAATTGTGAGGAAGTGGAAAAGGTGATAGTTACTGAGGATGATGTGGTAAGGCTAACAATAGAAGGACATGAAGCTTTAAAGCTACTTGAGGTAGAAAAGTAGTTTAAGATCTTACATGTTCAAATTCCCTGAGCTCATGACAAGATGTTTGAGCCAAATGTTGTGTTGTTTCCCTTGCATGATAGTTGTTAAGGCTACCTAAACAAAGTTGATCCAATACATGATGAATGGAAGGAAGGATACTTAAGGAAGAGTTTGATTGATCAAGCTCATGATGAATGGAAAGAGCATTGGCTAATGATGACATTAGTAGAGGAACTTGAGTAATTTTCTATATTAATATTTTATTTTTGTAGGTTGGCATTTGAGCCCAGTAGGATTTGGAGGTACCTCTTAATAAGTTTTAAGCCAAAACTTCTCTAAAGGAGAGGGGAAGACATGGTATAAGGGACTACGCTAACCAACTACTAAGTTCTGGGCTATATTGGAGATTTGTTCGTGAGCTCCTCATCATAAAAGACCTGTTTATGAGCTCTACCAATGTAGAAGACTTGTTTTACTCAGTCAAGTCTACTCTTTAGGTCTACCCAAATCAATCTGCAAGGTCTCCAATAGCTCATCAACCTAACTCAATAGCTCTTCACCCAGATATCTCATTTCATTACTTTTTTTTTTTTTTTTTTTTTTGCTTATGTTATTTGGACTTTCCATTTCTTGTATTTTTCCTAAATTACCCTCATTTTTTATTTTGTATTTATATGAACGCTACTAAGGTTTCCTTTTAGTCATTTTATTTACAACTTTGCCACTATGTATAAATAGGACATATGTGTAGGGTTTTATAGAGCTTTATAACATTAATGATAAAACCCTTGAGTCTTTTTTCTTGGAAAACTCTTCTCTACCCACTTTTATCAATCTCTTTAGTAAGGATAATGGCGAGCAACCTTAGGCTTAGTTTTTGTGCATCATATAGGGTACTAGCTTAGGTCTGTATATAACTTTACAGTGCGTCATATCCGTAGAGTTAGCACGTAAGACTATTAAATCATCAACTTCCATTTACTTTTTGGGCCATCTTGCAGTCCAAACCTATCCCCTTGGTTATGTATGATACTAGGGCTTTGTATTCATCCACAAACCCATATCAATAGGCATAGCAAATTGCCTAAAGCTTCAAATGCTCATGATGACTAGAACAACCAGCCTCAGCAACAATAATAGAGTAATAAGGCACCATAACCCAACCCCCCAATACAAGAGCAATAGGTGTAGCCTGTAGTTAACCACGACCACACCCTTGCTGGCAATGAACAAGTAGCTAATTCACATTGGGGAGTCACCCACTCTATGATGTGTAGCACTCATCTAACTGACAATGTCGACCTAAATGAGCTCTATGTAATGGTTAAGAGGCTCTTCAACAAGTAGGAGAGCAAAGTAGTTGAAGGAGCTAGTCGAGTCGCCCACAACAAAAACCCCTTCACCAAGGGCATCCAAGATGAGGTTCTACCTCTAAATTCTAAGCTCCTTACCTTAGACCAATATGATGGCACTGGAGATCCCGATGATCACCTCCTCCACTTCTGCATCCTCATATACCTTTACGGTCATAGGGATGTAATCATGTGCAAGGCCTTCTTGAGCACTCTAAGAAAGGCTACTTAGAAATGGTTCAACTACCTACCCGAGAACTCCATTGCCTCTTTTGACAAGTTCCCTCATTGTTTCAACCTCCATTTTAGTGCTAACAAGCCTCCATCCAATGATACCTCATCCTTATATCTAATTAGGTAAAAGGAAGGGGAAACCCTTCAAAAGTACGTAGTACAGTTCAATAATATCATAGTTAAGATCCTTCAACTCAATGACGAAGCTGTTATCCATGTTGCTCAACTCAACATTAGGCCTTCCAGATACTTTTTCCGGTCAATCTACAAGAGTAAACCCAAGACCTTGGCAGAATTCTTGCAAAAGGCCCAAAAGTGCATGGAACAAGAAGATAACATTCGCACCAAGCGTAAAGCTAACCTAAAGAGGTCGAGAGGGAAAAAATATAGACAAGGAGTATGTTAAAGACCACCTTGGTAGCAAGCAACCGAGCCACCTTGATAAGGGTAGCCCTAATAGCAAGAAGCAGCTAGCATTCCCACCAATATATATCTAATATACACCTCTAAACCAACCTCTTGCCTAGGTCTACATGGAAGTCTGGAGTAGAGGCTTACTACAAAAAACTCCCGAGATGAAGGGGAACTCTAATCATCGAAAGTTAGAAAGATACTGTTGATTCCACGTAGGTTATGATCGCACAATAAATGAACGCTTTCAACTCAAGAGCGCCGTAGAGTATGCCATCTAAAGAGGTTACTTCTGCAAATATGTGGTCGATGCCAATGACAACGAAGAAATGATACCTCGAAGATGACGAACTAAGGATGCCCGAGAAGAAGAGAATAATGATCATCACAACAATCAAGCCCCTAATGGTGTTATCAACATCATAGTAGTGGGGGGGTAGCGGCGCATACCTAGGGAGTTGGGTGAGTTGTAGGAGCTCGGCTGACACTCTATCCAAGGTGATGGCTATAAGAGAGAAGAGGTAGAAATGAGATACCTCTATCTCATTCTCTGATGAGGATCTCGAGGGAGTTGACTATAACGTCCTTACTGAAACTCCTCTAAAGGTATTGTCCACTTTGATGTGGAATACTATATGGTTTTATCCCTTGGTAAAATAGCTTCCTAAGCAAGCATGCTTAACTTCGGAGTTTCAACATGATCTATGCCACTACAACAAAAGGTGCCTCGAATATTAAAGTTTAGTCACCTAGTATATAAGGGATATTATAATCAACCCCCCTTATAGAACCAACATCCTCGTCAATTTTGTTACATAGGTCCAAGACCACCACCAAGTAAGGCTTCATCCTTCGAGCCGATGAGTTGCTTTAATACCACCTATAACGACCTTACTAAAACTCCTCTCACAAAGGAATTGTCCACTTTGGCGTGGAACTCTACATGGTTTTATCCCTTAGTATAGCAGCTTCCCAAGAGGACACTCATCTTAGGATTGACCCAACTTGAGCACGTTTAACTTCAAAGTTTCAATATGCTATGAGCCACTATACTAAAAGATGCCTTAATGATTAAATTTCAATCACTTAGCATATAAGGGATATTACATTGACACCTTTCTTCAAGATGCCTAATGATTAAGGATCTCAAACTTTGAGGTCCTAAAAATCATGATGGATACTAGCAACTCTATTGACATCCTTTTTAAATATGCATACAATAAGATTAGAAGAAGTTACCAATACAAATGAAGTTGTACCACCATCACTTGATTGGCTTCAATGAGAAATCTGTCCAAGCCAATGGCATCATCACCTTAGAGATGAAGCTCAACGACAATGATAATGTCACCAGATAACCAGTGGAGTTCATGTTGGTAGACTACCTATCCCCCTACAATGCCATTTTAAGACAACTAAAGCTCACAAGTTTCAAGATCATCACATTTTCCATCCATTTAAAGGCTAAATTCCCTACTCCAACTAAGGTAAGAATTTATAGATGCGACCAGAAGCTCTCGAGGGAGCTTTAGGTAAAGTCAACCTGAGGTAAGGGCAACTTTGCTCTTAAGACAAGGCCATAGGAGAAGCCAATTGATTAAGGCAAGTTAGGTGAAAAGACGAAAGAGATGCAAATTGGCACCAGCCCCGATCAAACCTCCAAGGATGGGAACAAGACGCCTCCTAAAGTGAAGGAAGCCATTATACAACTCCTATAGGCCAACCCAAATCGATTCACCTAGTCACCATTAGATATGCCTAATATCTCAACTAACCTAGTGACCCATAGTCTCAAGATCAACAAGAAGGTCCAACCTATCAAGTAGAAAAAGAGGCATTTCACCCTAAAGCAGAGGTTGCAATCAAAGAAGAAGTGTAGAACTTGCTAAAGGCATGCTTCGTACAAGAGGAGAAGTACTTAACTTTGCTATTCAATGTTATGTTAGTCAAGAATACCTAAATGCAAAACTTTTCCTTTGAGTTCGTGTTTTCTACTTGCTCTCTTTACTCTTATTAAGGCCATTTGGGCGTAAACTAATGGCAAGTGACCTCCGGTTGCACTTGTATATAATATCAAGTATAGCTCGAGCTCATGTGAGGTGTTAGTGCATCGTATCCTACATCGATGCACAAAAACCCTTGCTTAAACTTCAATCTTTAGTCAATCTTTGAGCCATCGTGAGGTTTAAACCCATCCCCTTAGTTCATGTGATACCTTTGGTTGTATGTTCACCTACGATAGTCGCCTATATCATCTTAGTATCAAAGCTTAACTACGTTCAAGTAAGTTTCTAGTACTTTGTATCCTTGAGTGTTTTACTGTAGTGCGTCATTTGTAATAAGTGAGTTGAGACTTAAGAGTATTGAAGAAGTTGTGAGTAGTTGTAGTGAGCATTAGAGTAGTACTCTAGGTTGTGGAAGTTAGTATTTTATTTCCCTTATTTCTGTACCCACAAAACAGTGGGTGTAGTTTTTTTGTTAGTTTGCAATCATATAGGGCATTATTAGTGTTGCTCTACAGTAGTTGAAGTGTATTATATTGAGCTGACTGTCTGAAGAAGAGTTTTAGAGTGTGGTTTAGCTATTTAGTTAGCAGAGTTAGTATATTAAAAGTATCAAACAATATCGAACTCTAGTGTTTAAGTAACTATTAGAAACCAAGAGAGTAGTGCTTGTAATGGGCTTAGGCAACAAAGAAGTTTTACACTCTAATATGCAGATGAGAGACTAGGTATGCTCATCGACTTGGTGACTAGCCTAGTGACTACTATAAATGAAGATAGGCAACGAGCTAGAGATGACCTGAATAGAGGTCAAGCGAATGAACTACCCAAAAGGGGTCATGGCTAACCTAATAGAGCTAATTTCCCAGTTTGACCATCTTGAGCTAGAGGTGTAGGCAGAATGGCTCATTGAAATATTGAAGGAAATAGAAGAAGAGGATGAGGAGTTAAACGATGAAGAAAAAGAGTACTATGAGCTTAAAGAAAGAAATGTATGAGCTCTTAGGGTAGAAGGGCTAAGGTTACAAATCCTATGCTTCTCTGGTAGTGGTGATACTAAAGACTAACTAGATTAGGTTGATAAGATAGAGAAACATTTTTTAGTGTCGTGAAGTCCTTGAGAATGCTAAAGTGAGACTTGCTATCTTAGAATTTATAAGATATGATGCCCTTTGGTGGAAAATTTTGCGAGCTACACAATGTAGAGAAGGAGAGAAAGAAGTTAGAGAATAAGATGAGATGAAGAGAGTGATGAGAAGGAGATTTATTCCAAGCTATTATCTATAGGGTGCAATTAAAAGATTACAAGAGTTGAGATAAGGAGGATTAAGTGTTGATGCATATGTGAAGGAGTTCCAAATGTTAATGATTCACTTTGAAGTTATAGAGCTAGAAGACAAGACTATCTCTAGATTTATCAACGACTTAAAGTATAAGATAGGGGATATCTTTGAAACCAAAGATATTGGATCCTTAGATGAGGCAATCCAAGTTCCTCAAAGGATAAAGAGATAACGAATGAGTAGATTCCGGGTTCTTGTTAGTCAGTCTACTCCTAGCCGACCTGATAGGGATAAAGGACCGATCACATGTTCCTGAACCCGAGGGCTCACTTAGATGGTTCATTGAGCTATTTGAGGTGAGTTAAGTGCCGGGAGCAATGCTTACCCTAGTCAAACCTACCAAGCTATTTCACTTCCTACATCATCTAAGAAGCTACCAGGGTGACCAACCAGCATGCCAAGCCAACCCCTCCATCACACAACATTTCTAGCATCAAATTAGAATGTTATCAACATAACCACTACCAAAGCTAGGTTAACAACTGTCGGGAGGCAACCACCCAAGGTTGACTTGAATGTTAAGCACCCTTGAGCCAACCCTTATCTAATCCTAGCAATCAAAGCTGCTGAACTATTGACACCAACCAAACTTAATCAAAGCCCACCTCTACTTGGCTTGCAATGTTATTAGGACCACATAATGAGCAAAATTACATGCATGCTATCCTTTTCTGACTCATACTGTCCTTACTGTCAAAGGATATTCTTTTTGCACAATTACATTAATATCCTTGTAAATTATTCTCCTTTTCCTTTACTAATAGGAATCTTTTTTTATCATTTACTCTCACTTAAGATTTACCCTAAATGAGTCATATAAATACTTATACATTATAATAGCCGCAATAGTTATCAGATTGAAATTTTCAAACATACTCTCTTAAGCTAAGTGTTCTACTACTTACTTTTAAGCTACTCTTATTTATCCCTTTGAGCGTGGACTAGTGGCGAGTAACCTCCAACCACACTTATGTGTCATATCAAGTGTGTCTTAAGCTTATGTGATGCATTAGTGCATCATATCCAACGTCAATGAATGAGAACCCCTGCTCAACCTTCGACTATCATTTATTATCTGAGCCATCTCGCAACCTAAACCCATCTCATAGTTACGCATGATATTGGGATCATGTGTTCATTCGCGAATCATCTTAGTATTAGAGCCTGGCTAAGCTCGAAGCTAGATTCTGTTGTTGTGTTCTTTGAGTGGTTTGTTACTATCCTCATGTGTTAAAGGATCTATTGCTAACCTAGGATTTTGGAAGTTGAGAAGAGTTCTGTGCTCTATTTTCCCCTATTTCCTATATGTAAAAACAAAGTGTAGTTGTTTGTTTATTCGCTGTATGTAGTTGTTAAAGTATTGGGACTAATAGTTATTGTTCTATTGTTGGCGTTCTTGGAGAGAACTTTAAGTGGTGCTTTAAACATCCATTTTTTCGAGTTAACCAACAATGTCAGATTTAAGTGTTTAGAGAACTATGAGAAACCAAGAAAGTGGTACTCAACATAGCCAAAGGTAAGAACGAAGCTTCACACCTCAGTCAATAGGTGACCACTTAGATAGGCTTATCAACCTATAGCCAGTTTTGTGACAGTTATCCAAGAAGATAGATAACAAGCTAAAAATAACTACACTAGAGGACGTGAGCAGCAAGAGCGAGGCAATAGTTAGTTGGGCCGAGTTAATGCCCCAGCTCAACTACCTTGAGCTAAATGAATGGGCAAGGATGCTAGGCGAAGGCTATTACTTAAAGAAATTGAGGAAGAAGCGGAAGGAGATGACATAGCAAAAGAGTACTATAAGCCTGAAGAAAGAAATGTACAAGCCTTTAGAGTTGAAGGGTTAAGGATGCGTATTCCAAGTTTTTCTAGGAGTGGTAATGCTGGGGACTACCTAGATTGGGTAAATGGGATTGAAAAGCAGTTTGAAAGCCACGACATACTTGACAATGCTAAGGTTAGACTTGTTGTGTTGGAGTTCACTGGTTATGTTGCCTAATGGTGGAAGAACTTACAAGCTACCCGAAGAAGGGAAGGAGAACGATAAATTAGGAGTTGGGATGAAATTAAGAGGGTTATGCAGAGAAGGTTTGTGCCAAGCTATTATTTATAGGATGCCTTCAAAAAAACTGTAAGAGCTGAGGCAAGGAGGGTCGAGTATGGACACTTATGCTAAGGAATTCCAAATGTTAATGATTCGATGTGAAGTCTAGAGCCAAAGGATCGACTTGTATCTCGATTCATTGGTAGACTAAAGTATGAGATTGGTTATATCTTGGAAACCCTGGATATTGGAATGCTTGATGATGTAGTCTGAGCTGCCCAAAAGATAGAAAGGTGCCAAACAGGAAGGTTTTAACCACCCATCAATCGACCTGGCAATAGCCGATTTGTTTCAAGCAGACTTATGCAAATAGAACCAAGTAAGGTTGCTAAGGTCTAACCTACTTAGACTACCCGAGCAGAAGAGAAGGAACCCTCGAGGAAGTTTGAGAAAGGTTAGAGTTCAAGGAGGAAGATGAGAGAGATCAAGTGTTTCAATTGCTAAGGCTTTAGACATACAGCTGCTTAGTGTCCAAATAGAAGAAATATGGTTATATAAGGTGAGATGCCGACTGTTGAAGTCAATAATATTGATGAGGAAGTAGAGGAGATGAAAGAGGATGGACAACCCAAACTGTCTAAGGAGGAAATTATCTACAGTGAGGAAGGCAACTTTATGCTGGCTACTTTAATGTTGAGAAGAATAATGAGTATCAGTTCTATGCTTGAAGATGAACATAGGGAAAATCTCTTCCATATCAAATGTAAGGTGAATGAGTCCCTGTATGCACTGATCATTGATAGTAGGAGCTACACCAATGCAACCTTTGCATTTATGGTCTAACAATTAAAATTACTGACCAAGCCCCACCGAAAGCCTTATAAGCTTCATTAGCTCAATGATAAAGGAGCTTTACAGGTGAACAAATAGGTATCCGTGCTAATCTATATTGGCAGTTACCAAGATGAAGTACTTAGTGATGTGCTACCCATGAATACATCCCACATTCTGCTTAGGTGACCATGGATGTTTGATCGAGGAGTTATATAAGATAAAAGAAGGAATACATGTTCTGTAGAGCATGAAGGCAAGAGGATGAAATTAAGTCTTATGACTGCCGAGTAAATAAAGGTTATGTAATCCCAACTGAGCCAAATCTTAAAGAAAGAGGCCATAGTACTAACCTAAGCAGAGCTGAAAAGAGAGATGGAGCTAGAAGGACCTACTTATCTACTAATCCAAAGAATTCTAGAGGTGAGACCTGAAGAGAAGGAGCTACTTGCCGAGGTGAAAACCTTACTAAAAGAGTTTGCTAACCTGTTTCCAGAAGAGTTTGCTGACCTGTTTCCAGACGAGCTACTAAAAGCGTTGCCCCCAATCTAAGGCATCGAGTATGTAATTGACCTACAGCCAAGAGCCGCACTACTGAACAAGCTTACCTATAGACTAAATCCTGAACAAGCCGTCAAATTGTAGAAGCAAATCGATGAGTTGATGGATAAGGAGTATGTACATGAATCCCTTAGCCCTGTGCCATGCTAGCCTTGTTAATGCTAAAGAAAGATAAATCTTAGAGAATGTGTGTAGATAGTCGAGTAATCAATTACATTACCATTAAGTATAGGTATCCCATATCAAGGCTTGATGACATGCTGGATGAGCTTAATGGAATGAGAGTTTTTTTAAGATTAACCTTAAATCTAGATGCCATCAGATTTGAATGCGTAAAGGTGATGAATGAAATATTGTATTCAAGACATGACATGGTTTATATGAATGGCTTGTAATGCTATTTGGACTGTCTAATACAGCAAGCACATTTATGTACCTGATGAATCATAAGCTCCGAGAATTAATAGAAAAGTTTGTTGTGGTTTCTTTTGATGACATTCTGGTATACAGCCCCGACCTAGAGACTCACTAAGAGCACCTCCAATGAGTTTTTACATAACTTCGGACTAAGCAGCTCTATGCCAATCTAAAGAAATGCAACTTTTGCCAACCCGAGGTGATCATCTTGGTGTTTGTTATGAGTAGAGGTGGCATCCAAGTTAATGATGAGAAAATAAAAGTGATCATATAATGGCTTGTGTCAACCTGTTCTGCAGACATGAGAAGTTTCCATAGCCTAGCGTTATTCAATCACAAATTTATAAAGAATTTTAGTACGATTGCAGCCCTACTTACCAAACTGTCAAAGAAGAGCATTGAATTTAGATGGAAAGAGAAAGAGAAGTGGAGTTTTGAGGAGGTGAAAGAGAGGCTAACTATAAGCCTTATCTTAGCTCTACCGTGCTTTAATAAAGTTTTTGAAGTAGAGTGTAATGCATCCGAACTAGGCATAAGTACTGTACTAATGCAAGAAGGATGACTTGTTGCTTACTTTAGTAAGAAACTTCGAGAAGCTACACTTAACTATTCTATATATGACAAGGAGTTGTACTCCTTAATCTAAGCCCTAATGGTATGGCAACATTATTTACTACTTAAGAAGTTTGTAATTTACACCGATCATAAATCCTTGAGATATCTAAAGAGCCAACCCAAGTTGTTTTAGAGGTACAACCCAACCCTAGTTGTCTCAGATAAAAGCCAAATGGGCCTAATTCATGAAGGGTTTTTCTTATGTCACAAAATACAAGAATAGAAAGAACAATATAGTAGCCGATGCCCTATCAAGATGACATTCTCTCTTAACCAAGTTGCTGACCAAGTTGCTTGGCTTTTCAATAATAAAGAATTTGTATGCTAAGGATCTACACTTTGATCCTATCTATGCTCGGTGTGAGGAGAGATAGACACTGGACAACTATCACAGGGAAGATAGCTACTTATTTAAGAAGAAGAGGCTATGTATCCCGACCTGTTCCATGAGAGAATTGTTAGTGCGTAAGGCGCATGGAGGAGGATTGACAGGATACTTTAGCTAGTATCAAACCCATGAAGTACTATCTATGAGATTCTTTTAGCCAAGAATAATGAAAGATGCGCAATCTGTATTTGAAAGATGTGCGACCTACCGAAAGGCGAAGAGTTAAGCTAAGTAAGGCTACTATTTACCTTTGCCCATCCCAACCAAACCCTAGTCTGAGCTAAGTATAGACTTCATGTTGGGATTACCAAGGGCAACTAGAGGGAAGGATTCCATTACGGTGGTCATAGATCAATTTGGCAAGATGATACATTTCATGCCTTGTTTCAAAACTAACAACACTTTAGCTATCTCTTTTATTTTCTTATAGGCAGTAATCAAACTTTACAACATGCCCAAAACCATTATTTCAGATCGAAACCCCAAGTTCATGAGCCACTTTTGGAAGACACTATGGAGAAGAATAGGAACCAAGCTATTGTACAACACTTCCTGCCATCCACAAAGCTATAAGTAGACCAAGGTTGCCAATAGAACCGTAGGAACATTGCTATGGGTTGCTGTCGGACGAAACATGGGTGATTAGGATCTATGTCTGCCAATCTTCGAATTCGCCTACAATAGGACTGCCTACAACGTAACAAACATGTCTCCATTTAAGGTCGCCTATAGGTTCAACCTCGAGCTCTCAATGGACCAAGCACCCCAACCGAGACCTAATGATGACCAGTTAGTTTTAGAAAGAGTCGAGGCCATCAAAGCCATGCACCAAAAGGTGGTAGAGAAATTAAGTCAAGCTATTACTAAGCTCAAGAGGCAAGGCCGAGGGTAGAAGAAGAGAGTTTCAACCTAGTGATTTGGTATGGATCCACCTCAACAAGGAGCGATTCCCGAATTTGAGGAGGAGCAAGTTATCCCCTAAGGTTGATGGACCTTTCAAAGTGCTTAAAAGGATCAATCCTAAAACTTATAGAATTGAACTACCTAAAGGATATGTAGTCTTAGACTCCTTCAACATCGTTGATCTCCAACCTTATACTCTCAAGGATGAGTAACCTGAAGCTGAGCTAGCTTTGATCCCAATTCTCAAATAACTCAAAAGGGATGATAGGGATCAAGAACCAATCATGCACTCCCGAACCCAAGGGCTCGCTTAGATGGTTTATCGAGCTATCCGAGGTAAGTTAAGCACCAAGGAGCAGTGCTTACCCCAATCAAACTTGTTAAGCTACTTCACTTCCTACATCATCCAAGAAGCTGCCAAGGTGACCAGGTGATATGCTAAGCCAAGCCCTCTATCACGTAACATTCCCAACATCAAATCAGAATACTGTCAACTGGACTACTGCCAAAGTCGGGCTAATAGCTGCTAAGAGCCAAACACCCGAGGCCAACCTGAATATGAGTCGCCCTTAAGCCAACCCCTATCCAGTCCTAGCAATTAAAGCTGCCAAACTGCTGACACCGACCGAACCTAGTTAAGGCCTACCCCTTGCTCAGCTTGCAGTGTCATTAGGACAATAGAATGAGCAAAATTATGCATGTGCTATCCTTTTCTAACATCCATACTATCCTTATTATCAATAAATATTCTTTTTGCCTGATTACATTAATACCTATGTAAATTATTCTCTTTTTCCTTTACTAATAGGAATCTTTTTTGTAATTTACTCTCACCTAGGATTTACCCTAATTAATTCATATAAATACTTATACATTATAATAGCCACAACAGTTATCAGATTGAACTTTTCAAACATACTTTCTTAAGCTAAGTATTCTACTACTTACTCTCGAGTTACTCTTATCTAGCCCTTTAAGTGTAGATTAGTGGCAAGTAACCTTCAACCACACTTATGCGTCATATCAAGTGAGTCCTAAGCTCATGTGAGACATCATTGCATCATATCCAATGTTGGTGCACGGGAACCCCTACTCAACCTTCAACTATCATTTACCCTTGGTTACGCATGATATTGGGATCATGTGTTCATCTACGAATCTGTATCACGACCTATTTCGAGTAGACTCGTGTAATCAAAACCAATCATGGCCAGTGACATATGACCTGTTTCAACTACCCAAGTAGAAGAGAAAGCAATTTTACGGAAGTTTAAGAAAGGCAAGAGTTCTGGTCGAGAGATAAGTGAGGTGAAGTGCTTCAAGTGTCAAGGGTTCAAACACATGTCATCACAGAACCTGAACAAAAGGACAATGGTGATCAAAGGAGGAGTGCCTACTATAGAAATCAATAGTATAAACAAAGAGGTTGAAGAACTGAAGAGATCTAAACAAGCTAACCAGTCTAAGTAAGAGAAGTTTATCTATAGTAAAGAGGGTAACTTCATGCCCATAACTATGGTACTAAGACGAGTGATGAGTGTGAGCTTAATACCTAAGAATGAACAACGTAAGAACTTATTCCACATTAGATGCAAGGTTAATAGGATGTTATGTGCTCTTATTGTCGATAGTGGTCGATGTTTACCTTTATGGTCCAATAGTCAAAGTTGCTAGCCATACCTACCCCACCCTACCCTAAACCTTACAAGTTGCATTAACTTAGTGACAAAGGGAGCCTTATAGGTGACTAAGCAAGTTGCAGTGTTGATCTACATTAGAAGGTATCAAGATAAAGTACTTTGTGATGTGTTGCCTATAAGCGCTTCACATATTCTTTTGAGACAACTATGGATGTTTGATCAATATGAGATGTATGATGGAAAGAGAAATATTTGTTCGTTTGAACATGAGGGGAGGAAGGTGAGATTGAATCCCATGTTTGCCCAACAAGTCAAGACTATGCAAACTCAGCTTTGCCAAGCCTTAAAGAAGGAAACCCTAGTAATGACACATACCAAGCTATCAAGAGAGATAAAGCTTGAAGAGTCGACCTTTCTATTGGTTAGAAGGTTGCTTGAACTAAGGAACTAAACGTCGAACTACCCACTAAGGTGAAAAACCTATTGAAAGAGTTTTCTAACCCATTTCTTAACAAACTACCAAAAGGTCTACCTCTGATAAGAAGGATCAAGTATGCAATAGATTTGTAGCTAAGAGCCACATTACCAAACAAGCCAGCATATAAGTTAAACCCTAAATAGGCTACCAAGCTCTAAAGATAAGTAGACAAGCTAATGAAAAGTGGATATGTAAGAGAGTTCTTAAGCCCATGCGTTGTCCCAGCTTTGTTGGTGCCAAAGAAAGATGGCACATGGCGCATGTGTGTGAACAATCAAGCCATCAACCATATTACAATCAACTGTAGGTACCCCATACCTCAACTTGATGACAAGCTTGACGAACTGAATGGAGTAAAGATCTTCTCTAAGATCAATCTCAAGTCTGAGTACCATCAAATTAGAATGCGAGAAGGAGATGAGTAGAAAATTGCACTCTAGACTCACCATGGACTATATAAGTGGCTAGTTATGCCATTTAAATTATCAAATGCACTGTGCACATTCATTAGACTGATGAACCATGTGCTTAGAGAACTAATTGAAAATTTTGTTGTTGTTTACTTTGATGACATTCTTGCTTATAGCCCTGACTTAGAAACATACTATGAGCATCTCTGAGCTTGTCTTTGACAAGTTTTGAGTTGAAAAACTATATACCAACCTGAAGAAATGTGATTTTTGCTACCCAAAGGTAGTCTTCTTAAAATTTTTTTTTAGTGGAGGTGACAAACAAGTCAATGAAGAGAAGGTAAAGGCAATCATTGAGTGGCTTGTGACAACTTGTTCTGCCGATGTGCAAAGATATCATGGCCTGTATCCTTTTATTACCGTTCCATAAAGAATTTCAATACTACTATAGCCCACTTACTAAGCTTGAAGAAAAATATTGAATTTAGATGGGGAGAGAAGTAACAACAAAGTTTTGAGGAAGTGAAGAGGAAATTAACTACCGTCCCTATTCTAGCCCTTTCAAGCTTTAACAAAGTGTTCGAAGTTGAGTAGGATGCATTTGGATTGGACATAAGTAATATGCTAATGTAAGAAAGCTAACCTATTACTTACTTTAGTAAAAAGCTTTAAGGAGTGATAAAGTCTAATTATACCTATTTTATAGATTATATTTATAATGCTTTTATAAAATTTTATAGTGTTTTTAGTGTAATTCAGTGTTTAATTTGTCAATATTTTATTTTAACTTTTTATTACACTAATATGTATATTTTTATATTTTAAACAGGGAAAATGTCCATATTCGAAAGATATACACATGAATTTTCAGCTTACGTGATTGTCCAGGCCACATGTCTAATTCCGAAAACAGGCCAATGTTAATCACACGTCCAGCGATTGATTTCCAATCCAATGTCCAGTATTCGTGCCCATCACATTTAAGCATGAAGGCTACGTTCCGAATTTGAAGAAGTCCACCAACCAATTGAAAGGAAGTAACCAATCAGGGAAATTCAAAGCCATTTACATGCTAACGCCTAGGACCAGAGATTGAGAAATAAAAATCACGCTGTGTGTCTACAATTACTGACCGTGTAGTGAGTTATTTTTCAAGCCGCGTGTTATTTCCATTGCTGGATAATTGAAGGTGCGAGATTTGGAGATAAAATAACAGAAAGTTACAAAAACAAATTGATATGGCCATGTCCAATATTATATCATTATTAAAATCCTAGGCAATATTCCATATACTATAAATAGAGAAGGCCTTATAAAATCAGGGGATGCCATTCATTATTCATCTTTAGCAAATTAAAACTATAGTTCTATTTTTTTCTTTTCTTTTGAGATGTTTTAATTTCATTGGATTAAATACTAAGAAACCCTAGAATTATGTAGTAGATTCTTATTTTCTTTTCAATCAGTCAATGACTTTTAGATTATTGTGATCTAATTATATTGCTTTCATTGTTATTTGAATTGGTATTGCCAGCTATTGATTCAAATATTTGATTTTATGCATGAGATCGAGAGATGATTGTATAAAAAGATCACTTGTAATTGGAAATAATTCATATAACTTTAGAGATAGGCATCATAAATTCTTCGGGGATTAGGGCAACTTAATAGAAGAATAAATAGATCTCACTATGATTTTAGGATTTATAATCAGAAAGAGATTTCAGTTAGAATCTTTACACTTAGGGCTAGCAATCTCGAGAAAGATGTTAGCTTAAATTAAGAATTCTCACCATCCAATAGATCTAAGATGAGACTAATAAACTATATAACTTCATAAGGTAAATCAATATTTGATTATGTGTTTTTCTTGCATTCTTGATTTAATTCTTTAATTCTTGTTTATTTTGCAATTTAGTTATTCTAATTTAGTTTAATTAGTTCTTATTTAAATTTATATTTTCTTGAATCCATTCCTTGAATTCATTCTTGAATTGAATTATTAGGTTAGATATTAAGAAATGGTGAAGTACTAGTAATCACATGTAATCTCTAAAGGATCGATATTCAGACTCATATCTACAATATCATAATTTGATAGGTACGCTTGCCTACATTAAGGAGCAGCACTCAGCTATTCAATATATAATAAAGAGTTCTACTCCTTGATTTAAGCACTAACTATATTGCAGCACTACCTATTTCCTAGAAAATTCATGATCTCTACCGACCATGAATCGCTAAGATATCTGACAAGCCAACCTAACTTGTCTAAGAAACAAGCTAAATGGATCGAATTCATGAAAGGATTTCCCCGTGTTATTAAGTACAAATTGGCAAGAATAATGTAGTGACCGATGCCCTATCACGACAACATATTCTCCTTATTGAACTCCAAACAAGGCTTCTTAGGTTCTCCATTATCAAGAGTTTATATACCAAGAATCCCTACTTTGGTCCAATCTATGCCCAATGTGAAAATGGTTCAACTATTGATGATTATCACAAGGAGAACAGATACTTGTTTAAGAAAGGAAAATTGTATATCCCAACTTATTCCATGAGAGAGTTATTAGTGTACAAGGCACATAAAGGAGGATTATTTGGTCATTTTAGGAAGACCTAAACTCACGAGGTGCTTAGCTCAAGATTCTTTTGGCTAAGGATGATGAAAGACGAATAGACTAACTAAAGAGATGTGCAACCTGCCACCGAGGAAAGAGCTGAGTTGAACAAGCACCTTATTTGCCATTACCTATCCTAACCAAACCATACTCCGAGGTAAGTATGGACTATGTATTAGGATTGCCAAGGACATCTTAAGTGAAGGATTCCATCAATGTGGTCATAGACAACTTCACTAAGACGACACACTTTGTGCTATACAATTAAACTAACAATGCTTCAGCTATTTCTTTTCTTTTTTTGCAGGAAGTCATCAAGAGTGCCAAGAACCATTGTATTTGATCTAGACCCTAAGTTCTTAAGCCATTTCTAAAAGACCCTTTGGAAGTGATTAGGAACCAAGCTACTGTTCAATACATCTTACTACCCACAAACAAATGGATAGGTTGAGGTCGTCAACAAAACCTTAGGAACCCTACTATAAGTTGTAATTAGAAGAAACCCAGCTGATTGGGACATGTGCTAACCCATAATTAAGTTTGCATACAATAAGAATTTCCACAATGTCACTAAGAAATCACCCTTTAAGGTTACATATGGATATAACCCCATGTTCTTACTTGATCAAGTCTCCCAATCTAGCCTACCTAAGGGTCAACAAGTTGTAGAAAGGGCATAAGCTATTTGAGCAATGCCCTAGAAGGTAGTTGACCATTTGAATTGAACTACTTCTAAGCTCAAAAGGAAAGGCCAAGGAAGAAAAGCTAGAGAGTTCTAACTTGATGACTTAGTGTGGATTCACCTCAATAAGGACCAGTTCCTGAACTTAAGAAAGAACAAATTGTCCCAGCGAGCATATGGACCTTTTAAGGTGATCAAAAAGATCAAGCCCAATGCCTACAAGGTAGACTTGCCTAAAAAATATTAGGTCTTTGATATCTTCAACATGGCTAACCTTGACCCATATTTCCCTAATGATAAGCTACCTAAATCTGATCAAGATTTGATCCGAAATCTCAACCAGTCTAGACAGGATGATAGGAATCAAGGATCGATCACAAGATCCTAAGCCTGAGGACTTGCCTCACTAGTTGATCGAGATATCCAAATAGACCTAACCCTAGAAGAAGAGAAGTTCCTCTGAGCTGACCTTATCTATCATCTGAGATCCCCCAATCCGTTCACTATTTTGCAAGTAGAAGAAGAATAACCCACTAATGTTGCCGAGCCCAAATGGAGCCAATCACTAAACTTGTCTACTTCTAAGCTAACAAGTATTTAAGCTCAAGCTAACCTATTATCAAGCCGACCTTATTTGCTCAAGCTACCAAGTCCTTACTTCCAAAGCAAGTGCTTGCCCAACTTGTCGAGCTGCTAACCTGAAGTTAACCTAGCCAGCTCGGCTCTACTTAGCAACATGTGCTTATTTGGTCCACCTAATTAACAGAAGAATACATATCCCACCCTTTGACATCCAAACTATCCTTTACTAAGGATGTTTCTTTTCGTTTCTTTACTAATTTGTCCTTGAATAATGTATGCTTTTCCATTTCTAGTAAAAATCTTTTTAGTAATTTTTAATAACTTAGGACTTTGTCCTAATCGGGCCATATAAATACATGTATCTTGTACCAATTGCATCATCAAGAATACCTGAATACAAAACTTTTCCTTTGAGTTAAGTGTTTTCTACTTATTCTTTTTACTCTTATCTAGGCCAATTGAGTGTGGACTAGTGGTGACTGACCTCCAATTGCACTTGTACGTAATATTAAGTGTAGCTTGAGCTCATGTGAGACGTTGGTGCATCATATCCTACATTAGTGTACGAGAACCCCTATTCAAGACTTCGACCTCCATTCATTCTTCAAGCTATCTTAAGGTTAAGACTCATCCCCTTAGTTCATGTGATACCTTCAATTGTGTGTTCACCTACGGCCATTGCCCATATTAGAGCTTGCCAACATTAGGACATAGTCGTTCGGTGCTTTGGTGAATCAAACCCTCCTATAAGCTAACATAAACACTATTGAAGAGATCTAAGACCTTGCCTTAGCTCAATTGTCGCTTATCAGCACAGGTGATGGATTGTTGACTACCGGTCCTCTCACCAGCATACACCTCCAAGGCCTTCAGTCACTTACCTGAAGAATTCTCTCTCATTAGCCTGCTGAAGATGAGAAATAGTACACAATAAAATGGTGGTTAAACTCCATGAAAGCTTTAGGTGGGCACACCCTGCCCTGCTTTGACCCTTATGCCAACACCAACTTCTCCTTTTGCCAAGAACTTTTTGCCCAGTGATGAGGACTCGAGCCTTATACACTAAATCTTATTTAGCCTTTAGTTGCTAAAAGTTTTCTATCGAGTGCCAAAGCACTTTTCTTTCAACCTACCACTAATACTTACAACATTCCTTACTCGTCTTGGTAACCTGGTGCCACCACGTTATGATCCAACTCAACTGCTATGCCTAAAGATTCCTTTGTATAGGACCATTGACGAACTACCACATGTCATTTTTTCCATTTTTTTCATTTGTTCTATTTACCTTTTTTCGTATGTATTAAGAATCTTCTTTTTATGTATGCCTTTTTATAATTTTCTTTATTTGTAATGCTACCTTAAGGACTGACTATAAATAGTCCATTTTCCTTGTAGCCGGAATTATTTTACATTCCTTACACATTGAATATACTTGTTCTTACGAGACAAGCCTCTCTAAGTTTATTTTCTTACACTCTTATCTAATCTTACCGAGTAGCTCAGGATTAGTAGCAAGTGGACCTTAACATTAACTTATGTATCATATCAAGTGAAGTGTCAAGTCATGTTGTGTTCGTTAGTGAGTCATATCCTCTAAGCAATTTCTCATCAGCTACTATATTCCATTCATCAACCTACTCACTCTATTTTCTTTGATATTTTGAAAGACCCATTCGTTGCTCACCTCCTGCGGTAAGCCCTAATAATAACTGAGCTCATAAGTATATCATATAAACAGGGCTGGCAAATACTAAGATAAGATGGTCTAACTTAAAAGTTTAAGACCTAGTCTACTTCTAACTTTAAGTGACCAACTCATAAGAAGGGCTATGGAAACTAGTCCCCAACTAAGAAGACCTAATCCAAGTCAAAGAGAATCTAGGGAATGAAGCATACAAGTTAGAAAGGCTTAATGGAGAGCTCATCCTGCATATGTGGAACATCAATACCCTATGCCTATATTTCAATTAAAACTTTGTAAATGTGATTGTACCTTTTGAGAATTATTAATGAAAGTTCATTCCCTAAAGTTATTGTGTGTATTCTTTTACTTTCATTTCATTCTTAACTCGTGCCAACTTGTAATGGGTGAATGGATCCAAAAACTACTAAAGTGCTAAAAATGACTCTTAATTCACATGCCTCTTTAAACTTCAGTAGGTCAGAACACCACTAACCTAAACCCCATAAGGTAACCTCGGCAAAAGGGAACACCACTTACACAACCAAGAAACGCCCACAATGCTTACTAAAACACTACTAACTCGACCCCCATAGTGACCTAAGCTTCTAATAGCTAAATAGTCCAACTTAGAAGAGCAACCCCAACTCTTCCCCTGGCAAAGTGACCTAAGCTACCAACAACAGGACAATCCTTTAGAAGGGCAACCCTAGCTCTTCCTAAGTAAAACAACCTTAGCTACTGACAACTAAACGGTCTTACAAGACGAACAACACTAACTCTTCAACTAAGTTCATTGGTGAATAAAAATTTCTAAAAACTTGAAAGAAAGAAAGAAAAAACAAATATTAAATATCTATAGAACTAAATCTTTCACTACAAAATTCTAAGGTATTTATATGGATAAAGGCCAGCATACCAACCTAGTTGATACAAAGATTCTTTAGAATTAGAAAATTGAAGTACAACAAAAGCAAAAAAGGCAAAAGAAGAAAAGAAAGCAATGGCTCGATTACTTTAGATCAACCAACTCCAATAGTTTAGAGAAATCCAATGCACTAATTTACTTGAAGGGCTAATCCATCTGAACTAGTTAGACCTGAGCTAAGGAGGGAGCAGGAGGAGTCTACTCATCTATCTAGTAGAAGGGTCACCTTGACATTGATCTTTCTCGCGAATTCCACAAAGGGTGACCCCTTATGAAGCTATTGACGCTAAAGAGGATGTAGGAGCATCTTAAACTACCTCGATTAGAGGAGAGGTCGTCCCCTTCTTCGCCTTAGCTTCCCTTTCCTCCTAGTGAGTTGGACCATCTAGGAAGTCTAGGAAGCTGAAGTCTAGGCTAAGATGTTATTAGAGCACCATCTCTTAGATCCCTCAACCTACCTTATTGAGATATCCTTGCACTCATCAATCTACCACTAGATCATCAGAAACCTTTCCATGGCCTTGTCTTCAATAGTAAGGTGCATAACATCTCCCTTCTCAAGGCTAGTGATTAGATCCTTCATTTCACTAGCCTCAACTTAAAGATCTTTGATCTTTTACTCCAGCTTACCCTTTGATTGGCTAGCTCTAAAGAATATTTCTTAGCATTGGAGAACTCATCAACCTTCATAGGCAGATCAGTCGTTATCCTAGAGATTGACATGCTCAACTCTAAATTACATCGATTGAGTTCTACCTTGGCCTTCTACTCATCCTCCAATTTATAAGAGAGCTCGACCTCGACTTCCACTCTTCCTCCAATTGTTGCTTCAGAGCAACAATCTCCCTAATAGCCCTACTCTAGGCCTCCTTTCACCCTTACCTCTCCTTTTCAAGCTCAGCTGCCAACTTTGCTCTCTATACATAAGAACGACGAAGATGTTGGTTATTAGGATACATATGAGTGTGATTCTCCCCATAAGCTATGATGAAGACATGTAGCAATTATTTTAATAGAACAACTAAGGATAAAGTGACAAACAGTTACAACCATAAGCATGATTTGACAGACATGATAGCCATCATGTCACATTAATTGCACTTTGAAAACATATGCCAAGACAGAGATTTGAAAATGTTAGCTTTCTCAAGAAGTCTAATTATGGTCCCTTTAATTTCTTAACCTACCACAACATCTCCTTAGCACAATAGCTAGGGAAACCCTTATGCCCAACACAGATGGATTTATTCAGTTTGACTTTACTAGTGTATTACTCCTATATAAGATATCAAGAGAGGGGTGAATTGATATTTTTAGAAAATTTTTAAAATTTTTTTTATATAGATTGAAATTACCCCTCTTAATAACTTAATTTGGTGAACAGTAGTACTTCAATAATTCAACACACAAATAACATAACACGTAAGCAACTCAAAGTAAAAGAGATAAGGAGGAGAAAATTAGGCTCAAGATTTAAAGAGCTTCAAGCTTATTTCTACTACTCTCTTCCAACTCTACTGTTGGAGACCCGGTCTTCCTCACTAATACTATTCTACTTGATCCACTATATCAAAAACAAATAAAGAGAAGTTTACAAGTTTCTACCATACTTAGCCTTCATAACTCTTTACTCTACCTATCTATCCTCTCTATAGTCTAAGCTAATTACAAATCTACAAAGTACAATCAAATTTCTTTCCAACAACACTCAAACAATAAATAATGTTTACAAAACAAAAGTGAAAAGAATATTATTAATCTTTGATAGTTTGACATAGAAACAATATGATGATTGTTGAATATGCAGCTTTAGCTTAACTCTCTAATATAGTCTCTGAGAAGAGTTTTGTGCTTTTTCAGATGGTAATAGGTAGTGTCACAATTAGTGTATAATATTTTTTTCTTCTTAGAATTGTGTTGAATACTTTGAATCATCCCTTCTTTTTTATGTAAGTCCTTAAACGGCTAAATTGATGATTATATTTGCCTCAAGTTTATCCAATCCCAGCATTCAAAGATAACTCCTAGATATGTTGAGAAAAACTTGAAATTTGAATTTGCTCTTATCTCGATCATTTCTCTTTGAAGGATATACTTTGATCAACAACTCTAGATAATCTTGAATATTGAATACCCCTTAGTTTTCAAAATCAACTCCATCGTTATCCAATCTTAGATATTTTCTTGTTGTTTAAATATCTCCATAAATTAATTCTTAAAAATCTTCATGAATCTTAATTCTTTAGTAAAACGGGATTAAGTGTATTTCCCTAATACACCAAATTTAGTGAAGTTAACCCTTGTTTACTTTGAATTTGACATCTTATTATTATTATTATTATTATTATTATTATTATTATTATTATTATTATTCTAAGTCAACTATTTGAATAACCTTCTAAAGATGTCTTGGTTTATTTATTTCCAAAGCACTTTACCGATTATTCTTATTTGAGCTTCTAAAACATTCTCTAAATACTTTCCAGATTTGCTTCTTTCTTAAGTGATTCAAACCTTCTAAATAAGTTTCATTTTTTCAAGTGATTCAGACCTTCTAAATAAGTTTCTGAATGAAACTTAATTTACAATTTAAATAATTTGAAGAACCATCTAAATATATGTACACTTGTCAATACATTAGTATTCTTTTTATTTTTTTGTTATCATCAAAATTTATAAGAGATATCAGCATAGTATAACCTCAACTTGACTAAAGTGATTGCATGGTATCTCTTTAAGATCGCCTCTTTTGCTCCACACTCCCTACTGCTGAAGGAGGTTAATCCTCTTAATCTCCAACTCAACACCTAAGTACCCAGCTCAACTTGAGGCGCAATTAGCTTGGATCACTCTACTAAGGGTAGTGGTCTCTCCCCATATCAAACTTCTACTACACCACGTCAACTTCTTATTTGAAGATGTTAGCACGTCTCCCTAATACTCTTGATCCCCAAGCTAGCATGAACACTGCAGGTTCAACTCAACCATGTGCCTAAGGTACCTATCCATCCACTTTCTCTCCTTGCTGCCTCAAAAGTAATGAGATTGATAGGATATTTCAAACTTAGATCCCTAAGGCTCATGCCAACTTGCCTAGGCCCATGACCCAACCTGATTTGCTAATGCTCGACCTTATGTCTTCGTAGCCGACCTCAAAATAGGGCCACCAGATGGCTTACCTAATTACAACAGTCTATAATGACTAATAAATAGATGGATAAGGTTTAGAGAGCCAATCAACTATTGTAACCCTACAAATATGGAGTATATTGAACTCCACACTCCCACTACCCAAATTGTGCAGATGTGTTAAAGTGCTACTTGTGCTCTCTTATCTTTCGGCTACCCTCCTTTATAAATACCAACCAACATCCAAACGGTAAACCACTTATACTCTTTGTGCACTCATACTGCATTCAAGCTTTCTTGCACCTTTATACTCTACTTACACCCAAAGCACTGACTTAAGCATCAAAGTAGTTATGTTAAATAACATCACAACGCCTCTCAACGTGTATTATTATGCAAGCTCATTATGTAATACCTCACCATCTCGACCTGTTAACTTTTCAGTAGTTTATATCTTTTATAAAAAAATATATAATTATAAGTTTGGTCAAAGATATAAAATGATCTATACTAGTTAACATAAGATAATTTACAAAAATAATTTATATTCATTTACCATAATAAAATATATACATATGAATTAATAAAACCACATATAAGCATCAGAATTTCAAAATTACATCTCGATTTAGATATGCAATTATATAAATTAATAATGAATTAATTGAAAATTTTTATACTTAAGATATACTCTAAAAATTATGATTTATAACAATGTTCTTAGAATTAAGTTAAACACTCATAACTAGATAATAAAAATTAAAAATAAGCAATTATATAGCTTTGATATTTCAATTTAAACTCATTTATATGTAAGTTTCTTAAAATATTAAGTTTATTGGGTCTAATGGCTATAATGTAAAATTTCGTAATTTTAGATATAAATTATAATTAATCATTTAGAATCAACTACATAATCTTAATATTTAATATTAATGAGTAAAATTATATATAAGATCTATATGAATAAGTCTCAAATAATTAATAAAACCTATCTATATATATCATGTATTAAAGAAAAGTGTATTTAAGGTCTTATCTTATAATGCAAGACTAATAAAAAATTAGTTTCGAATAAGACTAAATAGTAATATAAGTCATCTAAAAGTTATAAGAAATAATCTTGTAAAGTCAAATGTAAAAAATAAGCCGAAATATAACAAATATAAATTATAACATAAAGTTTATCGGATATAATTTTAAGTAGAAATTTGAAACTAGATGTATAATAAAATGTTTAACTATTTTTGAAATATATTATGGAATTTTTATAAATGTTAAATCATAATAAAATTATACTTAAAGAGTCATATAAAATTAGACCAATGTGGAGTGATTATCCAATTGTAATCTGATTTACAGTTGTAAAGTTTCACTGCATGTAGCTTATTTATGGACATTTAGAGATAAGGTTACGACAAGGTTAGACCAACGTGGAGTGATTATCCAAACACAAACCCCTTTCAATAAAAATAACTGAAATAGTTTTTTCCCTATCTTTAATTGAACTAAGTGATAAGAGATAAGGTTACGACAAAGTTGAGAGCCATGGTTTGAAGATAGTCATGAGAGGAGAGTATTTTTCATTGCACAAGTTTCGGTTTGGTTTCGATTCATGAGTACGCGACATTAAACTCCTCAACTTAGATTAGAGTAGGTGCAATTTCTCTAATCTCACGGTGGATCTAATAACGTCCTGTAATGGAATTTACTTATACATACATTGTATCTAACTAACTTTGTTAAAAACCCAGTTTATAATGTATTGAATGCATACTTCTGTTTCTATCCTACTTATTAAGAAAATTGTTGCTTATCTCCTATAGTTTGTCTACATGTTCACAATAGAACTACAAATACCACACTAAAACCAAAACTTTAGCAAATGAGATTGAGGAGTGAGGATCGAGAAGAATTCAACTGAATTTCGTTTTTATTATTGACATTTTCTATCTGCTAAGGAAACTACCTGCATCTTCTCAAGGGGCTTGCTAGTTTTCAATCTTTTTATCTGCATATTGAATAATGTATACCTATGGGTTTTACATGTACTCTTTTAAAAAGTCAAATTATCAATTTGCTTATTAGTTATTTACAAAAATTATTTCACAGGTTTCTATCAAACAATTATTAAATTGAATGCTTCAAGCAGTAGAGTTGAGTTTTTATTGTGTGAATTAGATTTATGATAGTAACTGTAAGGTCAGTTTCTATATCAAGATGGTTCACACAGCGGAATTTTTACAACATTTTCTTTTCAAAACGTGACATATTACGTAAGTGCAAAGCCCATATCCATTATACTCTACCAATAGTCTTATTAATAATAGTATGGACCTTCAGGACAACCTTAAAATCAATAAAAAAAAAAAAATTTCTCTACTACCCCTAATTTCTAGAGAAGTGAACTATTAAAAAACTTTTCTATACTATTATGGATAGCATTGTAACTTCCATTTATCTTCAAGAACTGTACTTTAATTTAGGAAATAATATTTTGTAACTTATCATCAGAAATTATAGTTAATAGTTATATTATAATTTATTCCTTTCCGCATTGATCATGTATTGCAAGATTCGAATAAGAAATTTTCCTCCTTTGCAGTTTTTCTCGCTTTACTTAACATTACTTAATATTTTAATATTAAAGTAATATCACGCTCGTGCGATCCAAATCAATTATTTTGAAATAAAATAAATTTTGTATCGAAAATAAGAATGAATTATTCACACATCACTACATGTAACGTACACATAAGGTATTATAATAATGTGAAGAAAAAAATAGAAATAAGAGAGATGGTGAAAAATTATTTATATTAATTTACGAAAATATAAAAAATAAATTTAAAAGAAAAACTAAAGAAACGATTCAAAAGTCATCAAATCTAACTCTTAAACCACCGATAAGGCCAGGCTTGATTCACCTAACTGCCCGCTTATGAATTGATGGTTTAAGACCGACTCGGCTCAATGCACAATAAGTGTGAATGTTCTGGCCCAAGAGCTCCACCTAGAGTTCCTTCTCCTTTAGCGAGGCACAGAGATTGTCTAAGCACGCCCAGTTTTTTATCTTTTTAATATATATAGTGATATATGTATATAAATGAAAAAATCTTAAATAGCTTTTATAAAGAGACTCAACGATTAAATGTTGAATTCCTTATTAAAAACGAATTCATTAACACCTAGAAACCGAAATGGATTCTTTAGCAACCTGAAATGGATTCTTTAGAATTAAAGATGGCGCAACCTCATTTTCTAGTTCAGGAACATGTATGTGAATGCTCGAAATGCGATGATGTTTTCCCTGATAGAGAACCAACGTAGAACTAATATATGCTCGCCTTTGAAAAGTTTCGTACAAATGATCGTGTAGTCACTATGAGTTACTCTGAAATGATTAAAATAACATTCACATTTTGCTTAATTTTCCAATATCAAAGAACTTGCTTCACATTGATACAATTATCTACCCATCATTTGAACCAATATGTACAATACAAGTGTTCTTGATGATTTTCCAGAGACAACTAGTTAACCTTTAACACCTTCCACTAACAAAATCAATAAAAATTTCAAAAGAAAATGAGAAATAATAATAATAAATGAACATGGCCTCTTTTCACGAATTACATTTCCCTTTCAGAATACTAAGAGGTAATAAACACTTGAAGAGCACCTTTGCTTGCAGGTGTAACTCTCCGATCCTGATGAGCCAAAAACAAAGCATAACTCCATCTCTCCATGGCCTGATCAAGTAAAGGGCTTGGAAACATTCGCGCTAAAGCAGCAGAGACAGAATACATCATGTACTCAATCTCCTGCCAGGATGATAAGGAGATGCTGAGCCCAAGGACCCAGGCAACGGCCTCCTCACAAATGGATGATTTAAAAGCTGAGCAGCAGTTGGCCGATCATCTGGATTAACTTGTACACATTTAAGAATGAAATCCCTTGCATCGTTAGAGATAGTCCCAGGAACTGGGGGTGGTTCACCCTTTCCAATCCTCCATAATGCCTGCATCTGTTGAATCAAGTGATTGGAGTAAAAACAATCAGAACACGTAGCCATTTAGAGGTAAACATAAAACTGAACCAAACTTAAATGAAAATGAAGCCTAACTATGGATTTTCTTTTTCTTTAAACCTTTGGTTCAGAAATCCTCCCAAACCAAACTGAAAATTGACAATTGGTTCAAAAGGTGAACCCAAACATCTAAAAGAGCATATTATTTTTCCTCTATAAATAGAGAATCAACACAATAAATTGTAATATAAAAGCTATGTGAATAACATAATTAAACATGATCCACCATGACTTCATGTAAAGACATGCATCATGAAAAGATACATATAAAATGATGTGAATCCATAAAACCGGCCCTTTATAATATGAACAAAGCCTGAGAATTGTTCTTGATGATGTCTTCTACGAATACATGCACATTGGTTAGGCCTTAAACTAGTTCATCATTTATATGGTAGGACATTCAGCATCTACTTCACGCTTAGATTCCATGATCAAATAAAGCGCATATTCAAGCAAATGTCAAAAAAATTCTGCCTATAACAAGAACTTGGTCTTCAAATATTAGAATGATAAAAAAGGAAAGTGCAATTGAGGAACATACGCATTCCAATGGAGCATAGGGAAACTGGCCAGTCAGCATCTCCAAAACAGTACAACCAAGACTCCAAATGTCAGCTGGAAACCCATAGCCATGGTTTTTGGCCCTCACAACCTACAATTAGCAGAACAGATCAGGAACTTTTACTGAAAATGGTTCCAACACCAGATAACAGTCAACAGTAACACCTGCTTTTAAGAACGGATCCAGTTAAAACACTTGTTAAAAATCTGAAAAAGAATCTTTACATTTTTCAACTCTAAAGAAAAGGCAAGTGCATAGAAAGATGAGTTTTTTATATAGCATTTCAATAAGTACCAAGGCACTAAATTAACATTTTCTTTTTTAAAAAAGGGATAAATTGCAATATTTGCTTTGTGTACATTTATCCCTCTTTGAAATTTATTATATATTAAAAAAAAAAAAGGTATTTGGACACTGACACAACTATTTTGCCTTTGGTTTGATGCTTTTTTTAAATAAAATTACCATTTCATCCAAGCTCAAAATAGTAAAATAGGATTTCAAAGTACATTTGTCAAAGATTTAAAGTTCTAAAAGCTCAGTCTTAAAGATATCGGGGATAAGTTACATGCGAAATAAATATGGGTGTATTTGCAACTTGACCTCAAAGAAATAACATGCATATGTGCAGTAAGCTGTCCAGAATTTGAGATATGATAACAAGCATTATATCGAACAGAGTAGGGGCATCAATTCGTAATAAAACAAATCGAAAGTTAAGAAAAATAAAAAATTTTCACATGCAGCATATATAGAGTACAAGAAAAATTCAAAACTTTAGACACCAAAGGAAGGCGATCAGGCTATATTTTTCTTTGAAATTTCCACAATCATATAGCAATACAATGACACTGCTCATATTTGTTCATGAAATTAAGATTAAAACTAATCATAAACATAAAAGAATTGTTAAGCTGAAGTCATGTTGATATCATCGCTTCAAAGACTATAACTGTGGATCACTACACAAAAACTTTCTATCAGGAAAGGGATAAGCAAGGGCCAATCTTCCACAGACCAAATTCCCTGTAAGTAGTTTTGGCACCACATTATGTTACAAGTCAGTGTTATACATCCATGGGCTAAAAAAGTTATAGAGACATTTATAACAAGTTAGGAAAATGTATAGCAAGGACTTGGTAGACAAACTTATGACATTGAAGCTTGATCCTCTTAATATATATTATATATTATCTAATTTCATCATGTAACGAACAGAAGCAAAATTTGTTTATTAGAAGTCTAAAGGCTTCTATTTTACCTAAAATGAGGTATAACCACATCTTTCCATGAGTTCCCATGCATCTCTAGGTTAACCACATCAACAATTATCATTTAATATGAATGGGAACTTAATGATTGGAATATATATACAATCCAAAAACTCATATTTTTAATTTTCCCAACAACATGAAACAGCATTCAATGATAATCTTTAATTTAAAAAAAAAAATAACACCATAATATTGGGTTTGGGGGTGTGAAAGGAGGGGAAAAAAAATAAAGAGACAGACAAATGGCCTATATTCAATTTAACTTTTAAAACTAGGGGGAAAAATGAAAAAGAAAGACAGACAAAAGGCTTATATTAAATTTAACTTTCGAAATTACTAAAGCTCCTTAGCATGGCCAGTATTTCGAGAGAAAACAGTCAACTAAGAAAGCTCCACATCATGGTCTAATAACAAGAAAGAATTTGATTGAGCTATCATTCAAAACTTGATTCAAAAAATCCTATCCCAGTAAGCAGATACTCCAGTAATTTCATAATCAAGAGAATATCCAATATTCCTCACAAGTCACAGGTACAAACATTGAACAATAATTTAACAACAGCAGATGAAAACAGTGTACTCATCTGGCACAGATTTCTCAAATATCATGGCTTATTTGTTGAAAAATAGCTAAAAGTATATTAAAATAAATAGAATAGATTGTAAACCTCAGGTGCCATCCAGAATGCAGTCCCTTGGCATGATTTGACATCATTTAGTTTAGTTGCCTAGAAAAAAATTGGTTGAACAAAATCAGTCACAGCAATTAGAACAAATATCAAGAGGCAACAGAACACATGGAAGAAATTTAGATGACCTTTGCCAACCCAAAATCTGCAAGTTTCACGGACCCATTAGTATCAACCAATAAATTTGCGCATTTGATGTCCCTAAAGTAAAATAAAAGAAGTATAAGAAAATTCCTTAGGTAAGAAACACACCCACTGGCAATATATGTTTTCCTTTTAGGCGCCAGAAAAGGGTTAAGGAAATATATCCAATTATGCATTGGAAAGGTTAAACTAAAGTGGTCACGTATAGACAATTTATGAAGAATAGATAGCAAATTGCATAAATGGAAAATCATAATCAGGCATTAGATGAACAAAAGGGATTAGAAATTGAGGATCATGTCTCACCGATGAATCACATTTCGATTGTGAAGATACTTCAAACCATGCAAAATTTGTCTTGTATATGCAGACACTTGGGAGTCTCGAAGGTGATATCTTTGATATAGGTTTAATAGAGAGCCTTTAGTAACCAGCTCGAGAAAAATATATAACTTTGTATTATCCTGCACGATCATCATGGATATATATCAAAATGGTTGAGAAGCATTCTTACCAAGATAAAAGTAAATAGGGGAAAGAGAAAGGATCTATCGCCAACATAAAGATTTTTTACATATAAAAAGGTGTCAGACGTCTCATGAAAAATTACAAAAAAAGGACCTCTTATATGTGAGATCCAATCCCAACCCTGACAGGGAAATCTTTCACTAGAGAAGAGCAACAATAATGTTAACTGCTATCATAGTGCAGTTAACATGCTAAAATTGCGAGAAAAACAGAGAAAGCATGTTTATACTAAATTTTATTTAACCCTCAGCAACATCCCAAAAACCAGAACAAATACATGTTATCATTTAAATATACAAGTTGCAGAAAAATCAAAATTTGATAATATGAAGAATAAAAATTGAGCATGTAATTTATTTATTTGGGTAAGAATTGAGCATGTAATTTGGATTTGAGGAAGTCAAAAGTTCTAGAGGACCAATGAACATCCAAGAGAATAACCAGTAAACTGGGGTAGAAAACCTTGAATTTGACAATGATTGCTTCTTCATTGAATGTAAGGGCAAAAGATTTTTCTTTCTTAACCCGAAGGTAAATTGCACATATCTTGCCAGTCACCACATCAAAAGAGCATGTAAATATTTATCCAATGCCTCATTTATTAAACTCGTAAAGTCATTAAGTTTATTAACACTAGTTAAAAAGAAAGAAAAACTTTCTTAGGTAGAAAGAAAAATTTAAAAAAAAAAACCTAAACAAAACTTGAAGATATACAGACACATCATACTACAATTCACAATAAGGTGCCTTTTTTATGCATGAACAAGTTGCTATCACTCAAGTTCCAGTATGATATGTCCCTACTCAACATCAACATGCCCACATCCTCACCAAGAACTTATTCCTTGATTGATATTGCAATTTCATGCTAACACTAGCATCATGAGACTAAGAGCACGTACTAGTGTGTATTTTGTATATTATAAGGGCAGGGTAATCTTTTTACATATCTTAGGGATACGCACCCTAATTACTTTTATATGTAGTCTTTTTATACAGTTAATGAAGCTTAAGCTCATATTTATAGCCTTTGGCAGTTCTCTTGATAGAGTGCCTAAATAAGCAAATATCATAGCAAGCACAAGATCGATTAAATTGTCTTTAGGTACATAATCTGCTTAAATAGAAGTTATGGATCCCTCTTTACTAGAGTAATTCTTTCTTGTAAAGATCCCATAATCCCATTTCGGTACTATGAGTGGGTTGATAACCCACAGCAGAAGACATTCTACCCAATATGGCCGATGCTTTAGATACAATTTTAACTTCACAAGAACAAAAGATCCTTCTGGAAGATTATAAGTCAATATTATATCCATGTACCCCATGGATATGATTGACTCTCCATGTAAAAATCCCTAAATAATGAAATAATCCTCAAATGAAGCATCTTTCACCAAGGGACAAAATATGGAGAAATGTGATTTGTGCAAATGGATTACAAAATCTCTACTTAGGAAAACAACTTTTTTAGTGATATAATAAATGGTAGAAATCTAAATAGAAGCAGTGACATCATTTCTTGATTTTCATTTTATTTAAAGATGACACGCTTGGTAAAAATAAAGATGGGACAATGACAAAGTCACCAAGCCCAGGGGAAGCAGGGACTGATTTTATTTAATAAAAAGTAGATGCAAACCTTTATTTGATGAAATTAAGGCTCGAAGACATGCACACTGCAGCAAAGTACTCCTTACAAAGAGTTTACAGCTCCTTTCTCTCTCTTTAATAAAGAAATACAAAATAACCAGATGACTCCCATTTTTAACCAGCCAATATATATACTCATATTCTTCTATTTTATTTCCGACATAGCAACACCTTATTGGGCATGAATCTTGCTTCTTGACTAGCTGTATATACTAATACCACTACAAATGCTACAGATAACCATATCTAGTACCTAACAATGCCACCTCTTAAAATTCACCTTGTGTTTAAGGCGAGCAATTGAAATTTTCAAGTGACAACTTCAGCTAGTTGTCTTACAACTTAGATGGGCAACTTGCACTGAGAATGAAAAATTAGAAATTACAACAGTAACAAACCTCCCCCATCAAAGCCAACTAATAGCCGAAACTATGAACGTCCAACTTGTCTTCCTTATACCCTTAGTCTCCAACACCCATAGCAGCCAAATTTAACACCTTTGACTTGGGAATACAACCAATTGCAAAAGGAATCGCATCCGCAATCAACTCTATGCCATGGTTTGTGACTACTTCAACACCATTTTCTACTTTAATCAACTCATCTGTGGATGCAAATTAATTTCTCTGCCTTCAATATTTCTTGCAATAATAGATCTCATTTCAGCATCAGTACCTCTTAAGGTAAGTTCCTTTTTCAAGAACAGAACAATGATTGCAACTGTTCCCACTAATTTTTCTGACATCACACCCTCAGAAGCAAACTCCATAGCTTTCTTTTTTGTTCTCAAATTTGAGTGATTCATAATGCCAATGATAGTAGACAAGCTTTGTCCCAAGCTTTCTTGCCAATATCCTCTTCATCTCAATTGGTCAAATTTATGGATTCATCAGGTTGCTTGACCAATACTTATTGAAAAGACAAGGAATAGAAGAAATTGGTCTTTGCATTTGGGTATTCGATCTATCACTCATCATTTTCTTATGAAAAGGATCAAAAATTATGGAATTAGGTCACACGCCATAACTAGAACTCGACATATCAAGAGCAAAATAATTGGAAATAGGTATGTTCAATTTCTGGTCAAGCAATTTCTCCATGTGAGTCCCACCAAAAGCAACACAGTCCATGGTCTCTCTTTTTATGCTCCCCCAATTGTTCCTTCAACAACCCCTCCATAATTAGCTTCAATTCGTCAAGGACCATAAGTTGGTCCTCCATGTTCGAAATTTGTTGACAAAGCTTGTCAATAAATTGTTAATGGCCATGGTAAAAACCTCAAAACTCCTTCATGACTTCAAATGACGTCTTCTCCATTGAATTCACTCAGCTCTTTAAACAGGTCATGGTTCATGCTCTCTCTTTGATCCAGAACTCTCTCTCTCTCTCTCTCTCCCCATTTTGATCTGGTTTGAATCCAATAGTCACCCTTTTTTCCTTTTGAATCCAGTTGTTACTCTCTCTCTTTCTCTCTCAAAGTTACAAAAATTTCCCCTCTGTCTCTCCAGCAATGATCTGATAGTACCTCTTTTTTTCTCTCAATCTCTGTTGAATACACAGCAATATATCTTTTTGTACTTTTTTTTCCCTTCCTCTCTCCTCCTTTTAATCCAGCAGTACCTCTTCTTGTCATTCATTCTTCATTGAATGCCCAATAATTTATTTTCTCCTATTTTTTCCTTTCTCCCTCCGCCTTCCAATCCAACAAGTTAGACCAATTTATAGAAAACAAGGGATCAAAGACTATTTCTTTTTCTTTTTTTCAAAAAATAGGTTATACAAACCCTAATTTTGATGAAATGAGGGCCCAAAGACATGCATAACCGGAGAAAAATTCTCCTTACACAAAGCTCATAGCTCCTACTCTCTCAGTAATTGAGAAAATACAAAATGACTAGAAGATTCTCACTATCAACCAACTTTTATATATACTCATATTTTTCCATTTTTATTTGCCACACAGCAACACCGTAACAAACATGACTCTTACTCCTTTGACAAACTATATATGTACTAATGCTACTACACAAATACTACTACTAAATTTACTTATTACCTAATATGAAGAGTTGCATCCCTTTAGGTGGATGTACAGAATGGTGAAAGCCTCTATTTTCTAACCTTTTCTTAATCAACGAATATTACTATCTCTTAATTGGTTCTTCCTATTTGGTTGAATAAGAAAAGAGGGTGGAATCCCATATTTGGTATTTAAACAACACCATATGTACACTGATGGTGAAGTTTGTTTTAGGGGGAGGCTCTTCATAAAGATAATGCCAAGATTGGTATATAAAACTTGCATGGAAAACTGCACACAACAGAAACAGTTTTTCACACAAATCATGGACAACAGTAAGACAGCAAGTTACACGTTAAAAAGATAATCCTAAGAAATCAAACCATGATAACAAGGCTAGCGTCTCAAAATGCTAAATGGCAAATTTTGTTAATTGAGGTTCAACATGGAGATTCCAATGAGCTGTTGGAAGCATGATATAGATTTACAGGATAAGCAATGAAAGAGTACCTTAGCAGTGCCATAATATTGAACTATGTTTTCATGTTCGAACTGACTTAAAAGAGCAATCTCCTGGAAAGATAGAAACTGAATGAGAACAAGGGAATCCCATAATAAACATATTACAGAGAAGCAAGCTCTATTTGAACCACTGGAATAAAACATGTACAAGAAATTTGTCCTTCTACATTGTTACAGTGAATAAATTTGACCAACCTGCTCCAACTGCAAAATACTTTGCCTTCCCATAGTTCCTTGGTCAAGCAAGGAGACTTCCTTCACAGCAAAAAAGAATCCATCTCTGTAAAATAGAGAGTAATGAAGACATTGATAAGGGAATAATTACATAAATTTAGGAAATGGAGATGCAGAAAGCAGATCATCAAAAGGTTACAATCAAACCTTTCAGTAAATTTAATGAGCAAATAGAAGGAAAGGATTTAACTCCCCCAGATTAACAACCTTTGTCTTGCACAGAAACAAATGATGCTTACCAAGAAAACAAGGAAACACTGCAGATGTAGGAGTTAGTCAAAACAGTTAGGCTTGGGGTAAACTGTTGGTTGAGCTGGAAGAGTTATTTACATAGTAACAAGACTCTTCTTTATAAGGTAGATATGGATTGCACTTCACAAGCCTTGGTAAATACTTATGCACATGGGAGTAAGATCTAGTCACAAGTGACATATGTAAACTAAAGACTCAAGGCTTACTAATATTACTAATATTGAGGGCTTGTTAAAGAAAATCATTTATGGTTATCAAAATCGTAATTTTACTATACATTTAAATGTATAAAATCGATAAAATTACATAAAACTGGTGAAATCGTAAATTTGTAAAATTGTATATGAAAGTTCTTAATTTTTACTAAAAGCCTGCACATAAATAATTTTACATCCATTTTCACTAAAAAAAAAATATTATAAACTTATAAAATTGTATTTTTTCCTTACGATTTTAACAACTATTGAACTATGATTAACAAGTTATACTAACTGATCATAATTCTTTGTTGCTTGTGTTGTCTAGCAATGCAAAGATATAATATATATATATACATATATATATGCATATGTATATATATAAGGTCTAGTCTCCAACTCCTAAAATAAGAAGATTCTCTCCTAAAAATAGACACTAATAATTACTCTAAATAGAAGATAATGAATTCCTTTAACATAAAAAGAAGAATCAAGATATCTCCCTAATTTTACTTTGAAATCTCACCAAATGCATCCTTAAAATTTCTCCATATCTTACCAAATTTACCCTACACTCCAGAAACCCAAAAAAACAACCTTCACCTGAAATTATTCCTGTAATGAGCTTTTTGGGTAAGAATATTCCAGTAACAAGTCACTAAAGTAAAAAATAGCTAAATATATGGTTTATAACAAAAATAGCATGTGTATGACATTTGATCATGAAGAAGCTTCTAGTTTTCTCACACTTATTCATAAAGGGTTCCTACATCTGATATTTTTAGAGACACTTTATGAAGAACTCAACATGCCAGACAAAAGGCTCTGGAAAGGTTTAAAGGCCATTACTTCTATCCTTCGTGTATGATTCCAGTGCAATTTCAAGACTCTTTCCAGGTCAAAAATTTTGATAGTCATATCAAAGGTCTTCATTAACAGGAGGAGAATGCTAGTGCTTATTTACCCCAATAAGCCCAGAAAAAAAAGGGGACAAATTGGCTTCACAAAGTTCTTGGCAAGTGTGTTTTAAGTGAGTCCCTTTTTCTTTATTTTTTAAAAAACCAAAAATGTTACTGCTTTTTTCTATCAGCAAAAGTTACTGATTTTTTGTTTGAATACTTTGTGATTTTTTGTTGGAGTTGTGGACACATATCACCTTTTAACACAAACACAACAAGATTACCAAAAGGAATTTCACAGTCCATCTTAAAAAGCTTGAGGACTCAAATAGAAAAACAAATGTTCAAGCCCTCCAACAAAACAGGTTGCAAGAAAAAGTAGGTAAGAAATATTATGGAAATTTTAAAATCTTTTTCAAAAGCTACCCATGCACTCCTCAAAATCAGCATCTCTCAATCTGTGCAAACTAAGATCCCCAAATGGAAGAGAGACTATTTTTATCATGACCGTTTACACTTAAATCAAGCCGAATATTATGCCAAGTACTATGATAGAAAACAGGCTTTCCTTTTAAACCCTTACTCAGCATAATTTTATATAGAAATTCAAGCTATATTTTCCCACCCACTCCTTGTCCATGAAGGGCTTTGTACTAGGTAAGACCTGTATAAGCCGCTAGACTTTTCATTTGAAAAGTTATGAGCTTCCAGATTACCCAAAAACAAAACAAAAGAATACTTTGATCTTCCACATTATTCATTTCTTATCTGTCATACCTTGACGGTATATTGAGCACTACTATGGACCATGGAGAAACTTGGTTATCTAGTCTAAAAATTGCAGTTAGTTCTAGATTATTGATCTAGGTTTGGGGCCAAGAAAGTATTAGGCAATGGAAATTTTTCAGCTTTCCTAATTTGTGGTTTACCTAGTGACTTGTACTCTTCTCCAATTAGGTGTTGAATTGCATCAAGACACGGACAAATTTCACTTTACAATTTTTTTTTCTACTTTTCAGTTTTAGCTAATTTCCTACTACAATTTGATTTTCTAGTTTTGCTCTCCTATTAAAGCAAGGTTGTTAGTTCAACTAGTTTCCCATTTCTAGTTTCTAATTTTATTAGTTTCATACTTTTAGATTGTTTATTTATATGTTCACTTTAGGGTATGCAGGTTGTGTTGTATTGTTCTATCACCATATAGTCCCTTGGAATTTAGTTTAACAAAATCTGTCTGCTTTTGTTTCATATGTGCAATTAATGCCTCCATTTCAGGCACTACTTTCTTGTCTAGGAGTTCTGTATATATAAGTCCAGCGACTGTAATGAGGATAAAATGTTACATGGATTAACCATAACATCAATTAATACAAATCAACTTACAATATGTTGGAAAATGATGTTTAACACAAAAAATTCTACAGCATTCCAGAAGCTTGAGCTTTTTAGATAAGTCAGTTGAACATAGATTTGAATGACAGTATGACACATCCAGAGTTCAAATCAATTACCATGATTTCACCAGCAATTAATTTTCCACTTGACATGCTTTAATCAATGTCTCAACATATTACGCACAATAAGTGATTTAAGGTGTTAAAGTTTATAGTGTTAAGGGGAAAAAAAAAACCCATCTATAAGCTTAAAGTTTTACATAAATTTCTAGTTAGTTAATCTAAATTGACACAGAACCATAAGCAACATCTACCAGAAGTTTTTACGAATGAGAATGCTGCGTCAGGTAATAATCATTTGGTCAATCCATTTGGGTCTCTATCTTCAAGCCTCTTCACTAGTTAGCTAACAACAATAAAATCCAGATGACTCTCCTCCGGCACTAATATATTGGCACATTTATATCGTCTGAGTCATCTCTAATCGAGCCTTCAATATGCTAAAGTAACCCACTTAAATTAATCAATCTAGAATAGTCTAATTACAGTGATTTAATCCAATGTGCAAAAGAACTTCCGTTTTCTAAAGTAAATCAACCGATTGAAAAAGGCACACTGGATAATCCAGTCAATACTTACTCGGCAATTCCCTCGTATACCGATCCGAACGACCCACGCCCCAAAAGTTCACCCTTATCCCAATACGCGATATTCCAACAAATTCTCCCATTAGGCGAAGTATTCGATGTGGGCTCTGTGGTAGAACTCGAAGAATCATCATCATTCGAGGTAGTGAACGAACAGGATGTCGATAACAGCGCAGTCTCCCCTATCCTCACTCCTTTGTCTTCCTTTAAATTCATTCCATTAAGTCCTTCTTCCTCCACTTCTTCACAACTAATAAACCCACCATGAGCAACGTCACCGGGCCCCTTCTCAACAGGACCAAAATCCTTAAAAAGATCCCAAGTAGAACACGAGGGATCTATCTGCGGAAGCCTCATTGAAGGTGGCGGCTTTAAACCTGGAGGCCGGATTCCTTTTATCCCATTTCCAGCACGTTCTCTACCTTTGCTTTCAGAGTAAAATTGAGTCAACTCTAGGAAATGATTCTGAGTCGGCTCATTCCCCTCCGCATCAACAGCAACACTCTCCCCAACCCTAGATTCTACCTTTTCCACCGTATGTTTATGCCTTATCAACTCAGTACTATCACTAATATCATATCCAACTTTATCTACCACGTTTTCTTCCTCTATGTTCTCCAACGGGCTCGAGTCATTCCGAGTAGACTCAGTCGCCAACGCATCACAGCCAACGCACTCCCTAAACTTAATTTCCAGCTTATCCACCGAGTTTCCGTCCTCTATTACTCTGGAGCCGCCAGAGTCTTCCCGAGTCAACTCAGTCAAACCTAAAACCTCTTTTACTTCATTCTTTTCTTGCACCTCTTCTTTCGGGCTATCGAATCGATTCAGCCTCGACGACCTAGGCAAAAGATCCGAAGCGGACCGCATATTTCTTGCCTCCCACGCGGCAGCCGGAATCGCAAAATCCTCAATCCCGCTAAAACCTAGGCTCCTACAGATCCGATCGAACTCGCCATCATTTCCTTCAATCCTGAAGCTCGTCTTCTCCAATATATCAAGCGACCGCGTATGAAGAGACCGCGAAGCCAAAACAGAACCGGAAGCCGACGACGAGTCATCCAGTGAACAAGACGACGCCGATGAGGACGCATCGTAATCGAAATTCTTCATCGCATTACGGCGGTCAAGTCGAGGTCGAGGTTTACTTCCACGGCTCGAATTAGAACCTGAAGAACCGAGGGATTTGGAGGTTTTAAATGTGAAGAGAGGCATCTCATGAGTGCAGAGATAGATCCATGTAACAGTGGAAGTAGCTAGGGTTTTGTGTAAACAAAAGTCGCGAGGAAAAAGGAAAAGCGAAAGATAAAGACGGAACCAGGAAAAATCGCTAAGTGTAGATGGTGATGATTCTGTTTGTTTGCTGGTTTGTTTGTTTGTTTGCGATGGATTGTTTGTTTCTCGAGAAAAGGCAAATGGAAGATTAAAATTGCGGGAGGGAAAATGTTATGGTGGGCGAGGAAATGGAAATGAATTGCATTTCTGACTCGGAGGGGAGCAGAGAAGGAGATGATGAGAAAAGTAAAACGCGGTGCCACGTGGAATGTTTAGAGTTCAAACATGGGACTTGTCAGGATCGGATATTGATTATAGTTTTATTTATTTATTTGAGGGTTGTGGAAGCAAAAATGGTATGTATCACTAGTGGAAGACCTCTGTCAGCGTGAAAATGTAGTTAGTACGGCTACGGTACCGTATGCAGGCCGCCCGGCCTGAAATTCCTAACCTCCTCCTTGTGATTTCTCTGGACAACGTAGTCTTGTCCAAGACTTTCATGGATCTTTAGATGCCATCTAAGCAATTTAAGCATGTTAAATTAGTTAATATCTGGATCTCATTCAGTTTATTGTAAGTTGCTGGAGAAAGTAATTAAATTTCTTTTTCCATATTATATGGACAATCTATATCATATGATAGGATCCAAGTTTAAGTATACTAAAACATTAAACTTTTAAATAATTAAAATAAAGAATTAATAATGAGCTATGTGATATAAATAGAAGATTCAATCATAGCACCGTTATAATTCCATTAATTAGATCTTATGTGATATGTTTTGCTCATAAAACAATTTTGAAATGGCTTCTAACGAAACAAAATTTTGTAGCATACCATAAAATCCATTAGTCATGCCATTTTATTATCATTTCAAAGATACTATGATTAATTTATGAGATTTTGTTGTAAAATATATACGAAAATAAAAGTATACTTATATAATAAATACTTTCCTTTTATTAGCAATGTTCATAAATACATTAATATGTATCTTGACTCATTTAATGTTCATAAATCTAACGCCTTCATGAGAGATCCTTAACTAAGCCTTTAAATGAAGATGGTCTAATAGAAGGAATGATGCACCTGGATGTATATGTCCCAAAACATGAAAGAGTAAAGTTTATTAAAATTAAGTGCAAAATGATTCATAAAGTTATTGTAGTAAATAGAATGCTGAATCAATCAAGTTCGATTTTTCCATCCCTTAATGTAATATGATAATTGACCCCAAAAAAGTATAAAATGACTACATAATTTAATTAAACAAACTATTTACGAGATTTGTATGGATTCTTCAATGAATAGGCTTTTTTTTTTTTTGTTTTATTGGAAGACATGATTATCATTAAAAAATGCCGTGTACTCTCATCAATTTGAACTCAATTTCTTCTATTTTGGCAATTTAGAAGATGGTTACATTTGTACAAAATTAGATAAGTGGTATTTGTTTAATAATATAGATAAGGAAAATATAAATAAAGAATCCATTGTAATACCTAAAAGAGAATTAGCTTTCTTAACACAATAGCTTTATTATTATTATTATTTGGGCTAACTCTTATTACAATAGCTAATAGTAAATGTTTTTGCATTAAAAAGAATCTCTTAATCATGCAATTACAAAACCAAAAGGCTATTTAAGAGGTAGTCATAAATTTTTCATATCTAAAATGACATTTAGTCGCTGAAAATGGTATAAAATATTTATTTACCATATTTTCTCTCTCATGTAACTTTTTCATCCTTTTCTCCTCTACTCTCAAACCTACTTTCTGATCTTTATTTTTTCCAACTTAGGTGTACTCCACAATTTTCTCTTTCGAAACAATGTTGGAATCTTATGAAAATCAAAGCACAGAACTTAATATTAGATTTAAAGTAATCTTATCTATTTAGTACAGTGTGTTTTAGGTTTTAATACTCGAAATCAAACACAATTCAATGGATCTATTTAAGATTAGACTAAGGTAAGTTTAGATTAATGAGACAAAACAAAACTTAACTTTAAGTTTAAAAATGACCTTGTTTGTTTGACATGGTATGCTTTTAGGTTTTGAATCATGAAATGCACGTGATTTAGTATGTCTATTTTTCAAATAGCTAAGTACAAGAGTTAGAGTAAAAAAGAGTATGACTTACAAGCATCTATATAAATGGTATTTTCACTTTTAGTAATCTATCTACAGTTTATCTTCTTTTCTTAATGTTATAATTACCCTCTTGATTCTCTAGTCAAGTTTTATATGATTTTGCTTTGCAATGACAATTATTTCTTTAAATGGGGGAATGAAATTCTAATTACTAGGGAATATAATAGAAGTGTAATAAATGGTGAATGTATATTATGGTATTTAGTTAAGTATAATTGAATTACTATTATATTGTTCACTAATGGTATTTAAGAGGGAATAAGACATAAATTAGAAAAGAGAATACCTAAAATACTCTCATTTGAATGAAAAATAAAACGAATTGAAGTAACATGAAATGGATAGGAAAAAAAAGCATCATTATCTTCTCATTCTTAAGATGGGAATGTGAAACCCTAACCCTAATCTCAAAAGAATTGCCCATTTGAAACCTTAACCCTAAATGGAGAAGAAATCAAGGGAAAACAGCACTAAGATCACTACAACGAAGAAGGGGTTGTCGAATGGGTGAGTTCACCTTCCTCTTCATCATTATGTTCCTCATCTTTACGAAGGTTGAGTTTGTTGGAGAAGTGGTGGGAGTTGCCAAGTGGGTGGAGCAAGCAGTTAGCAGTTACACATTGTATTAGTTCTGAAAAGTTTGAAACTTTGTTTGACATTTGTGTTATGTTGTTCTTGCTTCTTCTAGGTTTATGGTAGTCTCAATTTCTATATATTAAGAAAAAAGAAAGTGTTGGTTCTCATATCAGAGAAGATATGGTGGTTTGACCAATGAATGAATGTGACAATGAGTAAGTGTGAGGTATTTTAGGAATCAAAATGAGGAAATGAGTTCAAAATTGTGATTCATTGGATGCATTTAAGAATGGTATTCAAAATTTTTAGGGAATTAGAATTTTTAGGAATTGCAATTATAAAGTACAAAAACCCAAGTGAATAAGGTAAAAGAAGGCACATAAGGAAGAAAGGAAGAATGATAATTCCGTTCCCTATAAGTGAAGATGGCATTAATGTTTTCCTATTTATTAATTTGTGATTATATTTATAATTTTCTTCATATATGTAAGCTTCATAGTTTCACGTAAATATTCTAAACTAGTAATTTAAAATGTATGCAGAAGTAGGTTGATCAAGACAATATTTTAAGTGTAAATCCTAGGAGTTAGACAACGATACACCGTAAGTCCAGAATATAGAAATATAATAACATAATATTATTATAGCTAGAATTAAATAATTTTACTAAATTATATTATATTGTAAGTTCTCTACCATAAATGTACAATTTAGATAACAAAAATTAATCAAACTTTAGAAATAAATTATTTGGAAACTAAAATTATAAAATAATATATAAATATAGTATGTGTACCTCGGGTATAATTATTATATATAATTATATACTCGAAAATACATAAAATATCAGAAAATCCATATAATTAACTAAAAATTAACATGAAAAGTGATAAAAGTAAGGAAAATTTATTAAACCACTAGAATCAAGATGAAATTGGGCATGGCACATGCATGAACAACTATAAACTTAGGAAAATTTCATCAAAACACTTAACCCAATTTAGAAATTAAGTATAAGATCCTTAGAGGAGAGAGAAAGTTCTATTCTTTTATCCTACAATCTAGAAAGTATCACCAAAACTCCCCCAAATTGTTCTTGAGGATCTAAGAAAGTTTGGAAAAATTTAGAGGGAGAAGGATCATAGAAAGAAAATTCTAGAAAAATAAAGGAAACCGCATTATGCAAACCAAACAAGGAATAAGCCACTACTACTACCACCACTTAGCAGTGGTAGCGATACCGAATGGGGCCGACAAGGAGTAGATGGCTATTGGTTGTCGGACGACCATTTTTCGGTAAGCTTCAATTTCCATTCGATTTTCTTGTATTTCCTAAAAATATTAAATTGAGTCCAAAAGTTTTGAAAAAAAATTATTCTAGAATATTTTTGTACCTATTATTTGGGGAAAATATTATATTACCAAAATCTTAAACGGATATATGCCCTTCTTAACAAATCGCACAAAATCAAACAATTTTCGAAGTTGTTTTAAATAATTCTATTGTTATTGTTTTCAAACCAAATTTTTTATGTAACTTCCCTATACTACATGTATGAATTTTATGAAAAGATTTTGGTCAAAAATATTTTCCATAATTTTTAGTAATTTTTTAGCTTTTAAAATTGGTGAAAAATGCTATTTTTGGGAAATTTTGTATAATTAACTTTAAGGAAATCAATTTGTACTAGTTCTAAAGTTTATATGAGTTATGATCTATTGTAGAATATAATCCAGAGCTAAGGAGATTGAAGTAAAGTTGAACTACCACTGGTTATGGGGTTAATGTACTAAAGTTGGAAAATGAGGGTTTGGAAGTTTTGGTAATATGGTGTTAATAAGTATGATAAACTTGTTGAATGATCATGTACTAACATATGTATAATTAGAAACATGATGTTGGAATGAGTTGCTCGAAATAAACCTGTAGTTAAATCTATTAAGAGGGTTCTTCAAATGGATGATTTGGTAAAAGAGTGACTTCGCATCTTGGTACAGATGTTTAACCAAAAGGTTAACTAGTGTAAGAATCTTAAATATGATAATGTCAAGGCCTTAGTTAGGATAACGTTTAGTAAAATAAGAGTAGTGGTGATGACTTTAGAAACATATTCAGAAGATTGGTTAACGAAAGGATTTTAATTATAAATATATTAGAGCCTTGTTTAGGAAGTTATTTAGTGAAAGAAGTGGGATTGTATTGATTTCAAAGACTTAACTAGAGGGTTAGCTAGTTTAGATGACTTAGATGGAATTGCATCAGATACATCTTCAAAGGGCTAGTTTATAAAGAGAAGACCTAATCTCTAATTCAAAAAGTTAATCAAAAAGTTGGATAAGAAAAGAGACTTAATTATACCCCCATCATAGACTTGTTTAAGAAGTATTTGGCAGGGGAAATGTGGTTAGAACAACTTCATAATTTGATTTAAGGTTTAGTTGGTGTGAAATGTTTAATGAAAATAACTTCAAAGTCTTGTTTAGAGAGTTGATTGGAGTAAGGGTATAACTAGTATAATCTCAAAGACTTAATTAGAATATTCTGAGATTAAAACTTAGTATTAGGAGAGCCTTTAGAACTTTATTTAAAGACTTCAATAACAAGTTGGAACTCAAAACAAAATTTACATTACTCACTAAAGATAAGTCACACTCATACTTAAATTATTAAAATGACCTTATTTAACTTTATATTTAATAAACTAAAGTAACTATATTGAATATTTAGGGAACAATTGAAGTAGACAAGATCAACCATCAGCACTGTCAAACGTAACATATCCAGGTAAGTGAGATCAATGTTTCACCGTATTTTGAAGTATTATTTAAGGATACTTGTAGACCTTATGTAAAACCTAAGTTAAAAATAAAAATAATAAACAAATTAATTTAAGAGAATTAAAAAAATAAGTAATTTTTATATTTAGCCATTAGTATGGTATGTAAATTGATATCAAGTGCTAAGGATAAAAGTATCATAGGAAAATATTCAAACATTGGTATAACATGTAATTAAGTATTAAGTGTCAAGGACAAAATTGTCATGGGAAAAGATCTAAACATCAATATGGCTTGTAATTATAAATTAATGCCAAGGGCATTTTGGTCAGAGAAAAAGTTATACTCCCCACTAAATCATTTAAATGTATATTACAATTACCATAACTCCCTCTCACACAAAAGATTACGATACTTTTTAAGAAACCTATAGTACTCATCTCAACCCCAAATCTCAAATCAAGATTCGTACCATTGAAAGAGGAATTCACCAAGAATCAATCTTTTCTCCTTAATCATGTAAGTTATCCTTTTATCTTCATTCTACCTTTTTCCAATTTATGCTTTTAGGGTTCCTTTAAGTTTTGGGAATAGAGGTGTTGATATTGTTATTGTAATGGTGGTGATGCAGTTGTAATATAAAGTACATCTTGTTGGTGTCGCAAAGTGGTGTTGAGATATGTAGTATACATGTACCATATTTCGTGTATAAGTGTGTGTGTGTGTGTTACATATAATGCGTGTTTTATGTGTATGTATAGGTATCGTAAAGTGTGTGATTGACTAAGTAATAGTTGAGTTGTATGGTGGCATGTGATATATGTATGCACATGAAATCGAAGTGGCAATGTGCACTGTATGTATGCGTGTAAGAAAACATGTTGGGAGTTGTGTAAGTGTCGGTGTCGTATGTATATATTAGGGGTAATATTGAAAGGATATATGAAATATAGTTTAGAAGCTTAGAGTATGGAGTTAAGGGTGGAGTTAAGGAGAAAGAAGTATCGAGTTGTGAAATTATTAAATTCTAAGCTAACTGTTATATCTTGAATAGGTACTAAAGGACATGTGGTGTTGGATCAATTTGAGATAGGAATTTTAAGTATGAGATATATGTATATGTTAGGGTATTGAATATAAATCGAACTAAATTGAACTTAGACTTAACTTATGTAGCTGGTTGTGCTTAGCTCCGACTACCTACTGGTCGAGCCTAGTGGTGTTAGTGAGGTACTTAGTGATCTTTACACGACATTGCTCCTTATGAAGTCCTGTATTAAAATGACCTAGGTAGATCTAGGTTTGTTTATGATACTTAGGTGTTAGGGAGTACTCAACACCAATACTTATATAGTATCTATATATATTGCATATTAAGGGTCATGAGTAACCCTAAGTCTCAAGATGTTGAGACTGTGATGATTGTAGACCTAAATGAAACATTTAAAACAGTTGCTTATTGCATTTAATAGCAGTATTTGTATGTGTGTTTGACTGATACTTGTGTTTCATGTGCATGTGTATGCTATTATGTACTAGGCTTTAGCTCACCCTATAGGGATTGTTATTTTCAATTGTAGGGACAAGCTACAACGTAGATGATAGTGTTTATGCTAAGGATTACAGATTTGATTACCTTTACTATGATGAACAAAGAGATTATTGCTATTATGAGGATGGAGCCGAAGCATCATAGTTTAGTTGTAGGGGTAGACTAAAAGGATTTGTATTTATTTCCTTTATAATTGCTTATTTAGGAGACCTGTGTGGTTTTGGAGTCGCCTATGTTTTTGTTGCTAGATTTAGTAGTTTAATTGTTATTGGAGCTATGAGACTCTAAGTTATGATTTAAAGTTCTTTCGTGTTTCAAGTTATGGAGTGATGATATTTTGAATTGTGTTATTGCTTTTGACTGTAGAGTTGAGTGATTGACTTTCCACTCTAGTAGCATTTTGAGGTTGTTAATTGTGAATTGGTAGATTTCATGTAATTATTTTGTGGTTCTTAGATAAGTTGTAGATTCCTAGACGCCTGACATGTCAGTAGAAATTAGGGACGCATGGCGAAGTTGTAGCATCCTGAGTTCTAGGGCATTACACCTTAGAATTTGTCTTGTTTGTAGTTATAAGTTAGTTATTGGTGCGTATGCCATGTGTGTGCTTGAATATGGTTATGCTATTTTGAGTGCTAGACTTATGTATTGATTGTTTCATGATATTACTTGCTTTAGACTGTTTAAAATTGCTTGATCACCCCAAAAGCAATATAATACAAACTTAAATCAACTACTAATTTTACTTACATTACATCCCACTAAGGGAAACGATTAGGACTCTTAGGCCAAACACGGACACTTCAATGATAATAGCAAAAATGATCCTCCTTACCCTTAGTTGAATTAAGTAATAAGAGAGGAGATCGTAAAAAGGTTAGGGACTGTGGTTCGAAGAAAAGTCTCGAGTAGAGGATATTCTCCATTACACAAGCCTTAGTTTAATTTTGATCCATGAAGTGCGTAACATCAAACTCCTAAAAACCCATATTAGAGTAGGCACAATTTATCTAATCTCACGATAGATGGTTAATGTCGTATAATAGCATTTGCTTGAACATGCATTATATCTAATTAACCTTGCTTGAAAACCTTAGTTACTTAATGTTAAATATGTACTATTGTCTCAGTCCCACTTACTAAGTAAGTTATCGCTTATTCCCCTACAGTTGTTTTGTAGATTTCTTGATAGATACACCAATAATACTTTAAGTTCCAAAAGTGTAAAGAATGGAATTAGGGAGCGATTCATATTTTTTAATTAAATTTACTATCCTTTAAGGAAACTAATAGAGTCTCTTCAAGTGACCCTCTAGTTTTCAATTATTGTTACATGTACTATGTTCAGTAAATCAATGTACTTTTATCAATCCTTATTATGTCGTTTTTCTAAAGTTATTTATAAAACTTGTCTTCTTCTTAAGTTTTTACATCACAGAATCTCTTTTAAAAATTATTTTAGAAAATTACACCATGTGTTGATACCAAATGGGTACTAAATTAGATGATTCAAAGCTGTGGAGTGATAAAAGCCTGATGTAAGTTATACCTATGTTAGTGGCTAAAGTGACTGGCTTCTAGCTTCTAACTTAGGTTGGTTTATATAGTGGTGCTGTTACGACTCCTTAGTTCGGAGCGTAACGATTCAAAGTAGTATCAAAGCATGATTCTCAATCATTCACTTAAAGTACGGCTCTTTTGAACTAACTTTGAGATGTCATAATTAAAATGAATTAAAACACTTAGGAACACTAAGAGTTGGGGAAATTAAGTGGGACGTAAAAGACTAAGATTTATAAGGTTATATGTAAGTTACATATAATAATATAAAATAATAATGAGTAATAGGTAATGCTAGTCTAACTTATGTCGTGTTTACTTTTAGATTTTGAATCATTGACTTATTTATGCTTAGAGACAATGATAGACGGTGAAGAGCTTAGGGATTGTAAGTTTTAATTATAGGAATTGTTTTGAGATGGACCGATGGGAAAATGATTTATAGACTCGGTGAAATTACATGATATACATTTATGTATTGAGAGAATCATCTTATAGACATTGAATGATTGGATGTATTGGAAAATAATTGGAGATTTATATTAGTATTGTTACTTAGAGAAGGAATACTTGTTGCATAAGGAGGCTATGTTGCATAGATGTTGACGATGAAATTTTCAACGATTAAAGAGTTGAGAAGAAACTATTATGGAAGTTATAACGATCACAGAATCTCTTTTAAAAATTATTTTAGAAAATTACACCATGTGTTGATACCAATAATATCATTGTGTGGTTTTATAAACTCCCATTTGGAGAACATTAGCAAAGAAAACCTAATTTTATCAATCTAAGTTCCCAATTGAATTATAAAAAAATAAAAAAAAATCCTATAGTACTCTCAGAATGTAAAGGCAACTGATTAAAAGTTAAATGAAGGTTCTAAAGAAGCTTTTGAAAATTGCTTAGATGTTGTGATGACCTAAGTTGAAAACTAAAGGATGAAAATAGGTAGATGTACAAATTTAAAAGCGTAAAATGGAGGAGAAAGGAGAAAGGAGAACTTTAGGCAAGAATTATTTTTAAGACTTAAAATAGTAAGTTGACCAAGCATTAAAGAGTTAAGTTATAAATTGGAACTTAATTAAAATATTAGGGAAAATAGATAAGCATAATAAATTATAATGTTCTGGGGATTTCGAAATAGGCAGTAATTATTTTTGACTCCGACTTAGAGATAGTGAGGTACATATGCATAAGCATGGAAATAGATTTTTATTGGATAAACATAATAAATTCAAAAGATTTTGGAAGTTTATAGGTTAACAATTAGTAGGATTTTGAGATAACTTCTAGTAATTAAATTTTTTATGATAAAACTATGGATTAGGAACCTAATTACTCTCAACATCTAGTGGTTATAATCCTTGTAATGGACTCTTATTGTTTAGTGAGCTTATTATGATTGGAATGTTTTAACTCTTTTATTAGTATAGATGTGATCTTATCTTTATAGCTAATTGTATTAATAATTGGAAATAGAGAATTTGGAAGGCAAATATGCAATCTTTTGGTAAACATATGTGGAAGTTCTCTACATGGTTCTTGTTTATGTGGAGGATTAACTCTGACATGATTTCTCTTGGGTATGGAATTAAGACCCAACATAAATTTGTGGAGCAAAGTTTAGATTCTGATGTATTTCAATTTTCTTGCTGGTTTAGTCATGATTCTGTAATTGCTTAATTGAGGATGTAGTTAGAAACCAATACTTAAGAAGAGGATAAGTGATATTTCATATGTATGGGAGCTTGTACACAGATCCTTGTTAGATGAAAGTTAATATTAATGAAATTCTCCTTTGATGTCAATATAACTTTTGAATTCACTTTTCTAAGGTAAGTTTGAATTCTAACATGTATTTATAGAATCATAAGTTGAGATTTAAAGAATATGATTTGAAATGAATTTAAAAGTACTTTGAGATAAATATATGAGAATTTATATAAGTAGGTTGAGCACTGAAAAGTAGAAATTTGAAGAATATAAGAGATAAGAAGTATATAGTCCTAAATGATGTTAATGTATTAGAATTTGTGTGCATGGAAATTGGCTTAAGTAAAAGAATCCCAAGCAAGTGGTACTTAAAATATGGCATCTAACAAGGGCTTTTTTTACTATCTTACAATAGGAAGAAATTATGATGCTTTAAAAACACAAAAGCCGTTATATCAAGAGTTTGATTATAGGTGATATGCTATTAATGGGTGTTGATTTGTATTCGATTCCCAATGAGTAGACTTACCTATTACAAAGGTTACTTCGTTTTTATTTTATAGAATATAGGATATATTTGAGATGAATGATTTGTGAATACTAAAATCTCAAGAGGACTAATTGTCAAGATCTATATGACATTAGATCGGTAAGGAATAATTCTTTTAGAAGGTAGCTTAGACACTTGAATTCTATGTTAAATACCAAAGTTGAATATAGGAATTCATTTCTACTTGGTTACACTTCGCTAATATTTCTTGTATAAGAAAACATACTTAACATAAGTGCTATATGAATATCATGAAAAGTTTATCAAAATACATATTGTGGAGCTTTTATGATACTAGCTGCATAAGAGATTCTCCCTCGAAAGAATTATTCAAAATTGAATTGTATACTTATTCATAAATCATATACGATCGAGTATAAGGTAAATAATCATTATGAAAGTGAGTTATTTGGTTAACGAAGTGGTAAGATACCTAAGGAAATGATTGGAAATGTAAATTTATTTCTAAGTACTCTTATACCTCAAGACTTGTCAAGGGTTGATTCTAACCACTTTTGAAAGATGATAGATCTAACCTAAGTTAAATGGATGGTAATTAAAGTGGTCAAAAACAATAAAGGAAGCTATAATAGCAATTATAGGCTGATGAGAATATTTTAAGATTAGAGTGCAATGAAAAGAGCATTAAAAGCCTTAATCTTGAGGAGTATTATACCTTTTGAAGTTATTCAAATAAATTGATTCCTTTAGATGAGATACGAAAAACTTACTTTACTTAAAGGTCGAATAACATAAATCAGGTTGGATTAGAATATATAGGATTCCTATATAACAAGAAAGATGTATAAAACATTTAAGACAAAAATAGAAGCCGAATTCCAAAAGAATATAAGGACATCAAGATTTAGGTATGTTGGAACCTAAAAGGAGTACATTTAGGATAATTTGGAGAATGATAGTGGAATTGACGATGGTGAATGGAGAATTAATAATCAGATACGAAATATAAACTCTTCTAACTTAAAGTCTAGGATTGAATATACCCTAGTAGGAGCATAAATAAGTAAGCTAAAAGTTTCTTATTATATGATGTTGAACCCCGTAACATATCTAGAAATGAGGACTTAGAGTGTGCTAGTTTGCAAAGCTAAGGTATTGATATGATTTTAAGAACTATAAGTAAAAATAGAGCAAAGATTTAAGATGAGATTAGGAGTTGGACCAAGATTGTTTATGGAAAATAGATAAGCTATAGCAAAGGGCAACATAAGGGAAAATTCTCAAGAAATTGTGAGAGTTCTACTTTGAAAGCAACACGGTAAAGAATTTAATAAACATATAGGATAAAGACTAAGAAAGAGATGAGTAGAGCCATGTTTAGAGGAATGAAAACTAGTTGATGATAAAGAATATTGCCATAAGAAAACGTCTGAGGATGTTTGAAATGAACTAGAATGATTTATGAAAATAATATAACAATATTTTCGTAAGAAGAGGATATGGAGTAAATAATAAAGTTATATACTTTGTGGTTGATCATAAGGGTAAGAGAGAAAATAGGTAGATGTTATTGGATTGAAATATTAAGGTTAAATAGCAGTATTCTCAAATATAATTTGAGTACATATAAATGTGCAAGTTGAGGCTAGCAAATCAATAAATTCCTACGTCTTCCTTACCAAATCTATTAAAGTTCATGTGTCTTATTCCATAAACCCTTTGTCTTTGAGTTGATTTAGATATGTTGTATTAATCATAACAACTAGTTAATGTTTTGGTAATTCCAAATCTATCAATTTCAAGTCAAATTTATCTATTGAGTCATTTCTATCTCCTTTTAAGCATGTGTAAAAGGATTAAGATTTGCCAAACTTAGCTTAGCGATGGTACATGCTTGTTGAAGGAGACTTAAAGCTTAAATTACAAAGATAATAAAAAATTTTGAGGTGACATCTGATTAATGTGGTAAAGTTAAAAGATTAATAACCTTAACTAAGAAGTCATGTTAAGAGGCAACCTATCAATATAATGGAAAATCGGATTTAGAGAGTTAACAAATAAGACATGGAATAATGATAAAAGATAAGATATGCACTAGTGGTAAGAATTGCATTGCTGGACTATTGGAAGTAAAATATTATTTAGATTGAGGATCGAGAGATAGTTCGAAACTGTCATATTTAAGAACCATGAATCTATTGACTTAGAACTCAAATTTAAGAAGAAATTGAAATAAAAAATTAAGTGAATATATTACTTCAGAACCTAATTCAAAAGGTCTGAGCAAATAGGAGAGAGTAAGAAATGAAGAGAAACTCTATGGACTTATTGATGTAAAGGTGATTTATGTAGTAATAGATGGATCCATGGTATTTACGTATTTATATAAAACTTGATGGATAGTACACAAACAACGAGAATCAGTAACATATAAAAAATACCTAAAGATATTTGGTAAGAAAAGTTAAACATGACATGTAGACCTATTTTACTCATGAGTTTGGTAGAATACCATAAAATGTGCTATATGGTGATAGTATAAAAGTTTAGGAAGAATTCAAACGTAGTATTAGGGATAAATGAATGGACCTATGATAGAATTATATACTAATGGAATCATTTATGCAACTACGAGATAAACAAATCCCCAAAAATTAAGAAATTAAAATGTAAAGTATGTGAAAGTATAATAAGGAGATAGCCGTAAGCTAAATTGATTGATAACAAAGCTGATAGACCAACAAGAGGATAATATAATGAAAGAGTAACTTATTTAGATACTTAATAGATAGATTCAAAGACTACAAGATTGAGGCATGGTTATTCTAGAGATTAAGTTAATAATACATCTTTAATCCTAATTAGTGTTATGTGGATGAATATCGAAGTATTTAGATGTGAAGTAGATAAGGTAGATAATCGAAGTTTTGAGGACAAAACTTTTCTAAAGGAAGGTGGAAATATGAGCCCCGTAGATTTATGTAATTATTTCGAGCTAGTAATTTATGGTATATGCAAAAGTAAGCCGATCATGACAATATTTTACATATGAATCTTAGGAGTTAGACAATGACACATCATGAGTCCAGAATATAAAAATATAATAAAATAATATTGTTATAGCTAGAAATAGATAATTTTACTGAATTATATTATATCGTAAGTTACTCATTATAAACACACGATTTAGATAACAAAAATTAATAAAACTTTAGAGATAAATTATTTGAGAACTAAAATTATAAAATGACATGAAATAATATATAAATCTAGTATGTATACCTTGGGTATAATTATTATATATAATTATATACCCGAAAATGCATAAAATACCTAAAAATCAATATAATTCACTAAAAATTAACAAGAAAAGTGATAAAAATTAGGAAAAAATATTAAAACACCAAAATCAAGATGGAATTGGGTGTGGCACGTGCATAAACAGCTGTAGACTCAAGAAAATTTCATCAAGACACTTAACCCAACTTAGATATTAAGAATAAGATCCTTGGAGGAGAGAGAAAGTTCCATTCTTTTATCCTACAATCTAGAAAGTATCACCAAAACTCTCTTAAATTGTTCTTAAGGATGTAAGAAAGTTTGGAAAAATTTAGAGGGAGAAGGATCATAGAAGGAAAATTTTGGAAAAATGAAGAAAATTTCTGATGGGAATTAAGCTACTAGCCTTTTGATTCACAGTAGAGCCTAAGGACTAGATGGCTTGACGAGATGAATTCTTCTACTTTAGCCAACTCTTACTGAAGTCAAGTACTTCCTTATTGAGTCACTCCTTAAGCCGTGCTGAATGACTACCAATCTCTCGTAAATAAAATATTGAGAAACGGATGGTCGAGACAACATCTAATCTTCCCTCATGCTTAACTACTCACTCAGCATCACCTTTGCCAAGATACCCCGAGAGAGAGTTCGAATTGAATAAGCCAACCCTGCTCGGATAAACAAACTATCTGTACCTTTTTGTCCTTATCCTCCAACGACATCACCAATATAGCATCTTCACGTGTACAGTACCATGTGTAGAATCCATTGTACCAATGATTGCTTTCTTAATCCTTATATATTCATTTTTATCTTTTTGTATCTTATACATTACTTCCTTAGAAAATGCCCTTTTTGTCTTTTTCCTTTTAAGTAAGTTACCCTAACTTATGGGTATAAATACCCTTATAATTGTAGACAGACAAATGATCATTAATATACACTTGAGTATTTCTCCCTTTCTTGCATAAAGACTACTTATTTACTCTTGGCATCACTCTTATCTTAACTCTTGAATAAGGCTAGGTAGCGAATAACCTCACCGGACCAATTCATGTGTCATATTGAATCATGCCACAAGTCTTCAGAAGTTCCATTGGTATGTCATATCTATTAGAGTTGTTTGTAGGTTCTTGCTTAGCTTTCATTCGTCACTATTCTTTTATTCATTTTTCTCATTACTCCTTTTAAGCTTTTTACAAGCTTAGACTTATCTAGTGACCAGTCTTGTCTGTTTTTGGTTATGATTCACAACATCTTGGTATTAAAGCGGAGGTTTTGTTCAAGTTGACGTGTGTTTTCGAAGTTTTGTTATACTTTATTTTACGTATGTGAAATGGAGCAAGTTACTGTGTTCATTTAAGTACCGTGTTGTTAACCGTTAATTTCTTAAAGTGTTTGTTTGAGCTTTGAATTTGTGAGGAAAAATAGTCGACTCGAGTATGAATGTTGGTATTGGCAATGATAGTAAAGTTGTCCACCATAGATGGCAGTCTTAAGGAACTCCCAAAAGTACTGATGCAAGACTTGATGAGGTAGCTAACCTCTTGGTGGATTTAACCCAAGTTGTTCATGAGTTGTCTTATCGACCTACCGAGGCCACGTAAAACACTCTACGAGTCAACCCATTAGAGGTCAGAACCTAACTCAACCCGTTCGAGGTAGAGGAGTAAGTGAATGAGTAAGGTGAATGATAGACCTAAGAGAGCTTGATGAAGAGGACGGGCAAGAGTATTTTGAAGAAGAGCATGTACTAATCCCTAAAGCATTTAACCATGTAAAGCTTTAGATTCTGAGTTTCAATTGATTTGGGAATGCTAATGACTATTTGGAATGGCAAGAGATGGTGGAGCGTATGTTTGATTACTGCTAGTATAGGGATTACGAGAAAGTAAGAACTACTACTGTTGAGTTCTCTAGATATGCCGCCATATAGTGGAAGAACTTCTAAGCAATGAGAAAATGAGAGGGCTACCAAAAGATTAACACTTGGCTTAAGATGAAAAGAGTGTTCAGAAACAGGTTCGTGTTGGAAACTTATTTTTAAGATACATTCACTAGGCTGAACAATTGACGAGTATGTTCAAGAGTTTCAAACGCTCATGATCCGTTGCGAGGTAGAGGAACCACTAGCTCTAACTGTATCAAGATTTATCAGTGGACTGAGAGGTGATATTTAGGACATTATGGAGCTTCAACGATTCATTACAATGGATGAAGTTGTTAGGATCGCCTAATGAGTAGAAAGGCAAAGAAAGAGTTGAGTACCGACATGGATGCTGACTAGCCGACCCCAACAGGCAAGTCACCAAGCATAGTCAAGTATTAAGTAAACTAGAAAGATTGATGCCCGAACCGAGTAAAAACGTCAACCTGATGGTGAAATACTGACTCGAACTTATGAGAAGGGATAAGGGTCTAGCAAGAAGACGAGCCAGATCAAGTGCTTTAAGTACTAAGTGTTCGGACATATGGTTACTCAATATTAGAATCGACGGATGATGGTCATCAAGGGAGACATCCCAAAGTTAGAAGTAGAAAGTATGAATGAGGAACCCGATAAGAAGAAGGTTCCTATCGAGAAAGAAAATGCCAAGAAAGAGCTGATTGAGGAGGATGTATTTACCGGGGACTTAGATCAATTACTTATGGTTGTTTGACGTATTATGAATGTAGAACCTTTATGAAAGGAGGAATAGAGAGAGAATTTGTTTCGTACCACCTACAAGGTAAATGATTGGGTGTATGCCCTCATTGTGGATAGTGGAAGTTGCACCAATGTGGCATTAGCCAATCTTCTTTCAAAACTGAAGTTACCAATTATTGCACATTTGAAGCCGTATAAGTTGCATTGGTTGAGTGAGAAAAGAGCATTACATGTCACTTAGCAAATACTACTATTGATCACTATTGGGAACTACGCTGACCACATTATCTACGACTTATTACTAATGTGTGCTTCCTATGTATTGTTAGGTAGACTGTAGTTGTTTAATAGGAGAGTCATCCATAATGGCTATAAGAATACATACAGGTTCGAGAAGGATGATTGGAAGATCATACTAAACTCGATGCTGCTGAGAGAAGTTCATAAGTTGTAGATGAAACTTACTTACGGATCAAAGAAGGCTATAGTGATGAGTAGAGCCGAGCTCCAAGAGATCATCAAAACAAACAAACTGACCTTTATGTTGGTTAAGCGACTTTTGGAAATGAAGGAGTGGGTGAAATACCTAAAGAAATCAAAGAGTTGCTGAACGAGTATGCTGACCTATTCCCGAAATAGTTACTTGAAGGATTGCCCTCAACCCAAGGCATAGAGCATTGCATTGACTTAGTACCTCGCGTTACACTACCGAATAAGCCTGCCTACCGGATGAATCCCGAACAGGCTTCTGAGCTCTAGTGCTAAGTCAATGAGTTGCTCGAGAGAGGATATGTGAAGGAAAGTCTCAGCCTTTATGTTGTACTGGTACTTTTAATGCTGAAGAAGGATAGAACATGGTAAGTGTATGTAGACAACTGAGCCATAAACAAGATTAAGATCAAATATAGGTATTCGATCCCGAAGATAGAAGGCATATTGGATGAACTAAGTAGAGCCAAGATTTTTAGTAAGATTGATCTTAAATCTAGCTACCATCAAATCTACATGAGGCCAAGCGATGAATGGAAAATGGCATTTAAGACTCGACATAGATTGTATGAATGGATGGTCATGCCCTTTGACTTGTCAATTGCCCCGAATACTTTCATGAGACTAATGAACCATATGATGAGGCATCTCATAGGGAAGTGTATCATGATGTACTTTGATGACATCCCGGTCTATAGTACCAACATGATAAGTCATTGTGAACATCTCAAAGCAATCCTATATATCCTCTATGTCGAGAGACTATTCAACAATCTAAAGAAATGTTGCTTTTGCTAGGAGAGAGTGGTATTCTTGGGCTATGTAGTCGGTAGGGGAGGCTTGTGAGTCAATGATGAAAAGATTTGAGCAATTGTCGAGTAGCCAACTCCCACTACTTATGCTAACATGAGAAGTTTCCATAGATTGGCTTCATTCTATAGGTGGTTCATCAGGAATTTCAACACCCTCACTGCAATACTTGCTGAGTTAACAAAGAAGAACACCGGCTTCTAATGGGGAGAAAGGGGAGAGAGGAGTTTTACCGAGATAAAAGAAAGATTGACCTCCGCCCTAGTGCTAGTGCTACTTGACTTCAACAAAATTTTTAAGCTGAAATGTGATACGTCAAGCATTGGAATAGGCGTTGTCCTAATGTAGGAAGTTCGACCAATTGCCTTCTACAATGAGAAGAGTAAGAAGCTTTAAGGACCCCAATTAAATTACTTCGTATATGACAAATAACTTTTGGCACTGATCCGAGCATTACAAGTATGGAAATACTATTTATTGTCGAGAGAATCCATCATATATACTAACTATGAATCACTAAGATACCTTTGAAGTCAGACCAAGTTATTGAAGCAGTAGGTGAGATGGGTTGAATTCCTTAAAGGATTCAATTTTGTAATAAAATATAAACAGGGAAAGAGCAACATAGTTGTAGATTCTCTTTTGAGAAGGTATGTGCTATTATCTGAACTGCAAACCCAACTGTTTGGGTTTGCAAGTATCAAAGAGCAATACTTTGAAGATCCATACTTTGGACCCATATTTGCATGATGTATTGATGGAAGAATAGTGGACAAGTACCATGTAGAGAATGGCTACTTGTTCTGAAGTGGGAAACTGTGTGTGCCAACTTGTTCCCTAAGGGAGTTATGATTAAGAAAGCTTACAATGGAGGACGCTTTAGATATTTTGGAGAAAGGAGGACCTGTGAACTGTTGAATGGCCGATTCTTTTAGCTAAAACTAAGGAGAGATGTGCATTGAGTTATCGAAAGCTGTGTTGTGTGTAAGAGGGCCAAGTGTCGAGCTGAGTAAGGGAGAGCAATGCCTCTACCTATTCCAACCAAGCTATAAGCTGAATTGGGTACGGACTTTATTTTTAGATTGCCATAAATTGCCTAAGGGAAAGATTCTATAATGGTTGTTGTGGATAGGTTTAGTAAGATGGCACACTTCGTGCCCTGTATCAAGACTAACGATGCTTCAGCTATTACTTCTCTTTTCTTACAGGAGATTGTACGGATACATGGCATGCCAAGAAGTGTAATCTCCAACAGAAACCTAAAGTTCTTGAGCCATTTCTAAAGAATATTGTGGCGTCAGCTAGGGACTAAATTACTCTTTAATACCTCATGTCACCCCTAAACTGATGGCTAAACAGAAGTAGTTAATCACACTTTTGGATTACTGCTCTAAGCTACAGTAGGCAAATACTTGACTGATTGGGATGTCTACTTGCCAGTGGTCGAGTTTGCTTACAATCGAACGGTACATGACATTACTAAGTAGACTCCCTTCAAGGTAGTGTATGGACTCAATCCTGAGTTACCCCTTGACTACACCCCTATACTAGTACCCACGTAGGAAGACCTTGATGCCTCGGCCAAAGTACAATCCCTTCAGCACATATACGATAAGGTCACTCGGCACATCGACCAAGCTACTAAAAGAATGCAAAAGAAGACCATGGATAAGAAGGCTAAGCAATTCTAGCCAAGAGAGTTGGTATGGTTACTAGGACCCTTCAGAATCCTCTAGAAGATCAATGACAATACCTACAGGTTGGAGCTGTTAGAGGATTATGGGGTTTCCGATACCTTCAATATTTCCAACCTCAATCACTATCACCCTAATAAAGAATTGATCAAGGACCATTCGAATTTGATCCTAAATCTAAATCAAACCAAAGGGAATGATGGGAATCGAGCTATTGGCCCTTTAACTTGCAATGGAGCCCAAGGACTAGAAGGCTTGACGAGATGAATTCTTTTACTTTAGCCAACTCTTGCTAAGATTGAGTACTTCCTTACTGAATCACTCATTAAGCTGTGCTGAATGATTGCCAATCTCTTGTAAATAAAATACTAAGAAATGGATAGTCAAGACAACATCCAATCCTCCCTTATGCTTGACTACTTACTCGGCATCACCCTTGCTGAGATATCGAAAGAGAGAGTCCGGATTGAACAAGCTATCCTTACTCAAACAAACAAATTGTCCATACCTTTTTGTCCATATCCTCCAATAGCATCACCAATATAGCATCTCCACGTGTATAGTACTATATGTAGAATCCGTTGCACCAATGATTGCTTTCCTTGTATATTTATTTTTACCCTTTTGTATTTTGTACATTACTTTCTTAGGAAATGCTCCTTTTATCTTTTCCCTTTTAGGCAAGTTACCCTAACTTATGGGTATAAATACCCTTGTAATTGTAAATAGACAAATGATCATTAATATACACTTGAGTATTTCTCCCTTCCTTGCATAAACGCTACTTGTTTACTTTCAGCATCACTCTTATCCTAACCCTTAAATAAGGTTAGACGACGAGTAATCTCATAAGATCGATTCGTGTGTCATATCAAATCGTATCGTGAGTCCTCAAAAGATCGATTAGTGCGCCATATCCATTGGAGCTGCTTGTGGGTTTTTGCTTAGCTTTCATTCATCACTGTTCTTTTACGAATTTTCTTCATTATTCTTTTCGAGTTTTCTACAAGGTTGAACCCATTCAACGATCGACCTTGTCTATTCTTGGTCACTGTTTACAACAATTATACTGCGCAAACTAAAATGATTTAAGAACACGAGTTTAGAACCAAACTGGGAATAAGCTGCCACCACTACCAAGCTTGGGTAGTAGTACCTAACTAAGCTGACAAGGAGGGGATGGCTATTGGTGGCCAGACGGCAATTTTTCGGTGAGCTTTGGTTTTCATCCGATTTTCATGTATTTCCTAAAAATATTAAATTAGGTCAAAAAATTTTGTAAAAAATTATTCTAGAATATTTTTGTGCTTACTATTTGGTCAAAATATTAGATTACCAAAATTTTTGAATAGATATGTAACCTTCTTAACAAATCGTGCAAAATCAAACAATTTTCAAAGTTGTTTTAAATAAATCTATTGTTAATGTTCTAAAACCAAATTTTTTTTTGCAACTTCCCTATATTACATGTATGAATTCTATTAAAAGATTTCAACCAAAAATATTTTCCATAATTTTTAGTAATTTCTTAGCTTTTAAATTTGGTGAAAAAAGCTATTTTTGGGAGATTTTGTATAATTAGCTTTGAAGAAATCAATTTGTACCAATTTTGGAGTTCATATGAGTTATGTTCTACTGTAAGATATGATCTAAAGTTAAGGGGATTGAAGTAAAGTTGAACTACATAACTACTACTAGTTATGAGCTTAATGTACTAAAGTTGGAAAATGAAGGTTTGAAAGTTTTGGTAATATGGTGTTAACAAGTATGACAAACTTGTTGAATGATCATGTACTAACATGTGTGTAATAAAAAACATGATCTTGGAATAAACTTGCAATTGTATTTATTTAGAGGGTTCTTCAAATGGATGATCTAGAAAAAGAGTGATTTTAAATCTTGGTGCAGATGCTTAATTAGAAGGTTAACCGGTTTAAGAATCTCGAATATAATAATGTCAGGGTCTTGGTTTGGATAATGTTTGATAAAAGAAGCGTAGTGGTGATGATTTTAGAGACGTGTTCAGAAGGTTGGTTTACAAAAGGATTTTAACTATAAATATATTGGAGCTTTGTTTAGGAAGTTATTTGGTGAAAGAAGTGGGATTGTATTGATTTTAGAGACTTGACTAGAGGATTGGTTGGTTTAGAAGGTTTAGATGAAATCACTTTAGATGCATTTTTAGAAGGTTAGTCTATTAAGAGGAGACCTAATCTTTAGTTTAAAGGGTTGACCAGAAAGTTGGATAAGAAGAGAGACTTAATTATACCCCTATTGTAGTCTTGTTTAGGAAGTATTTGGTAAGAGAAATGTGGTTGGAATGGCTTCGGAACTTGATTTGAGGTTTGGTTGGCGTGAAATGCTTAGTGGAAATGACTTTGTAGTCTTGTTCAAAGATTTGATTAGAGTAAGGGTATTGTTATTGAGTGATTTTGGGATAAGATCTTGTTCCTTGTAAAACATAGAAAACTAAGCGGTATTGGAGCTAGTTTGGTACAGCTACTCCGATGCCTAAGTCAGTAAATGTGTTGAGAGAAGTAAGATAAGTATAAAGTTCAGGGTTGTAAGAAAGTTCTTATAGTGCTTCCTTCTCATATTTATAGGTGAAAATTGGATGTTTGAAACTGTAGTTAATCATCAATAATGGGACAAGTGGAGATCTCATAATCAAACACATGTTGAAGATATAGGAATTGTGGGCAATTATGTAATGAGATTATACTAGATCATAACTGTTTACACTATTTTCCTAGCTTTAAACTGGACATGTTAACGAGCTAGGCTTTTAAGGCCCATTGAATGGATTGAGCTTTAGTCGACACTAGATGAAAACAAAGTAACTCGACCTCTTATTGGCTAAGTAAATGAATAATGTTATAAGGTGCAAACTAATTGTCAACATTTGCCCCCTAACTCCCGTAGTTGAGAAATCGACTACGGGAGTAAAGAAAAATGAGTTTCCCAATGCTAAATAATGTTAGAAGTTTAGTTTTTAATATTGGAACATGATGGATTATATCCCAATTGAAAGGTCATAGCTTTTCAATGTTCCCGCCTATTCACTTTTTTGTTGTAGTGTGTGTAACAGCTATCATCCTAGCCATCATTATACTAAAGGGCTTATTAGCTATTAGAGACATGATAACTGTAAGATCTTTGGTTCATAACACATGTCATCAATCCACGCTTGATCATCTAACCAATACATCACTTTCATCAAAAGCATGTTAGGGTTATAGGGGGAAATCATTCATATATAAAGAAATTTTCCTACTAATTAGATTTCTTCACTTTATTCTCATATGTACCCATAAGTTCTTGTCTGCTTTCGACATCTCATTTTCATCCTGTAAATTCTTAAAAGTTTGTGATTTTATCATATAGCTTCAATCAGGTATGGGTTAAAGCGTTAATTCTCAACTTGTTCTTTCAGATTCTACAGCAACTAAGATTGAGGTTGAGTAGACGAATGACGTTATAAGGTGAAAACTAACTGTTAACATTTGCCCCCCAACTTCTGTGGTTGAGAACTTGACTATGGTAGTAAAGACAAATGAGTTTCCCAAGTGCCAAATAATGTTAGAAGTTTTGTTTTTAATCTTGGAACATGACGGATCGTGTCATAATCGAAAGGTCATAGCTTTTCAATTTTCCTACCTATTCACTCTTTTGTGGTAGTGCATGTGATACTATTATCCTAGCCATCATTACACTACAGGGGCTATTAACTATCAAAGACATGATAACCGTCAAATCTCTAGTTTAAAACATATGTCATCAATCCACACTTGATCATCTAACTAATACATCACTTCCATCAGAAGCGTATTAGGGTTACAAGGGGAAATCATTCATATATAAAGGATTTTTCTTACTCCGTAGATTTCTTTGATTTATGTTCATCTATACCCACAAGTTCTTGTTCACTTTCGACATCTCATCTTCATCCTTTAAATTCCTAAAAGTTTGTGATTTTATCATATAACTTTAATCAAGCATGGTTCAAAGCATTATTCATCGACTTGTTCTTTCAAATTCTAAGGCAATTGAAATCGAAGGCTACTTCTCCCCTTAAAGAAGGAATGATTCGACATGTTCTTCAAGTAGCTTAGCCGATAGTATAATGGAGCATTAGGAGAAACTCATTTGCATCAATGCTCTTCTGGTGGACAATTATCCTAATGATAAGGAAGAAAGGTTCGTTGCTAGGTACTTGTATAACAATGTAGTTTATTTCACTGATTCTCTAGATGGAGTAGCAAGTGGTGCCGTTGAGACGATAGTTTCTAAGTACAACAAATATAAGCAAGATCTTCTTAAAGCATGGAATCTACGTAGACCAAGGGAAGAGGAGAGAGTGTTTTTTAAGGGAGCGTGAGTTTCACATATATTTGAAATACCTTGATTTTGAACTGCACTTCCCATTCTCAACTTTCATTAAACAATTTTTTAATTACTTTCGGGTTACACCGTGTATATTTTCTCTAAATACATATCGAATTCTTGTATCATTTAAGATCATCTACGAGGAGGTAAAGGTTAGGGATATGCCCCAGCTTTTTAGGTATTTCTTCATGATAAGAAGGCAACCAATGGTTGGTATTTTGCAACTGTTCGGTATGGCCACAAGTTTATGGATGGGTTAGAATCCAAAATCTATAAGTGGCATGATAAGTTTGTTTCTATTGTGTTGGATGAAGATTTGGATCAAGCTTATCCACACAAAGGATATTGACTTGATACCGAATGATGCTACTGCCGCTAAAAATATACAAGAAAGGAGAAAGAACAAGATGTTCTTTTAAGATGCCAAGAGAATTATATGGTGCTATGAGAGTAGGGAATCGATTTTTTCTAAGAAAGAAGGTAGGTGTTAGAATAATTGCCATGTTGAGTAGTGCTATAAGAGGAAAGCTGTTCTTATGACTTTGGGAGGAGAATAATCACTTTGGGGCCTCACTCGGTACGAATCTTGTAAGTCATTTATTTTCCCTTCTTCAATTGTTAATATCGTTTATTGTTTATTGTAGATATGGGTGTAGGAAATATTGATCCCACAAAGCTACTGGCCTAAGCAAAGGATAAAATGTTAAAGTTAGATAAACGTATAGATACCAAGGTGCCTGTAGCTCAAGTAATGGCACTAAAAAAGGCCATATAAGAGTAAGCTATGAAAAAGGCTGTTGTTGATAAAAAGGTTGTTCATCCTGCTAGGGTAAGTTAAAGCACCGAACAAACTAAAGCTATGGAAGCCATAATTGAGTTAACTCTACTAGTCGAGAACAATCTTCAAGAAAGATGCCGGGAGACTCATGCCAAGAGATTAGTGATAAAAGTAGCATCGACGACATTCATTATGAGGCAATTGAAGGCCCATCAACCTAGATAAATAATGAACTAGGTCCCACGAAGAGGAGTATGAAGGAGCTTGCCAATCTACCTCTATCTAAGAAATCCAAAACTTTAGACAAAAAGACAAAGGAAGTCACAAGGAACAAGGCTTTCAACAATAGTGGCATTGAGTTCATTCCTAATCACGAGGTAGGTGAGTACTTTATAACAAGCTGGAGCCATAACGTCTTGCACACTAACTCAGCCTTAGGTAGTAAGACAAAATCCTTTGCTTTGATGGAAGGAGTAATTCTCCTTAAGGATAGGGAGATTGCAAAGAAAGACGTCAATAGGGTAAGTGTCTATAATAAAGCGCACATTGATGCTAAATTGTACGATGTTAGTACTAATCAACTCTTTTCACTTGAAGCATATGTTTTGTTGTTGACAATCTTGTTCATATGTAGATTAGCAGCCATGTTTTGATGGCTTTAGATAAAGCCAACAAGGAGATGAAGAAGGTAACATTTCCATGTAGATGTTGTTCTACTGAGAACTAAACCTTTATCTTTGTCAACTTAATGCAAAAAGTTGAGGATGCTTATAATTCCTTGAGGACTTAGATTGCTATCGTTGATAATGCGAAGATTAAGGTCGAGATGGAGGCTAGGAGACTTAAAGAAGAGTAAGCAGTCAAGAAGTTAGTACATTTGTTGGTGATCGATGAAATCTCGATCCTTAAGGCTAAGAGTGACGAGTTATACAAAGAGATTGAGGACTTGAAAGAGGAGCCTCGTAAGAAACGAGAGGAGCGCTAAAGGTTAGGTCAAACGCTCAGCTCGATGAGCGATGAGGAGAACAAGCTTAGGATGTGAATAAAAGAGTTGGAGATAAATGACTTAGAACTACGGTCTCATGTTGCTAAATTAAAAGAGGCAATGAAGAAGAAGCCCTCAGTTAAGGAAGCTTTAGAGATTGTTACTCTCAATCGATAGTACGAGATTGTTGAGGAAAAAAATCTTACAGATGACCTCTCATGCTTAGACTTTGTCGATGTTGATGACAAACACATCAATGGTGATGACAAAGAAGTTGGCAAAGATGCAGGATTTGAGGTTTAAGGATGGGGTGATAACTATGAAGCTTGTGCCAAAGATCTTGATGACAACGAGGAATGATCGTCTAAAGAGACCCCTTATATTTAGAAAGAAACATTTACTTGCTCTTAAAACCTTATTGCTGGAAAAGAGATGAGCTCTTGAGATTGTTAATGTACTTTGTTTTTATACAAGTTGTATGAAAAAGATTTGGTCGGGTCGCTAACCATTTGATATCACGCATATTATTAATATCATGTACATTTTCTTTTATGTACGACTTGTAAGTTTTGGCACTTTTATTTCACGCTTATTATTATTTCCTTGCACATATTATTTCATGCATCTTATTAATATTTGGTACATTTTATTTCATGCATGTTATTGTTTCTCCATACATTTTATTTCATGCATACATCATATGTCTTGTTGAAGACGTACAATTCATTAGTCGCATAGGATATAAACTGATGTGATTTGCTATGTAAGATCATTACTGCTTTTCAGCAATTGAATAGTTCGTTCGTATATGGCTAGAACTTTATTAATCTAATAATAATGTGTAAGTCGGGGACATACATGATAGAAAATAGTGATACTAATAAAATTTGAAATGAACATTCATGATTGAGACAAGATGTAGGCCATTGCCTTACAAAGTTCACAAAAGAAAATAACGTCAAAGAAACTAAGTGAAATAAAGTTTTAGATTCTCGACATTTTACGCTCGAAGGATGATTATTCCATCTAACCTTTTTAGTCAATAGACCCCCTTACTTACAGCTTCTTGCGCTAAGCTTCCCTTGTTTATCTTGCGCACCAGTCGCCTCTAACCTCATACAAACTAGATCTCCAAGCCAAAAAACCTTGTGTTTCACCTTTTTATTATAATATCTAGCTGCTTTGTATTGGTATGCAACAACTCTTGCTCTTGCGACATCTCTTATCTCTTCAATAGTGTCGAAATTGGCTATAAGACCAACTTAGTTGGCTATTACATCAAAGTTTTGTATGCGTGTGAGATTCGTATTGGCACGATTAGGTTCGATAGCAACTTTAGGGCATTTAGGATAGTAATCCTGATTAACCTAGAAGCTTACGAAGGGCTTCGTGATATTAGTCGAGAAGTTTTTATATGCTCGAAATTTAAAAATATAATAAAATATTAAAAATATAGCCAAAATCATATAAATTTACTATATTATTATATTATTGGTAGCAAGTAAATTAGTTTCGAAAATTAATAAACATTTAGAGATAAATTATAAAAGTAATATAATCAATACTATAGATAAAATAATATATAAAAGACTTGTATATATATCGTGTATAATTATTATATAAATATATATACCAGTAATTGTCAAAAATACCTGAAAATGTGTAAATATTACCGATTAAATAACAAAAAAAATAGAAAAAATTATAAAAGAAATCTTTAAGAAACTTAGAAACATAACTTTAAGTGTAAAAATGAATTAGGAGTGCATGGGGATAATAAACCTATAGTGTCAACACCTAAATATGCTTCTACATTTATGATATAGAGGTAAAAAAAAATCAAGTCTCTTAAATGAAGTATAAAAATCATCTTTTGCCATATGAAATAAAGGTTAGACAATTGTGAGCTTAGGAAAAATTTAGGAGTTAGAAAATAGAGTAAGAGAATGAAAGAACAAAAATAGGGAAATTTAGTAGACGAATTAGGGGATATTTAAGTCCCAAGAGAAAACGACCACTTGGAAAAGGAGTAGCCACCGTCCAAGCTGGTAAACAAGCCTCCTCTCCTTCACGATGGTTGGAGTAGTTGGTGATCGGTGAGTCGCCAATTTCTCGATTTTATCAAAATTTTGGGAAAAATAGCAAAAGAACTCCAAAATTATGAAAATTGGTTTCCTAACATGTTTTTGCACAGAGAATTCAAATCTTGAATCAGATTTTCAGAATTTTGAGCAGAGATATGAAGACCTTAAGAAAAACATTTAGCACAATAATATTCCATCAAGTTTTTGAAAGACCAATTCACACAGTTTCAACATGAAATTTTGTGGTTATTCTCCTAATATGTTGAGATTTGATGATATGTGGTTGAACTTTCAAAATTAGGTCGTTGGATTTTAGGGAATTTTATGATCTTCTAAATTAGTGTACCGGACGATTGTTTTACAAGGGGCTTAATAAAGTCTTTATAAAAATCATATTGTAATGTATATTTATATACATGCAACAACTAGAAGTGGTTTATTATGAATTTAGGAAGGATGATTTTTAACTAAAAGTAGGTATTTAGTGATTTAAGTATTTAGTATACTAATGAATAGCGTGATGGAGAAAGGAAGTGAATGATTAAAGTATTAGTCGATACTTATTGGTTATGTAAGGTTTACACTTCTAGAAATACAGGGAAAGTAAAGTATATGTGAAGTAGTTAGATGTACTAGTAGCAGTGGGTTAGAAACTGTGTTAGAAAGTAAATCAGAACGTTATCTGGTGTGAATATATTGAATATATTAGGAAAATGGAATCTATAACGAAAAGTGACTTATATTTGGATTGTATCCTATTTCTTGAGACAGCCTATAAGTTAAGAACTTCTTAAATAGGAATCTAACTTTGGACTGAAGGTCAGAAACTTCGTCAGAATGTTATTTGGTATTGGATATCCTTAACCACACTCGGAGTTCAATAGTAGATCACCTAGTAATTTGTATATGAATTCTAATCCTTCATTGGAGTTAGAACACGAGTTAGAAGTCACTTGGACAATAGCTCATACTACAAGACTAAGTCAAAACTTAAGTTAGAATCTCGGTTAGAAAGCAGTTTGATGGAAGATGTAAAATATAAGAGCAACTAGAAGTTTGAGGATGGTTGGTACTGAATATCGGACCATTGGAAGTCGAAGAGTAGATTAGAAAATCGCTTGATTATACTTTCTAAGAATTTATTAAAGTTAGAACCTGTATCAAAAACTACTAAGCAGTAATTTGTATCGGGTTAGAACCTTTGTCAAAAGCTATCCTATTTAACTAATATTTAATAAACACCTTAGAAAAACTTACCTAACATAATTGAAAATGTATGTAAATGTCGACAATGAACACATACAATATATTGGACATAAACTAAAGATGTTATGTTAAATTTTAAGGACAATAAAGAAAGACAAGATGGGAACAATAGACGAGGAGAATGAGCATCAGTATCCAAGTAAGTGGAATTAGTGCTTCACTGCACTTTGAAGTATTGTTTAAGAATACTTAGAGACCTTAGTATATGTCTTGTTTGTAGTTGTAAGTTAGTTGCTTGTATGTATGCAGCGTATATGCCTGAATATTGTTATACTATTTCAGTGCTGGATTGACGTATTGATTGCTTCATGATATTATATGCTTAGACTGCTTAAATTTGCTTGATCACCCCAAAAGTAATCTAACATAAACTAAGCTTAACCACCAATAGGACTTGCATCATAACCTACTAGAAGAAATGACTAAGAAGTGTGGACCAAACACAGACCCCTTTGTTGAGGATAGTAGAAATGGTCCTTTCCCTACCCTAAGTCAAACTAATTAACAAGAGAGGAGGTTATGGCCAGGTTGGGATCGGTGGTTCGAAGGTACTCTTAGGAAGAGTGTGTCCTCCATTGCATAAGCTTTGGTTTGGTGACCAAATTTGCTAGTGTATAGTGTTAAACTCCTTAAAACTCAGATTAGAGCAGGGAAAATTTCTCTGATCTCATGACGACTAGTCAATATCGTATGATGGTATTTGCTTGATCATGCATTACATCTAATTAAATTGTTTGAAAACCCTGGTTGTTTGTTGTTAGATATGTGTTATGTCTTTGTCAAACTTACAAAACAAGTTGTCGCTCATTCTCCTATAGTTGTTTTGTAGGTTTTTCCAGTAGACTCACTAGTATTACTTTAGGTTTCAAAAGGTTAAAGAATGGGGTCGGGGAGTGAGATTTAAGATTACTTGACTAGATTTCTATTCGGTTTATCGATTATACTAACTTCTAAGAAAACTAATGAGGTCTCCTTAGGTGACCCTTAGTTTTCAGTCAATGAAATTTATTTTATACTCTGCAAGCCTATGGATTTTATTGAAATTTTAGTAGACACTATATCTTTCCGTAACAATGTAGTTTTTGGAACTTTTATTAAATATAAGGTTTTATCTTTCATATAACTTTTAACTTGATTTTTACTTGAAATTTAAGTCATAAAACAATTATTTTCACAATCTATTTTTAAAAGTTACCTCATAAGTTGATTCCTACCAAGTACTGAATGTGGTGCTTCCAAGAAGTGGAGTAGTAAATACTATGTGTAGGCTATACCTACGTTAGCAACTAAGGTGGCTAGCTTCTAGCATAGGTTGATTTACACGGTGGGGTTATTACAACTCTCTAGTTTGGGTAAGTCTAATTTAATCGGTAATACAGCTTCCGTACCATACGCCAAACTAAAGGGTATTTCTCTTATCTTAATCCTATGGGTAGTTCGATATCCTTACAAAACATTCAGCAATTTGTCAGCCCATTTACTCTTGGCTTGATTAACTTTCCTCTTCAAGCTATGGAAGATGATCTTATTAATGGCTTCCACTTACCCATTAGTTTGAGGATGTGCTATGGACTTGCAATTAAGACAAATGTAGTATTTCTCACAAAATGCTCGGAATTTATCATCATCAAACTATGGTCAATTGTCAATGATTATCATAAATGGGACCCTAAATCTCGATATAATGAAGCTGAAAAAAAAAAACCCTCTACCTTCTATTTGGTGGTTCTCACCAATGCCTTGATTTTCGCCGACTTAGTGAAATAGTCCATGGAAACAATGATGAATTGCCACTAGACCATAGACTTGGGAAATAGTTTGAGTATGTCCAACCCCTATTGGGCAAAGGGCTAGGGATTGGTAAGGCTGTACAATTCAATAGGGGATGCATAACTTAATGCCTCATGTTTCTGACATTGTGCATACTGTAGAATAAAAGTTCTTGCATCATCCTTCATTATCGACCAATAATAATTGAGTCGTAGTACACATACATACAATGTTTGACCCCCCACATGATTACTACAGACATCGCCATGTAGTTTGAATAATACTTGTTGTGCATCTTTTAGAGGGAGGCATTGAAGGTAAGGTTGGGAAATGCTGCATTTGTACAATTGATCATCTCTCAATATGTAATTTGCAGCTTGATAAATCATCCTTCGAGCCTCTTTTTTATCATTAGGGAGAATGACATCCTTCAAATAATCTATGATTGGGTCCATCCAAGACCTCTCCTTTGAGCATAGAGCTAGTTCATAGCTTTACTGAATAGTTTGTAAGCTCTTATTAGGGAGGAACTCAACAAAGAACTTGTCATTTAAGTCAGTGATTGCCATGTTGGCTAACTTTGACAATTTGTCGATTGTAATGTTCTTGCTCCTTAGTATTTTTTAGATCGAAAAGGACTAAAACTCTTCTATGAGCGTTTTTACTGTTTGTAAGTACTTGCTCATTACTTCCTCTTTTGCCGCATGACTCCCCTTAACCTAATTCACAACAAGTTGCAAGTTGAAAAAAACTTCAATCTTTTCGACACCAACTTCCTTTGCTAATCTAAGTTTAACTATTAAGGCCTCATATTTAGCTTTATTATTGCTGGTTAGAAATCCAAACTTTAAAGCATAATTAACCTTAACATTGTGGGTTCCTTACAGAGTAAGACCCGCACCACTTCTTTCCTTAGTCGAAGAACCATCGACATATAAATTCTATATCAACTTCTTAGCATTATCTATGTTGTCCTCTTCGTAAGTGTACTCGGCTAGAAAATTTGCCAACACTTGAGCTTTTAACACCGTTTTGGGTTTGTATTATACACCATAGACACTCAGCTCTAAGGCATACTTTATCATCTTCCCCAAGGAATCTGGCCATTGTAAAGCTTACCGTAAAGGCTTATCAGTAAGGACAACAATTTGATGAGCCTCGAGGTATGATTTTAACTTCCCTACTAGGAGAACCACCGCCAATATAAATTTCTCGATTTTTGTATATCAATATTGTAGTTCTTGTTAAACATGACTCACATAATAAATTGGCCAATGCTCCTTACCTTCAATTTGAACCAAGACAGAGGAGAGTGTTTGGTTGCTAACCGACAAATATAAATATAAATTCTCTTTCGAAATAAATGTCAAAAGTATTGGTGATGATGCGAGAAACTCTTTCAGTTTACCAAATAATCTTTCACACTCATCAGTTTACTTAAAATCTTTTAAACTCTTTAAAATTTTGAAGAATTCCTCACACCTATCCATACTTGTTGACATGAACCTATTAAGGGTAGCTATCTACTCAGTTAGCTCTTGAACTTCCTTGATCGTGCGAAGAGACTGCATGTTTTTAATTGCATCAATTTTTCTTGAATTTGCTTCAATACCACGTCGGGTGACCATATATCCTAAAAACTTTCTTAAGGTTGCACCAAAAACACTTTTTTGTGGATTTAGCTTCATATTGTATCTTTTGAGAGTGCTGAATGTCTCTTTGAGGTCAACAAGATGTCGACTTTCTAATGTGCTTTTCACTATCATGTTAGTAACATATACATTGACATTACGATTTTGGGGGTTAAACATTTTGGTGACAAGGCACTAATAAGTCAAACCGGCATTTTTTAACCTGAAAGGCATCACCGTATAACAATACATCCCAAAGTTGGTGACGAATAATGTGTGAACCTCATCCTCCTAATCTATTTTGATTTGATTGTAGCCAGAAAACGTATCCATAAAGGATAGTAAGGCATGTCCAACAGTTGAATCAACTAGTTGGTCTATTCTCAACAAAGGGAAATAGTCTTTAGGATAGGCTTTGTTCAAATCCATAAAGTTTATGCACATACCAATGTATACTAAGGCCAAGAGCAGATAAGGCTGATTACAGGAATGGGTCCAAGCTTACTGATAGCTTGAAATAATGATGGGAAACATGCAAGAGAATAGAAAAGAAAGAAAATAAGCAAACCCATGAACAACTCCAAAGGATATGACCCATCAGTGGAATTTTTAAGGACTCACGACATAGCTTGATATGATGCAAAAGTTGGTCTAGTGAGGTTACTCACCACCTAGCCTTACTTAAGGGTTATAATAAGAGTGAAGAAAGAGCAAACAAGTTAACGAGAGCAATGCTCATAAAGGGAAATATTCAATATATTAATGATGATAAGATGATGTGTGGCTACATGTATAGTGGGTATTTATACCTAAGAAATTATGGCAACTTGCTTAAAAAAATGAAAAAGACAAAAAGGGTATTTGTCCTAAAAAAGTAATGCACAAGGAATACAAAAAGATAAAAATGAATATTCATGGAAAAGTAATGATTAAGTGTAGTAGATTCTTTAAGTGAGCTTGGATACGTGGCAGCAATATATTGGTGATTCCTTTGGGAAGATGCAGATAAATTAGTACAATCAAGATGGGTAGCTAAGCAGGGGTACCGAGCAGATGTGGGCTCATTTGAGAAGGAGTGGCTAAGGACTCATGTAGGATCTCTTGGCTTTTTGGCATCAATGTTACTGAGTTGGGGGTCGACTTGGACATGTCGAGCAAGTATGAGTGAAAGGGTCGAGCTACTAACAAAGTATTCTTCCAATTAGCAAATAACTTTCGAGAGACATGAGGTCACTTGGCACAGTAATAGGAATTGGTCGGTAGTGAAGATTAGCTCAGCCTCGATAGGAGTCAGTTAGAGCAGGAAAATTTGTCGTGTTAGACCCTCGAAGCCTTGGGCTTAGTTGCAAGTTAAGGGTATAGTAGCTTGATTTCTATCATTCCCTCTTAGTTGGTTTAGATTTGGGATCAAATCTGGTTGGTCCTCGTTTAGTGTTCCTTCAAGATGATAGGGGTTCAAATCGACCATGTTAAAAGTATCAGAGACCCCATAATCTTCAGGTAATTTTAGTCTATAGGCATTGTTATTAACCTTTTAGAGGACTTTGAAGGGACCTTTAGGTTAGGCAAAGAACTTGTTCTTTCTCCTGTTTAGGAGCCTCTGTTTACTTAAGTGTAACCACACTAGGTCTCTAAGCTAAAACTATGCTGACTTCCTCCCCCTTGGCTCTTTCTCACATATTCATGGTGGCTTGATTAATCTATTGAGTAACTTTCTCATATATGCATTGTAGGGACTAGATTTGGGCTCTTGTATTAGGGTCCTTGTGTTTGAATATAGGTACAAGTGCGTGATTGGGGGGTAGCTTAGGATTAAAACCATAGACAACTTCGAAGGGGGTTTGCTTGGTGGTGTTATGTTCTATACGGTTGTAAGTTAATTCTACTACAAGCAAACAGACATCCCAATCATTTAAGTTCTTACTTACTGTAGCTCGGAATAGTGATCCCAAAGTATGATTGATCACCTCTGTTTGGTCATCGGTTTAGGGGTGATAGGAATTGCTTAATAGTAGTCTATTCCCCATTTAACACCATAGGGTTCTCCAGAAATGGCTTAAGAACTTTGGATCTCTATATAAGACCACACTTCTCGACATGTCATATAACCGAACAATTTCCTACAAAAAGAGAGAAGTAATAGTTGAAGCATTGTTAGTCTTAGAAAAGGGTACAAAGTGTACCATCTTACTAAATTTGTCCACATTGACCATTACAGAATCTTTGCTTGAGGCTATTCATGGTAATCCAAGGACAAAGTCCATGCTCAACTTAGTCTAAGGTCTGGTCAGGACAGGTAAAGACATTGCTTTCCCTTATTTAGCTCCACATTTGGCCCTCTTGCACACAGCACAACCCTCAATAATTCGATGCATATCTCACCTCATTCTTGACCAAAAGAATCATCCACTTAGCGACTCATATGTTTTTCTCTCCTAAAAATGTTTAAAGAGTCCTCCAATATAGGCTTCCCTAATAAGTAACTCTTTCACTAAACAAGTTAACACACATAACTTTCTACTTTTAAATAAGTTACCATCTTCCACATGATAATCATCCACTATTTTTCCATCGGCACAAAGCCCAAGTATGGGTCCATAACGTGGGTTCTAGGAATATTGTTCTTTGATACTTACAAACTTAAACAATCTAGTTTGCAGTTTGGTCAAGAACGTATGTCTTTTTTGAAAGAGCATTTGCAACCACATTGCTTTTCTCTTTTTAATACTTAATCACAAAATTAAATCCCTTAAGGAATTCAATCCACCTTACTTGTTGCTTCAACAATTTGGTTTGACTTCGAAGGTATCTCAAAGACTCATGGTTGGTATAGATGACAAACTCTTTCGACAATCGATAATGCTGCCATACTTGGAGTGCTTCGATAAGAGCTAAGTGTTCTTTGTTGTATATGGATTAGTTTAGTTGAGGTCCTCTGAGCTTCTCACTATTGTAAGCAATTGGTCAGCTATCTTGCATTAAGATAACGCTTATACCAATGCTTGACGCATCATATTCTAGCTCAAACATCTTCTCAAAATTAGGTAAAGCTTGTACATGTGTGGAAGTCAATCTTTCTTTCACTTTAGCAAAACAATTTTCCTCTTTTTCTCCCTATTTAAATTCGATGTTCTTCTTTGTCAGCTTAGTAAGGGGCATAGCTATGGTACTAAAATTCTTGATAAACCTTCTATAAAAGGAAGCCAGTCCATGGAAACCTCTCACCTTGGTACAAGTGGTCAAAGTTAGTTACTTGACAATTACTCAAATCTTCTTAACATCTGCTGGTAAGCCTCCTCCACCTACTATATAGCCTAAAAACACCACTTCTTCCTGGTAGAAACAACAATTCTTTAGGTTGTTGAATAACTTCTTGGCTTAGAGTACATTTAATACGGTACAAAGCTGATCATGGTAACTTGGCATGTCAGCACTATGTACTAGGATGTCATCAAAGCACATCACAACACACTTCTCAATCAGATCTCTCTACATGTGCTTCATTAATCGTGTAAAAGTGCTTAAGGCATTCGATAAGCCAAATGCATTACCTTCCACTTATAGAGTCCATCCCGAGGTTTGAAAGCAATGTTCCACTCATCTCCCGAGCTCATCTGAATCTGATGGTAGCCAAACTTCAGTTTAATCTTGTTGAGAACCTTAACTCCACTTAATTTGTCTAGCATGTCGTCTAACTTAAGGATAGGATACTGGTACTTAATTGTGATCTTGTTCACAGTTCGACTATCAACATATATTCACTAGGTACCATCCTTTTTTTACACTAAGAGTACTGAAATAGCATAAGGTTTGAGGCTATCTCTCACATACCCTTTTTCTAATAGTTCATTTACTTACTTTTAAAGCTCGGCAACTTGTTCGGGATTCATCCAATAAGCTGGTTTGTTCAGTAAGACAATGCCGGCCATCAAGTCAATGTAGTGCTTGATGTCTGTAAATGGTAGCAAACATTCTGGCAATTGTTCTAGAAATAGATCAGCATATTCATTTAGGAGTCTACTCACCTCATTAAGCAATTCAATTTGCTCTTTCAGTTCTAGCAGCCTCTTGACTAACATAAAAGTTTGCATATCAACCTTTATAGCTTTTTGGAGCTTAACTCTACTTAATATTAAAGCCTTTTTGGATCCTTAAGCAAGTTTAGCCTGCAATTTGCTAACTTGACTCGGCGTCATTAGGTTTAAAGTAACCTTCCTTCCTTCCTTCCTTCTTAAACATATAGGTATTCCTATATCCATCATGGATAACTTGATCATAAAGCTAAGGTTGGCCTAGTAATATATGTGAGGCATACATGGGTAATACATCGCAAAGAATTTCATCGAAATAATTCCTAATTGAGATTAGCAGCAATACTTGTCGTGTGACATACAATGCTCCTTTATCATTTAGCCAATGCAACTTGTATAGCTTCTGATGTAGGATAGTCAGCAACTTCAGCTTCTTGATCAGGTTGGTAGATGCTACATTGGTCCAACTGCCACTATCTACAATAAGTGCACACAACTAATCATTCACTTTGCATGTGATGTAGAACAAGTTCTCTATCTACTCCTCCTCATGTGAGGTTTCCAAACTCATTTTACATTAGACAACTAAAATCAACTAATCTAAGTCCTCAGTAAACACATCTTCCTTGACTAATTCATTCTCTTAAGTGGTCTCTTTCCCAAGAACAGTCTCTTCCTCAGGTTCTTCGTCAATACCTTTAAGCTTCGAGATGTCTCCCTTAATCACCATAATTTACTGGTTTGGACACTGAGCAACCATATGTCAAAACCCTTGGTATTTGAAACATTTGATCTAGCTCGTCTTCCTTCCAAATCCCTATCCTTTCTCATATGTTTGGGTCGATAGCCATTGTTAAGATAGCCCTTCTGTTTAGCTTGTACATCCACCTTCCTAGTCAGCTCGATACTTCACTGGGTTTGATAACTTCCCTATCTAGGTCAACTCGTTAGGAGTCAGGTTGGCATTTTGCTCCTTCTCTGTCTTTCCACTCACTAGGCTATTTGTATAACCTCTTCCATTGTGGTAAATTGCTGAAGTTCTACAATGTATCAGATGTCACTCCTTAAACTAATAAGAAATGTAGAGACTGTTCGCTCTGATGGCTCCTCTACTTCACAGCGAATCACAAGCATTTAGAAATCTTGAATATAGTAGTCAATAGTTCGGCCTCCTTATCTCAACTCTTGAAGCTGAGCAAAAGTTTCTTGCAAATAAGTGTCCAAAACAAACCTATTTATGAGTATTCTCTTCATCTCAAGCCAAGTATTAATCTCTTTATATTCCTCTCATCTTCTCATGACTTGAAAGTTCTTCCTCCACATGGTGGCATATCTTGGGAACTCAACAGCAGCAGTCCTTACTTTCTCGTAGTCTTCATATTGGTAGTACTCAAAAACACGCTTTACCTTTTCCTCCTAATCTAAATAATCATCTGCACTTCCGAAACTACTGAAACTTGGAATCTGGAGCTTCACATGGTCGGTAGCTCGAGGTATCCTAACTCACCCTTCTTCTTCATACTCCTCTACTTCAACATCATGCATATTTCCTAAGTCAATCCTTCTTCTCACTTATCCACCTACTCCTTCACCTCAAACTTGCTGAGTGAGATTCTAACCTTTAATAGGTCAGGTAGCGTAAGGAGCATTATGCATGGCCTCAGCAAGTCTATAAGCCAATGTATGAACAGCTCGAGTCAAGTTTACTAGGAGGTTGGCCACCTCATTAAGACTCTCGTCTGTACTCTTAGGGGTGTCCTAAGATTGTTGGCCATGGTAGATAATACTACTATTGTCATCCCTAATACCAACATTAACACTCAGGTTTGTCATTTTCCTCAACAAATTTAATTTCAATCTTCAAGTCTGAGCTAGAACTATTACTATTTCTCCAAATCTAACAACATAGCATACTCTTCACACTAACGGTCAGCTATGTCGTAAAACAATAACAACACTAACGAATAAGCTACTAACATAGAACTTGCTCTATTTTTAGATGTTCGAAATAGGGCAAAGTAGAGTAAACACAAAAATAACCACTTTTACTCTCTTATTTACTAGAATACTTCCATGGAATCTCTATACAATTTTGATACACTACTACTAGAAGTGCTACTTCATAAATAACAAACACAACATACCCAAATAAAACCTCTACTCTGATATTAAGATGACGGGTACAAAGGCCAAAAGTAGACAAGGCCTATTGCAAAGATGGATCTAAGAATATCAAAAGCTTGAAATGAGTAATGGAAAATGCACAATAGAATAGAAAAGAAAGAAAATAAGCAAACCCATGAACAACTCTAAAGGATATAATGCACCAGTAAAACTTCCGAGGACTCATAGCACAACTCAATATGATACATGAGTTGGTCCAGTGAGATTACTTGCCACCTAGCCTTACTTGAGGGTTAGGATAAGAGCAAAGAAAGAGCAAACAAGCTAACGAAAGCAATATTCACAAAGGGAAATATTTAGTATATTAATGATCATAAGATGATGTGCGGCTACATGTACAGTGGGTACTTATACTCGAGAAATTAGGGTAACTTGCCTAAAAAAATGGAAAATACAAAAAGAGTATTGTCCTAAAGAAGTAATGTATAAGGAATACAAAAGGGTAAAAATGAATATTCATGAAAAAGTAATGATTAAGTGCAAAAGATTCTCCAAGTGGGCTAATACGTGGTAGCGATGTATTAGTGATGCCTTTAGGAAGATGCAGACAAGGATGGGTGACTAAGCGAGGTGCCAAGTAAATGTAAGCTCGTTAGAGAAGGAGTAGCTAAGGACTCGTATAGGATCTCTTAGCTTCTTGGCATCAATGCTGTCAAGATGGGGTCTGCTTATACATGTTGAATAGGAGTGAGTGAAAGAGCCAAGCTACCAATAGAACATTCTTCTAGTCGTCAAATAGCTTCTAAGAGACATGAGGTCACTTGGCTCAATACTAGGAATTAGTTTGCAGCTAGGATTAGCCCAGCCTTAGCAGGAGTAGATTGGAGCAAGAGAATTTGTCGTATTAGACCTTCAAGGCCTTAAGCTCAGCTATGGGTTAGGGGTTTAGTGGCTTAATTCCTATCACATACGCCATTTGCTGTTAAACTTACTAACTAACACATAATTGGCTAGCCAAGTTAGATAAGGCTTTGCCCTAATGAACCCTACCTTGAGCAACTTTTAAACTTCTTCTTCTATAGTTGCCTGTCGCTTAGGAGCAAAATGCCTTTTTTCTTTACCAAATGACCTTCGCATTAAGATCAATCTAGAGTTTGTTTGTTATGACATCTTTGGGAATACCTAGCATATCTAAAGGAGACCATGCAAAGATATCGGCATTATCCTATGATAAATTAAATAGGCTTTGGCGAATGTTTATTGGTAATGGTTCCCTTATCTTGGTGGTCTTCCATGGTTCATTTCCCAATGGAATCTCTTCCTCGGCATTCTTTATGCCAACTAATTTTTATTCTAGGTAAGTTTAGACTTGAAAGATTTCTTCTTGGCATAACGCCCTTATATAATGGGATCTTGCCAATTGTCGGTCCTCTCCACATACATTAACTCTAGTGGGAGTGGAGAACTTGGCTTTGAGATGGGTAATGGAAGGGACCATGCTGAATAAATGCTAACATCGCCAACCCATGATCATATTATATAGGAACCAACACTGGACTACAAGGAAATCTACTTTGTCTTCCACAGTATGTTCGTCATCTCCAATTTGGATTGGGAGAGAGATTACTCCACTGACTCGAACGGGCTGATTATTGAAAGCAAATAGATTATAATCATAAGATCTCAATTGCACCTTAATTTTTGGTCTCATCTAATCAAAAGCATGTTGAAAAATGATGTCTATTGAACTTTCGGTATCAATCAGAATCTTTTTTACCTCAAAGTTGGCAATTCTCACACTAATTACTAGTGCATCATCGTGGGGTCTTTGAATACCTTTGAAATCCTATTTTGAGAAAGATATTGAATTATCTACCTTAACCTTCTTACCCTATACATTACAAACATAATGTATGGCTAGCCCAAAGAGCTAGACCAACCTAGGGTAGAAGGTCCACCAACAATAGTATTTATTATACTATTTGATGCTTTGCTATTGCTTTCATCTCTCATATCTTTCACGACCTGGGAAGGCTGCGTGACATTCTCTTGCTCATCACATCTCCTTAGAGTCAATCATTCTATGTCTTCTACATCGTGTGCAAGAAACTTACTTACATAGCCCCGTTGGATTGTACTCTCATTTGCATTTTTGAGTTGGATACACTCGTCAGTATTATGACCTCTATCATAGTGAAAATCACAATACTTATTCGAATTTTGTCTTGAAGGATTTCCTCTCATCTTTTCTAGCTACTACAACATGCCTCTTTGTCTACGCACCCCTATCAATATATTTGCAATTGGACAATTTAGTGGTTTATGAACGTAATATGTAAGGATGCGTAGCCTCTTTTTTTCGGTGTTGGAACACTAATCATTGTTTACTCCAGGTTGATCTTTTACACTCTTCTTCTTGTTACCTTTCCAATCTCCTTTATTTTAATCAGCCTCTCGGTCAACCTTAATAATGTCTTATTGGCGAATGTAAGATGTGGCTTTGGCTTTAAACTTAGCAAATGTTCTCGGCTTGTTTTTGGTGAAAGACTTAAAAAAGTCTCCATAGGGTTTAACACCATCAATAATTGCATTGAAAGCAACACTCATATCCATCTCTAGGATCTAGACCATCTCAGCTAAAAACCTGGCTAAATAGTCCCTGATAGATTCATCTGATCGTTACTTTATCATGTTAAGGATGGAAGAATCCTTAATGAGAAGCTTGCTTGTAAGAAAGTGTTGGAGAAACACTTTTGCTAAATCTTCAAAACATGAATTATGTTTGGCTTCAAATGTTTGAACCATATACTAGCTACATTCCTCAATATTAAGGGAAAAGCTTAGCAAGCCATGACATCGCTCAAGTTGTGCAACTTAGCAAAGGTACGGTAGTGCTTAAGATAATCTTCAGGATCCTTGTTCCATCATAAGTTTTGTGGTAACTTAATGTGCCATGGTATAACTTTGTCTAGAATCTCAAGGACGATGGGGCTTTTCTTTATTTGGAATTGTTTACTCATCGTAGCATGAGTGCTAACATGCGAGACTTTGGCATGGCGTATCTACTGTAGTTTTTTTCCATTGTCATTTTCTTAAGAGTAAAGGTTGAAGGTCTTTATGTAACTTTAACCTACTTTCTCGATAATTAGGGAGAATATATTAAGTCTCCACTATTCTCTGCATTATTATCACCGTGTTCTTGGTTTTCATTTGGGTGGATATTTTTGTGGAGAAGGTTAAGGATCTCATCATGTTTTTTACTAAGTTCCTAGTTTTCCTTGGCTAAGTCGAGGTAAATTGCTCCAACTTAGCCAAACGTTGTTTGTTAGTATGCTTACTTCCCCTTACTTGGTGTTAGGGTGAAGAAACAACACTTACACTTTTGGTCATTCTCATCCTCGCCATGTGGGTGTGTAATGAAAAACAAACGGTGCCAAATGTTGTTGAGTGATTTTAGGATAGGATCTTACTCTTGTAAAAACACAGAAAACTAAGTGGTACAGGGGCTAGTTCAGTGTAGCCACTCTGATGCCTAAGTTAATAAGTGTATTGAGAGAAGTAATATAAGTATAAATTTTAAGGTCACAAGAGAGTCCTTACAATGCTTTCTCCTCATATTTATAGGCAAAAATCAGGTGTTTGAAATTGTAGTTAATCATCAATAATAGGACATGTAAAGATCTCATAATCAAACAGATGCTGAAGATATAGGAATGGTGGGTAGTTATGTAATGAGATCATACTAAATTATAACTGTTCTCACCACTTTCCATATTTAAACTAGATGTATTAACAGGTTAGGCTTTCAAGGCTCACCGAATGGATTGAGCTTTAGTTTGCAACAGCTGAAAATGAAGTAACTCGGCCTCTCAACAGTCGAGTAGATGAATAATGTTATAAGGTGAAAAATGACTGTCAATAGTATAATTGGGATAATCTCAAAGACTTGATCAGAAGGTTTTGAGATTAAATCTTGGTATTAGGTGAGCTTTTAGAATCTTGTTTAAAGAACTTAAAACAAAGTTTACATTACTCGCTAGAGATAAATCATGCCTATACATAAATTATTAAAACAAACTTATTTAACATTATATTTAATAAAACTAAAGTAACTATATTGAATATTTAAGGAACAACTAAAGTGGATGAGATCAACTATCAGCACCATCAAGTATGACATGTCTAGGTAAGTAGGATCAGTGCTTTACTACATTTTGAAGTATTATTTAAGCATACTTCGAGACCTTAGTATATGTCTTATTTGTGGTTGTAAGTTAGTTGCCTATATGTATGCAACGTGTATGCTTGAATATGGTTGTGCTATTTTGAGTGCTAGACTTATGTATTAATTGTTTCATGATATTATTCACTTTGGACTATTTGAAATTGCTCAATCACTCCAAAAGCAACCTAACACAAACTTGAATTAACTACTAACCTGACTTGCATCACAACCCATTAGGGAAATGATTAGGATTCTCAAGATAAACATAAACCCTTCGATGAGGATAGTAGAAATGATCCTCTCCCCACTCTTAGTCAAACTATAATGAAATAGTTGATAAGGCTTATCAATTGGAAAATAACCATTTGCAGATGTAGGCTTAATAGAGTAAAAAGCTAAGTAGTGAGTTTAAGCCTAGATCTTCCTTTAAGAGACCTTATCTTAATTGAAATAGTTTTGGACAAAAAGGGAAGAAGTTAGCCACAATGGCAAGTAAATCTGTATAGTCTGAATCTAGAAGGAAGTTTTATAATAAGGATGGTAGTATCGGGTGTTAGAAGTACGGGGCAAGTCACTACCCCCGATAATGTCAACAGTTAGTTGCTATGTGCTATCTCTATGGAGACAACAATCATGTAGTTCAAAATTATCCAAAGATGGAAATAGTTAAGTGTAATTGATGTGATAGGAAAGGACATTTCTATTGATATTGCCCTCAATTTGGATAAAAAGCAAGATGCACTAGGGGATAATATACAACAGCTACGTTGATACGTGTCTTTGCCATGGAAAGTGTAGAATACAATTTAAAAGATTTTAATGATTGGATGGAAGAATACTACCATGATACTTCAAAAGAAGATCTTAGAGTAGTAGAAGGCTTTAACGAAGGATTAGTAATAGGTATGTGAATTGTTTCAATCTATAGATGATTAATTAGAGGTGAGATCTATGTTAGTAAATTGAAGACTTTGTGTTTTGTGGAATGTTTGATAATTAAGTTTAAATTGATAACCCCTAGTTTATTGATAAGTGACTATAATAGCAAACGTTTCAGGAGAAATTATGATAAATAGACAAATTTCTTATGCATTGTTTGATACTAGAGCATTGCACTCTTTTGTGAGTTAAGGATTTGTAGAAAGAAATGGAATTAGAATAACTGAAATCAGTACAACTTAGAAGATTAAGACCCCTATTGGAGAGAAAGTATCAACTAGAAAAGTAGTAAAAAATAGACAAATCAAAATAGAGGGAAAGGATTTCCTAATTACCTTAATAGTTTTGCTTTTATAAGGTTATGACATTATTGTGGGAATTCATTAGCTGTCCAAATACAAAGCTAATGTGGAGTGTTAGAGTAAGAAGACAGTTTTTGATGATGGAAATATTCTGCTACATGGAAGGGCCGATAAAGGAAAGATGAAGTTAGCTGTTGTTGAAATTTGTGAAGGATTGGGTGTTTTCCTAGGTCTTTGTAATGGAAGGGAAGAAGGAAGCACCTAAAATATTTGAAATAACTATTGTGTATGAATTCCTAGATGTTTTCCTTGATAAGTTTTCACGACCCGAGGAGGCTAGTCGTGACAGTCGTTGTATACCATACAAAGGATTATAAATTGAATTTCCTTACAATCAACGACCCTTTATACGATACATAAGGCTATGGTTACAACTAATAATCAAGAGTTGCACAAGTATAAGCAATATCATTTCATGATAATAATAATAATAAATTAAAGAAATATAAAACATAATCTATTTATATAAAAATTTACAAAGAAGAAGTCTATAATACTTCTTAACTCAAACTAATATTAGTTTATTACATAATCAAATCCATAATCTAAATAAACTATCATGAGTATACTCAAATCACGTCTTACTCCCACATCGACCCCCTGATGTACAACTAACCTTGAGTATGCGGCGGCCTGACTCTACGAACAACTCGACCTGCGAAAGAAGACCACAAAGGTATAAGCTAACTAACTTAGTGAGATAATCCCCTTAACCATACAGCAGTCAAGTTATACAACAATTAAGTTCAATCAAATGAATGCATGTCAATCAGTATGCCAAACAAATACATATAGGTGACTAGATACTGCATGCAACTCAGATTTAACGCTCTCCAAAGTTAGGGTTGGAGATACATCGGCACAGTCAAATCCAAGTATCGTACTAGAACTTATCTCATAACGAAACTCCACGTTTCGTATTTAAAATGTAATAGTATATCCATTCTCAATTTTATAAAAAACGAGTTCTACATATTATTATGAGTAGGTTTACGTAGCCTTCATTCATCCCTAAACGGAGGCCTTTGGACTTGACCCTCACCTAAACAGTTGGCACCTCCAATTCCCAGTAATCCCGTAGGCTAAGGTAAGGTCATGTCGCATGTGTGCACCGTATGAAATCTATAGCAATCAAATGATCAACCCACGTATGACCTCTCGCTACCTCCGTGTAATGTGATGGCTAGAATTAGTTATGCGGTGTATGATTATGCATGTTTCAAGTTAACTTTTTCAAGTTGAATAAAATTAAATTTTATTATTTAATGATCAATAAGGTCATAAACAATTAGTTCTTAGCAAATCTACTATGTAACAATTAATACATTAACGTACTTTAAAGTAAATTCACCGTTAACAAATAATTATCATACATAAGCATATCCTAACCCTAAACAATATTCAATTATTAATCATAATTTATATTCACTAATTAAAAATACAAGCAACTATAGGATCATTAGAAAAAGCTCACTCAGCCATGATCTACTCAAGGGTCATAATAATCCGATGGTAGATCAAGGTTAAGGTCAAGATCATTTGAGAATAAAGAATATAGAAAATTGTAAGTTTGGAATTTAAAGCTAAACTAGTATCGTAATTTGTAATATTTATTTCATTTAGTTATGTGAAATTGTTAATTTAAGCTTTTTATCAAATCGCGTATAACTTGTTCGTTTTAACTCGGATCGTTATGAACTTATAGTTCATTTTGATCATTTTCGGGCGCTTTTTCTTGTAGCGAGATTCGTTTTGGACGTTGTGACTCGCAGTTTAAACTGTAATATCAAAATATCACAAAATTTATTATTTTAATTTAAAAAGTTATAAAATATTAATTTCAGTTTTTTCTTAGTATATTTATGATTTAATAATTATTTAAATTATATAATTAATAATTTTATTATTTTAAGCTTATTTTTATCTATTTTTTGAGATTTTAGAATTATTAAGTTAATTTTTTTCCTACTTTATTAATTTTCTTGTATTTCACGATATACATATATATATAAATTCTTATTATTATATTTGATTAATTTTTTTTCCTAATTTACTTAATTATTAATTCCTTTTCTAATTTATGGTACCCATATATATAGTTATTAACTTACTTTATTTATTAAATTAATATTATCATATATCATGTATACTATTTAATTATACATGTATTTTACGTCATATATGTACTTTTATACGCATACTTTACACTATATACTAAATTATTCTAACTTTACTTATACATTTTGTACAAGTATATTATACACTTATTTATACTTTATATACTTATGTACATATATGTTTATACTAAATATGTATATATATATATATATACACATTAAAACACAAATATTATTAATAATATGTATACTTATTATTTTATATATACAATCATATATATATATATGAAAAATATACAATTAAGCATATATAAACATATGTACACACATATATATACATATATATATACAGAATTGTATATTTCATGTATACACATATTACATACTAAAATAATTATTATATACATATGCACCTCTATATATATATATATATATATATATCCACGCATGTATATACATAGTTAATTAAATAATATGCTAAATACATATATATGTACATAAAAGAAATATTGGATATATATAGATATAGTATACAAGTATTCCTACATATATTATATACCAAATACTAATTATTCATACATATATAATACATACATACATAGATATATTTTTGTGTACATGTATATATATACATAGCAATACTTAATTAGTGAAAATACTAAATACTTAGCTGATGTATTATTATTTATACTTTCATATATATATATACATATACTGTATCTTCTAAATAATGTATATATACATGTCCACATACGTATGTTTATACACACATAAAAGAGATATACATATATATTAATTTATCTACTCATACATATATGTACATGTAATAGAATAATTAGTATATACATGCACATACTATATAATATTCATATGTATAAGTAAATTAAATATACTTACCTAAATTCGTTGGTAATATTCTTAATTTTCTTCTTCTTCTTCTTTTTAATTTTTTTCTTGTTCTTGGTTTTCTTTTTGTTCTGCTCTTTTGCTTTGTTTTTCCTTTCTTTTGCTTTATATTTTCTGTTTGTTTTTTTTTTCTCTAGATATTTAGGACATGAAGATTAGTAGAAGGAAGCAATTAAATAAAAAAAAAATCATTATCCATTTAGATTAGGCATTAAATTAGATATGACATTTACTTTATTAATTTGTCCTTTATCCCTTAATTGTTTGACATATGTTCTTAAAATTTACACACATGGGTTGCTGACTTTGCAATTGGAAATCATGTAAGGAAAAAGGAAAAATAGAAGAGAAAAAGAAAGGAAAGAAAATAGAGAAAATGGAAGAAAAAGGAAAATAGAAATAATTATATGTAATTTTTCTAAACATAAAAATCATAAAAATAATAATTATAAATTAATTTTGGAATTTTATGAAAATTTATCAATTTAATTGATACCCATTATAATTATAATTTTTATAAGTTATTTTAACAGTTTTGTTAAAAGTTTTATGCGATTACACGATTTAGTCGATAATTGTAATCAACTACAATTATATCATTACTAAGTGATATTTAATTATTTTATAGACTTAAAGTTATAGTTTTAAGGTTTCAATCAAGTTCGGGTTCAATTTCGGATAATTATACATAAATCAAATTTAGGGTTTTTGGTACGTAATTTAAGGTTTCAATCAATTCCTAAGGTTTTTATTATCAGTGTTATATTTAATTTATTAAATTTCATAAACTTTTATTGTTACTAACCTTATCGACTTATGATATAATTTAGGACACTTAGACTTAAATTGGGGTTCAGACTACTGATTTTCTAGGGTTTACATGAGTTACCAGGTTTAGCTCTACGTCGAGAATTGGATTTCTCTATTGATTTGGTACACGAAACAGAACCTATTTCAAAGGCACCCTATCGAGTGTCCCCTTGGAACTACAAGAGTTAAAGAAGCAACTTCAAGAGCTATTAAATAAAGGGTTTATTAAACTAAGTATGTTACCTTAGGGAGCTCCAATTCTATTCATGAAAAAGAAAGATGGTACTATGAGGATCTGTATAGATTATAGAGAGTTAAACAAAGATACTATTAAGAATAAATATCTATTGCCTCAAATAGATGATTTGTTTAATTAGTTGCAAGGAGCAATGGTATTTTCACGAATTGACCTCAAATTTGGGTACCATCAACCATTGGTGAAGCTTGAAGATAGACCTAAAATCACCTTTAGAACATGATATGAACATTATGAATTTATAGTGATACCTTTTGGTTTAACTAATGCATCAACCATGTTTATGGACTTAATGAATTGAATTTATCAACCGTACTTGAATAAATTTATTATTATATTTATTGATGATATATTGATTTTTTCTAAAAGTAAGGAAGAACATGTTGATCATTTGCACCTAATATTACAAAAGTTAAGAGATAATAAGTTTTATGGTAAATTGAGCAAAAGTGAATTATGGTTGGATAAGATATCATTTTTGGGACATGTAGTATCTATAAAGGGATTTATGTCAACCTTGAAAAGGTTAAGGCTTTTACTAAATGGAATCGGCCAACTAATGTAACAGAGATTCAAAGTTTTCTAGGGTAAGCTGGTTATTATAAGCAATTCATAAAGGACTTTTCAAAGATAGCAAAGCTTTTAACCCAATTGACGTAGAAGAATGTGAGGTTTAAATGGAATGAAGAGTCTGAACAGAGCTTTTAAGAAATTGAGAACCGAAGGGTTACAGATCCAATACTTATATTACTTGATCCCAATAAGCTCTATAATATATAGTGATGCCTCATACAGTAGGTTAGGATGTGTTCTAATACAAGATAGGAAGGTGATAGCATATGCATCAAGACAGTTGTGACTAGGGATGTAACTGGGTGGGTCATAATAAGGTACCTGACCCATTTGACCTATTAAAAATCCTATAAGGTTTGACCCTTTAAGGTTTAGGGTTGGGTTATGAAAAGTGATTTAGAACCTAAAAGTGATTAAGGTCGGGTTATGGGATTAAAATAAAAAAAAAGCCTTAATGGAAAACTTGACTCAAGAAAAATAAAAAAAAAAAAAATATAAATATTGATTTAATTATTATTGCTAAAAAAAACAAGAATGCCTGACGCCTTGTGTCTACTATGTCTAGTCTTTGTTCCAACTTCTATGTAAATTAAATTATAATGACAATTCACTATGTATGGGCCCCTCTCTTGTCTTTCCTTTAAGTAAATATTGTGTTACCCATTGTTCAGAGAGTCATAACTCATGAGTTAATATTCATTGACTACATAGGGCCCCTCCCCTCTCTCATATATCATCTTTCCCCATGAGTCCTTTCAATTTTTTTTTTTATTTTCTTTTTTCAAATGACTTTACCCTTTGTCCCTTTCATCTATTGTCCAACATCTTCTTTACTTTACTCTTTAGTTTAGGCAGAGCTGTAGAGAACTAGAAAATAAAAACCTTAGCCACCATTAACCTTCCTTCAACTCTCATTTTTCCTAACGCTACACTCAAAACTTTCATGGCACCACTACAAACTCTCCTAAACGCTACACAAAGCTGCTAAAAAGGATAGAAATAGGTTAGTTTAGGATTCTCATCTTTCAATTTATAGATTATGTTATCAATATACCTGGCTTTTCGTGTCTAATTTCAACACTATTGATTATTTTAGATTTGCAATTTTTAAGCGTATGCGTCATCCATGTAAAAAAGTTTTCTCTAAATACAATCATGTCCATTTTTTAAGTGCATGCATCATCTATGTAATCACAAGTAACGAATTATTGAATAACATTTTAAAATAGGCATGAATAAACTAGATTAAAAGAAGAAAACATCTTAGAAAGTGTGAATCCATGGGTCGGGTAGGGCCGGGTTTTGAGTTGGTTATTTTTTAATAGGGTTGGGTCGCAGGTTACTCCTTAAAAACCCCATAGGGTTTTTCATGGGTTTTAGAAAACCATTAATGCAACCGGGATGGGTTCGGGTTTTATAAAACCCATTCTGAACCCACCTCGATTACATCCCTAATTGTGATTGCATGAAAGAAATTGTCTAACACAGGATCTAAAGTTAGTTGCAGTAGTCTTTGTGTTGAAGATTTTACAAGGCATTATTTGTATGGACAACATTGTGAAATATATATGGATTACAAGAGTTTGAAGTATTTCTTTACGCAAAAGGAGTTGAATCAACGACAAAAAAGATGGCTAGAATTAATTAAAGATTATGATCTAATGATTAATTATCACTACTGAAAGGTGAATCTTGTGGCCGATGCACTTAGTCGTAAGAATTATGAAGAAGTCACTTCACTGCTCATAACCCAACGGGAACCGATACAAGAATTTGAAAGACTAGAGATTGGATTTAAGTGGCATGAATCTATAGACCAATTGATGAATATGGTAGTACAACCCTCTTTATTAGAGAGAATTAAACATCAACAAGATGAAGATGAGGGTCTTAAAGAGATTAAAGGGAAGATAATGTCTGGAAAAGTACCTGATTTTCAAATAAATGATATTAGAATGTTGAAATTCAAAGGAAGAAAATGTATACCCTAAGATCCTAGCTTGAGAAAAGAAATAATTGATGAAGCTCATGTTACTGAATATACAATACATCTAGGTGGAAATAAGATGTATCAAGATGTGAAATCACATTATTGGTGTAGTGATATGAAAAGGATATAGCTCAATAGTAGAGTGCACCAACTGTTAATAAGTTAAATCTAAACACCAATGACTGTTAGGTCCTTTGCAACCACTAGAAGTTCTATAATGGAAATAGGACCATATTACTATGGATTTCGTAGTAGCACTTACAATAACTCAATCGAGGCATGATTTAATATGAGTTATTATGGACCGGTTAACTAAATGTGTAAAAGATAGCCAGGCTGTATATTAGAGAAATTGTTAAATTGCATGGAGTACCAATAAATATAATTTTTGATCGAGACATTCGATTTGTATCGAAGTTTTGGGAGAGTCTACACTGAGCATTAGGTACTAAGTTACACTACAACTGCTCATCACCCTTAGTTAGATAACCAATCTCATAGAACAATTCAAACTGTAGAAGACATGTTAAGGGCATGTATACTGAATTTTGGTGGAGATTGGGATAAGTACTTGCCATTGGTTGAAGTTGCTTACAATAATAGTGATAGGAATCAACCCCTTGGACCAATTACAAGAAGTCGAGCTAGAATACTCCAAGGACTCGCATAGAGAATACTAACCCTAAGCCATAACCGAAATGGGGATTCCTATCCTAAGCTGGCTTCCTGCTGACTTGTCTGTTAGATCTTCATGTGTATTACATATGTTCTTGCCCAACAGTGAAGTCATAATCCAAAAGATAGCCTCGAACTAGCAGAATCGAGCTTCCTAACCAACTGTTGGTATGAGACTTCAATTCAATTGATCTCTTTACTAGGCTAGTTGACTTCCAACATGATCCAGATCAAGTCGGCCCCTAACTACAATACATCCTTGCCTTCGCCTACGTTGTATCATATTCCTGATGTCTAACTACTAAGCGACATATGCCTTCTGACACAATGTTTCAAAATGATTCTTTCTTTTCCGTACTTAATTTATTCTTTGTCTCTTTTACCCCTTTTAGTATGTTTCATGTAACTTAATTGTAGAATACCTTTTTTGTCTTTTCATACATGTAAAATAACCTAGTAGATGGGTATATAAACCCCTACTTTCTTATACTTAGGAACAATCCTTTGAATACAGAAATTACTCATTTAAGTAACCTTAGTGTTCTCGTTATCATTCAACACTTATCTATTCCCTTTACCAAGGAGTAATGGTGAGTGACCTTTCAGTTTGGACCAATATGTCATATCCGGTGGATTATAAGTTGAGTAGGATCGAGTGGTGTGTCATATCCATTCAGTAGCTGCCTAAACTTTGCTAGTTTTTTCTTTTGTTTCTTTCTGGTCATTTCGTTGTGGTGCTTCTCCATATATCTGACCCCAAAGATGCATCAACTTCACTGGTATCAGAGTACTGTTCTAACGTAGGAGCATGTTAGATTCTATGAAGTTTTAGTTCGCTTTACTGTTAGTAGCTGCGTGATAGCAAGTGTAGTCTCATTGTTACTTAGTTTCTACTCTGTTTCTCATTGTGAAAACTTAACAAGTTTGTTTCTATTCTATTTGAGTGGCTATCAAGTACTAAAGTTGTTAATCCATTTGAGCAATATTGTACCATGTCAAATTCAAGTGTACAGGGAGTTTTTGGTGACCAGAGTAGTAGTGCTCAACCTAGTCATAGTCATAATGGTAGTAACGGCCCAAGGTTAGTTAATAATAAACTTAACAGACTTATAAACCTTGTTGAGAGTCTAGTCACCGTAATGCAAGTAAATAGACAACAACTCCAAGATGTACAGCAGTAAAACCTATAAGAAGATGCCCCTAAGAGACACTATGGCTAAGGCAATTGAACCAATCGCCCAATTTGATTGCCACAAGCTGGAGGAGTAGCAGACCGAGTTGCTAGATGAAGACTAGAGTTAGAGGAGAGTAGGGAAGATGAAGTTCTACCTATGTTGTATCATATCCTTGATGTCCATCTACCAAGTGACATGTATCTTCTAACACAATATTCTAGAATGATTCTTTCTTTTCCTTACTAAATATTCTTTGTCTCTTTTGCCCCTTTTAGTATGTCTTATGTAACCTAGTGTAGAATACCCTTTTGTCTTTTCATACATGTAAAGCAACCCTAGTGAACGGGTATGTAAACCCTTACTTTCTTATATACGAAGATCATTCAACTTTCAATACAAAATTATTCACCTTAAGCAACCTTAGTGTTTTTGTTATCACTCAACTCTTATCTATTCCCTTTAGTAAGGAGTGGTGGCGAGCAACCCTTTAATTCAGACCAATGTATCATATTCGGTGGATTGTTGGCCGAGTAGGATTAAGTGGTATATCACATCCATTCGGTAGTTGCTCGGAATTTGTTAGCTTTTTCTTTGTTTTTTTTCGGTTCGCTTTGTTGTGGTATCTCTCCGTGTGTCTGACCCTAGAGACACATCAGCTTCGTTGGTATCAAAGCACGGTTCCGTAAGGGAGTATGTGAGGTTGTAGTGAAGTTTGGCTCTCTTTACTGTTAGTGGTTGCTATGTTCCTTTCGTAGCTACTGTAGTGTGCTCGTGTGTTTGTAAGTATGGTTTTATTGATACTCTGTTTTCCATTGTAAAAACAGAGCAAGTTTGTCTCTATTCTATTTGAGTAACTTTAGGTACTAAAGAATGTTAGTAGTTTGTTAATAAGTTCGAAAAGGTATTACACTATATCAAATTCAAGTGTTTAGGTAGTTATTGGTGATTAGGGTATTGGTGCTTAACTTAGTTATAGTCATAATGGTAGTAATACCCCAAGGTTCGTTGATAGCAAACTTAACAGACTTACAAACCTTGTTGAGAGTCTAGTCACCACAATGCAAGTTAATAGGCAACAAACCTAAGGTATACAACAACAAAACCCATAGGATGGCACCCTTGAGAGACACTATGGCCTTAGCAATCGGACCAATCACCTAGTTCAACCCCTTCGAGCTGGAGGAGCTATTAGACGAAGATTGTAGTTAGAGAAGATTGCAAAAGATGATGAGGAGCCAGATGTTGAAGGGTTTGGTGAGGAAGAGGAAGTTGATTATTACCAAACATAGGGATGAGGATGTCGAGTCTTATGCGGGCTAGATAATGTCAAGGTTCAAATTCCACCCTTCAGTGGAAATGGAGATGCCGATGAATACTTGAAGTGGGAAGAGAAGGTTGAGAAGGTGTTTGACTGTTATGGATATATGGATACTATCAAGGTTTAACTAGCTATACTAGAGTTTACTAGGTATGCAACAATATGGTGGAAAAACCTTAACGCAACACGAGCAAGGGATGGAAGACGAGGTGTTGGAACTTAGGATGAGATGAAAAGATTGTTAAGGGGTAGATTTATGCCCAAAACGTACCTACAAGGTACGTTTGCGAAGTTACAGGAGCTTTACCAAGGAAGTCGATCTGTTGATGACTATATTAGAGAACTCTAGATGCTTATGATCAGAGCCGACGTGGAAGAACTAGAGGCCCGTATAGAGGCTCAAGTATAAGATTTACAATATCGTGGAAGTACAGAGATTTTATACCCTAGAAGAAGAGATCAAGATCATGTAGAGAGTCGAGAAATAGAGAAGAAATGTTTTGACCTAACTTGGGCCAACATTCTCCTAAGCCCCAGTCTTATACCGATCTATTTAAGTTAAACCGAGAAGGGCATACTAGGCCAAAGAAAGGAGTAACAAACTTGATGACAGTAGGGTCGAGCCGGTCAGCTAGACCAATTTGAGGCTAGGCCAACTCCATGAACATATGAGAAGGGAGAGACCTCTAGATGGAAGACCAATAAGGTGAAGTGTTTTAAATGCTTAGGCTTCGGATATGTAGCTGCTGAGTGTCCTAATCAATGCGTCATGGTGCTCTAAGGAGATGTAGTGGATAGCACCAATGAGAGTGAGCCCAAGGAAGATGTTGGAAAGCCCGAAGCTGAAGAGGAGGAAGAGACCTGTATCTATACCGACCAAGGAGAAGTAATGATGCTAGTCCTAAGTACCTTATCGAACTCTAAGGAGGATTAGAGGGAAAATTTATTTCATATCAAGTGTACCATCAGAGGCCAATTGTGCATGAACATTGTGGATGGAGGAGGTTATACAAATGCTGTTGCATAATCCCTTGTACATAGGTTGGGTCTACCAACCTCAAAGCATCCTTGACCTGACAAGCTACATTAGCTTCATGATAAGGGTGCTTTGCACGTGACTAAATAAGTGATTGTGTTGTTCAGTATTGGAAAAGTATACATAGACAAAGTGGTGTGTGATGTTGTCTCCATGGGAGCTTCACACTTGTTGCTTAGACGACCTTAGTTGTTTAATTGACATATCATACATAATAGGTATAAGAACACTTATACCTTTGTTAAGGATGGAATGAGGGTAATGTTGCAACCCCTAACCTGTCCCAAGTAAATGAAACCCATAATCGACTCACTCAAGCTAGTAAGAAGAAAGCTCTAGTGATGAGCCGTAGAGAGCTTCAATCTGCTAAGAAGGCTGATGAACCGATGTTCTTGTTATTTAGGAGACTCATGGAGATGAGGGAATTACAGAATGTTTCAAAAGAGATTCGAAGCTTGCTAAGTTTTTCGATTTGCTTTCGAAAGAACTGCTTAAAGGACTACCACCAATTCGAGGCATAGAGCATTGTATTGATCTATAGCCAAGTGCCGCCCTTCCAAACCAACCTGTGTATAAGATGAACCCTAAGCAGGCTGCTGAACTGAAAAGACAAGTGGACAAACTCATTGAGCGAGGATATGTGAAGGATAGCATGTGCCCTTGTGCTATACCAGCTCTACTCGTTGTAAAGAAAGATAGTTCGTGGCGCATGTGCATTGATAGCTAAATGATTAACTGAATTACTGTTAAGTATAGATACCCAATACTGAGGCTCGATGACATGTTAGATGAGCTTCATAGTGCAAAGATATTTTCAAAGATAGATCTGTAGAGTGGCTACCACCAAATTCACATGAGGCTAAATGATGAATGGAAGATTGCCTTCAAGATTAGGTATGGACTCTACGAATGGTTGGTTATACCGTTCGGACTTACTAATACGCCAAGCACATTCATGACGTTAACAAACCATGTAATGCGGCCTCTAATTAGGAGATGTGTGGTCATGTACTTTGATGATATATTGGTATACAATGCCAGCATGAACTACCATGTTCAACATCCTCCCGAAGTATTTGACATTTTGCGAGTTGAAAAGTTGTATGGGAATGTGAAGAAGTGTATGTTTTGCTAGAAAGAGGTGATTTTCCTAAGGTTTATAGTGTTAGGGGAAGGAATCCGAGCTGATGAGGAGAAGATCCGAGCTGTTCTGGAATGGTCAATGCCAAAGAGTATCATTGAAGTCCGAAGTTTCTATGGCCTAGCTTCTGTCTATAGGCGATTTATTAAGGACTTCAGCACAATAGCCACCCTATTGATCGAGCTAACAAAAAAGAATGAAGGGTTTAAGTGGAATGATCGAGTTGAGCGAAGCTTCAAGGAGATCAAGGAGAAGCTTACCTTGGCACCTGTCCTTTTGCTACCAGATTTTGACTAGCCCTTCGAAATGGAGTGTGATGCATCGAGAATTGGAATTGTTGTTGTCCTAATGCAAGAATGACAGACTATCGGTTACCATAATGAGAAATTCAGTGGCCCAGCCTTGAACTATTCTGTATACGAGAAGGAGATGTACTCCCTTTTCCGAGCCCTTACCGTTTGGCAACATTACTTGTTATCAAGAGAGTTTGTTATTTACACTGACCATGAATCATTGAAGCATTTAGAGAGTCAGAACAAGCTTTCAAAGAGACAAGCTAAGTGGTTAGAATTCATGGAAGGTTTCTCGTACGTCATTCGATACAAGAAGGGAAGCACAAATGTGGTCATCGATCCTCTGTCACGACGTTAAACCTTACTTACCACTTTACAAACAAAACTATTGAGATTCTCACTTATCTCTATGCAGCATGCTAATGACCCTCACTTCAGTTCCGTTGTTGAATAGTATTGTGAAGGATTAGTTATGGAAGGATATTATCTTAAGGATGGCTATCTATTCAAGGATCATAGGCTATGTATTCTAAACTGCTCGACATGTGAATTGCTGGTCTGGGAAGCTCACAACGGTGGACTTTCAAGCCACTTTGGGGAGGTTAAGACAGCTAATCTATTGAAAGAGAATTTTTACTAGCCAAGGATGTTCTTAAGGTAGTTGGTCATTGTGAAGTGTAAAAGTGTACTAAGGGTAAGAGAGAACCCCATGGAGAGTACATACCTTTACTAACGCCTACCTTACCATGGGTCGACCTCAACATAAACTTTGTCCTAGGGTTACCTCAAACATCCAAAGGGAAAGATTCCATTTTTGTTGTAGTGGACCATTTCAGCAAGATGGCGTACTTCATTTCGTATCATCAGACTAATGAAGCTTTATATATTACTGATTTGTTTTTGCAGGAGGTTGTCCGACTATATGGAGTACCGAAGACTATTGTCTCAGATTGGGATACGAAATTTTTTAACTATTTCTAGAAGACTCTTTGGAGGAGACTTAGGACTAAACTAGTATTCAGCTCTAGTAGCCACCCTTAGACTAATGGCTAAATTGAAGTGGTAAACAGGACATTAGGCAATCTGCTCAGAGCTATTGTAGGGAAGAACTTGAGAGATTAGGATCTGTGCCTATCAGTCGTGGAGTTCGCATACAAACAAACTGTCTATAGCACTATAGGGAAGACCCCATTTGAGGTCTTCTATGGCCTTAACTCAACCATTCCCTTAGATATGATTAGGACCCCAGCAGCTACTAAAGAGAGTTAATCCAAAGTTAATTGCACTTGAAAATTACATGAACTGCACCAATCCATAACAAAGAAGATCACCAAATTCAATCAGAGATAGTAAGAGATTGGTAGTTGAGGTCGCCGAACTATTTCTTTCCAACTAAGAGACTTAATATGGATTCATCTCAGTTGAAAGCAATTCTCGCACTTAAGACAAAGCAAACTATCTCCTCTAGCTGACGACCCATTCAAGGTCCTAAAGAAGATCAACCACAACACTTACCAGATCGAGTTACTTGATGAATATGGTATCTCCTTTACCTTCATTGTGCTGCTTTGATTCCCCATCAACCAACAGAAGAAGACCCTAAGAGCGCCCTAGAAGAATGAGTAGAAACAGCATTAGATTTGAGGACAAATCTTTTCGACCCCTAAGCAAATGATAGGAATCAACCCCCTAGACTAATCACAAGAAGTTGAGCTCAAGGACTTGAAGGGCTTATACGAAAAATACTAGCTTTAAGATATAGCCGAGATGGGAACTCCTATCCCGATCCTACCTGATGGGAATCAGCCTTTAACCATATCTAAGTCGAGGCTTATCAATGCTTGTCGAGGTTGAGCTACAGCCAGAAGGACGAGGGGAAGGAAAATAAACACTCAGTATCAACTCTATCGTCAGTCAAGGTGTCGAGAAACCCTAAGGCTGAGTACTTGAGACTAAAGAACCACTTGATACAACCCTAAGAGAGTAGCATCGACTAATTCCGAAACTCGTTAATTATGGACCGACCTCTTTGGTGTCTTGGCTAAGCCACACGAGACGTTAGGGGACCCTTTCTTGAACCCATATATCCAACTGCTGATCCCATCTGATTTGGATACCACTCCTCCCAAGATATGCTGAGTTCTATAAAACACATAGTTTTGTATTCTTGTACATGTTTTCTCTTTATTTTATTTATGAGCCCGATTCTTTAGGGTTTAAGGCCTTATACTTTATTTACAGTTTTGCTACTAGGGTTTAGGACTTGCTATAAATAGCAACATTTATACTAATATACAGATTTAGATAGATATAGATAGATAGATATATAGAGATATATACAAAGAGTGAAACTTTCCTCTTTCGAGCAAGGCTATACTTAAGTTAGCATTTATTGGATTATCGAGTGTTGATTAAACTCTTTAATCATCCCTACATTCTTATCAATCTTGTTCTTAAATTGTAGTGAACCCCTTCATTTGAACCGGTTAGTAAGTTGCACCTAACCTTCATTTGAAACCCCGAGCAACATTTAGTGTTCGTGAGTCATATCGAACTCTATTTTAAGCTCAAACCCTTGATTGTATTCGTGTCTTGGTGAGTTATATCTATCCACATTCACTATCAAAACCCTTCCTATTCTTTGTACCCATTTTCCTAGAATACTCCTTCCTGTTCATTTCTAGATTCGCTGTTGTTCTATTTATCTTCCTTTGATCCTTATCATATTAGTATCAGAGCTTTAGGGAGACACACATGTTAGTGTTCTTCAAAGTAGATTTGTGGTTCTAACATTTCTGTTCATCATTGTTCTGTAGTGTAGTATGCTGTTCGTAGTAGCTGTTTGTCAATAGTAGTAGTTGGAGAAGCCGAATAGTGGTTGTTCCTAGGTTGCTGTTATTTGTTTGTTCAATTCTCTAGTCAATTACTAAACAAACAAGAATGTTGGAGGATAGTGTCAACAACATTGGAGATAGTTCTTATGGAAGCTTGAGGCAACATGTTGATAACTTAGAATATCAGAGGCAGAATCTCACTGACTCTATCTAAGAACTCATTGGATTAGTTAGAGGCCATTAACGAGATGGCAGAGAGGAAGGTAGGGAGAGAACACCCATAAGTGGAAGTGGTTCTAATGAACTTAATCATGATGAGCGATAGCTGAGAAGAGCTACCGAGTCAAGAAGAAGAGAAAACCATCCAGTGCTGAGAATGAGGGATGGAAGGAGTGTTAACTCTAAAACAAATCAAGAAGCTCGAAGAAGAGAGCTAAGGTCGAGAAGGAACATGACTGAGTAGAACTCTAACAGAAGTGGTAGAACTGAAGAGAATCGACCAACTCGAAATGCAAAGGATGAACCCCTAGCACTTGGTTGAGGACTTGATAATGTCAACTGAAACTATTGACATTTTGTAGAAGTAGCTAACTTGAAGAGTTCCTTAACTAAGTTCTCCAGTCGAGAAGTTATTCGAGTGCTATAAGTGTGATGATCGAACGAAGGTTAAGCTGGCTTCACTATCCCTTGTTGAATATGTAAGTCTTTGGTGGGATAAGCTAGTTGCCAAGCGATAAGCTAGTTGCCAAGCGAGAAGCTAAAGGAAAAGAGCCGATTAGAACTTAGAGGCTCATGAAAAGGCTGATGAACTAACGCTTTGTGCCGAATTATTTCAAGTAGGAGATGCTCCATGCTTTCCAACACCTAAGATAAGGTCATAATACTGCTGAAGAGTATTTACAAGAGTTTGAGACCTTAATGACGAGATGTGAGATTGTTGAGCCACAAGACAGTACCATTGCTAGATTCTCGAGTGGACTCTGAGATGACATTGTCAATACAGTTGAATTGTAGTCATTCAACTCTCTAGACGAGCTAATTAATTTGGCATTAAAAGTAGAGAGGCAGAGAAGAAGAAGGCATTAGAAGCCAAGTAGCTGACCCTAACAAGGTAGCCTTAAGCCTGAGAGGTATGCTAAGAGAAGGCAAAAAAAGAAGATAGAGAAAGGAGAGCCTAGTCGACCAATCCATGTCAAGAAACGAATTGTCGAGAAAGAAAAGGCACCTGGCAATAAGGCTCAAGAGGTGAAGTGCCTCAAATACTTAGGTTACGAACACATTGCGTCCCAATGCCCGAATAAAAGGGTCATGGTCTTAGAGGGTGAAGGGCTTAAGGCTCGAATCAAGAGTCAAAGTGATAAGAGCTCAAAAGAAGGATTGATCAAAGAAGATGTCTATTCTAAAAATCTAGATGAACTCTTATCCTTGATGAGTCAACGAGCTGACCTAAGGGTAGATCTTGGACAATGGGAAAATTTATTTCACATGCAGTACCTAGTAAATGGGAAGACCTGTTTCTTAGCTATTGAAGAAGGTAGTTGCACCAACATCATTTCTGCCGAGTTCATAGAAAAGATGAAGTTGTTGACCTACCTACATCCCTAACCTTATGGATTAAAATGGTTTAATGACAAGGGTATGGTCCATGTGCATAAAAGATCACAGATAGCATTCAAGGCTGGACAATATGAGGATGATATTGATTTTGACGTTGTGCTTATGAATGCCGCAAATCTACTTCTTAGCTGACCTTAGAAGTATAACTGGAAAGTGATCCATGACGGCTTCCTCAACACTTACACCATTCAGAAGGATGGAAAGAGCTATCGCTTGACCCCCATGAGTGTTGAGGAAATCTAGAGGCACTCGGTACCCATGGTGAAGAGAAAAGGGAAGAGAAGTTTATTCGGCATCCCGGCCCGTGCTCAACACTTAATGTTGAGGATGACTTCCTTACAAACCCGTAGTAATAATGGGAATCAGCCTCTAACCATATCCAAGCCGAAGCCCATCAATGCTTATCGAAGCCGAGTTGCAGCTAGAAGGAAAATAAATACTCGGCATCAACTCTATTGTCAATTGAAGTGTCGAGAAACCAAAAGGCCGAGTACCCGAGACTAAAGAACCACTCCACATGACCTCGAGAGACTAGCACCAACTAATCCTAAAACTCGACAATTATGGGCCAACCTCTTTGGTATCTCGACCAAGCTACGCAAGATGTTATGGACCCTATCCTGAACTCGTACATCTAACTACCGACCCCATCTGGTTTGGATACTACTCCTCTCAAGACATGCCAAGTGACTGTATGCCGAGTTCTATAAAACACACAGTTTTATATTCTTGTACATGTTTTCTCTTTATTTTATTTATGAGCCCGATTCTTTAAGATTTAAGGCCTTGTACTTTATTTACAGTTTTACCACTAGGGTTTAGGACTTGCTATAAATAGACAGATAGATACAGATAGATAGATATACAAAGATATATACAAGGAGTGAAACTTTCCTCTTTCGAGTAAGGCTATACTTAAGTTAGCATTTGTCGGATTATTGAGTATTGATTAGACTCTTTGATCGTCCCTATGTTCTTATCAATCTTATTCTTAAATTGTAGTGAACCCCTTCATTTGAATTGATTAGTGAATTACATTTAACCTTCATTTGAAACCCCGAGCAACATTTAGTATTCGTGAGTCATATCGAACTCTATTTTAAGCTCAAATCCCTAATTATGTTTATGTCTTGGTGAGTTATATCTATCCACATTTACTATCAAAACCTTTCCTATTCTTCATACCCATTTTCCTAGAATACCCATTCTTGTTTGTTTCCAAATCCGTTGTCATTCCATTTCTCTTCCTTCAATCCTTATTACTACCTCCAACCGACTTATCTGTTAGATCTTCACGTGTGTCCAACATGTTCTTGCCCAACAATGAAGTCCTAATCTAGAAGACAACCCAGAACTAGCCAAGCCGAGCTCTTGACCTGATCTACTAGCGTCTAATTTCAAGATAGCTGACCTCTTTGCTACGCTGATTGGCTTTTGACCAGATCCAGATTAGGTTGGCCCTTGACTATAACGCATTCCTACTTCCACCTATGTTACATCATATCCTTGATGTCCAACCACCAAGCGATACGTATCTTCTGACACAATATTCTAGAATGATTCTTTCTTTTCCTTACTGAATATTCTTTGTCTCTTCTACCCCTTTTAGTATGTCTTATGTAACCTAGTGTAGAATACCCTTTTATCTTTTCATACATGTAAAGTAACCCTAGTGGACGGGTATATAAACCCCCACTTTCTTGTATATGAGGATCATTCAACTTTCAATACAAAATTATTCACCTTGAGCAACCTTAGTGCTCTCATTATCACTTAACTCTTATCTATTTCCTTTAGCAAGGAGTAGTAGCGAGTGACCTTTCAATTCGAATCAGTGTGTCATTTCCGATGGATTGTTGGCCGAGTAGGATCGAGTGATATATCATATCCATTCGATAGCTACCTGGACTTTGCTAGATTTTTCTTTGTTTCTTTTCGGTTTGCTTTGTTGTGATGCTTCTTCATATATTCGACCCTGAAGATACATCACGAATTGCCTACAACACTACTAGGAAGACCCTATTTGAGGTCATGTATGGCCTTAACTCCGCTTTTCCTCTAGATATTATTGACATCCCAGCAACTATTGAAGAGAGTCAATTTAAAGTCAACTAAGCCTAGGAATTGCATGAGCTACACCAGTTTGTAATCAGGAAGATCACTAAGTTCAATTAGAAATAGCAAGAAATTAGTAACCGAGGCCACCAAACTATTTCTTTTTACCTAGGAGACTTGGAGAATACTAGCTCTAAGCCATAGCTAAGATAGGGATTCTTATCCCAAGCTAACCTCCTACCGACCTGTCTATCAAATCCTTATGTATGTTAAACATGTTCCTACCTAATAACGAAGTCCTAATCCAAAAGACAGCCCCAAACTAGCCGAGTCGAGCTCCCCAATTGACCGCTGGTGTTTGACTTCAAGTTAGCTGATCTCTTTACTAGGCTAATTAGCTTCTAACATGATCTAGATCAGGTTAGCCCCTGACTGCAACACATCCTTACCTTTACCTACGTTGTATCATGTTCTTGATGTTTAGCCACCAAGTGACACGTATCTTCTGACACAATGTTCCAGAATGATTCTTTCTTTTCTGTACTGAATATTCTTTGTCTCTTTTACCCCTTTTAGTATGTTTCATGTTACCTAACTATAGAATACTCTTTTTATCTTTTCATCCATGTAAAGTAACCTTAGAGGATGTGTATATAAACCCTCACTTTCTTATACGTAGGAATGATCCTCTGAATACAAAAATTACTCACTTAAGTAACCTTAATGTTCTCGTTATTATTCAACTGTTATTTATTCCCTTTAGTAAGGAGTAGTGGTGAATGACCCTTCAATTCGAACCGGTATGTCATATTTAGTAGATTGTAGGATGAGTAAGATTGAATGGTGCGCCATATCCATTTGGTAGCTGCTCGGACTTTGCTAGCTTTTTCTTTTGTTTCCTTTCGGTCATTTCATTATAGTGCTTCTCTGTATGTTTGACCTTAGAGATGCATCAAATAGCTATCATATGACCATACGGATGGCACCCTATAAAGCTCTATATAATGCAAGTGTCAATCACCCTTATATTGGGATAGTGAAGAGCATGCAATGCTTAGGCCTGATTTGATTACTAAAATAAGTGAAAAGTAAAAGTTGTTCAATAAAGGACGAAGGAAGCCTAGGATCGGTATAAAAGTTAGGCAGACCTAAAAAGAAGATCTATAAAATTTAAAGTAAGAGATCATGTTTATATTAAGATCAATCCATTCAAAGGGCTTTAATGTTTTGGATCCAGTTAGAAGTTAAGTCCTAGATATGTTGGACTTTTTGAGATACTAGAGGAAGTGGGACATGTATCGTATCAAGTTACTTTACCTCCTGTCTATCGGGTTATCATAATGTGTTTTATGTTTCCATGTTGAAAGTTTATAAAGAGTCCTAATACAATTGTGGAGTTGGGACCTATAGATCTACAAAAAGGTCATTCCCTTGAAAAGCAACCCATTAAGATATTAGGTAATCGGGTTCAAAAATTGAGAAATAGAGAAATTGAGTATATGAAAGTCCAATGGGGTAATGGCCAAGAAGCTAAAGCAACCTAGGAGCCAAAGGTCGCAATGCAGTAGTGGTACCTATGGCTCTTCAAGATCACAAGTTAGTGCCCTCTACACCCAAAAGTTAGTTATCATATGAGTAATCACCCAACTATATAAAATTTTTATACAAAAGTTTTGAGGACAAAACTTTTTTGAAAGGGAGTGGAAATGTAAGTCTCATAAGTTGGCAACTTGGACATAACACTTGAGAACTTATGATGTCTATAGAATTTATCTACGTTGGTTTAGAAAATGGTGTAGCTGACCAAAAGTTAGTTAAGATGATCTTGTAAATTTGTTTTTTGAAAGGAATATTAAAATGTTACTATAGGTTAAAATAATAAAACTAAGTCACACATTACAAAAAATTTCGAAGATTTCAAAAAAATAAATAAAAAGAAAAAAAGACCTAAAATATGAGAAGAGCTTAGAAATAAACTAAATAAGAAGTGTAATAAATGAAATAAAAAAATAATAAATATATTTTAAAATAAAATAAAATAATAATAACAAAGTATATTTGGTTAATTAAGGCTGTAGAAGCTATAGTAGAAGCTCCAACTTATAATGAAAACTAACCTAAGAGACTAAATATAATAAAATAAGTTAGACGACTTCACTAACAAGTCAAGGAACTTAATTTATTTCAAAAAACCAAGGGTTTTGCTACTAGTCTTAAGCTAAAAACCATCAACAACCCATGGTTATCAAAGACAACATTACCACTTGACATGAAAGAGCTAACTATCATTACACTTATCCTACATGCACCTAAAATTACCCTACTAATCTATACTTATAAATACCCCTTCTCTTGGCCATTTTGGACTCTTTAGATACTCTAAAACTAAAAAAATTCATTAGGATATTTTTAAGGTTTAAATGGATTTTTTTCTTTGTTAAATTTAAGAAAATCTGGTGATGATTTGCAAAACTGAGGATCCCAGACTTAGGTGTGACCTAACCACAAGCAGCCAACACCAACAAGACCCCCAAGCAATGCCCTTTCTGGCCAATACCAGTGAGTTTGATTTTTAACCCAATTTTCAAAAATTTGTAAAAATGATCAAATTTTATCTAAAAATTATGAAAGAATTTATTTTGGCATTATTTTCAATTCAATTTCATATAAAATTGTCATTTTTATAAAATCCATTCGTTTTATATATCACTCTTAAGAAACATAATGTTTGGAACCAAATTTCACTTTGATTTTTAAAATCCCAAACGACGTAGTTTCCCTACTAAAATTTTTCTATAAAAACCTTATATCATATAGAAAATTCCTATGTAAAATTTTTTTCTAGAAACTCATTGTTTTATTAGGGTTAATTTTTTATTTATGGAAAATTGATAAACTGGAATTTATAGGAAATTCGCTATTTTCAATATATTTTGTTTAATCTGACCACCAAAAACTTTATAAGTAAATACTTGTTGTGTACAATATGTTGATCTTGATTTCAAGTGCAAAAGTTGAATATCTTGAAAAGATGGGCTTTTCAAAGTTAGATTTAGTAATTTTTCGCTTAAATTACAAGTGTTAATCTTTATTAAGTAAGTGAGTTAACTATTTTTAGTTAAAAATCCAAATAATTAATAGCAAATATAATGCATTTGCAGCTATATATGTTTAGTTTTTATCATAAAACTATATTTTTTGGGCTAAACTTATTAAATTTAAGTGTTTTAGTTGACTAGATGAGGAAATTGCCTCATTTAGTGAAGTTCGAGATCATGTGTGTCTATGTAGAAAGTTTCTTGAACCTTACAAGTTGTTAGGAGTAGAGTCTTGATTATATTGAATCTAATTGGAATAAAAGGATGTGTGAATTATGGAGTTTTTAGTGATTCAAAGTAGTCTTAGTAGTTGTAAAAGGTTTTGAAGAAGCTTCCTTAACTAAGCTAACCTTAAACCATTATGGTAGAAGCTTTAGTAGAAGGTTCCCTAAAGGAGAGCTATACCTAAAACTTTAGTAAAGGTTCGTAAGAGTTTAACTAAATCTTAAGCCCTTGTAGAACGATTTGTAGAAGATCACTTAGGTATGGAGTGTAAATGAAATATCCTTATAAAAGGTTAGGTAGAAGGTCTTAAATCTATAATATCCTTTGTAGAAGGTATCAAAACCCTAGAATACCCTTGTAAAAGATTAAGTAGAAGGTTCCACTAACTTATAATAAGTGATAAAACTTAATACTCATAACAAATATCTAACTAACATTAAAAGATTGTCAAGACTAATTAAAAGTATAATGTTTAATCCCCCTTTATACTAAATTATATAGAACTGAAATATGATTTGTAATATAGGGGTTGTTGAAGAGGGAGCAGCTAATGTCTTGGAATTGAAAGAGCACAATAAATCGAAGTAAGTAGGATTGATGCTCAGTGGCATTTTGGAGTGCTCTATTATATGTACTTAGAGGTTGTAGTGTATGTTGTTTGTGCTTATAGAGTAGTTGTTTTTGCATATGCAATTTATGTGATTGGAATTTGTTGTGCTGCTATAGTAGCTTAGCTACTTGTGTTGTTTGCCTTACTATGTTTTGTCTTATATTTGAATGTTTAAAATTGTTTAACTACCCTATAAATGGACTAACCTAATCTTGGATTAAACCCTTAATCGGACACGCATTACAACCTACTAAGGGAGCTGTTAGGATTTCTAACTAAATGCTGACCCTTTGATGAGGCAATTGAAAAGGGCAATCCCCCCACCCTTAAGGCCGAACTAAGTGATAGGAGAGAAGGTCGCAGTAAGGTTGGGGACAATGGGTTTGAAGAAGGTCTCGAGAAGAGCACACCTCCATTACATAAGCTTAGGTTTTTGTTAGAAAGCATCGTAACCAAAGCATGCCTCCAATATACAAAAACCCCTTAACCTAAGTTAGATTAGACATAATCTCTCTAACTTCACAACGAATCGCACAACATTGTGAAGATGGCATATGTTTGATTGCATTACATTGTGTCTATCTAACTGATTAATAACCTTACTTGTTGTTGTGTCATGTACACTTTTGTCTTCATCCCATCATACTAAGCAATTGGTTGCTCATACCCCTATACATTGTTTTGCAAGTACCCCATAGATATGCAGCACTACTCTTGCTTGCGGGTCAGTTGCATTTTAGGGGGCTAGAAGTTTAAAGGAATGAAGATGGATTTAGATCTTTTTGTCTTTTGTGCATTTTCATTTTTAGTTGAATCTAATGGGTCATTCAGGCAACCCAAATAGATTCCTTTCTTGGGCTATAAATTTCTATCTAGACTAGTTATGTACTTATGAAGTAATATGCTACTTTTGATGTAAACAACTTGTGTAAATATTTTCTATATGATTGACTTAATGACTTCCAAAAAAACTTACTTGTTTTGTTTATATTTGTAATGAGTTTGACTCTTCTAAATTGTTTGGTTGTATATGCCTTGTGTAGATCCATCTACGATAATGGCTTAGCAGCTAGCCTTTATCTTAGGTTAGTTTATATGGTAGGACTATTACAACTTTACTGTCTTAGGGCATGACACTTGTTGATGTCTAAAATAACAAAATCAACACGAAATATAAACTTATCTATTTTAACAAGCACATCATCAATAATACCCTTAGGATACGAAATTGATCTATTAGCCAATTATAAACTCATCCTAGTTGGTTTAGGTTCACCTAAGCTTAGCTACTTAAATAATTTATATGACATTAGATTTATGCTAGCACCTAAATCAAATAATACTTGTATAATAGACAAATTTCCAACAAGAAAAGGGATGATAAGACTCCTTAAATCCTTTAGCTTTGTGGGAAGCTTGTTTTATAGGATGGCTGAGCACTCATCAGTAATTATGACTGTAGGTAGTTCCTCTAGTTTCTTCTTATTGGAGAGTAGCACCTTTAAAGACTTTGCATATTTAGGCATCTGTGATAAAGCTTCCGTAAAAGGTAAATTAATATGTAATTGTTTAAATAAATCTAAGAACTTACCTTATTGCTCATTTAACGGTTCCTTTCTTAACCTATGAGGATATGGAATGGGTGGCTTACATTCTTTAACCATTAGGGCTCTAATTCTTCCTTACGCGATTTAGAAGTTTCTACAATTTTATCCTTTTACTCCTTTACCACTGGTTCAAGGTTGACTGGTGTCTTTTTAGGTTACTTAGCAACCTAAAACTCCTTTCCACTTCTTAAGGTCATAGCTTTAGCTTAAGCTTGTGATGAAACTCTTGTTGTTTTTCAACTGAAATCTTGGTAAGTTGTTCTATTTGCTTGTCAATGCTTAATAACTTGGCATCACTACTCGAGTCAATATTTCTTCTAGTTTTGATTTCTCCTCTTTTGGAGGGTAAGCCTGAAATCCATAAGGAACACTAACATTCCTTGGTTATGTTGCATAGAAATAATCACCAACATAAGAAAAACACTCCCTACTTTATTCTTTATGGTCGTTATAAGATAAACATTGAAAACCTCATTGATTCATACCATGTTTAAACTATCTTTGATAATAAGGTAGCATATGTCCTCTTGGGTTAACTACACTAGGCATCATAGAATGCTGTGCTAACATGGGGTAGAATCTAACCTTTTGTTTAATACATCCACCATTACTGTTGGGACTGTAGTAAGCTTTGCATCCTTTACTGTTGGTTTCTTCCTACTGAGTTTATCACCTTCCCAATGGTAGCTATTCATAGCTAGGCTTTCAAACAAAGAGTAAGCTTCACTAGGTGTCTTTGAATTTAATGTATCACCTGTAAATGCATCAACAAATTGCTTAGTACCAAAATTTCATCCATTGTAAAAAGTTTGTACTAGCATCTAAAGTGGTAGAGCATGATCAGGGCACTTTCTAAGCAATTCCTTAGAATACTCCTAAGCATCACAAATTGTTTCCACGTCAAATCGAGTGAATGATGAGATATTGCTTCGAAGTTTAGCTATCCTAGCTAAGGGAAAATACTTCTCTAAAAAATTTTCAGTTAATAAATCCCAAGAAGTAATAGAATCTTTTTGTAATGAGCCTAATCATTGCCTTGCTTTTCCTTAAAAAGAAAACGAAAATTTTCTCAACCTTACTGCCTCATTCGTATCTCCATCGATTTTGAAAGTTGCACATATCTATAAAAAGTTTGCATGATACACATGTGGAATCTCCACCGGAGAGCCTTCTAATTACAATTGCTATTGAATTATCTTAATAACAATTAGTGAGATCTTAGACTCATTTACAATAATAGCTGGTCTTGCAATACTAGAGTTGGCTCCATTAGTCGATGGTTTAATGTAATCGAATAGAGTTTTCTACACTTTGTCATTATTAACCATTGCTCTAAGTTTCCTCAACACAAACAAGGAAATTCAAATCAAATTTTGATTAACTTAACAGAAACAAATATAAAAAAACAACAAAAAGTAAAATAATAGAGTAATAAAGGATCGAGCTTTCATGGTCAATAGTCTTCAGCAACGATGCCAAAAACTTGATGGAGTGTATACCATGCTAATAGGCAAGTGCACCAATCAAGTAATAGTATAGAGAACTACTAGAGTCTAAGGTTATTAATCTTACTAGGACTGAGCACTTGCTCACTCGTTGTAATTATTCTACTTAACGATGAATTGCAATATTGATAATAAATTGAGTGATAACCAAGAAATAGAAACTAATAAAAGATTAGCTAAGATTATAATAACGAAATAAAACCAAATAACCATAAATTAGGATCTCTATACTCTGATCACCACAAGTATAGCATGTGATCTCCATAAGGTTTTAATGAATTTCTTATTCTTATTAAACGAAGGAATTCAAGCATTAATCTAATAGGAATTACTTCTCTATCAAATTCTAATCCTTAGTACATCCTACCTTAATCGCTTCTAGAATAAGACTCCTTAGAACAGCATTAAGAACATGAATTTCACACAAACAAGAAATAATTTTCAACTTTGGAAGAAGTCTATAACTTATCTCTAAGCTTATAACAAATCCTTTAAATTACAATACATCTATTTATGTATTGGTCTTGTGACTTCAATACATAAAACCAGACAATTAAGTTGAGAGTCTAGAAATAACAACTTAATCTAAACAAAACACGCAATTGAATTAACAAGAATAAGATAATTGATAAAAAGAACAACCATCGTACACTACATTGTTACCTCAATGATTTATAGGTCTAGATATCAAACTTCTAAGCTATAAGAATGATAAAGATAAACACTTGCATGATAAAGGTAGGCTAAACCCTAAAAGAGTGTTTCTATTTCCTATTATGTCTCTCCTTTTTTTGTCTTACAACTATCTTTCTTCAATTTATAATGTCTGGATAGAATAATCTCCAAATGGCAAGTGAGTCATAGTAAATTGAAGGTTTACAAGCATGAACATGGGCATAGTAGTTAGGTATGAACAACTCCTTGCAATAATTCTCATGGAATTGTCTTGAAATTAATTACAAGGAGATCACGGCTAGGGAACACTACCATAGTAGGTAACTATGGTCATGTTCTTGTCAAGAAACCATCGAACTTCAATTTGAAACTAAAGATGTGTGCCTCATGACTAAGGAACATGACTGTAAAAATCAACCGTGGTCGTCTTCCTAGTTTATTTCTCAAACAAATTCTTTTGAACATTTGTTATCTTTGGATTATCCTTCAAAATATATGGAATTCTTCTAAAAAATTTCCTATCTCATCTTTTCTTCTCATCACTTCATTTGAGTCCTAAAATAAAAAAATAACTTAAATCAATAGCAAATTCAATGAAATTATATCCAAATAGCTCAAAATATTTAAGAAAATAACATAACAAATGAGTGTAATTTTACACCCATTACACGCAGTTGGTGTGATACCTATTTTTACAACATCATGCAGGAGATCAAAGTGATCTAAGCTACAATAAGTTGGAGTGATCCAATAGCAAGTTTCGCAACCATAATGCCTTTTTGCAGAACTTAATGTTGAAGAAACCTCATCTCTTAATTGTTAAAACAATCTTCTTACTATAGCTATTATCATTTAGTATAAGTATTTGCTCTCGAGCATGTGGTGGGTACAATGTCCTTTCTACAATCTTCATTTAGCACTAGCCAAAAGTGACCTCAACCATAAGTGTTAAAAGTGAGCTTAAGGTAAGCTCAGCAACTACAACGCCTTACCTTATGATCTTGAGGTGAAAAGTGATCTCATTTATGACGTGTTGAAGCAACTCCATGGTAAGTTTGGTAGCTGTAAAGCCTCATTCCTCAATCTTTGTAAAGAAAAGGTGATGTGAATTTAGTTGACAAGAATCAAAGCAATCTCACAAAGATTGGCACAAACAATTTCTTTTACAGCATCCATTGTCGCTCAATAGTAGCGTATGCTCTTGGTTGCATGGTTAGCATCCGATTTAATATACTTATTCTTCATGAGTGGTAAAGCAACTCTATGCACATGGCTTTACAAGTCAAACATAGTTGAAATCATTTAGAGATAGTAATGAAAGAGCACTTTCCACCCTTAAAGTTGAAATTCCCACATCGAAGGTCAAAGTGCCCTTCATCATGTATAATCTCCTAGTCAACATTTATTGCAATCATTGAGATCTAAGCAATCTATTTAAAAAAGGTTAAAGTAACCTTCTTGCAGTTAATCTATACTAAGGCATGACATATTTGAATTCATAATAAAAAGAAAGCCTGAACAATCCATCCTTTACATGATCGAGGTCTACTTGCATTCACTTAAATTGAAGCAATTTTTTTTTTTTTTCAAAATGGTCGAAGTGACCACCTTACAACCAATTAATGCTATTTAAGTATGCCATCCCTTAATGATGAGCTATCTACTAAAAACGATGCATCTTTGAAAGGGAGAAGTTGAAGCAGTCTCATCCTTTAACAATACTTTCTTACGATCATCTAGATTGAAATGACCCTTAAAATACAAAGATAAAACAATTTAGTTGTGCCTCCTTGTTGTCCTTCATAATCAAAGTCTCATAAACAACTATTATAGCTTGGTTGAAGCATTATATCCAGGTGCTCAATTAAATTAACACTTGGGTTGTCAAAATGATCCTACTATTAGATCTTGCCATTTATAAGGCAATCAACTTGATTTGCAAAAGGATTCAAGCAAATCAAAGTCTTGTTATCTCTACCAACACTAAGTTATTAGTAGCTTTGTTAATGCAAGAACCCAAATGAAAGGATCTTAGATAATAAACTCTAAATCAAATGTATTTTGATGATAACAAAATATATATGGAAATGAACGAAATGTATTTTTTTTTTACTAATAAAGTTACCTAATGTATAGATGTAATGCCTCAAAATCTTTATATCACGTGTACACCCATGATGTAAAGACCATCTTGCAAGTTAAAGGTTACAAGACTTTAGCTTATACGTTTCTAATCATACTTAAACTTTTTACATACATCTACTTAACTATATATATAACTATAAGTGGTCCAACAATCCACAGTCATTAAAACTGCAGAGAGTCGGTATCACCTACCAAACAATAACAAATATTATCTAAATTCCAACAATCATAAAGCTACTAGATACTTTAAAAGTTCACTTCGACTATCCCACTTGCTTTTCTAAACTTATTATTTTACTTTCTCAACCTAATGGATCACTCTACACACAAATCTTAGCCTAGCACCAACTTTGTAAGACTTGCAAAAGAAACTATTAGAGGGTAAGTTACATCCAGCTTAATGAGTGACCTTCCTACCTTACCATCAAAGAATAGCAAGTAAGTTATTTATCAAACATATGAATGCATGCATAAGCATATGCAATGTAAATAGTGTATAAGTTGACTATTGACTACATACAACATCATTTGATGCCCATCGTTACCTAAGTTGGGAAGTATTTAAGCACGTCAAGACTCGGTTCTCTATATATATCATCAAAAGAAATATCATCTTCTCTTGGTAGACTAAAACGAGCAGACATGGCTCAGCTTCAAGCAAAGAGCGATGCTCTCCAAAGCTAAGTAAATCTTAAAGGTCAAGGAAAGAATGTGTCTTATAAGTACATCGTACAATACAACGATAGCATATCACAATAATGGATCCAACATGCATGATCTCCTACTCCACTACATAATGTTGACAACCTTTAGTAATAATGCAAAAGCATGCAATGCATGATTAGTTTATTTAAAGGTTGAATAACTACTAATCCGGTTTATAAGTGACTAATCAATATATATAACAAACACTTTAAAGTCCTATCAACTAATGCAATAACCAATTCCTCGATTTGATATATCATGGTATTTTGGTACTCAAGTACAACCAATACAAGCACATGCAAATGCCTCAATTCCCCAAGCATAACAGTTTTGATAGATATTAATTAGTGCACTATACTATAAGTAAATACAAGATAAGACAAGGGTCGGTATATTCTCTTAGCCATAGTATCTAGTAGTCCCAGTAATCTTCGGTCGAGTCGATCCTTAGGTCTACATTACTTGAAGATTACAATTAAGCTACATAAGTATTATGTCCTAAACTACCTAATTGCTTCTTTTCGTCTAAACTTCATGTTTTTATTGCTTTCATATTTTAGTCATAACTTCTTTATTTTAAGTATGTTTTTAACAATCTTATAACTGTTTTTCCATCACTTTCAAGTGTTCTTTCATTTAGTGATGTCCTTGTAGGGTGTTTGGACTTGTAGGAATTCAGTTTAGGTTAAGTAAATTCATTGGTCAAAAGTGTTAGTTTGACTCCTTTAGGGTTTGGGGCTAGTTTTGGCCTTTAGGCTTAATTTTGGGTGTTGGGCCTTATACTTGACTTTTTAGGACTTTATTTAGGTATTTTAAATTTAAATTTCTACCTAAATTCCATAGCTTTTAATTTGGGCCTTAATTTTACTCTTGTAGGCCTAAATGGACTCTTTTTAGTAGTTTAAGGCCTTAATTCATTAAGGGGCCTATCAAGGATAATCCTAGTAGGATTTTAGACTTAATAAACCTTTAATATTTTATTTTATGAGCCTATTAATTTAGGGATTAGATCTAGTCATTAAGTTATTGGGCTCTATTTTGGATCCTCTTTGAGGACTTTAGGCTTGTTTTCCATCTTAGGACTTTAAGCCCAACTCCACTTATTATTTTAGGCCTAAGCCCACTAAAAGCCTTAAGTTTGGTCCTTTAAGCTCTAGATTTGGTTCTTTTCTTTAATGAGGCTTCTAATAATATTCTTAAGGCCTTAATCATCAAGTAAGCTAGTTTAGGCCACTAACTTATCTTTTCTTTACTTAACTTGGTTAATTACATCCTAAATCATACTTAACACTAAATAATCAAGTCATTACTAATTAATGAAAATTTACAAATTATTAAATCTATTAATAGTGGTAGTCAAGTAAAGTTCTTCTAGGCTTTTCTTCAACTTCTTCCATCTAATAGTTATTTTAGTGTATTTCCTCATTTTAATCACATTTTTATGTATTTTAAGCTAATAACATTACATAATATGGTGAAAGCAAAATAAATATTCACTAAGAAAGAGGCAGCATGCATGGTACTTAGGGTTTCATAGAGTTTTATCAACTTCTTTTCAAGTTATCTATATACAACTATTTCCTATGCTTCTAGAATGCAAGTAACAAATAAGCTAAGAACATGAATGACGATGTGATTATATGGCTCTAAAATATGTACATGATTATAACATGTTTATATAGTATTTATAATCCTAAACTCTCAAGATATCATAAGTATAACTAATGTAAATAGGAAACTTAAGTTGAGTGAGGTTTACCTTATATTAGTATATACGAGTTCCAAATTTTCACAAAAAAATGAAGTCGAAACTAGCCTCTTTGGTTGCAAATATTTGTCAACAAGATATTTGGGTAAGTATGTGATCTTTAGGTTATGGTGCTTTGTGATTTAGAGCCATGTAGTGGTGGTAATGCTAAAAGGCGTTGATTTGCATAGGGGAATCCGAGAGAACTTCTTAGTTTTCCTTCCTTGTTCTTTTAATTTTATTTAAGTCTGTAGAGAGGGTTTCCTAGAGTTTTCTAGGAGTGAAAAATGAGTCAAATGAGGGTTTTGAAGGGGTGAAATGGCAAATAGTAGATATAAGATAAAGGGGACAAGAGGTGGCTGTTTTGGGATAAGGGTGCAAGGTCTCCTCTTGGTATTATTGTACCTTAGTTACTTTTTGCCAAATGAGGGAGGATTTTACCTCCTAAAGGACAAGTGTCTTTCGATGCTTAATTAATTCTTTGTCCTTTGTTCTTAATTGAGTTCGATTTGTAACTAATTAAGATGTAATGAGGGTTGGAAGATGGATTAAAGGGTAATTAAGCTAATTAACTACAGTTTTACTTAATTAAGAAATTTATGCCTAATTAGGGTATAACTAAGGTCTTATTATATTTTGTCACTTTAATTAAGTTCATTAACCTATATTAATTCATTTGTTAGAGTCCTTTATTAATTGTAATCAATTAAGGCTTTTGGACCACATATGAGATTGGCAATTTAGGGTTTCCAAGCAATTGGAGAGATTATTTGCAATTAGTGAATAATTTAGGGATATACTTAGGGTTTATTAGTTGAATTAGGGTTTTAGACTTCCAATTAAGGTTTTATTCAGTCTATTGATATTTTCTATTTGTTTTAAGGTTTCCCATGTATTAAGGCTTTTATGGTTTCACATGTACAATTAAGGTTTAGGTTTTTACCCTTTATAGGGTTTTTTCAACTTATTATTTAAGGTTCAATCGTTTTATTTAAGGATTTTATTATTATATCTTTAGCGATTCTAAGGATTACCTATTAACTTTTGTATTCGACTCCCTGCTCAGATTTGAAAGTTTGTGCGGTTCATTTTATCTCCCCAATTATAATGTTGGCATTATTAAGAAGATATTTTTCATATAATCACTTTGGTTTCATATGATTCATCACTTTTGACTTGTAGTTAATTATGATATAAAGCTCGGTGAGCAAATTAATGTGTAATTTAATTTCTTAATCTTAATTAGTGGTATATTTGACATTAATAATGTGTAATTAAGGCTTAATGTGTCAAATTAAGTTATTTAAGTCCATTAGGTCATCTTCTTTAATTAGTTTAAGGAATTGAGGCAATTATTGCTATTCGAGTACATTTTAGAGGGTAGATTAGGGTTTTAGGGAAATTAAGCGATTAATCTTTGATTAATGAATAGTTTTACTATTTAATTAGAATACAATACTTAGATTAGGTTTTTTGACACTAGATCAGAGTTTTATAATCATTTTAAGAGTTCATACACATTAGGGCTCTAATTAGGATTTTAGTGTTCAAAGGTTCATTTAAGGGTTATAATGTTTATTTTAAGATTTTGAATTCATTGTTAGGGTAATCTATATCAATATTCATTTTTGGTACAGTTTAACCTTTATCAGTCTCATAAGTTTTAACTATTGGTCTCTATTCCATTGGGGGTTTGGGGTTGGTTTCATTAGATTGGGTTAACCTTAAGAGCTAATATTAGTTATTGGCATTTGTTCACAGGATTTTAGGATTTTGAGTATAAGAGGCAAACTAAAGTTGAGGCTACCATCTAGGGTTTTAGGAGCTTGCATTTGGGTTTTTTAGCATAATCTCTCAAATTCAGGGTTAGTTATCTTACTAATACTAAGGGTATCTTTCAGGAAATCTTATTAACGTTTAACCCCCTATCTAGGAAATTTACGAGGTTTATTGCAAAACATAGAATTATATTCTTGAATGTACTTGAGCAAAACAAAGAGTTAAATGATGAAAAGATGACAAGTTTAGAAGTTACATGAAGAATTAGAAACCAGAAAACAAGTATTAGTAGTAGATGTTGATGTAAAACCTATAACAATCATAAGCTAATCAAATGAAATAAAAGACATGGCTACATCATTTTTAGATGAAGGAAGAAAATAAAAGAACTGATCAAAACACAACACTTATCAGAAGCACATGGCTTAATGGATTCACTTATTAAAAGCATAAAAGATGTTTCAAAAACAAGAAATGATTAGAACCTTATTATAACATAATATGCCAAGACACAGCATAATGGAGATATATTTAGGTAATATATTAAGATAAGCTAAGGGATACAAATGCAATACTTATGAAAATTTCAAAAGCGTGTGATACAATGGACTAATACAATGGATTAATGCAAGTTTCTAAATATTTGAAGAAGTTATATGGAAAGTATCACACAATAGATAAGCATATCAATAAGACAGCAAAGCAAGAGGATCACAAAGATGTGAAGGTGCAATGGTTATACAAGGCTATATTGAGACTATTTGGACATTAGAAGCCACAACTATTTAAAGGAGAAGCTATCGACAAAATAGAGAAGCTAAGAGTAGAAAAAGATAAAAGAAAGAAAAAAGAAAAAAGTTATATAAGTTTTCATGATATTATAGTTTGGCTAAGCCCATAACCATTTATGTGATTTGAGAGATACAGATCAAAGCCTGAATATTTCATATTACTAATCAATATGCAAAAATATGGAGAAATCTATTATAATCCTCAAAAGAGTCACTAATCTATTTAAAAATTAGTAGAATACCATTTGAAAAACCTTATGAGGGAGATTCTATAGACTTGCGATTTAGAGGCAAGATAGGATTGTAGGAACTATTGGCCTCTATGTAAAGTTCTCTTTTCATAGTGGAATTATGGTGTAGATAACCATATCCCTAGCTGCGGGCTGGAAAAGTTTATTGACGTATAAGGTAGATTTACTATATGTGCTTGCTTAATTTTCTTATCTCTGCACTCTTTATTTACTAGTCATTTATTTATTGTTTCTTCATAAATTGCTTGATTGCTAGAGTAATTGTATACAACACATTTTATCAAAATTATTTACATAAACATTAAGTCTAGGATCAGAAGTACGTTGATGTGTTAATCTATTTAAAAGCTAGAATCGAAGTATTTAATTGGTTTTCATACACAGATCTTTGACTAAATTTGTTAATACTTCTAATATGTTAGGAATTAAAAACAAGTTTAGCGTAGATAATTGATATCGAATATCAAGAAGTAAAAATTAGTTAAGTATTAAAATTCCATGACAATCAATTTAACCCCCTTTCTTGATTATTCATTAAGACCAACAATTAGTATCAAAGCAGGTTTGCATTAAAGGAACTTACATATCTTTTGATACCTAAATTTATATTAGAGTAAGTTTACTTTGTAAAACATTTTTCTCTATGACTATCATCAATTCATCATGATGAATGAAATTTGTAAACTAATTATTTTTTATAAGTTTTTGATTTAGAAATGCAGAAAAGAAAGTACCAAAAAGATATGTGATGATTTGACAACATTTTAACCAATTCAAAAGAAGACTCAAGCTCAAATATGGAAGACAAACCAGTTAAACATTTATGAAGAATTGCAAAGACTCATGTGAGCACTTACCAGATATAAAATCAAGAATATAAAATTAAGCAAAGAAATCAAGGAAATGAAGGAAGAGAAAAACAATTTGTTGAATATCAACACATTAATTACTAAAGAAGTTGAGAAGATCAGAGAAGAAAAAGAAGTACTGACAAAATAAGTTAAAACATGTTAAACTTAATTTTTTGGCTTTCATTTTCCTTAATCCGATTAACATTAAATCTTACCCATTTAATATTAACATTCAACTAAGAATTAATGAAAATTTGGTTTTCCTTAAAATATAAAAAATTTTGGAGTCACAACTTGACCAAGATGGGAAAAGAGTTAGGTTAAAGTTAGTTGGATGGATTGATCCTAACTTAGCTACTAGTTAATGGAAAAAATCATATTTCTAAAAAGAAAAAAAAAACAATTTTGAAAAACTAGATAATTTGAGTTTGAGGGCTAACCTATTAGATCCTGAATGGGTTTAACCTTCCAAATTTAGTTTTATTTTTCAAAAATACCCTATTAAGATGATAAAATAATCCTAATTTAACAAATATAGAAAATTAATTTTATTTACAAAATGGTGAAGAAAATAAGAAATTAAATTTATTTATAAGAGGGGAAAAAAACTTCCCTATTTTAAGTTGCCTTATAGGTGTCTACATATCCTTTAATAGGGATCATACTTCCAGTAGTTTGGTCTTGAAAGCTTTAGGTGTATCAATTTATTCTAATTTTAAAGATTGGTCGAGTTTATATCTCTTATCTATTTTATTTTATTTAAGGAAAATACCTAAAAGAAAGGGTCCTATTTTTTGAACATTTCATTTTGGAGAATTCTAAAGAAAAGAGTCTTAAATTTGAAAAAAGGGTTTATTGATTGATTTATTTTTTAAATTTCAAAAAAGAAAATTTTCCTAAGTGATAAAAAAAATATTAGGATAAACTCTAATTTGAAAAAATAATCCTTTTTTCAGTGTCAAAATGCTTTTATTTGTTAAAGTAAAATTTAGCAAAAAGAAAAATGGATGTGGCAATAATTTAAATAAAAGGACAAAAGAAAGAAGAAGGAAAAAAACATAATTTTTTTTTTCTTTTACTTACATTTATTTTTTTTTTATTTTCATTTTAATGAAATAAATAAGGAAAAAAAAGAAAGGGACAGTACTTAGTTTATTGGTGGACGCGAGTTAGGAAGTAGTAAATCGATTCGGATTGCAGGTCAAACTTGGGTCATCCAACTCGATCATGTGCAATGCATGTGACAAGGCGGTAGGGTTGTAGACGATATCTAATGAGCTTCAAGCAGATTTAAGCAGTAAAACAACTAAAGGAGGCTAGTTTCATGTAAATTTAATTGGCTAAAGGGGTTTTGGTGAAGGTGCCACCATTTTAGGAGCTAGTTTAGTGGTGGTTAGGAATAGGCTAGTGGCAACGGTGGTTGGTGACGCTTGTAAGAGGTTGCTAGAGATGAGTAGGTGTTGGGCTAAGGGTTTTAGACCACCACTAGCTCAACCGTGGTGATTGATTTGGATGGATAGTAGCAATGACTAGTGTTTGGCATGACCATTATGGTGACACTTAGGCTTTGATGAGCGGTGCTTCTAAGGGTTACAGTGGTGGCCAAAAAGGATAACGTTGGGAAGCTTTTGTGATGGTGATTCACCATATGTGCTCAACTCCTTTCGAAGATTGCTAGAAGTCGAGATATCTTAGAGAGAGTATGAGGGGTCGCAATCATAAGCGTAGAGAGAGAAAGTTACAATTTAAGCTTCCATGATGTGTCTCGAGTGATTTTGATGATCCTTAAGGCTTCCTAAACCCTTATTTATACTAATTGTTGCTCAAGAAATCTTGGGAAAGTAGAAATTTGCCATTAAATTCAAAATCAAGAGTTAATGGGTTTTGACTACTTGATTCGATTTTAATTTGATTTTACTTAATATTAGTTGAAATGAGCAATCAAATTTTATTTATGGATGTTCATTTTTTCTTAAAACGATTGTCCATAGATTTGATTGTTCATTAAAAACTAAAACCAAGCCAATCAACATTAAGGCAATATCCACACTTTCTTGTTTTTTCCAATTTTCAAGAACCATTTTGATCCTTTAAGTGCTTGAATTTAGATTATCTATTGATATGGATACAAAGTATCTTAAGTATACTTCACAATTTCACCACTAATTCGATGAAATCATGAAGCAAATGGGGTAAAAAATGGTCTTAAATTGAGAACACCAAGTTAGGTATGTGTAGGAAAGGGATGGAAAAAGATAGAAAGTGAAGGAAAGAAGTCATGCTGACTAAAGAGAAGCGACTATTGGTTCTAAATGGAATCGAACTAGAAACCTCCTTTCCCTCATAATCATTAGTCTAAATCATTAACCAATGGGCCATTTGGCCCATGCCCTACAAGTATTGCAAACAAAATGTACTTAAGTAATTAAATGATTTAAAGCACTTTAGTAGTCCCAAAAAAATAAAAAATAAAATAAATAAAGAAATAAAACATAGATTAAGTCTAATGTATGTAATTCCCAATTAGAATCAATTTAATGAAGTTTTAAGCTCCAACGTATTGATTTTGTGGTTAATTGAAAATTGTTTTTTTTTTTCCTCATAAACCAACTAATTTAAGTCAAATCAAAGCATCATTTGAAACTATGATTAACTTAAATCAATTTCATTTTTACAAACTAGTATCAACCATGGTCTGAATATTGAAAAATTTAATATTCTGAAATATATTCAAAACCATTAGATTGCAAATGTGTACGTTGACCTTATTTGACCCTAAAAATGAAATGACTTGATGATGATACCCAATGACCCCAAAATGACCTAAGAATTTTTATTTTTCTAAAAATCCTAATTTCCCTTTTTTTTTTGTATTTTTGCAAAATTTTCAATTTTTTTTTGTATTTTTCTAAATTTTCTATTTTTTTTTATGTTTTTCAATTAAGACCCTTTCCTTAAAAATATAAAATAAATATATCAATAAAATATAGAGAGTGGGGGGAAATGGGGTGTCTACAAAAATACAAAAGAAATTATACAATAAAAAGGAAGAAGTAAAGATGCTAATAAAACAGTTGGAAACAAGTATTCAAAGGTAGTACACAAATAGATTGAAATACCATTCGAAAGGAATTATGAGGAGTCATAGAAAGAATTAACAAAATCAAAGAGAAACTAGTGATTTGACAGATCAAATTGAAAATCTATCAAAATCAATTAAGGATATGATGGGACATTAGGCAAGTGCACCTAGTCAAGTTATAATATAGAATCATATTTTTATCTGAGTGTCAATCCCACAAAGAACCATACATGTGAGTAAAACCTAATTATTTAACAATGTTGTCCTTATAATTTTCAAATTATTTTACCGTTACAATAAAGGGTATAACTTGAATAATGGAATAAAGAACAATAATAAAATAAAGATGTAAGAATAAAAATAACAATAATTTAAATAACAAAAATAATAGCATAAACAATTAGAATAAAGGAGAAAGCATAATCTTTAGTAAACCTTGCACTCTTTACTACCTAGCTCTAAGTGGCTATTCAATTTCAATTGTAATATTAGACTATGGAGATTCTTATTATGAACTAATCTAACTCGTATCTCTAATTAATTCCTAATCTAGAGTATATTTTATCCAAACTGCTTCTACTATTAGATTGCCTTAATTTAGAAAAACCAAACCATTAATCATTTTAGTCAACCTGTGTAGTCTAATTGTACCAATCTATCATACTATAGAAACTTATGAACTCTATAGCAAACTCATGCATTAACTCAATTACTAGTAAAATTGAATCAAAGAATAAGATAAAATAATACAATTAGATCACGATATGTAGATATCATAGATTGAAAAAATAATATTGATAAATATATCAATAGTCACAATAGAAGTTAAGGTTCAATAATAATTTAATAAGAAAGACTAAAGTAACAATATAATGAAAGAAAGAAAAAAAGAAATAGAGAAACTCCTGTTATTTTACCCTATCAATTGTTCTTCTAAGGGGCTCTCCTTATAAACCTAAGCTTAGACATTTGTTTATAAGAATTAGACCTAGATGTACAAAGAAAACATGTCAAAAATACAAAATTCGTAAATTGCAGTTACGCCACGCCCTAGGATCACACTTGTGGAGTTTGGGCATGATCTTGTACTTTGTTTAAAATTTTCAAATTTGATGGAAATTAATTATGAAAGGTCCACAGTGGGGATCACGGTCGTAGTCTCCACCCATGTTCTTCTCTAAATTTCATTCTTATTTCTTCAATTTCTTGATCAATGCTTTTCTTCAATTGAGCTCCAAAACTTAATAAAATTTTTCAAAAATTCGTTGGACACTTTAAAGTCCCCTAAAAATGAAATATAAACAAATTAGGCTCCAAATTGCTATAAAATTAACTTAATTAATATAAAAAACCATACAAAATCATCCTAAAATATGTTAATAATTATTAAGTGTTATCAAATTTTCCCACACTTAAGCTTTTACTTGTCCTCAAGCAAAACAATCAAAATAATATAGCAAAAGCATCTTAAGAACAAGGTTAGCAAAAATTTCTTTAGAAAAGTACACCCTCAAATTAAGGAGTTTCGCAATTTTTCTCCAAAAATACCCCTTCCTCCTTAACTTGATAATATCCTTAGAATACTTAAATATTAACACATTAGAAACTATTGAATTGTCAATAATGAATCCCGATAATTTAGAGTTAGCCTTATCACTTAAAGAAAAAATAAACTAAAGATCAAAACAAATATTAACAAGTTAAGAAAAAGTTATAGAAATTTCATTACTTTAATTCAAGAGGAAAGGAGTCTTTCCTAACTAGTTTTATTACAAAAACTTAGACCAGATGCATGTTACATTAATTCATCCTCTAATCATTTCCTTACTTCTTTTAATTTTCATTAAGAGGCTTTTTAGTTCAATTTTATTCCTTTATCAAAGCTTATTAGCATTAGGAAAATACCTCACTTTTCTGATAGATCAGGGTTGATCCTTACTAATTTACCTTTTATCTTTTCTTAGTATTGTTAGTAGAAAAGCACCTCCCTCCTTTGAAGGATCAATGTGGATCCTTAACAATTTCAATTTAATTTTCTTTTTTGCAATTGGCAATAGGAAAGAATCCTTATCAATTTTTAGCAATTCTTTTCTTATTTATGCCTCCAATTACTTTGATTTTTCTAAGACTTTTAAAGGACAAATTTCCTTTGTTCATCTAATCTAAAAAATTTTTAAAAAGAGAGATACATAACTGTTTTCTAGAATTAAGCTTAGAAATAAAAATAACTAGTCTTTAACCCATCAATATCTATCCTAATCTCAAGCCTAAGTCTAAGCTTAAGTTTAAGTTATAAGGAACCTTGAATCATGAGTATTTAATTATTCAAATCCAACAAAGTGTACTAAGGTCATAATGGAATTGTGAGCAAATTCGAAAAAAAAAAATATTCACTTGCTTATGTACATATAGGGGTGTAGATTTCTAAAGTTTCTATTTCAATAAAAACTCAAAAGCTTAAGTGTTGTTATTTCAATCGATTCATACTCATTAGCATACGTATCCTGTCTTTTCCCTCTATACTTAAGTCGTGCATTGTCCCTCAATGTACATTATCATAACAATACAAAAATAACAATAAAATGGGCTGAAAAGAAAAAGAAACTGGGACTTTCTCAGTTTGTAGCATTGATCTAAACAATTTTTGAAGTTTAGAGTTCATAATCCCATTTGATCCAATTAAGCTCAAAGTTTCCTTTACAATAACTAAAACGAACTAACTATAAAATGAAAAGGAAGTTAATAAAACAAAACTAAATAATGAAAAGACCATCAACTTGATTATCACATAGTTAGCCTTGTAGAACTTAACAAATAGTGAAAAGTCAAACAATCATCAAAAGAAAAGTAGCGGTAAATAGTAAATTGGTTATAGCCATCCAAATAAAAAGAAAAATAATGAAGTTTATCAAGAAAATAAAAAGAAAAACAAGATCAATCATCATCTTCTTCCATGTCCTCAATCTCTTCCTCTTCACTTGCTTCATTAACTATCTCATCCTTTATCTCTTCATTAGAGTTTGGAGGTAAGGGTAGTGGTGATGGTGGTGCTGGTATCTTGTCATGGCTCAAGAGCATATTAACCTTTGCCTCATTGTGTTGGACCTAATGCTCAAGAGTTTTCTACCTTTTTAGCAATTTTCGAACCATCCTCTTAATCTTCCCTATTACTGAAGAGGATCTAGGTTGTTGCTAGGATAAAGAAGATGGCGTATCCTCATATGGCTTAGGTAGTGAGCCTCTAGTAGCATAAGGGGCTTCATAGCTTTGATTGATTCAAAGATGATTGAGGCCAGGTGATCAAGCACCTACATATGTGGAAGGTTATGAAATATAAGGGCGTTCTTTAATGATCAAGCATATGGCCAACTTATCCTTCAATGGCCTGACTTCTAAAGAAGAAATCCATATGGATACCTAAGTTTATCTATCATTGCTCTACTATGCTGTGTAATAGATCCCATTCATTCACCACCTTATCACTATACCCTTTTTCCATGATGCTCTTAAACAATATATAGTGAATGAGCCTATAGTAAGGATCTCTTAGCTTAGAAGACTTCAACTTACTTAAATCATATACAATACTTCCAAAACTCAACCTTGCCTACACTTAAGCATTACTCATGCCCCTAAGTAGATTATAGGGTAGATTCTTATACTCCTCATACTATACAAAACTCTTAGCATATATCCTTAATGCAATCAGTATCCTGTCGAATGGCATAGTTACACCCTACCCATTGCATTTGAAATTCATGGTATTTCGGGTACCATTCTCTATTTAGTTGGTTATTGCTATCAGAGTACTTAAGAATTCTAGGGTCAACTCCTTATAAGTCAGTTCATTGATGGTTAAGAGCCAATCTCATTAGCTAAACTCTAAATACTTGCTCACTTAAGCATCATAGCCTATTTGAGCTAATGCCTCCCAACTAATGATGGCATTTGGTCCAAATCCTTCTTTGCCAATCTTACATACCACTTTCTTTGCTAAGACTCCTTAAAATTCAATAACGATTGGGTAGAACTAGAGCCTGGAGTGCTTTTACGGGTGACATGCTTATATCTTAACATGATTATGAAATTAACAACGCCAAAGAGGATTTCAACTTGATAACAAACTAATAGTCTAAGGGTGGAATGCTAAGAAGATAAATGCCAATTCACTTAAGTAACCAATGGTTTGTATCATGAGAAGCTAACTTGTTTTTAATCACGGATTGGTGAAACTCTCAGATCAAAATATAATTAAATATTATTCTTATTTACAATATTTATTGATCTACAAGTCATGGCATATCTTATGCAATTATATGAAAACTAGAATATGAGAAGATGGATTAACATTGTTAAAAATTTTTCATTTTTACATTCAACTTTTCATAATGTGAGTTTTATGGGCAACATGCTAACAACAATCTTCAATCATATCATCAAATTTCCCTTTTCTTCAACACATTCATCACAACCCTCATACTCTTCCTTTCTTCAATATTTACCAAGCATATGTTTTTAATGCGACTTCAAACAAATAAAGGATAAACAACATGTTTAGTCACTCTATCCTTTATATATCACTCCTAGAAACAAGGATTTCTACACATGCAAGAATCATGTTTTATTACTAACCCTAAATAAAAATCCTATTTTTATCGAACCGAGCAACAAATCTAGAAAACTAAATAAAGAATGATGGAGTATGTACCTTGATTTGTTTGTGCACAAGTTGAATCCACAAGGATTATGGGGTTTGGATGATTGTGTAGTAAGAGAAAGTGAAAGAGAATGGAGTCTTAGAGAGAGAAGTAGTGTATAGAATGAAAAAGAAGGAGATTACCGTAGTTTCAAATCCATGGCATGACCACGATCAAGGATCATGGGTGTAGAGTTTGGCCATGGTCCTTGTACTATTCCATATTTTCTCAAATTGGGCATAACCACGAATAGGGATCACGGGTGTGATTCTAGCCATGGTTTTCTCATATTGAATTTTTTAGCTTCTTTTGAAATTATTTACGAAAGGATCACGAGCAAGTCTATAAGCATGGACTATAGCCATGTTCACCTTTGACTCAAAAATCCAAATTTTGTTAAATTCTTTTGATTTTTTTCCTAAAATTGCTTCAAAAAATCTTAAAAATGAAGTAAATTAAAGCGCAAAATTAAATCAAAGAACGCTTTATTGGATAACAAACTTTTTTTTTATTACCATTGCATAAATAAGGATTTCAATAACTATTTTGAGAGAATCAAAATATTCAATGCAAGGTAGAATACTAACTAGACTCCAAATGGCTTGATACTTGAAATGACTAACATGAGACAATAATAAACAAAATAACAACTTAAATGAAACCAAACTTGGGTTACCTCCCAAGAGCGCAGTTGTTTAATGTTGTTAGCTTGACTATTGAATCTTTCCCTAAGTTTGATTCTAAACCTACTAATTTAAGATTTGGTTCAATGTTTCTAAGCAAGCTTTATTGTTGCCTTTCGTAACGGTTCTAGCCAATTGTCTAAGTTGACTCTCCAAATTTTTTAGTGACACTTAGGTGTTTCTAAGTGTTGGTTCTACAACTTAGAAACAAAACATTTGAGCTTTGCATGAACCTATTCAACAATTCTTCAACATTAGGGGTCCAGTTCTATAGTTACACATTTTTGTTCCATTGCTAATGTTGGCCTCTTTAAGAGAAATTTGGGTGACTTCTCCAATTTGGATTGTACATATTTCTAAAAAGATTATTCTAAGCTTTGTTAGCAATAAAATTAACATCCTCTATCTCATCCAATAGTTCATCTTGTACTACATTCATCGACTTCATCAATCCCTCAATTTTCTTACTCAAGCTCCCAACCTAAGTTGTTGATTTAGTAACTGAATCCACTTCAAATTTTCTAGTGACCTTCACCTTAGATCTCACATCATCCTACTACAAGTTGTTCATGGCTATGCAGTTTATTAGCTTTTGAGCTTCATTTGGTGTCGTAGCACTTAGAGTGCCTCCAACTATGGCATTAATCATTTGTTGAGTAGGATAATTGAGTCCATTGTAGAATGTCTAGATTTGCATCCACAAAGGTAACCCATGATGTAGCCATCGCTTCAACAATTCCTTAAATCTTTCCCAAGTGTCATAAATAAAGTGTCTCACCATCAATTTGAGCATAAGAAGAAATATCATTCCTAAATTTTATCTTCCTGGTAGGTAGAAAATATTTCCTTAAAAACTTTTCAACCAATTCTTCCTAAGTGGTAATAGATCTTTGGTTAGTGAATCAGCCTACTGCTTAACCTTACCTCTTGAGGAAAATAGAAACAATATAAGTCTCATAACATCATCTAACATTATTGATTTTGAATATGTCATAGATCTCTAGAAAGCTTGAAATATGGTTGTTGGGAACCTCATTAGCCAATTCATCCAAGTGAATGAATTGTTGTACCATCTGGATCACATTTGTCTCAATCTAAAATTTTGTCACCTGTATTGCTAGTTTATAAATACTAGATTCAACCACAGTCCCCTTAAGCTTAGCGAATTCTATTAGAGATTTGTTGACTTTGTCGTCATTCATTACTATGTTTTCAAATTCTTGTTACTCTTCCAAATCTTCTTCGAATTCTCTTCCTTAAGTCACAATGGTGAACCTTGATTAATAAGATCCATGGCTTCATGGACTCTCCTACAAAGGTAGCAAGAAGTCCTTTCGATTTCTAGATAAAATTCTACAAGACTCTTACTACTACTCCTATTCATAAGTTGAAACAATTTAGAAATTAGAAATAAGTTAATAAAGAAAAATATCGAAATAAACTAAAGGAAGGATTTATTACAAACATGTCAAAATAATTGGCAAATTAGGACTTTTACTAATATCTTAATTAGTTTACTATTTTAGTTCCCTAACAACGGCGCTAAAAACTTGATGGGGGTTAGGCAAGTTCACCTAGTTAAGTTATAGTATTGAATTGGATTTGAGTCCAAGAGTCGATCCTACAAGGAACCATACATGTGAGTAAAACCTAATTATTTAGCAATTTTGTCCCTATAATTTTCCAATTATCTGACTTTTATAATAAAGAGTGTAATTTGAATAATGGAATAAAGAACAATAACAAAATAAAGATGCAAGAATAAAAATAACAATAAATATAACTAAAATAATAGAAATAATAGCATAAACAATAAGAATAAAGGAGAAAGCATAATCCTTAATAAATCTCGCATTGTTTGCTATCTAGCTTTAAGTGACTATTTGTGGAGATTCCTGTTATGAACAAATCTAATTGTGTCTTTGATTAATTCATAATCCAAAGTATATTTTACTTGAACCACTTATGTAGTAAAGTATCTCAAAATTGCATTAAACTCTTGAATTTTGCTATTAAGTTGCCCTGATCTAGAAAATCGAAACCATTAAATGTTTTAATCAGCCTGTTTTTGTCTAATTATACTATAGGAGCTTATAAACTCTATAGCAAACTCATGTAGTAACTTAATCATTGGTAAAATTAAATTTAAAAACAATATAAAATGATACAATCAGATCAAAATATACAAATATCATAAATTGAAATAATTTGATAAAAATATCAAGAGTCACAATAAAAGCCAAGATTCAATAACAATTTACTAAGAAAGATTACAATAATAGCATAATAAAAAAAGATTAAGCAAATAGAGAAACCCCTGTTATTGTACCCTACCGACTCTTTTCTCAAGGGGCCCTCCTCATAAACCTAAGCCTCTACATCTATTTATAAGAACTAGTCTTAACTTTACAAAGAAAACTTGTTAAAACTAGAAGATTTGTAAATTATACAACCACCACGCCCTAGGATCATAACTATAGAGTTAGGGTGTGGTATTGCACTTTGTCTAAAATTTTCAAATTCAATGGAAATTAATTACAAGAGGTCCATAGTCGGGGATCATGGTGGTCTTCACCTGAGGTCTTCTCTAAACTCCATTCCTAGCTTAAAATTCCCTCACTCTAATTCCTTAACCAATGCCTTTCTTCAATTGAGCTTAAAAACTTAATAAAATTCTTCAAAAATTCATTCACCACTTCGAAAATCACTAAAAATGAAATATAAATAAATTAATCTCCAAATAGCTATAAAATTAACTTAATTAATACACAAAATCATATAAAATCATCCTAAAATATGTATATTAATTGAGTTTTATCAGGATACACATAAGAAGATTTTCAAGAATGAAGAAAAATAAAGAAAAACCCTAAGATCACATAAAGGAAAGAAACAAAATCAATATAGAAAAACAAGGAAGAAGGTTGACCATAATAGGAACATTTTGAAAACAAGATATTAGAAAGCAATCCATAGCAATAGTCATTAAAATTATCAAAAGGTAAGTTATAACTGTAAGAATTTAAAATGCTTTTTATGCTTTAAAACATGTCATATTGCGAGAGATTGCTTTAGAACGAAATTAGACCAATCAACAAATGATTATAAAGAAAGATATCGAAGAATCAGAAGAATATGGATAAGGAAAGACGAGCAAATTTATTATTGTAAAATATTTGCTCTTAAATTATTGTTTTGAGATTGACAAATACCTTGGTTAGAAATCTTTTAAATTTCATATATAAAGCCCTATTTTCAAAATAAAAAAAAGTCTAAACATGCTGAGGAATTCATCTAGAATTCTAACCCATAGAATCACAACCAACTATCCATTCTTCAATCAAACAAAACCCTATTAATCTAGAAGATGAAGATAAAGCGTTTATTAAAGAGTATTTAGGAAGAAGACATAAAGTAGAAGAACTGTAGAAAGGAAAAAGGAGAAAAACTGGAAAAGAATATGAAGAAATCAACCTAATTGAGATATGCCTTTTAGATTATGAACCATTTTTAGAAATAGGGATTAACATTTAAAAAACTCAAGAGAGACATGGATGGAATATTTCATGTGAGCTAAAAGACTTTATTCCAATGGAACTAATTTAAGAATTATATGAAAATCTGAATATAAATATCAAAGACAGTTAAATTCTGCTATAGTGAATTCAACAATAAAGAGTCATAAGGAGAGGTTTAATAAATTATTTTGGAATAAATGATGTTGAAGATGATAGAAGATTTTATAAAGAATCAAAAAGTGTGCAGCTTAATAAGATTAATGGTAGAAAAATGGAAGAATATGATGCTAGAAGGACAAAAGTGAATAAATTTCCAAGTTATACTAGAATTCTTCATAGAGTAATGTACAAATGCTTATTACCTAGAAAAGGAAGTAGCACAACTCTATCAAAGAGGAATTTGAAAGTTTTAATGGGACTATAAGTTAGATACAATGTAGATCTGGCTAGACACCTTATTAAACATATTTGCAGTATAAAAGGACACAAGAGTCATGCATAAGGAATGATCCTAAAAGTAATTATGTTTAAAGATTAATCTTTAATTTCACCAAGAATAAGGATAAAGTCAGTTATATTAATAGAAGATATAAGATTTACTTTGGAGAAAGGGAGTATGACTGAGAAAAGATACCAATTTATGGAAATAGTGAGGATGTTACAATTAGAAGAAATATTCTTGAGAGATATGCGTCTTTAGGGAGATCATTTCAAGAATCTTCCAAAAACAATAATAATTGGTGGATGAGACAAATTGGGGGTTATTACCTTGAGAAAGAGGTTTATGAAATTAACCCTAAAGAAAACCTTGAGGAGGATCAAGAAGAGGAACCTATGGAAATACTATTAGAAAGTGAAAAAGATAACAAAGAAAAAAAAGATCGACAATAGCTATCCTAAGAATAATTTTCATTATGAATTACTCACTAACCAAGACCTACTAACTTAAAACCATGCAAATAGAAGGAATTATAAATCCATTCTCAATAGCATTGAAAATGAACAAAGAGTTATGATGGCTAGAGTGGATCATTTGAAAATAAAAATCATTCTTACATTTGAGAGAATCAAAGACATGCTGAAGGAATTTTTTTTTTAAATTTTTCTACTCTTGAGACACTATAGTTTCACTTATTACAAAACCACATTCTAAGAGTCTTAATAAGATATTTTGTCAGATTGTGTCTGAATAATTTATGAACTATGAATGTTTTCAATAAGACAAAGGGGGAAATATTTATAACTAACATTTTGTGCAAGAACAAAGTTTCCAGAATATATAAATATCCCAATCAATTTATTAGAGTAGATTTGTTGTATTATTAACTTTTATAATTAGAAATCTTATCTTTTTTTTCCTTAGATTTAGATGGGACTAATAGGGCTAATAACTAATATAAAGTATACTATAGGTTTAACCTCATTCTCACCAATTTATTATTGCATACACAACCTAGTGTACTTGCTAGTAAAAATACGTTTTTTATTTCAAAAGTAAAGTTAGGTTTCATTGTATCACATGCCATCCTCAAATAGATGGTAAGATTGATGTCATCAATTGGACACTTGGTTCATTGTCAAGAGTTGCAATAGGAAGGAACTTGGCGAATTGGGAGTTGTGCTTACCTATAATGGAATTTGATTCTAATATATCGACACATAGTGTGATACGCAAGTTTTCATTCAAAATAATGAATGGGAATCCTAACCTTCCTTTTAATAGTGTACCCTTACCCAACCACCATGAAGACAAAGATGGTGTTGAACGATTTGAGGCCTTAAAGATCATGCATCATAAGGTAACCTGACACCTAACCTGATCTACTACCAAGGTCAAGTAAAAAGGCTAAGGATGATAGGTCAGAAAGTTCAAGCTCAGCGACCTTATGTAGATTCATTTGAGTAGGGATAAATTCCAAAGCTTAAGGGTAAGCTATCACCCAAGGTAAATGAACCATTTATAGTTTTTGAAAAGATCGATTGAAACATCTACTGAATCTAGTTACTATAAGGGTATGATGTGTCTAATTCCTTCAACATAGTAGTCTTAAGCTTATATCTCCTCGAGGATGTCTAGGAAGGAGACTAATCAAATTTAATCACAAATCTCAAACGACATGAAGAGAATGATAGGAACTAGATTAAAGGAGGACCACTCACTTGCTCCTAAGCTTGAGGATTAGTGACGATGGTTCGCTGAGCTCTCTGTTAATAGCCCTCCATGGGAGAAGCCGAGCTCCTTTAGAAAATCAACTTACCTATGTACTTAAGCCCCTGCTAGCACTATAATATCTCTCAAATGGAGAGTTGTCTGTCCACTAACCTAACTAAGGCTAGCATGGCAAGTGACATCCCCAACTCGACCACAGTGTTTCCGAGCTAAGCGTATGGGTTACCGACTTGATCGCTAAGCCAAATAGCAACCTTCTTCTATCTAGAAGCTAGATCCCTATGCTAGAATCTACCATCTAAAGGATGAGACACATCCCTTGCTTTTTCTAACATTATACCATGTACTGTTCACATAGTCTCCCATAAAATGTCATTTTTACCCTTGTTTATATACTATTATTAATATAGTATCCTTTTTGGTGAATGTGTAAAACCTAGTAGTTGCCCTAATGGGGATTGTATAAATACCCTATTGTGTGATAGCCAAAATTAGCTTAATGAGAATATCTACTTTTGTCTCCTTGTATCTTATGGGAGCCTTAGCTGACCAAGCCCAAGATATTTTTACCTAACCTTGATCAAAGTTAGTGGCAAATGTCCCTGCTACACTACCCATGTGTCATATCGAGTAGTGCTTTTGGTTCGTATGAAGAGGATGGTGTGCCATATCCATTCTCTTATGCACAAGTTTTGCTTACTAGTCATCTTCCATTTAGTTTTCAAACCATCTCGTGATATAGACCCATTTGGGTGATTGTTGGCATCCATGTGTACACCCATGGATCTATAATAACATGAATATTCTTAGGCGGATTCAACATCTTTGTACAATATCTTGCTTTCTTGACTATCTTTAGTTCTTATTTATTCTGCATTCTAATTCTTTAATCTTGTTTATTTAATTTTAATTTAATACTTAGTAATTTTTATTTTATTTCCTTATTCAAATATGTTAGTTAGATAATACGAATAAGGGTAATTACTAGTTTTCATAATCCTTATAGGATTGACATTCGTATTCATGTCCATTATACTATAATATCAATAAGTGGACTTACCTAAGTGGTCTTAGGATTTTTGGTTTAACTAGTCATGCATATCCACTTTTTGGCATAATTGCAAAGAGCTAGGATATTAGGAATGCTTTTTGGTCTATTAGTCTAATCATTATTTCTTCTTTGGATTGATGATATATATCAAGTTTTTGGTGCCATTATCAAGAACTAGGATAATAAGAATGCCTTTTGGTTTATTAATCTAATCATTATTTCTTCCCTGTCCATCTATTTAATTTCCTCTTTATTTGCATTCTTTTAATTTTTCTTTTTATTTCTAACTTAGGGAATTTGGTTGGTTTATGCCTAGGAGATGAAGGACCAAAAAGGTATGAAGAGTTGGCTCAAGTGTCTAACATAGAACAATAACTAGCCATAGAAAACCAACTAAGTACTATATCAAATTATATTAGATTGTCACTTGATAAGGTCGCTTCTAGTATCATTAAGCTTACTATTGCATCCAATAATTTCAAGATTATGTTGAATATCATTCAGATGGTGAAGCAATTTGTTCATTTTGATGGGTTACCAAATGAGGATCTAAGTGCTCACATAGCCACTATCACCAAGATTGCAAAGTTAATGAATGATATATCATATATCTACCTATACTCAAGTGGAATTTGAGATGCTTTATGACACCTAGAAGAGATTTAAGGATCTATGTGAAGGTGCTGATGCCATGGACTTCCACTTTAGTTACAACTGTAAACATTATAGATGGTCTAAACCTATCAACCAAGAAGATAATTGATACAGCAGTTAGAGGTATATTAAGTGCTAAGACACTTGTGTAAACCTAAACTTTATTTAAAGAGATGGTTATAATTAGTTATATGAGGAACTCCATCAGCGCAAAGTTTACTAGGTCAAGAGAGTGTCTGTGTAATGCTCCAGAGGTGATCTATTAAGATTCCTTAAAATTTTTATATCACATGTGCACCTATGATATAAAAACTATCTTCCAAGTCAGGGGTTGTAAGGCTCTAACTATATAATCATTCTTTCTACTTATTTTTATTTCATGTAATTAATTTATAATAAAAGTAGATATGGATAACCAATAATTCATATTCCTCTAGAATTATAGAGAATCGATATCCGCTACCAAACAATAAAATCAGGTGTTAAAATCTTGAAAACCATAAAAGTTACTAATGATGCTAAAACTTAAATAAGAGAATATATGGTACTTTAAAAGTTTCAAATTAACTTTACAATTCACTCTTCTAAACCTATCCTTTTATTACATCACTCGGTAATACACCTTGCTTCTGACTCCTAACCCATTCCCAACGTCAATTGACCTATAAAAGAACTATTGAGGGTAAGCTAAATCCGATTTAGTGAAATATTGCTTCTATTATACCTTTCAAGTGAAAATAAGCAAGTCAAATTAGCAACCACATGAGTGCATAACAACCATATGTAATGCAGCAAACATATATAGCCATCTAAAAACTGTATATGGCTTAGGATTTCACCCTCCATAGCCAGGGCTAGAGATAATGGCCTGTTAATCCTAGATTCTACTCACCCTAACCTTTAAACTATCAAGTGATTAATATTTTTATTTTTTTGTTCTTTTCTTTTTCTTTTATATCGATTCTAAAGCTTAATGCTACAAGTGTTAGTGTGAATAGCACAAACGGTCTTCTTCACCCTTAGAGTAGTGGTCTTAAGATACAACCCTTAATCAAGCAATTAACGTCTTCTAACACCTAGTGATCTTATAGATCAAAGTAGAGCCATGTTGTATGAATGTACTATATAAAAACACAAACATAATATAGAGTCGCAACCTTCATAAGTCCCTTCCTTACCATCTGATGGTATGAAGGTCATTAATTTATGTGCAAGTTTGTGATATGCATGACCATTTTCATTTTACGTACCGGGTATTGTTATCTCCAGTTCCTTTAGGTGGCAAACTAAATATCACAAACAATTAACGGATCAAGGATATATAAATCATTCATTACTCAATTTGATTCATATATTTTATAGTGTCTTGGCAATCAAGGTAAGCAATATTCGTCTACATGCATGATATCCAAATCCTCATGCAACCAATTATTAGCAATTATGTGATTAAGTGTGTAAAGGGCTGAAAATTTATTAAATTGGGTAAAATCTACTATTTATCTAGCTTGGCTTTTTAGGTTAGGTGATAGAGCTCAAAGAGTCCAGTTTATACTTGGGATGATTGACGAGACGACATAAACATTAAATAAAAATTGATTGATTTGAAGACACTTTATAAGAGAAATTTTTAAAAACAATATCAATCTCTTAACTAACTAATATGTCAGATCGTCTGTAGTAATAAAATTGGTAAGTATTCACCAAGTCATTTCCTCAGGGAAAAGGGTTTGTTTAAGTACTAGATTTTAACCTGGTAGTGAGTTAAAAGTAAATGCAACTAAACGAGAATGAAATTAAACAACAAACACAAATTTTAAAGATGTGGGCTTGTGACATGTTTCCAAAGTAGCAGTGAAGGTATGCTGTTAAAATATTAAGGATGGTTTTTATTTAGTTTTGATGGAACTCACTTGAGTTTAATCCCGGGTAGGCACCTCACTTAATTATGTAGTGGAAAATCTCTCCGTCTCATTTCCCCCATACAATTAGCTAAATTACTTGATTCCTATCATAAGTTAAGTAATTTAGTCTTAGAAATTATGGGGTAAATCTCCTCTTAGTCTCATAACCTATCCTAACTCACTAAGACCACATAATGCATTGCAAATTTAAGGGAGAACACCTAATCTCCTCTCGATCTCATAAGCGTAAGAACCCATTACCAATATTCCTTCGACTCAATGACTCAAGTTAGGAATTACACAACTAATCTCCTCTTGGTCTCATAATCATGCAATACCAACCATCAAAATCCTAAATAAACACACATACCCATATCATAACTATAAGGTTACACTACCTACAACATCTACATATTCGTAAACCTACTAAAACCAACTTAACCACTCATATTAAGAACAATGGTAGCAAGAAATGACAAAAAAATAGTAATAAACTCCATAGATGAATAGGTAAACAACTTAACAAGAGATTTAATGAAGAGAATGGGGTAACTGCTTAATAAACAAGCTCAAATGTGCATCAAAACCATAAAAACATGCATCAAATATCATAAACAAGTCACTAAATCAAGAAAACAGATAATGAGCTAGCAAAACTAAGCTTAAAAATGCTAAAAAATCCTAGTTTTGTTTGCGACTCACATTTCTAGCTACAAATGTGAGTATATATAGATTTAGGCTATTAATCAATCGGTGGGAAGGTCTACTGATTGATTAGTAGACACACATTAACTCCAGGTTGTCTCTATTTTTAATGAAATGTGACATTTGAGAGGATTAGGGTTTTAGTGAAAAAACCCTAATCTTAGTTTCTTCTGCCAATCGATCGATGTTGAAGCTATCGATTGGTCGATATGGTTAAATCCATCCCTGCACATTCTATTCATGATACTGGCCTCTCCAACAATCAATCACTTAATAGGTCACCTCATTCCAAATGCTTCAAGGCATATAGATCGATCAGTAGTAAGGCTATTGATCGATCAATAGGCCAAATTCACCAATGCCCTTTACTTTAGCCTCCTTGATCGAACATTGTTGGCTACCAAGACCATAGTACCCTCATACACCTGCATGTAGGATATAAAATGCATTAAATTCATTTAAAAGCAACACTCTTTTATGAATTTCTAACAATTTTGCACAAGTTGGTCAATTTTGTGCATAAACTCCAATTTCATGAAAAATTAATTAAACTTTACAAGAATATATGCACAAATGCAAGTTTTAAAGCTTGAAAAATGGCTCATTTTGAGTCGCAATCAATGATTTGAGGAGATTTACTTGATGGGCTTGGAAGAAGGACCATTGAACTAATCTGTTTGCCTCTAACCTTTCCTAGGTAAGCTCATGTACCATAAGGAAGGCTATTAGCCTCAAGCCCTTTGCGAGCTCATTCTAGATAAGTATGGAAAGAGTAAAATGTCATCTCATTGGTCAATCACCAAGACAATCTAACGAATGTCATCAAGCCTACGAGTTTATGAATACTCAGCATTCCTCCTCATTTGACATAACTCCTATTGTTAGGTGATTTTGGGTTAGGACTTTATTCTTGTAAAGAAAGAAAAGGCTATAACGTACTAGGGCCAGTCCAATACGACCACTCCGATACCTAAGTCAGTAAGTAAACGTTAGAAAAGACAAAATGAGTAGTTATGAGTTATTAAATCATTCTTGTAATGCTTCTTCTCTATATTTGTGGGTGAATATTGAGTGTTTGAAACAACAGTTAATTGCATGATTATTGTTACATGTGGAGACCTCTCCATCAAGTACATTTCTGAAATGTAGGAATAGTGGGTAGTTATGTAAGATAATCACGCCAAGTGATAACTGTTTATGCTACTTTCCTTAAATTCAAATTAGATACAGATCTATGTTACTCAACTTTAGTAGAGAAGTGAGTTACTTAGCTTGTCAGCAACCAAATAGCCAAGTGAATAAAATTTGACTATCAACATTTCCCCCCCAACTCCTATAGCTAAAGATTTGACTAAGGGAGTAAGTATTTTAATATTTTGTAAGGTTGAGTGGGGAATAATTTCCTAAATACCAGGTAATGTGGGAAGTTCCTTGATTTCCGTTTAGAAGGATGGATCGTATCTTATCCAAAAGGTCACAACTTTTCAATTTTCCCACCTATTAAAAGACTAAACAATAGCACATACAACAGTTGTTACCCTAACCATAATTACATCGCAAGTACGATAACTATTAGAGCCTTGAAAACCGTTGGTTCTCTATCTCAAGACACATGGCAATAATCTATGCTATCATCTAAGCAACACATCATTTTTGTCAGAAGCGTATTGTAGTTATGAAGGTAAATCGTCCATATTTAAGGAACTTTTCAATACTGAAAGCAAATTTCATCTTCATTCGCATCCATAAGTTTTTGCTTGATTTTGACATTTTGTCTTCACCTTCAAAATGTTCTATGACATTCATTATAGTCAAGATCAGGTATGGTTCAAAACTTAATTTGTCAACTTGCTCTTTCAGATTTTAAAGCAATTAAGACTGAGGCTACTTCTTCCCCCCAAAGAAGGAGCGAAACGGCATGTTCCTCTAGTAGCTAGTAACTCAACTGACAGTATAATAGAGTAGTGGTACAAACTTTCCAGAATCAACTCTCTTGCAGTAAATACTTATTCAGAAGACAAAGAAGAAAGATCTATGGCAAGATATTTGTATAATAATATAATTTACTTCAATGATTTACCAGATAGAGTGGCTAATGCTACCAACAGAGTTCTTGTTTCGAAATATAACAAATATTAGCAAGACCTTCCTGAAACATGATATCCTAGGAGGTCGAGAGAGGAAGAAAGGGTGTACTTTCCAAGGGAGCACAGGTTTCACATCTATTTGAAATATCTCAACTTTGGACTACGCTTCTTGATGGGAATCAAGCTACGGGACCCCTGACTCGCAACTGAGCCCGAAGACTAAAGGGACTGGTACGTCGAATCCTTATGTTCCAACTAACCCCTGTTGAAGCCTGGTACTTCCTTGCTGAATTACCGTTAATGTCGTGCCGTATGACAGCCTATTATTCTATGGTTTGTCGAGTAGATGAGAACTCTTCAGTACCGAGCCATATAATCACTTGGCATCATCTTTGTTGAGAAGTCGTTGCTGAGAAGCCGAGAGAGAGAATCTGGATTGATTAAGCCATCTTCACTCGGACAAGCCCATCTATCTATACTTTTTGTCCACATCTCTTAACGACCTCGCCAATACTGCATCGCCACATGTACAGTATCACATGTAGAATCTATAGCACTAATGATTGTTTTCCTTATATATTCATTTTTGCCCCCTTTATAACATGTACATTGCCCCCCTTAGGAAATGTCCTTTTTATATTTTCCCTTTTGGGCAAGTTGCCCTAGTTTGCAGGTATTAATACCCTTATACTTATAGCTATAAGACATCAGATAATCTTCAATACATTTTTGAGTACCTTCTTCCCTATGTAAATACTGTTGTTTACTCTTAACATCACTCTTATCATTTCCCTTAAGCAAGGTTAGGTGGCGAGTAACCTCATTGGACCAATTCGTATGTCACATTGAATTGTGTCATGAGTCCTCAAAGTTCTATTGATGTGTCATATCCTCTAGAGCTGTTCGTAGGTTTTGCTTACTGTTTTGATCCTTTATTTGCACCCTTTTATACCTTTCCCCCATTGACTTTTTTCGAGTTTTTTGCAAGCTCAGACCCATTCAACGACCGACCTTGTTTGTTCTTGGTCACAGTTCGCATCACTTCCCATTCTTAGCTTTTGTTAAGCAGTTCTTCAACTATTTTTGAGTTACACCGAGCATGTTCTCACCAACACTTGTTGGCTTCTTTCGACTTTCGAGATTGCTTGTGAAGAAGTTGAAGTGTGGGCTACGACTTAATTATTTAGGTACTTCTTTACAATAAAGCAGTAGCTTGATGGCTGGTACTTTGCGACTGCTAAGCATGGGCGAAAGTTCATAGACGAGTTGGAGTCCAAGATCAACAAGTGGCACGATAAGTTCATGTCTATCATTTCAAATGACGAATTAGATTGTTGGACCCAATGGATTGAACCTATCCACACCAAGGATATTGAATTGATGCCGAATGATGCTATCATGACAAAGAAGATCCAAGAAAGAAGAAAAAAGCATATTGTTTTATTGGGACACTGAGAGAATAATAAGGCGATATGAAAACGAGGAGCTAATTTTCTCTAAGAAGGAAGGCATGTTATTAAATAACTGTCGAACTGAGTAGAGCTATAAGAGGAAAGTTGTTCTCGTGACAATAGGGGAAAAATAGTTGCCTTTAAGCATTGCCCAGCATAGAAAATGTAAGTATTTTATTCATTGCTTTATTATTAATGTATCTACTTTATATTGTAGAGATGGGCATTGGCGATGCAAACCCCACCAAATTGAAGGTCCAATCTAAAGCCAAAAAATCTAAAGTCAACAAACGTACAACCTCCACAGTTGTTGTTACTCGGCCGACTATTGCCAAGAAAATAGTAAAGGAGGGAGCAGTGAAACAAGTAGCAACCTAAAAGAAGGCCCTTCGTCCAGCCCAAAGGTGATACGGGAGTGAGAAAATTAGGATTGCTGCAACTACGCTGGTCGAAGTGGTCATAGCTTAGGAAGGTATTCCTCAAGCTAAAAAGTTGAGAGAACTTAGCTGAGAAATTGATTATTGTAGAGAAACTATAAGTTGTTGAGTGACCGTGGGTTCAGACAGATGTTGTGTCAAATCCCTACAAGAGAAGTAGCCGGGAGCTTACTGGCCAACCTCCTCCTAAGAAGTCTAAGACTTTGGATGAGAAGATGAAGGAGGTGATGAGGAACAAAACTCTTGCATCAGTAGCGCTAAATTCATCCTAAACAATGAAGTGGGTGAGTATTTTGTTCCATTCTAAGGCCACAATATCCTCCATATCGACTCGACGCTAGGCGATAGGACTTAATCCCTAGCCTTGATGGAAGGTGTCATCCTTCCTAAGGATAGAGAAATTGCAAAAAAGGATGTTGACAAAGTCGGTGGTCATAATAAGGCGTACATCGTAGCTAAACTGTATGATGTAAGTATCAATTGAATCCTTTCAATTGTTGCACGTATTTGATTGCTAACAATCCTATTTGTTTAAAAATCAGTAGCCACGTTCTGACAGCCTTAGATAAAGCTGACAAAGAAATGAAAAATGTAACAATAATAATTTCTTATGCATTCTACTAAGTGGTTTAACGAATTCATCATTTCATATTGTTTAACTTGCTGCAAAAAATTAAGGATGTGTATAATTCCTCAAAAGCTCAAACTATGGTTGCTAAAAATGTGAGGATCAGGGTTGAGATGGAGGTTAGAAAATATCAAGATGAGCTTACTATCAAGAAAGAGAAATTGGTGCACTTTTTAGTTGCTAATGAAGTCTCAAGCCTCAAGGCTAAAGTCGACGAACAATATAAAGAGGTCGAAAACCTAAAGGAGGAGCTTCACTAGAAAAAAGAGGAGTGTTAGGGTTTGGGTTGAACACTCAACTCAATAAGTGATGTGAACCGTGACTAAGAATAGATAAGGCCAGTCACTAAATGGGTCTGAGCTTGCAAAAAGCTCGAAAAGAGTCAATGGGGAAAAGTACAAAAGGGTGAAAACAAAGAAAGAAAACAATAAGCAAAACCCACGAATAGTTCTAGAGGATATGATGCACCGATGGAACTTCTGAGGACTCACAGCACAAATCAATGTGACGCACGAATTGGTCTAATGAGGTTACTTGCCACAAAACCTTGCTTGAGGGAAAGGATAAGAATGATGCTGAGAGTAAACAACAGTGTTTACGAAGGGAAGAAGGTACTCAAAAATATATTAAAGATTATCTAATGTCTTACAACTATAAGTACAAGGGTATTTATATCCGCAAACTAAGGCAACTTGCCCAAAAGGGAAAAGACAAAAAGAACATTTCCTAAGAGGGACAATGTACATGTTATAAAGGGGCAAAAATGAATATACAAGGAAAATAATCATTGGTGCCACAGATTCTTCGTATGATACTATACACATGGTGATGCGATATTAGTGAGATCATTAGGAGATGCGGACAAAAAGTACGGACCGATGGGCTTGTCCGAGTATGGACGGCTTAATTAATCCGAATTCTCTCTCTTGTCTTCTTAGCAAAGATGATGCCAAGTAATTGTATGGCTCGGTACTAGAGAGTTCTCATCTACTCGACAAACCACAGAATAATGGGCTGTCATACGGCACAACATTAAAGGTGATTCAACAAGGAAGTACTTGACTTCGGCAAGGGTTAGTTGGAACATAAGGATTAGATGTACCAGCCCCTCTAGTCCTTAGGCTCGGCTGCGAGTTAAGGGTCTCGTAGCTTGATTCCCATCATTCCCACTAGGTTGTTTTAGATTTGTAATCAAATCCAAATGATATTCACTCAGTCTTCTGTTAGGGTGATATGGGATGAGGTCGGCAATGTTGAAGATGTCAGAAACTCCATAGTCCTTAGGTAACTCTAACTTATAGGCATTGTCATTGATTTTCTAGAGGACTTTGAAAGGTCCTTCTACCCTTGCAGATAGCTTGTTCTTCCTTTTATTCAGGAACCACTCCTTGTTGAGGTGTAGCCATACTAAGTCTCTCAACTAAAACTGTTTGGCCGACTGACCTTTAGTCTTTTCACACATTTTTCTAGCAGCCTGGTCAATGTGCTGAGTGACCTTATCATAGATATACTAAAGGGATTGTACCCTAGTTGGGGCGTCAGGGTCCTCTTACACGGGTGCAGTTATAGGGGCATAGTCAAGGGGCAACTTAGGATTGAATCCATAGATCACTTCGAAGGGGGTCTACTTAGTAGTGTTATGTACAGTTCGATTGTAAGCAAACTCAACCATTGGTGGGAAGACTTCCCAATCGACTAAGTTCTTGTCAATTGCAACTTAGAGTAGTGAAACTAAAGTATGATTAACCACCTTGGTTTAGCCATCAATTTAGGGGTGATAGGAAGTATTGAAGAGTAATTTAGTTCCCAGCCGATGCCATGGGTTCTCCAAAAATAACTTAAAAACTTCAGGTCTCTGTTGGAGACTATACTCCTCGACATGCCATGTATCCACACAGTCTCTTATAAGAAAAGAGAAGCAATAGCTAAAGCGTCATTAATTTTGGTGTAGGGCATGAAGTATGCCATCTTATTGAACCGATCCACAACAACCATTACATAATCTTTTCTTTGGGTAGTTCTCGATAGTCCAAGAACAAAGTACATGCTTAGTTCAATCTATGACCTCATCAAAACAAGTAGGGGCATTGCCTTCCCTTGTTTAGCTCGGTACTTGGCCTTTTTGTACGTAGCACAGCTTTCAACCACTCGATGTACATCTCTTTGCATTCTTGGCTAAAAAAATCAGCCATTCATTAGGTCATAGGTCCTTCTCTCTCCAAAATGTTCGAAGAGTCCACCACTGTAAGCTTCTTTGATTAATAATTGCTATAGGGAACAAGTTGGCATGCACAGTTTCCTGCCTCGGAACAGATAGCCATCCTCTACATAATACTCGTCCATTGTCCTCCCGTCTACTCATCACAAAATTATTGATCTAAAGTATGGATCCTTAAAGTATTGTTCTTTGATATTCGCAAAACTAAACAGTCTGGTCTGTAGTTCTAACAAGAGCGTATGCCTCCTTGAAAGAGCATCTACAATTATGTTGCTCTTTCCTTACTTATATTTGATTACAAAATTGAATCCTTCAAGGAATTTAACCCATCTCGCCTGCCATTTAGACAGTTAGGTCTGACTTCAGAGGTATCGCAATGACTCATGATTAGTATATATGACAAATTCTCTTGGCAATTGATAATGCCGCCACACTTGCATTGCTTAGATTAGTGCCAAGATTTTTTTATCATACATGGAGTAATTTACCTAGGGTCTTCGGAGCTTCTCACTATGGAAGGCAATTGGTTGTCCTTCTTTCATCAAGACAACGCCTATTCCAATGCCTAACGTGTTGCACTATAGCTCAAAAATTTTGTCAAAGTTGGGGAGTACTAACACTAGGGTAAAGGTCAACTTCTCCTTTACCTCGGCAAAACTCCTCTCTTCCCTTTCTCCCCATCGGAAGTCAATGTTTTTCTTCATTAATTCAATAAGTGGTGTAGCAAGGGTACTGAAGTTCCTAATGAACCTTCGGTAAAATGAAGCCAGTCCATGGAAACTTCTCATGTCGGCACAAGTAGCAGGGGTCGACCATTCAACAATTGCTCGAATTCTCTCATCATCGACTTACAAGCCCTCTCCACTGATTACATAGCCTAAGAATACCACTTCATGTTGGCAAAAGCAACATTTCTTTAGGTTGCCAAATAGTCTCTCGGTATAAAGAATATCTAAGACTACTCTAATGTGTTTACAGTAACTTAGCATGTCGACATTGTAGATCAGGATGTTGTCAAAGTACACTATGACACACTTCCTGACAAGATATCTTAGTACGTAGTTCATAAGCCTCATGAAGGTGCTTGAGGCATTCGATAAGCCGAAAGGCATGACCATCTACTTGTAAAGTCCATGTCAAGTTTTGAACATAATCTTCCACTCGTCTCTTAGCCTCATGCGGATTTGATAGTAGCTGGACTTGAGATCAATCTTGTTGAAAATTTTGACTCCATTCAGTTCATCCAGCATGTCTTCTAGTCTTAGAATCGGATACCTATATTTAATCGTAATTTTGTTTACGGCTCGGCTGTCAACACACATTTGCCAGGTTCCATCCTTCTTCAGCACTAAAAGTGTAGGTACAACATAAGGGCTGAGACTCTCTCTTACAAATCCTCTTTCCAGCAATTCGTTGACTTAACGTTGAAGCTCAGAAGCCTACTCGGGATTCATGCGATAAGCTAGCTTATTCGATAGTGTAACGCTAGGTATTAAGTCAAAGCGATGTTCTATGCCTCGGGTTGAGGGAAACCCTACTGGCAATTGTTCTAGGAACAAGTCAACATATTCATCCAATAGTTCCTTTAACTCTTGAGGTAAATCATTCTGCTCCTTCATTTCCAATAGTCACTTAACCAATAGGAAGGTCAGCTCATCGGCATTAATAGCCTCTCGAAGGTCGGCTTTACTCATCACTAGAGCCTTCTTTGATTCGTGAGCAAGTTTCGTCTGTAACTTATGAACCTCTCTCGGCGGCATCAAATTCAACGTGGTCTTTCGATCATCCTTCTTGAATATGTAGGTATTCCTATAACCATCATGGATGACTTTCTTATCAAATAGCCACGGTCTTCTTAGCAACATGTAGGAAGCGCACATGGGCAGTATGTCGCAAAAAATATGGTTGAAGTAATTGTCGATAATGAGTGGCAGTAGTACTTATTGGTGATGTGTAATGCTCCCTTATCACTTAACTATTGTAACTTGTATGGCTTCGGATACTCAACAATAGGTAACCTCAATTTTGAGACGAGGTCGATTCATGCGACATTGGTGCAGCTCCTACTATCTATGATGAGGGCCCACATCTGTTCATTCACCTTGTAGGTGATATGAAATAAGTTCTCTCTCTACTCCCTTCATGAGGGCTCTACACTCATAGTGCATCAAACAACCATGAGTAGCTGGTCCAAGTGCTCAGCATACACATCTTCCTTGATCAACTCTTTCTCGGCAAGAACCTCCTCCTCCTCCTCGGGTTCCTCATCCGTACTCTTTACATCTAACTTCGGGGTATCTCCTTTAATGACCATTGTCCTTCGGTTTGGGCGTTAAGCAACCATATGTTCGAACCCTTGGCACTTAAAGCATTTGATCTAACTATTCTTCCTATGAAACCCTTGCCTTTTCTCATATGTTCGGGTCAGCACTAGATCTTCGAACCAACTTTTCTACTCAACTTTGACATCTATCCTATTTCTCAGCTTGGTACTCAATAGTATCTAGTTACTTACCTATCTTGGTCAGCTAGTCGACACTCTAGTCGTTACTCAACTTCTTCTTTGCCTCTCTACCCATTAGACACTCCTAACAGCTTCATCCATTGTGTCAAATCGTTAGAGTTCCACAATGTCTCAGATGTCTCCTCTCAACCCAATGATAAACCTTAAAACTATTCGAGCAGGTGGTTCCTCTACTTCGCCTCTTATCATAAGCATTTAGAATTCTTGAACTTATTCATCAACAGTTTGGCCTACTTGTCTTAAGTCCTAAAGCCATGTGAAAGTATCTTGGAGATATATTTTTGGCATGAATCTGTTTCTAAGCACCCTCTTCATCCAGGGCCAAGTATTAATCTCTCGGTACCCCTCTCTTTTTCTCATGGCTTGAAAATTCTTCCACCACATAGCAACATATCTAGAAAATTCAACAACAGTAGTCCTCACTTTCTTGTAATCCTTATACGGGTAATAATTAAACATATGCTCTACCTTCTCTTCCCAATCTAGGTACTCGTCAACATTCTTAGATCTATTGAAATTTAGAATCTGAAGCTTCACATGGTCGGATGGTCTAGGGACTCATACACACTCCTCTATAAAATACTCTTCTTCCTCCTCATATAGCTCTCTCAAGTCTATCCTTCGCCTTACTCGATAGCCAACTCATTTACCTCGAAATGGTCGAGCTAGGTTCTGACCTCTAACAGGTTGAGCAACTTATGGAATGTTTTGCGTGGCCTTAGTGGGTCGGTAAGACAGTACATGAACAGCTTAGTTCTAATCTACTAGGAGGTTAACTACCTCATTGAGTCTCTCTTAAGTGCTTTTTGGAGTTCCCTGAAACTGACGCCTATGGTAGACAACTCCACTAGCATCACCGTTACCAACAAAATGAACTCATTAACTGACTCTGTTTCAAACAGGCAAAAACAGAGTATAATAGAAATCTAAGAAGAGTTAACTATAGTTCACATAACCAAGATGATGTGAACCGTGACTAAGAACAGATAAGGCCGGTCACTGAAAGGGTCCAAGCTTGTAGAAAGCTCGAAAAGAGTTAATGGGGAAAGGTATGAAAGGGTGAAAACAAAGAAAGAAAACAATAAGCAAAACCCATGAATAACTCCAAAGGATATGACGCACCAATGGAACTTCCGAAGACTCACTGCTTAATTCGATTTGATGCACAAATTGGTCCAATGAGATTACTTGCCACCTAACCTTACTTAAGGGAAAGAATAAGAATGATGCCGAGAGTAAACAACAATGTTTACGCAGGAAAGAAGGTGCTCAAAAGTGTATTAAAGATTATCTGATGTCTTACTACTACAAGTACAAGGGTATTTATACCCGCAAACTAAGGCAACTTACCCAAAAGGGAAAAGACAAAAAAGACATTTCCTAAGGAGGCAAATGTACATGTTATAAAGGGGCAAAAATGAATATACAAGGAAAATAACCATTGGTGCTATAGATTCTACATGTGATATTGTACACATGGCGATATGGCATTGGCGAGGTCGTTAGGAGATGCGGACAAAAATTACAGACAGATGGGCTTGTCCAAATAAGGATGGCTTAATCAATTCGGATTCTCTCTCTCAGCTTCTTAGCAAAGATGATGACGAGTGATTGTATGGCTCAGCACCGGAGAGTTCTCATCTACTTAGTAAACCACAAAATAATAGGCTGTCATACAGCATAGCATTAAAGGTGATTCGGTAAGGAAGTACTTAGCTTCAGTAGAGGTTGGTTGGAACATAAGGATTCAACATACCAGCCCTTCTAATCCTTGGGCTTGGTTGCGAGTCAAGGGTCCCGTAGCTTGATTCCCATCAATAAGTGATGAGGAAGCCAAGCTTAGGATGCAAATAAAAGAATTAGGGACTAATAACTCTGAAATGCAAAGCCGTATTATTGAGTTAGAGAAGGCGATGAAAAAAGTACCTTCTAGCGAAGAAGTGCTTGAAATCGTGACTCCAAGTCAATAGTATGAGAGATTATTAAGGAAAAAAGTTATTAGAGGTAATCCAAGTGACAAGAGAAGAAATCCTAAAGTTTTACACCGAATATGATCTTTCATGCTTGGACTTCGCTGACGTCAATGATTAAGTCGACAGTTGTGACAAAGAAGCTAATGAAGGTTCGGGTGCTAAAATCCATATGCAAGGTGATAATGAGGCTTGTGCTGAAAATCCTAGCAACGACAAAGATCGTTTGTCTAAGGAGATCCCCTACGTGCGCAAAGAGAAATCCACCTATTCCAAAACCCCAAGTGCCGAAAAAGAGATATGTTCCATAAGGCTCTAACTTCTAATTAAGAGAATGCCTCTACTTAGTCTAAGAATAGATCATAAGATTGTTCCCCTTGTAATTCGTTCTCTTCATTTTTTTCTTTTTCTATATGGACAATTGGCTAAGTGGTCGAACATTTATCATTTTATCTGCTATTAATCTTATGCACATTTCCTCATGCATAATTAAGCAATTCCGGTACGTTTTATTTCACTCGTTTTTTGGTATCTCATCATGTTTTATTTCACAAGTCGTACTTTCTTAGCATGTTTTGATTCACACTCCTAATTTTCTCAACATGTTTATTTCACACACATAATTTGGGTGTCCTTTTAGAGACATTGTCCATTAGTCATTTGGGACATGGATCGGTTGTGTAATTTGAGCCATGAGATCGCCTATCAAAACACTTACATTCCTTATTTGACTATATAGCTAAATTATAAAGTTCATCAACCATGATAGGTTTGAACCTTTTCCTTTAAAAAGTACTAATTTGTTCAGTATAATTTAAACTTTACACAATAATCTGTTGATCAAGAAAAAGATCAAGAAGAGAAACAAATCAAAGTTAGAACTTTGAACATAACATGATTGTTTTTCGAAACAATTAGGCTGTTGCCTTACAGAACAAGTGGAAGTGCTCATAACATTGCGAAATTAATTAAAATAAAATTTCAAGTTCTCAACATTCCATGCACGATGGATTACTATTCCATCTAACCTTTCTAGTCGATAAGCCCCGTCATTGTTGACTTCCTGAACCTTAACAAAGTCCTCCTAATTTGTGCTAAGTTTCTCTTACCTCTTTTGCATGCTTGTTGTCTCTAATTTTCAGCAAACCAAATCTCCAAGCTAAAAGACCTTATGTCTTACCTTCTAATTATAATACTTGCCTGCCCTATGCTAATATGTTACAACTTTCACTATTGCAACATCTTTGATTTCCTCATTAGTATCCAAATTTTCCTTTAAGCTAACTTGATTAGTCATCACATCGAAATTTTGCGTACGTATATTCGGCAGGTCCAATTCAATCAGTAATACTACTTCTAAACCATAAGCTATCTTGAAGGGCGTTTCCCCCATTACGGTTCTATGAGTAGTCCAATATCCCCATAAAACCTCCTACAATTCATCAACCCATCTTCCCTTGGCTTGATTAACTTTCCTCTTCAAGCCGCTTAAGATAATTTAGTTGATAGCTTCTACTTGTCTATTAGTTTAAGGGTGAGCTACTGACATGTAATTCAGGCAGATGCCATATTTCTCACAAAATGATCGAAATTTGTCTTTGTCAAATTGTAGTCCATTATCCATGATTATCATGAATGGGACACTGAACCTTGATATAATGAAGTTGAAGATACAAGCCTTAGCCTTCTATTCGGTAATCCTTGCCAATGCTTTGGCCTTAGCCCACTTTGTGAAATAATCCATAGCAACAATGATAAATTGTCACTAGGCTATAGGCTTTAGAAATGGTCTAAGTATGTCTAATCCCATTGGGCAACAGGCTAAGGAATAGTCAAACAGCACAATTCAATGGATGGCGCATGACTTAGCACCTGATGCTTTTGGCATTATGGACAACACTAAGCAGATGTTCTTGCGTCCTCTTTCATTGTCAATTAATAATAGCCGAGTCGAAGGGCACAAACATACATTGTTTATGCTTTCATGTGGTTGCTGCATACACTATAATATAGCCTAAATAACAATTGCCATGCATCATTTGGTGGGAGGCATCGAAGATAGGGTTAGGACATACCGTGTTTGTATAGTTGATTATCTATCAGCGTATAATTTGGGGCTTGATAAATTAATCTTCAAGCCTCTTTCTTGTCACCAAGGAGGACTCCATCCCTTAGATAATCTATAAGGGGATCCATCTAAGACTTTTCTCTCAAGCACAAAGCTAATTCACAGCTATGTGAGACAATGGATAAACTCTTGTATGGGAGAAACTCGACAAAGAGTTGCTTAAATTAGGAAATGCCATATTAGCCCACTTGGATAACTTATCAACCGCAATATTCTTACTCCTTGGTATTTTGTGAATTGAAAAGAACTAAAATTCTTCTAGGAGCATTCGTACTATCAACAAGTACTTGCTCATTTCTTCTTCCCTCGCTGCATAACTTCCTTTGACTTGATTCACTACTAGTTATGAATCAAAGAAAACTTCAAGTTTCTCGACACCAATTTCCTTTGCTAGTTTGAGTCGGGCTATTAAGGTTTCATATTCCACTTCGTTATTAATGGATGGAAATCTAAATTTTAAGGCATAATTAACCTTGACATTGTGGGATCTTTGTAGAATAAAGCCATACCACTTCCCTCTCTAGTGCAAGAACCATTAAATAAAGATATCATATGGGTTTCTTGGCAATTTCCACGTTGTCTTCTTCACTTGTAAACTCAACCAGAAAATCCACCAACACTTGAGCTTTTAACGCCATTTTAGGTTTATACTATAAACCATAGGCACTTAGCTCCAAGGCATATTTCATCATCCTTCACAAAGAATTTGGCCATTACAATGCCTACTACAAAGGTTAATAAATGAGGACTAAAATTTGGTGAGCTTCAAAATACGATTTCAACTTCCTTGCTGAGAGAACCACTACGAACCTAAAATTTTAAATTTTGGTATATCGATGCTCCAGTCCCTGTAGGACATGACTCACGTAATAGATTGGCCGATGCTCCTTGCCATTAATTCGAACCAATATAGAAGAAATCGCCCGAAAGCTGACTAGTAAGTATAAATATAAGTTCTCTCCTAAGATAGGTGTCGAGAGTATTAAGGGTGATATAAGAAATTCCTTAAGCTCACTAAATGGCTTTTCACAATCATTCATCCATTTGAAATCTCTAGGATTCTTTAAAATTTTAAATAATTCTACACACCTATCCACGTTTCTCGAGATAAACCTATTAAGGGCGACTATTCATCTAGTGAGTTCTTGAACCTCCTCAACAATATGAAGAGATTTTATATTTCTAATCGCATCAATCTTTCTCTGATTAGCTTTGATACTGTGCTGAGTGACCATATACCTTAAGAATTTTCCCAAAGTAGCACTAAAGAAACACTTCTATGGATTCAGCTTCATGTTGTGTCTCCTTAAGGTAGCAAACGTCTCCTTAAGATCAGCAAGATGTCGATTCTCTATCATGCTTTTCACAATCATGTCATCAACATACACTTCAACATTTCGATGTATCTAGGACTTGAATATCATAGTGACAAGTTGCTAATAAGCTACATCGGTGTTTTTTAGCCCAAAAGGCATCACCGTATAACAATATGTTTCGAAATTAGTGATAAATAATGTGTGAACTTCGTCTTCCTCATCCATTTTAATTTGGTTGTAGCCAGAAAAAGCATCCATGAAAGAGAGCAATGCATGCCCAGCAATTAAATCAACCATCTGATCAATTCTCGACAAGGGAAAGCAATTCTTAGGACAGGCTTTGTTAAGATCCGTGAAGTCTATGCACATGCACTATTTGCCATTACACTTCTTGACTAATACATAGTTGGCTAGCCAAGTTGGATAAGGCTCTTCCCTAATAAATCCTACCTTTAAGAGTTTCTAGACTTCTTCTTCTATGACTGCTTTCCTTTTAGGGGTAAAATGCCTCTTGTTTTGTTGGATCATTTTTGCGCTTGGATCAATTTGAAGCTTATGTACCATAATGTCTCTAAGGATACCCAACATGTCCGAAGGGGACCATATGAATACAATGACATTATTGTGTAGGAAGTTGATTAAGCTTTGACCAATGTCTATCGACAAGGGTCTCCCTATCTTAGTCGTCTTTTCAGGGTCACCTCTAATGAAATTTCCTTCGTTTCATCTTCAACATTATCTATGTCGACTGACTTTCCTTCTAGACAAGTTTCCACTTAAAAAATTTCTTCCTACCTTATTGCCCCCATGTACAATAACCTTACTAACTGTTAATCTCCTTTACATACCCTAACTCTAGTTACAGTAGGAAATTTAACCTTGAGGTAGGTAGTAAAAGGGACGATGTCAAATAAGTGTTGATATGGCCTTCCCATGATCAAATTATATGGGGACCAACATTTGACAACGAGGAAATCTACTTTATCCTTCGCCACATAGTCATCATCTCCAATTTGGATTGGTAGAGAAATTACTCCAATCACATGAAGAGGTTGATTGTTAAAGGCATACAATTCATAATGATAGGATCTCAGCTGTGCCTTGACCTTCAATCTCATTTGATTAAAAGTGTATTGAAAAATGATGTCTGCTAAACTTCTTGTGTCAAAGAGCATTTTCTTGACTTCGAAGTTGGCAATTCTAGTACTAATCACGAATGCATCATCATGAGGCCTTTGAATGCCTTCAAAATCTTCTTCTGAAAAGGAAATTATATTGTCAACTTTGACCTTCCTTCCTTAGACATTACAAACATAGTGAATAGGGTTAGTCGAGCTTGAAGAGTTGGATCGGCCTATGGTGGAAGGGCCTCGAACAATAGTATTAATTATACCATTGGGTGCTATACTGGTGCTTCCATCTCTCACATCTTTCCCGACATTAGCTAGTTTGGTAACATAATCCTGGTCTTCTCATCTTCTCTAAGACAGTCACTCAATATTCTTAACATCTTGCACTGGAAACTTGTATAAATGCCCTTATTGAATTGCATCTTCGATTGCATTCTTAAGTTAGATACATTCGTCAGTGTTATGGCCCTTGTCACAATGGAAATCACAATACTTATTGGAATTTCTTCATGATGGATTTCCTCTCATCCTTTCTAGCCATTGCAATACACCCCTCTACCTAAACACCTCCATTAATATGTCTAAAATTAGACAATTAACTAGTGGATAAAATGAATATGTTAGAATTCATAGCCTTTTTCTCTCTACATTAGGACAATGGTCATCATCCATCTCAACTCAATCTTTTGCGCTCCTCCTCTTGTCACCCTTCTTGTCTCCTCTGTTCTGATAAGCTTCTTGGCAAGCCTTAATTTTGTTTTTTATTGGATGTAAGATGTGGCTTTGGCTTTGAACTAGCAAAAGTTCTCAACTTATTTTTTGTGAGAGACTTGAAAAAGTCTCCATAAGGCTCTAAACCATCAATAATTGCATTAAGTGTTATGCTCATGATACGGATTCGTAGATGAACACATGAGCCCAATATCATGCATAACCAAGGGGTGAGTTTAAACCACGAGATGGTCTAAACAATAAATGAGAGTCAAAAGTTAAGTAGGGGTTCTCATACACCAACGATGGATATGATGTACCAACGCCTCACATGAGCTCAAGTCACACTTGATATGATACATAAGTATGGCCGGAGGTCACTCACCACTAGTCCACACTCAATAAGCTAAATAAGAGTATCTTAAGAGTAAGCAAAAGAACACTTAGCTCAAGAGAGTGTAAAAGTTTAGTGTATTCTCTATATGTTATCCCTTGCAGCTAATACAAATTGCAAGTATATATAGTACCCAATTAGGGTAAGTCCTAGGTCACAGGAAATTGTAGAAAAAGGACCCCTATTAGCTAAGGAAAAAGGGGAATAATTTATCGGGGTATCAATTTAATCATGCAAAAAGAATGTCTTTTATTAGAAAGGACAATATGGATGTTAGAAAAAGGACAACGTGTATGTAGTTTGTTAACTCTATAGTCCCTATGATACTGTTATCTAAGTAAGGGCGGATTCTAATTAAGGTTAACATCAGCAATTCGGTAGGTCGAACAGTTGGGATTGGACCGGGGTTAACTTAGGGGGTAACTCATTTTTGGGCTGACCTTGGATGATCGGCTCCTAACAATTGTTAGGTTAACCTTAGCACCGGTGAGGTTGGCTATATCTTGATTCAATGCTTGGACTAGGGTCTATTGCGAAGGGGTCAGCTCAGCATGTTAGCTGATCACTTCAATAGCTTCCTAAATGACGTAGAAAGTGAAGTAGCATAGTAAGTTGGACTGAGAAATACATTGCTCCTCAGCACTTAGCTCAACTTGATCCGCTCAATGAGCTAACTGGGTAAGCCTAAGAGCTCAAGAGCACTTAATTGGTCTGTAATCCCATTAGCTCATGCCTAGCTTTGGAATTTGGATCATCTCGACCGTAACCTAGCTAGGTAATCTTTGATAGATTCATGTGATCTCTGCTTTATTGTTTTAAGGACAAAAGAATCCTTAATAGAAAGCTTACTTATAAAGAAGTGTTAAAAAAACACTTCTACCAATTCTTCGAAACACGAAATTGTGTTTAGTTTCAAGTGTTTGAACCATGTACTTGTCGCATTCCTCAGTATTGAGGGAAATGCTTAGCAAGCCATAGCATCATTTAGGCCGTGTAATTTGGCTAGAGTATGGTAGTACTTAAGGTGATCTTTAGGATCTTTTGTTCCATCATAGGTTTCAAATTGCAGCAACTTAATGTGCTGCGGTATAACTTCTTTTAGTATTTTAAGGATAAAAAGGGTTCTTTTTAATTTGGAATCCTTTACTCATTGTAGCAGGATTACTAACATGCGAAGGTCCAACATGATACACTTGCTATGGTTACTTGCCCTTATAATTTTTCTTGAACATAGGAGTTGAAGGTCCTATTGTAACTTCAGCCTAATTTCTCAGTAGTTTAGGAGAATAAATCAAGTCATCACTATTTTCGGAATGGTGATTGTCATTTTCTTTTTCTTTTTTTTTTTTACGTAGGTAGATACTACCATGAAGGAGATTAAGGATCTCTTCATGTTTTTTGCTCAATTCTTGGTTTTCTTTGGCTAAGCTACGACAAAGTTGCTCTAACTTAGCTAAACATTACTCAACAACTTGCTTACTTCCCCCCTTAAGGTGGTGGGACAAAGTACCAGCACCTGCACTTTTCGTCATTCTAGTTCTTGCCATGTGGGTATGTAAGAAAAAACAGACGGCACTAAATGTTGTTAAGTGATTTTGGGTTAGGACTTTGTTCTTGCAAAGAAAGAAAAGGTTATAAGGTACCAAGGCCAGTTTGGTGCAACCATTCTGATGCCTAAGTTAGTAAGTAAATGTTGGAAAAGACAAAATGAACAATCATGAGTTATCAAATTGTTCTTATAATGCTTTTTCTCTGTATTTATAGGTGAATGTCAAGTATTTGGAAAAGTTGTTAATTGCATGATTATTGGGACACATGGAGACCTCTTGATCGGGTACATTCCTGAAATGTAGGAATAATAGGTAGTTATGTAAGATAACCGTACCAAGTGATAATGGTTTGAGCTACTTTCCTTAAATTCAAATCAGATACGGATCTATGTTACTTAGCGTTAGCAGAGAAGTGAGTTACTCGGCTTGTTAGTAGCCAAGTAGCTAAGTAAATGAAATCTGACCATCAACAACTTCAGAGATTAAAGAAACGGTGTTCCACTATGAAACCTCTCCTCTCTAAGATCAAATAGCATTCAAGCAAAGAATGATCTCAGTTGCTCAAGAATTGCAAGGTTAACGTTTCAAGTCCCCTACTCTATCTTATTTGTCTCTTATGTATTTGAGACTCTAAGATTACCTATTCATCCTTCCTACCGTTCTCTCTCCAATCATCCTATTCAGTATCATCTTTACGTCACTAATTTGATGCTATGTATAACATGATACTTGTGTGATTTGCACATGACCATTCCAATCAGAACCCCTTATCTACATTTTTAGCAACTCCACTAGGAAACAAAGTAAGGTAATAGTTAGATATGACATCTCCTAAGAAGTATATGACTAGCACATTTGATGCAATTGCTCGAGAACATGATATCAATATCAAACTTACTGAACGAGACCTGCTCCTATGACTTGAGAACACTAGCTAGGATAATTTAGCACTTAAGGTCTTCTTGAAGTCACGCAAAGGATGCAAACTATAAAAGATGATGCATCTCCGGGGTCGGATACATGGAGAGGCACCACAACGAAGGGAATAAAAAACAAATAGGAAAAAAGTTAGCAAATTCAGGTAGCTACCGAATGAATATGATGTACCACTCAATCCTACTTGGCCTACAATCCGCTGGATATGACACACCGGTCTGAACTGAAGAGTTACTCACCACTACTCCTTACTAAAGGAAATAGATAAGAGTGATAATGAGAATGCTAAGGTTGCTCAACGTAAATAATTCTATATTGATTAGATGATTGTCTGTGTATAAGAAAGTGAGGGTTTATATACCCACCCACTAGGGTTACTTTACATGTATGAAAAGACAAAAAGGTATTCTATAATTAGGTTAAATGAAACATGCTAAAAAGGGTAAAGAGATAAACAATATTCAGTGCGAAAAAGTGAAGAATCCTTATAGAAAGATCATGCTAGAAGACATGTGTCGCGTTATGGATGGGAGTTAGGACTATGATACAAAGTAGGCAAAACAAAATGTGCTGGCAGTCAGGGGTTGACTTGCTTTGGACCAAGCTAACGACTAATTAGTTCTACTAAAGAGAAATCAGCTGAATTTGGGGTTGGATACCTATGGTCAAATCAAGAGCTCACCTCAGCTATTCTTGGGCTATCTTCTAAGATAAAGCATCGCTACTAAGCAGGGGTAGATCTGATACAAGTAAGGATCTGATGGTCAGGTCAGTAGGAGATTAGTTTGGCATACGGATCCCCATCTCGGCTTTGGTTTCTAGTTAGTATTCTCCATACGAGTCCTTGGAGTCCTTTAGCTCGGCTATACGTAATTAGTCCAGGAGGCTAATTCCTATCATTTGCTTAGGGGTCAAAAAGATTTGCCCTCAAATCTGAAGTGGTTTCTATTTCCTCTTTTAGGGTGCACGTGGGGTCTTCTTCTGCTGATTAGTGAAGGATTAGATTAGATACATTGAAGGTGGAAGAAATACTGTAGTCATCAGGCAACTTGATCTAGTAAGCATTATGGTTGATCTTCTTCAAGATTTTGATTAGACCATAACTCAAGGAGATAGTTTGTTTTGTCTCAAGTGTAGGAATCATTCTCAGCTAAGGTATATCCATACCAAGTCTCCTAGGTGGAAGGAAACAGTTTAGCAGCCTTAGCTACCAATTTCATGCAATCTTTGATTGAATTTAGCAATCTTCTTGGTTACAAACTGGTGTAGTTCATGCAATTCTTAGGTTCTATAGGCTCTAGATTGACTCTCTTCAATAGATGTTGGGACATCGATCATCTCCAGGGGAATAGCAGGATTAAGGCCATACACAACCTCGAATGGGGTCTTCCCAATAATGCTATAGACAGTTTGATTGTATGTGAACTCTACAACTAGTAGAATCAGATCCCAATCCCTTAAGTTCTTCCCTAAAATAGCTCTAAGTAGAATGCCTAGTGTCCTATTCACTACTTTAGTCTAGTTATCAGTCTGAGTATAGCTATTGGAGCTGAATACAAGTTCAATTCTAAGTCTTTTCCAAAGTGTCTTCTAAAAATAGATTAAGAATTTTGTATCCCAATCTGAGACAATAGTCTTCGATACCCCATATAATCGAATAATCTCTTACAAAAACAAATCAACAATATAGAGAGCATCATTAGTCCGATGGCATGGAATGAAGTGCACCATCTTACTGAAGCAATCTACTATAACAAATATAAAATCTTTCCCTCTGGGTATCCGGGGGCAACCTTGGGACAAAGTCCATACTAAGGTCGGCCCAAGCTACGGTTAGCCTCGGTAAAGGCATATACTCTCCATAGGGTTCTCTTTTCCTTTTAGCTCACTTATACACCTCACAAAACCTAACTACCTAATGGACATCCTTTGCCAAACTAGGCCAATAAAAGTTTTCCTTCAATAGATTAGCTATCTTAGTCTCCTCAAAATGACTAGATAATCCTCCGTTATGAGCTTTCCTGATCAACAGCTCACACATGGAGCAGTTTAGAATACATAGCCTGCGTTCCTTGAACAGATAGCCATCCTTAAGGTAATATCTTCCAACAACAACCCCCTTCTTAGCACTATTTAACAATAGGACCAAAGTGAGGGTTAGTAGCATATTGCTCAGTAGAGTAGGAATCCTAATAATTTTATCTACAAAGTAGTTAGCAAAGTTTGCCATCATAATAGAGCATCAATGACCACATCTACGCTTTTCTTCTTGTACGGGATGACATACTAGAATCCTTCCATAAACTCCAATCACTTGGCTTGCCTCTTCGAAAGCTTGTTTTGACTCCCTAAATGCTTCGAGACTCATATTCTATATAAATAACAAACTTTCATGACAATAAATAGTGTTGCCAAATAATAAGGGCTCGGTAATGAGAGTATAACTCTTTCTCGTACACAAAATAGTTCAATGTAGGACCACTAAGTTTCTCACTGTAATAGGCAACAGGTTGTCACTCCTACATCAAGACAACACCAATTCCATCTCTTAATGCATCACATTCTAATTTGAAGGGCTTATCAAAATCTAGCAGTGACAAGACAGGTACCGACGTGAGTTTTTCCTTAATCTCTCTAAAGTTCTATTCAGCTCAGTCATTTCACCTAAATCCTTCACTCTCCTTTGTCAACTCGGTCAATGGAGTAGATATTGTACTGAAGTCCTTAATAAATTGCCTATAGAAAGAAGATATCCTATGAAAACTCTGGACTTCAGTGACATTCTTCGGCATCGGCCATTCAAGAACAGCTCTAATCTTTTTCTCATCTGCTTAGATCCCTTCCCCCGATACTACAAACCCTAGGAAAATCACTTCTTTCTAGTAGAACATAAATTTCTTCACATTTCCATACAATTTCTTAATTCGCAAAATGTCAAATACTTTGCGAAGATGGTGAACATGGTTATTCAAGTCAATACTGTATACCAATATGTCATCAAAGTACATGACCACACATCTTCTAATTAGAGGCTACATTACATGGTTCATCAACTTCATGAATATGCTCAGTGCATTAGTAAGTTCAAACAGTATAACCAATTATTTGTAGAGTCCATGCCTAGTCTTAAAGGTAGTCTTCCATTTGTCGCTTGGCCTCATACGAATTTGGTGGTAACCACTTCACAGATCAATCTTTGAAAATATCTTAGCGCTATGAAGTCATCTAACATATCATCGAGCCTCGATATCAAGTATCTATACTTGACAATAATTTAGTTGATTACTCAACTGTTGATGCGCATGTGCCATGAACCATCTTTCTTTGAAACTAACAAGAGTTGGTACAACATAAGGGCTCATGCTCTCCCTTACATAGGTTGGTAGCTTGTTCAGGGTTCATCTTGTATACAGGTCAGTTTGGCAAGGTGGCGCTTAGCTATAAGTCAATACAGTGCTCAATACCTCAGAATAAAGGTAGTTCTTTAGGGAACAAATCAAAAAACTCATTAAGTAAGCTTCGAACTTCGTTAGTGATATCCTCCAAATCTCTCATTTCTAATAGCCTTCTGATCATTAGGAACATAGGTTCTTTAGCTTTTTCAGTAGCTTAGAGCTCTCTTCATCTCATCACTAAGGCTTTCTTCTTACTAGCTCGGGTGAGTTGGTTATGAGTTTCATTTACTTAGGACGGGGTCATGGGTTGCAACATAATCTTCCTTCCATCCTTAACAAAGGCATAAGTGTTCTTATACCCATCGTGAGTAACACATTGGTCAAACAACCAAGGTCATCCAAGTAGTAGATGTGAAGCTCCCATGGGGACAACATCACACACTACTTCATTCTTGTACACACTCCCAACATTGAATAGTACGATCACTTGTTCAGTTACATGCAAGGCACCCTTATCATGAAGCCAATGCAATTTGTAAGGTTAGAAATGCTTTGAAGTCGACAAACCCAACCTCTAGACAAAGGACTGTACAACGACATTAATATAACTTCCTCTATCCATAATGATTGTGCATAATTAGCCTTTGACGGTACACTTAGTATGAAACAGATTCTCACTTTAGTCCTCCTCAGAGTTCGGTAAGGAACTTAGTACTCATCTTAGGATTAGGGTCATCACTTCTCCCTCGTTGACATAGACATAAGTCTCCTCTTCCTCTTTGGCTTCAAGTTTTCCAACATCTTCTTCTTTCTTGGGCTCGCTTTCATTGGTGATATCCACTACATCTCCTTAGAGCACCATAACATGTCAGTTTGGACACTCAACAGCCATATGTCCAAAGGTTAAGCACTTAAAGAATTTTACCTCGTTAGTATTCCGTCTGGAGGCTTACCCTTGCTTATATATCCTCGAGATTAACCTAACCTCAACTCAACCTGGCTAACCGACTCGGCCTTAGTAGCTTGCTTAACTATCATCAAATCAGTCATTCCTATCCTCAGCCCTGTATGGCCTCCTCGACTCGACTTGAATAGGTCGGCATAGAACTGGGGATCGAGATAATGTTAGCTGGGGTCGGCTTAGAACATTCCACCTTTGCCTTTTGACCCTCTATGCTATCTTGGTCGCCTCTTCTAAGGTATAAAACTTCTGTACTTCCATGATGTTGCAAAACTTGTACTTAAGCCTAAAAATGAACCCCTATACTATGTGAGCCTCAAGTTCTTCTACATCAACTCAAATCATAAGCATCTAGAACTTTTTGACATAGTCATCAACAGATTGGCTTCTTTAGCAAAGCTCTTGTAACTTTGCAAACATATCTTGTAGGTAGGTCTTAGGTATAAATGTACCTCTCAACAACCTTTTCATTTCATCCCATGTTCCAATACCTCATCTTCCATCTCTTGCTCAAACTGCATTTAGATTTTTCCACTACATGGTGGTATACCTAATAAACTCCAATGCAACAAGTTGGACTTTGACAGCATCTGCATACCCATAACATTCAAACACTCTCTCAACCTTCTCTTCCCCCTCCAAGTACTCATTTGCACCTCCACTTCCACCAAAGGGTAGGATTTGAACCTTGACATTGTCTAACCCTCGAAGGACCCAGCATCCTCATCCCTGAACTTGGTAATAGTCAACTTCTTCTTCTTTACCAAATTTTTCAACTTCTAACTCCTCATCATCTTCCCCAATCTCCTTCAACTCCAGTCTTCGTCTAGCAACTGGTCTGCTACTCCTCCTACTCGTGGTAGTTGAATTAGGCAACTGGTGAGATTGCCTTGGCCATAATGTCTCTCAAAGGCATTTTCCCATTGGTTTTGGTGCTATACACCTTAGGGTTGTTGTTTATTAACTTGCATTGTAATGACTAGACTCTTAATAAGGTTTATAAGTCTGTCAAGTTTGTCATCGATGGACCCTGGAGTATTACTAACATTATGACCATGACCATTTTGAGCACTACTACTCTGGTCACTAATAACACCCTAAACACTCGAATCTGACAAAGTACAATACTTCCTAAAAAGATTAGCAATTCCTTAACAACTTTAGTACCCAATAGTTACTTAAACAGAGTAAAAATAAACTTGCTCTATTTTCATAGTGAGAAATAGAGTAATAATGAAACTACACTTGCTATCACACAAACACACTGTAGTACCTACAAAAGGAACATAGTAGCCACTAACAATAAAGTGAACCGCAACTTCACACACTCCCTCGTATAACCGTGATCTGATACCAGCGAAGCTGATGCATCTTCAGGGTCAGACACACAGAGAGGCACCATAACAAACCAAATAAAAAACAAATAAGGAAAACGTTAGCAAATCCAGGCAGCTACTAAATGGATATGATACACCACTCGATCTTACTTAACCTACAATCCGTTGGATAGGACACATCAGTCCAAACTGAAGGGTCACTCGCCACCACTCCTTGCTAAAGGGAATAGATAAAGTTGAATGATAATGAGAATGCTAAGATTACTCAACGTGAATAATTATTTATTGATTAGATGATTGTCTACGTATCAGAAAGTAAGGGTTTATATACCCACCTACTAGGGTTACTTTACATGTATTAAAAGACAAAAGGGTATTATACAATTAGGTTATATGAAACATACTAAAAAGGGTAAAAGAGACAAAGAATATTCAATGCAAAAAAGTAAAGAATCGTTCTAGAAAGATCATGCTAGAAGACGCGTGTCACATTGTAGATGGGAGTTAGGACTATGATACAAAGTAGGGGAAACAAAAAGTACTGGCAATCAGGGGTTAACCTGATTTAGACTAAGCTGGGGACCAATTAGTTCTACTAAAGAGAAATCAACTGGATTCGGGGTCGAATGCCTATGGTCAGATTGAGAGTTCGCCTCGACTATTCTTAAGCTATCTTTTGAGATAAAGCATCACTATTGAACAAGGGAAAATCTGACATAAGTAAGGATCTAATAGTCAAGTTGGCAAGAGATTAGTTAGGCATAGGGATCCCTGTCTTGACTTTGGTTTATAGCTAATATTCTCCACGCGAGTCCTTGGAGTCCTCTAGCTTGGCTACTTATGATTGGTTCAAGGGGCTAATTCCTATCAAAAGACCACAAAAGTCATGAATTAGCTCCAGGTTACATTCTCTTAATTCATCTTAGGTTTAGCTACCACTATTGAAATGCAATAGGATGTGGTTTTATTAGGCCTTACCACTATAGTTCAAGGATACTATCACCCACTTAGTTTAGTTAATCAACCTTCCTTCTATTAATGAAGGGCACTGTTTAAGGCGGAGGGAGGTCCTCCTTAAGTCACATAGATACAAACTATGTAAGAGATTAAGAGGGTCATGAATCAGTTCCTAGCCACATTCTCAGTGCATGCTAGAGTTAGCTGTTATTACTTCCTTGTAATAGATAACGACTTGCTAACCCTACTACTACTGCCAAGTTAGGCGCTACTCCATTTTGTTAGTTAAGCTATCTTCCTATTATTGAAGACAGTCCTTAAAGAAGAAGTGAGTAGACCTCACTTTTATCTCATTAGAACCTGTGATGTTTTCTCCAAGAACTTCCTTCACTACAAAGAAAAACTTGTATATGCATTTAAGATAGGAATAAACTAAGTCATATGTGGTGTGCTGGATCTAAAGCTCTCACATCTTCAACGTATTTTTCATACAAGACCTTGCTTAAAGACTTCAAGACCAGGAAGCCTTCCTGGTACCAAGTAGTCCTTAAGCCCAAGTAATGCCTTGGCATCTCAACTTCCATGCCTCAAGCTTAGGCAATAACCTATCATATTGACCTCTATGCCTTAAGCCCAGGTAATGCCCTGTGATAGGAATCAGCCTCCAACTCTATCTAAGCTGAGGCTAATCAAGTTTTTCTTAAGACAAACTAATAACAAAAGACCAAAGGGAAGAAAAGGAGACACTCGACACCAAGTTTGTCGTCTACCGAAAAGTTGAGAGACCACACGGTTGAGCACTCGAGACCAAAGAACCACTTAGCACGGCACCAAGAAACTAATGCCAACTAATTCTAGAGCTCAACAAATATGGGTCGACCTTTCTGGTGTCCCAACCAAGCAATATGAGACTTTAGAGACTCCCCCTTGGACCTAGACATCCAATTGCCGACTATACCCAGTTCAAATCCTGCTCCTTTCAAGACAAGCCGAATGACTGCATGCCAACTTCTATTAAACGTACAGTTTTGTATTCTTATACATGTTTTCTTTATTTTATTTATGTACCCAATTCTTTAAGGTTTAAGGCCTTATACATTATTTACAATTTTACCACTATGGTTTAGGACCTGCTATAAATAACAACATTTGTAAACAACATAAAGAACTTGAAGACAAGCATTTTTATAGTGAAACTTTCCCTTTTCGAGCAAGGCTTCATTTAAGCTCTTAGAGCTAACATTCTCAAATTATTGAATATTGATTAGACTCTTTAATCTTTCCCATGTTCTTATCAATCTTGTTCTTAAGATTGTGGTAAACCCTTCTTTTGAGTAAGTTAGTGAGTCGTCTCTATGAGATCAATATTATAAGTCAAAAGGAAAAGAAGTCACATGTTGCAAAAATAGACAAAGAGAAAATAAAGATGTAAGGAGATGAAAACACTATCATCGATTTTGTTCTCAACTCTTCTTCTATGTTTATCTTCGTCATCATCTTTAGGCAATAAGAATGTAATGTCTTGCACCAAAGTTCCTCGATGCTTTTCTCAATGAGTATAGTGACTTGAATTCTTGATTTGTTTAAAGGTTTACTTATTTGCTTGCACTCATTTATCATTGCTAGATAACTAAAGTGCAACAAAATCAATCATAGAGTTCACAACTAGCTTGAAAAGGCTAACTTAATAAATGTTGGAATTGCTTGGTACTTCCTCCGAAAGAGTATCATAACTCGAGCATTAATTAGTTCAAACTTGTTAGTTGAAGACCAAAGTTTGCATGATGGATGTGAGTGTGCACTGGAAAAAATTAATGGCTGCCCACAAGGGTATATATAGTCTAAAAGAAGGTGTTTTAAGTATAGATATTGAAAGATTTGAGATATATTAAGAGGATTTTTTTATTGATTTGGAAAAGATATATCAAGTTAAATATAATCTTATGAAGAGATATGAGTGGTGATATGGATAAAAATATATATGGCAAATGAAGATTTGGAAGGATGTTGAAAAGATTTTAAAGAATCTATTAGTTACTGTAGAGCTTGTGCATAGAAAAGTTATAAGGGCATCGTGATCTTGAGAATGGATGACTTGAAGCGTGGATAAGGAGATGTGACATTAAGTCACTTTTTTTAAGCTAAAATAAAGGGAACCTATTGTGGGCATATCAAATGCATATTTTGGAACAGTACGATAAATATTTTATTCCACTAAGCTAAAGGGCCTTGGTATATGTTGTTTCTTATATTTAATATATGTGGCTTGTTTTGGTAAGGAGCATGGATTGCAAGCCTAAAAGCTTATTTTATATTTATATACATACATATATATATATATATATATATATATATGGGTCAAGCCATGCTAATTCAAGTCACTCACATGTTTGGATATTTCATTAAGAAATTTCCCCCTAATATGAAGCAAGACTGAAGAAAGTCAAAGCCACTTTAACACGTAGAATTCTACATAATGAGAAAATTACTTCAACTAATGAAGTGGAACCAATTGTATAAAGAAAGCTAATTTTCAATATATTGCTATGGGGGCAATATCACTCTAGTGAGCTTAAGTGCATGCAATTAAACAGCTGTTGTTGATGAATTTTGGTAATTGGAATTATCCTGTGAAGGAAAAGCTCTTGGTACCGAAGTCAGTCCAATGCAGTTACTCCGATACCTAAGTTAGTGAATGAAAGTAAGGGAAGTTAAGTGAGTAGTAAAGAGTTAGCTGATGTCTCTTACAATGTTTCTTTCCCGTATTTATAGGTAAATGTCATGTTTGAAGTAACAATTATTAGAATGATTGACGAGACACATGGAGGCCTCTTAATCAAACACATTCCGGAAATGCAGGGAGAGTGGGCAATTATGTAATATAACCATATCAAGTGATACTTGTTCTCACCACTTTACTCAATTTGAATTAGATGCTAATCCACATTACTCAGCATTAGCTGAGAATCGAGTTACTAGTCATGTTGATGTTACTCAGTACGGCCGGGAATAGAGTCTCTTGTCATGTAAGTAGCTGAGTGATGAAAATTCAACTATCAACAACAGTACTATAAACTTGCACACTGAAATATGCAATAAATAAATTTGCAATGCTAATGTTAGAATCATACACGTCAATCCATCAATAACATGAAGTTTTCAACTTTACGAGTGCATTTAGCAGTAGTACAACTAATTCATAGCACACCTGCACCAAGTAACGACTTAACTATTCAAAAGTAACGATTAATGCCCAAAAAACTTGCACTTTGTCTAAGAATTTTGGTCAAGGAGCAAAATGTGTATGGCTAAAAATTTATTAAATTGGGACAAACCTATTATTTATCTTGCTTAACCCTTTAAGCTAGGTGATAAGACCTAAGACCTAGAGAGTCTAGTATATACTTGGGATGATTTAAGGACATTTAGCTTGGCATGCTTGAAATAAGGATTGTTAGATTGGTCTATCCGCCCCTAACCTTTTATAGGTAGGCTTATGTACCATGAGGAAGGCTGTTAGCTTTAGGCCCTTTACAAGCTCATTCCAAATAATTATGGAATAAGTAAAATTTCATCTTGTTCGTTAGTTGCCAAGATGATATAACAAATATCACCAAGCTCAAGAACCTATAAATACTTAGTCATTCCTCTTCATTTGACATAACTCTAGTGATTAGAGAAATGGTGTTTCATTGTGAAACCTCTGCTCTCTACAATCAAACAACATTTAGGCAAAGAATGATCTCAATTGCTCAACAATAGCAAGGTTGATGTCTTAGGTTCCCTAGGCTCCCTTATCTGTCACTTGTGTATTCGAGATTCCGGGATCGCCTATTCCTCCTCCTTGCTATTCTCTCTCCAATCATCCCATTAAGTGTCATTGTAACGTCACTACTCTAAGGCTACGTATGACGCGATACTCGTGTGACAATACTTGCGTGACTAGCACGTGACTACTCAAGTCAGGACCCCCAATATCTACAAGGTGCAACTAGTTTATAAGCATAACCAAGTAGAACAATCATTGGAATGCTTACTTAGTCATGATGCCTATGGGTTACATGGTTATCAAAATCATGATTTTATTGTTATTTTAAACATATAAAATCGATACTATCATACGAAATTATACAAAACTGATAAAATCATTAGCTTTTAGAATCGTAAATCAAATTTTATAATTCTACCAAAAATTTATACCTAAATGATTTTATATTCGTTTTAACTAAAAAAAATTCATAAAATCATAAATTCAAAGAATTGTATATTTGACTCATGATTTTAATAACTATGGTTATTATAATCCTTACATGTCTTAAGATTGATATTAAGGTCACATGGTAATAAAATTATGACAATACTATCAGTTTATGGCAAAACCACTTATGGCAAAACCACCTAATCAACTAGACTAAATTTGCTATATTTCCCCATTATGAACTAGTTTTGTATTTTAGCCATAACTATTTGTTATTTTAACTCTATTTTTCACTTTTCAATGGTTGATCTCATATTGTGCTTTCATAAGGTATGGTCCATTTTGGTGTTTAAGACCTACATCTACCAGTATGGGTCGGATCAATTTTTCATGGCAAGTGTTGATGGGCTTTCTTGATTCATTTCAACTTGTTTGTAGGCTTAAATGTATAATCTTCTCATCTAGCCAAGATTTATCTTCTATTAAGCTCTCATTCTATATTTAAGCTTTAAAAAATTTGGTGGCTCACTTGTATTATCGGCTTAACTTATTCCTTTAAGTTTATTGGCCCATAAAGTAGGCTAATTTGGTGAATTTAAGGTCTAAACTTGAGGTTGGGCCTTCTTACTCATCTCTTACACTTTTATAAACTTATATTTTATGGGTTTAATAGGTATTGTTCAGAGGGTTTTGTTGGGCTCCAAGTCACTTATTCTATGGCCTTTTTGGTAGTTTTAGGCCCAAATCTCAACTTAGGCCTCTAGTTTACTGTTAAGCATACTTAATAAGTTCTTAATCATTAATTAATCATCTTAATCACAATTTTATATTAAAAATTAGAAATGACCAGATTTATCCCTAGGGTTGCTGTAAGCTTTGGTGTTGGTTTTAAAGTTATCTTTGGAATCTCTTAACTAAGTGACACTTAGTTAATCCCGATTTCATATCAAGAGGCAAAATAGACCTAGGATCACTTGCTATAAGCTTCAGCCATTGCAAGTAATGGAGGTCTTAAAGTTCCTTTCCATAGTTTAGACATTATGCTTCCATTATTTACATTATAACAGCATAGAATACAAGCATTGTACTTTATTACATTAATGTTATGTTTAGTACATTAGACTGGGCTAAAATAGAATCACGAATTCGAGTACTATTCTCATTTCCCATGTTTAGAAATACATTTTGAAGTCAAAACTGCTATTCCATGGAATCGATGATTCTAGCTTCAAGGAGAAATTCGATTTTGCCTTTAACAAGGCAGAATCACTATTCCTTTATCACTTCATTAACTATGATTCATTAAAATTACTTTTTTAACCTTCAAAGAAATTATAGGATGTAATAACTAAAGGAAATTTTGATCAATAATACTATTTAAGCATTCAATGTCATTCAATTCCATTCCATTTTATGGCCATATCCAAACATAGTAAAGGATTTCTCATTTCGGTCCTTATTCTATTCCATTCCAGTCCAATCTACTCCTCCATACCAAATGTCATATAAGAATACAAGTAGCTAAGACTTGCTATCTAGCTAAAGTTTACATAACGTTATTTACATTCTCAAAGCCCCTATCACATGACTCTACTTATAATATATAAAACTTCTAAGGATTAAATCAAAACAAGGGATGAATGAAGAAACTTCATACAACATTAGAAGGTCACGTTGCTTGCTTAGATATCTACTTGAAGGCTTGGTTTCCCATTTGTTTCTTACTCTCGTCTCTCTCCTTAATTGCCCATAGGTCCTTATCTTCGAGTTTTATTTAGTGAGAGAGTAGGTTGGTTTCAAGTGGTGAAGGTTGTTGTTGATTTATGGTACAACATTTGGTGAAGTTACATCATCAAATGCTTGTTCTTATCAACCATGGCAAACACGAAGTTAGGTGATTTGTGTGTAATATCAAATTGTCAAGTAATTGTCGAGTTTGATTTTTCAGTTTTATATTCTTTTACCCGATTAATATTAAACCCTAACTCATTTAATACTAATTTTCAACTAAAAATTAAGAAAATTTTGGTTTTTTTGTAAGGATTGAAAACTTATTAGAGTCACCACTCAACTCGAGTTAGGAAAAGGGGTAAATTATGATCAATTGAGTGGATTGATTCTAACCTAGCCATTAGTCTACAAAAACATTAATTTTAGAAAATAATTTGGAAGACCAAAGATTTTTATATCCGAAGGTTAACATATTAAATCCTAAATGGGTACAACTTTTATCCTTCCAATTTTAAATTTATTTTTCAAAATACCCTTTTAAAAATAATTATGGTAAATAAATAAATAAAATTGTATTACTTACAAAAAATGACAAAATTGAAAAATTATTTATGATAGGGGAAAAAAATTTCCATATTTTAAAGTTGCCCATAGGTGCCTCTATACTTGCTATTTGAGTTCAAACTTTTGTAATTCATTTCTAAAAATTTAGGTATGTGATTTTATTTTAATTTTGAAAATTGGTTGAATTTATGTTCTTTTAACCATTCAATTTTGTAAAAGAAATTTTCTAAACAAGGTCATAGTTTCAATGCAATGGAAAAAAAAATAAATCTAAAATAAACCTTAAATTCATTTATTTTTATTTTTTCTTGAAAAATCCTTTTCAAAGTGACAAAACGTTTTCATATCTTAATTTGTTTTATTTTATTATTTTCTTTTATTCCAACATATAAAAACTTTCCTTCTTTTTTTTATTTTTTGAAAAGGAAAAAAAAAACAAGAGAAAGGAGAACAAAAAACTAATAAGAAAATAAAGTCCCTATTTATATACTTATTTATTTTTGTATCTTATTATTTTTTTAGTAATTAATAATTTATAAAAAAAATGAAATACTAGGATAAAACTTGAGAGATGGGTGAATTGAGTTTTAAGGATAAATTTGATCTCCTTTTTGAATTTAAGCAATAAATGCAACAATGAGTGTAATCAAGATAATGATAAAATAATAATAAGTATGGAAATTAAAAGAGCTAGGAATAGAGAAGATTAAGCCCGATTCAATGTGGAGTTTGAACTACCCCTTACTCTCCATTGAAACATAATGCCTCCAATAGAAGACTTTACACCATTTTAATAATTTCCTAATCCAAACTCCAAGAGTTACATACATAAACTTGGTTACACAAGTTTCTCGCTAACAACTTAAATTACAAATCACAAACTCAACTCACAGCATAATGGTTAAAGTTAATGATCACTAGTGTAGTGCTTTTTTAACTCTCAATACTTTGCAACTAATAGCACACAAGTACTACATTTTAAATCTCTCTAAATATTGGCAAATTAGGATATAAGAGACAATGGGAATAATAGATAATAAGAGTATAAAAGAATGTTGGAATATTGCAGTGAAAGATCAACTCTTGATTATCCTTAGCCAATTTGTTGAGCAATTATACTAACTCCTTAAAATCTTCCCATCATAGTGCATTAAATGCTCCAATGGCTAGTTAAAAAACAACTATCAACAGGCAAGCAAAACACCCTATCGTTAGATCAATAGGGCACAATCATCACCAGCTAAACACTGCCCTTAGAACAACGTTAAGCTAGCTTAAAGAATAAAACTAAACATAAGTTTCACTCTAGGCCTCCATATTAGTAGGCCGGTTCCCTACACTACTAACAAGCTGGTAGGCCAAATTTTAGCTTACTCAATTTCCTTCTATCAACAGGCCAATCCACTCAAATACTAGCAGGCTGATTGTTCTAAGAACAACACTCTTTCCCTGTTTTCTTTACACAAGCACCAAATAAGGTGATATAGTTCTTATCTTGAATTCAATATCACAAATTAAGTCCAATAGACTTGACTACATGAAGAGTTAGTTGATACTTGAATATTTTACAAATTAAAGCTTAATTTCCAATTAACTCAATATCATTCATCAATTAATATAAACTTTGTTTTTGTTCTCATCAAAATTGAATAATGAACCCTAAGTTTAAAAAAAAAAAAGAAAAAGGGAAAGAAAAATCAACCTGGGTACAGGATTGGGTCAAACATGGGTATAGGTACAGATCCTCGTATCAAGTCAGATCCACATTTTGGTCTTTAATCCCGATCGTTCTACAAGAAAGAAAGCAAGAGCTAATTTGATGATTCAAAGCAATTTCTAATGTGAATTTTGAAAGGGGTGATTGCACTTTCAAATGCTTTTAATTGGCAAAATGAAGATTGGTGGTGGTGTTAAGGCTTTTGGTGTCCATTTAAGGGTGGTGTAAGATGGTGCAATTTCAAGGTAGAGATGGAAAGAGGCTATTCAACTTGCTTAAGCGATTACAAAAGGGAAGAGAGGCATTAAGATAGGGGCGCGGGTGCCACTAAACTTAGCTTGGGTGGTGGTGTGGAGCTAAGTGTAGTAGTTGGTGGTAGGTGAAGTAGTAATTATGGGTTTAGGTATGTAACAGTAGTTGTTAATGGTCAAATGTAATGGCTGAGATGTTGGAGAAGCATGCTAAGTGGTTGGGAGAACTTATGGATAGCTTTACTAAGCTTCAAAAGCTTTGAGCACACCTAAACTCTAGAGAGAGAGCTTATGCCTTGTGAGAGAAAGAAATTGGGTGTATTTTTTTATGTATTTCAAAGCTTAGTGATGATTAGGAAGGAATTAAGAAGCTCCATTTATCAATGTTGTAAGAACTAAACCGGTCAAGCTCGTTTAACTTGGTTCACATAGAACCGACTATGAAAACAAGTCAATCCAAGCTCTAGACCCGTCTTTATAGCCTGAACGGTTCAACCAAAACTTGGTCAACCTAGCCAGGTCAACAAGGTCTTAATGCACTTATTTTATTTAAAGAAAAAATTCAAAAAAACTTTTGAAAAAAAAAAGAAAAACGTAAATAAATAAATATACATTAGTGATCTTATTTTTAAGGGGGGCAATAATTGCAAGCCTTAAGACATTTAATGCAATGAATGCATAGCCATTATATCTCTTATAGCAAATAAAAGTCCTCATGTTATCTTTTTTAAGATATTGACAAATTAGCAATGTAGGACTTTCAAAAGACTATTAAGTAACGGCAATGTGAAATAGAACTCAATAATTGCAAGTTACAATGCACCAACCCTTTCGAATTTTTAATCTATAATGCAATTTGACATACGTCTACTAATTCTTTCTTTTTTTTTTTCTCCACATTCATGTTCCTTCTCAATTTTGTGATATTCATATTATTTTCTATTCATGTATCTTTCTTTGATATTATGATTTCCCAAGTAAGCATTTGTGCATGACACTTGATATATAAATTACAATAATTGTGATTAAATTTAAATAAACACTCTTTTTTACCCATAATTTAAGATTAGGAAGTATAGATTTTTTCTTTTCCTTTTAACCAAAGGAATGTATAGATATTTGTAGACACCTAATTTTTACCTCTCATTTTTGTTTTTCAAAAGGGTCCTAATTCAAAATTAAAAAATAATTAAAAAGAAAATAATTAATAAAAATTTTGAAAAAATGATAAAAATACAAAAAATGGAAAAAAAAAAGAAGAATTATAATTTTTTTTAGGAAAGTACATTTTTAGATAGCAAAACGGTTTAGGATTAATTAATTTAGTTTTAGCTCGGTTCAAATAAATTTATTTTAGAGAGTCTCGCTATTTAAATACAATTTAATTGTATTAAATTTTGAGAAAAAACCAATAGCTTATTTAGTAAAGTATTTGGATTAGCATTTGGCTTTGGCTTGGGATTGTGGGTTCAAATCTCATTAGGCGTACATGTGTCTTTTATTTTTTCTTACATTGCAAAAATCGGTCTAGCATATGGAATTCAAATCTAATTATAAATGTCATCAAATCTTTTGAATCTAATAGAATTATATTTGTAAGATTCAAATCTAATTTTCATTTTTATCAAATTAGATTTGGATCATTATAAAAGATTTGTTTCTTGTAGACATCCAATTTTTGCTCTCTTTATTTTATTTTATTCTTCATAGGTCCTAAATTAGGAAAAACACAAAAAATAGGAAATTAAAGAAAACCCAAAAAAATAATAAGAATTTTAGGAAAATACAAAAATAAGGAAAAGCACAAAAAATAAGAAATTTGGAAAAATATCAAAAATAGGAAATCTAGAAAGAAACCCCAAAAAATAAGAAATTTAGAAAATAAGAAAATTACAAAAAGTTAGAAATTTGAAAATTTACAAAAAATAAAAAAAAATTGAAAAAAATCGAAGATTTTAGGAAATTTAGAAAATAACATTTTATTAAGAGAGATTTTTAGATTTGAAATAAGTTTAAAAGTTAGGCCATTAAACCTAGGCTTAGATTTAAATCTAACCTAGGCTGACTTGATTCATATATGCAATTTGCACATATGACAAAGCATAGACTAATGACCTAACGAATAAGCATATGAACTTAATATTGGGTACTAAGCATAAGGTCTTGGGTTTGAATAATGGAGGGGGCATACAAGGTTTTTTATTTTTTATCACATCAAGGGACTACCATGTGTCAAGATCTGATTGCGCCACGTATCCTAACACGTAGCATTGTAAGATTAGACAATGTGCTGACCTAACGCCACGTGTCACATGATGATACATTGCAAGTCGTAGGTGGTCGGGTTGGCTGACGTGACACCATGTCAAGCGACTTCCTTTCTCTTTCCCTTCTCTTTCTTCCCCTTTCCTTGATTTTCCTCTGCTTTCCCCAGTCAAGAACAATCCACTCCCTCCACTTTAGCACCAATTTTTACACAGATTTCACACATACGCATGCAATTCCTTACTTTGATTGTGTTTACCACATAACTTACTCTGAATTGGACCCAATAACATGTCCAAATTCAACCAAAGGAGCATTCAAATCAAGCTCCAAAATTTGGGGAAAAAAAAAAACTAGATTTTTGGACATTTTCATTCAAATACGAATTCGAGCTTTCCTTGTTCATTTAATGAATTTATGTATAAATAAGGGGCTTACTAGCATCCAAAACATACATAACGATTCACGAGCATCAGAAATTACTTACGAGCTCTCTCTCTCTCTCTCTCTTCAACTTTCCCTCGCTAGCTATCCTTAAAGGTCGCCACTACCCTAACTGCAATCCCTACACTCCCAACTTTCACCCATTACCCATTTTGATCACCGCCGTAACCGCTAGCACCTTCCATTGTCAAGCCCTAACCACTATACCCTTAATCATGGTCGTAAGTAGTTGAAGACAACGGCCATCCACCCTCGCATCATGCCCACAATCAGTTGAAGACAGTAGCTGTCTACCCCTTAATCACGTCCGTGACTCCCTCCAAGTGACTACCTTCTTCTTCTTTAATTGGAAACCAACCCAGATCCAACACTTGACCTGAGTTCGACCCGTCAACCCAAAATCTACTCTAGGTCCAACCCACATGCCCATTACATCTGAAGTCCAGTTTCTTTTATTTATTTATTTATTATTTAGTTGTTGTTGTTTTTTTTATTTTTATTATTTGTGAATGTAAATGTAATGGAAAAAAGAAAAAGAAAGAAAGAAAGAACAAAAGGTCGAAGGGGAAGAAAAATAAAAAAAAGGGGTAGTTTATTTATTTAGTTTAATAGCTAAAGTAATAAAAAATAAGATAAACATAATAAAGATAAAAATAAGTAAATATGGAGATGAATAAAAATTTGTTTTCTTTAACACGCTTAGAAAAATCAAGTTTTCAAAAATAACCAAAAATAAACTAACCCTTTACAAATTAGGACTACTTTTAGACTTTTCAAAAAATAAAATTTTCAATTTAGGACCTTTATTAAAATTCCTAACCTCCGAATCTAGATTCTCTAGTTTTAAAAATCGTTTTATAAAATGGTTTAATAAATAAATCAATAGCTAAGTACTTAATTGGTTATAAATTAACTCTTTTTTTTACCAACTTTAGTCGAGTGGCAACTCCAAGGAATTTTCAAATTAAAAGTCGGTTTTCTTTAAACCCTAGTCGAGAATCAGTATTAAACAGGTAGGGTTTAGTATTGATCAATTTAAAGAAGGTTTAATTTTATAAAAGAACCGAGAGGTGAAAAACCAAGCTCGGCAACTTGGTGACTCTACTGAGGACCGTCAAGAGGGCTAGCCATTCAATTTTCCAAAATTAAAATTGATCTCTAAAATCATCTTAAAATGCAATTTATTTATCCATTCTTTGTTTATATTATAATTGTACTAACATCATCTTTGTAGGTTTAGTTCTATTTATTTAATTTAAGGGGAATTTATTTTTCATATCATGAATGCATAATAGATATAGTTGAACCCGGGTGGTCTTAAGACCTTAGGACAAGAGGCCATTGTGTAAGTTCCGGGTGTAGTGGGGCAACCACCGTTTGGGGCTGATTAAGCTACCCCACTTAAAGTTCAATGTAACCAAGGAACTATTTTTCCTAAATGTGTAAGGTCATAGAATTTAAGGACCTTTAGAACCCATCCTTTTTTGCATACAGTTCATGGGGTCGATGAATAATTAACAAGGTGGCAATGTTATATATAAAAAAAAAAAAAAAGAGAAGGAAAAAAATGATGAAATCCAGAGTTTCTTTCCTTGTATTTTTCCCTAGAATTCATATACATAGGGAGTTGTTGTAATTTCTTTTCATGTAAGTAGTCCTTTGTAATTTATACGTTCCTTGCAATATTCTAGAAATAGCCAGCTCATCTAATGCCAAGGAGATTCATGTCCACAAACACACAAATCCAAAGCCCATACTCAGCTGGTGGTTTTAAACCTTCAATCTAAGGGAACAACAGTTCATTATCAACAAGATTAGACCCATACTCTCACTAACCAAAGTGGATGTTAACATCATGCTGGTAAGGGCCTTAGTCCATTTCTGGGAGGCCAAAGAAGTGGCATTTCAATTTGGGCCACACCTAATCAGTTTAACTTTGGAAGAATACACCCAACTACTCCAAGCTCCTCCATTAGATGAAATATACATTCCAGAGCTCAACTTTAATCCAGCTTACATCTTTTCGAAATTCTTGGGAATCCGTAAGACTGAGATAAATGAGGCCCTAAATGATTGCAACAAACATGCTATTAAGATATGGGATCTAATCCATTAGTTTCAGAATGAACCTAGCTCCAACAAACGGGCTTTATTTCTTGGAAATTGGAGGGAAAATCGAATTACGGCCTATGTATTAGCAATGTTCACCACCGTCTTATTTCCAAGCGAGTCTTTTCTTGTACACTTTAGGGTGATAGAATTAGTGGCTCGATTCTAGGAAGGGAAGTCTTATATTCCTACCATACTTGCTAAACATTTAAGGAACCTTAATTTCCTTAAGAAAAGAGGCTGTGGAGATCTCAAGACAAGCATGGCACTGTTAATGGTGTGGTTCATCAATTACATCAAATGTTTTGGGTTAGATTTAATAAGGGGTGCATTCGCTAGTAAGATTGATCTTATTGACTCTTTCATTGATAAGATCAAATTGCCAGAAGATACCCTTACCCTACTTTGGAGAGATTTCCGGGTTAAAGACCTACTATGGATCGCCAGATGGAGTAATTACACTGAAGTCATATTGGTTCATAAAGGTTATCATGCCATACCATTGATCAAAATGAGTTGGTATACAAGCTACTATCCAAAAAACATGGTAAGGCAGTTTAGGAGGATCCAGGACATAGTTCATAGGCCTTCATTGGAGCCATTCACCCTTAACCTCGAAGATCCCTACTCCACAAAAAAAGTATCTAAGCTTCATAAGATCAAAGCTTAGTAGGATACCAAGACCGTAAGCCTTAACGTCGATTTGAGTGAATTCATAGGAAAAGTGGACAAGCATCAGGCCACCAAAGAGTGCTTATACGATCAACTTCACAAGGCGGGTGCGATGCGATATCGAGCACTAGATGTCCTTTAACCTTCCCTCATATACCCTAGCTTCGAAATGGTAATCTATATGGACCAAGTAAAAGCTCGCATGGAGGTCCACTATGATGAAAAAGATAGATGGGAAAACTTATTTCAAGAGTCTAGGTAAACATCGTACGCCCTGGAACACTAGTTGAAGATGGCTGTAAAGAAGATTCAAGAGTTTAAGGAAGCAACTAAGCATGATCAAAAGAAGGAGAAGAAAATGTCATCTGGCCCATAGAAGAAAAGAAAATTAGTATAGATGAATTTGTATCTTTTCCTTTCTTTTATGTAATAAAACTCTAGGAATTCAAAAAATAATAAATAACTTGTCGTTCTGTTAATTATCCGTCGATTCCCTCCTTTCCATCCAAGTTGTTCATTTGCTTTCTTTCAAAAATTAAAATATTCATGTGCTAACTTATTGAGAATTGATCATAAATCTAAGTTGCGAAGATAGATCTCAAACATCAAACTTTCTAGAGAAGCCTTATCAAAACCCGTTCTCAAACTAGAATGGCCAACCAAGGAAACAACAACATCAACACTAACAACGGGCAATGTTAACCCCAAGGTTATTGATCCCACTAAGTTGTGGTTCCAATCTTTGGAGTGAACAATGAGGAAGATCGCAAACCAACTAAGCTTTCTTGCTAACAGCATTGCCTTACTTAGGTCCACAACTCCATCAAATGAAGAAAGTTCTAAAGCCCTATATAGAAAGAATGCTGAAGTCCTACCCCTCGAAGCAGAAGAAGCCTACCCCAAGGTCAATTAAGCCTTTGAATCCTTTGAAACAGAAGGGGTATTTCCAAAGGCTAACCCAACTTTTGAGCCAAACACTTACTCGTTCTCGATCAACCCAAAGCCTGAAGTTGATCAAGATAAGTTGAAAGAGCTTAAGAAGTGACTAACATAACAAATTACTAAAAAAATGAAAATGCTTGAGGGGTATGATGGATTCAAGTACGCTGGCATAACAGATTTCTTTGCCTATGATTATCGAAGCTTCCTAGAAAAGTTCAAAGTATTTGACTTCAAAAAATACAACGAGACTGGATGCCCTAAACTGCATACTTAGTTGTATGTACGCAAGATGGGCAAGTATGTGCAATGTGACCAACTCATGGTCCAAACCTTTCAAGACAGCCTAACTAACCCTACTTTAATCTAGTATGCCCAATTAGATCTAAATCAATTGAATACATGGGAAAAGCTGGCTAGAGCATTCTATGAGAAGTATAGATTCAACGTTGAAGTAGCACCAACCATAATAGATTTGGTTGCCTTAAGGAAAAGGCACAATGAATAGTTCAAAGAATACACCTAAAGGTAGGGGTCCCTAGCTACAAGGGTATCCATCTCCGTGAATGAGAAAGAGCTAGTTGTAACTTTTATCAAGACTCTTAAGAGGCCCTATTTTGCTTACCTAATTAGACAAGCCTCTTCTAACTTTACAGAAGTAGTGGCAACAGGGTATCAAATTGAAAGTGTCGTCTCCTCTAGCAAGCTACAAGAGACTTTAGATAGAAGACCACCCTCTACTAAACCTACCACCAGCAAGCCTAGGGAAGTTACCATCACCATGGTCAATTTGAGTTCTAAGCCTAATACCCGAGTCTCTTTCAAGGCAAATCCTCCATTAGCTTAACAACAATATAAAAGAAAACCATAAGTTAGCATGGCCCTAAGGCAGTTCACCAAAATACTCGTTTCACTCAATCAAGTACTTGAAAAGTTAAGGAGAGATAATTTGCTCCATTTTGAGGCTCCCAATGAAAGGTATAGGCCAAGATTTTTTTATCCCAATGCGAGATATTAGTATCATCTAGGCCAAATGGTCCATTCAACTGGCTCGTGCTAGAGGTTAAAGAACAAAATTCAAGACTTAATTGATGAAGATACAATACAATTGGATTTTATGGAGACTTTCGCTCCAAACATCAACAATAACCCCCTAACAAACCATAGGCCCACCATTAATATGATATCTGACCACTCAAAGCCCACCATCAACATGATCGGTCCCAACCAAGAGCCCAAGGTTTATAGATTCTACAAACAAGAAGAGAAGCAAATTCCACAAACTAAACGGTACACCTTCCATGTGCCTGTAGCCCCTAAAAATTATAAAACTGCCCCTCTCAACTACTAGGCATTAAATCAGGGGCAGTCAAGCTCACTAGTAAGGGGGATTACTCACTCCGGTAAAATCTACAATCAAAGGGAAGATTTGAGAAAGAAGGCAATGCTGGAAAGGCCAAACAATGAGTAAGCTGAGCATGAAGAAGGATTATCTACCTTCACTAAGATGATCAAGTCTAATGAGTATAAAATAATGGATCAGCTCGCTAAGACTCTAGCACAAATATCCCTCATAAGTCTATTGATGGCATCGAACCTACATTAGGAAGCTTTGTTCAAAACACTAAAGGAAGTTAAGGTCCCTCATGAAATCCCGGCTGAAAGGATTAGCTCTATCACCAATTCCATCCTCACTATGGATCAAATTTCCTTCTCCTTCAAGGAACTGGGCAAAGAAGGTAACTAGCACCCGAAGCCTCTATTCATAATTGTGAAGATACATAACATCATCATAACAAGATTCCTCATCAACAACGGGTCATCCTTAAATGTTTGCCCTCTAGCTACCCTAGATCTATTAAGCATTGATATGACCGCAATCAAGCCGAGTTTGACAATAGTAAGAGCTTTTGATGGATCCAAGAGGGAAATAATAGGAGAGATCGACCTACTAGTTGATATCAACCTACAAACATTCAACATCCAATTCTAAGTTTTAAACATTCCAAAGACCTTCTATCTATTATTAAGAAGGCCTTGGATACATTCAGCAGGGGTCATACCGTCAAGTCTTCACTAAACAGTTAAGTTCATCTCCAATGGTCAAGTCATCACGATTCTGGGTAACTAGGATTGTGTAATCTACAAAGAGACGACTATACCTTATATTGGTACTAAGGAGAAAGAGGACTTTGGGCTTCAAATATTTGAAGAGGGGTGCATGATGACTTATAAGGAGAAAGATGAGAGGCTAAAATTTAAAGAAGGCCAATTTAAGACCTATAGGCTCAAATACATTCCAACCCCAATGGAGGAATTGCAAAGAATGCAAGCTAGGAGAAGAAAAGGTGACAGATTATATCACACTCTAATGACTTTCCCTCTATTGCTAGAAACTTTCATCTGGGCCGAAGTCTAGAACTTAAAGCTAACTAAAGAGGACACTTCTAGCAAAAATAAAGGGGCTGGTCCATCCAACAAGTCCCAACACCTGAATAATTGGTTCTCCATTCTTATGAATAGCAATAAGTCTTCCCTAGGGTAAAGGATAAATCACTATCCAGTATTTTATAGAGTTTTATAATAAATTACCTTTGTTCTTCAAATGACTATACTCGAAAGAAAGTTCCTTTAAATAAAAATCTGTCTCTTTTGCCTTTACTCCTGTCTTACTTATACTCTTTCTTTTACATACTTTTCTTTTCGCCAAATCCAATGATCCGAGTAAAGGCCATGGATACCTCGTGTAAATAGGTGATGAAAATATTGATATCACCTCCGACCCTACTAGGTTAGTCATTGGGAGTGATGTCAATGACCATAATGACGTATAAGAAAGCTGGCAAAAACATGAAGTGAGTAAAATTTTCATTGATGAGCCGATTGAGATAATTAATGTTAGGACTCACGACAACCCTAAGGTATTGAAGATTAGAGGAAATTTGAAAGAAGACCAAAAGGTAGAAATGACCAATTTACTATCTGAATACCAAGAAGTATTCGCATGGTCTTATAAAGTCATGCCCGGATTAGATCTATCGATTGTAGTCCATCGTTTACCCACACGAGAGGATATCAAACCTAAGAAACAAAAGTTAAGAAGGTTCTAACTAGATGTTCTATTAAAGATCAAAGAAGAAGTCAAAAAGTTACTAGAGGTCGGTTTTATCATGATATCTGATTATCCTGAGTATGTAGCTAACATCATACCCGTAACAAAGAAGAATGGAAAAGTCAAAGTCTACGTAGATTTTCGAGACCTTAATCAAGCAACCCCTAAAGATAATTTTCCCTTGTCGCATATTGACATCTTGGTTGATAACATAACTAGAAACCATCTTTTCTCTTTCACGGATGGATTTTCCGAGTATAACCAAATTCGAATGGCTGAAGAAAATAAAGCCAAGACAACATTCATTACAACTTGGGGCACGTTTTGCTACAAAGTAATGCCTTTCGAACTAAAAAATATCGAGGCAACTTATCAAAGGGTTGTGGTAGCAATCTTTCATCACATGATATACATAGAAGTTAAAGTATATGTTGATGATATGATTGCTAAGTTCGAGGAAGGAGAAAATCACATAGATAATTTGTGGAGACTATTTGATAAGTTGAGAAAATTCCAACTAAAGCACAACCTAAAAAAATGTACTTTCGGAGTGACTTTAGGGAAATTATTGGGTTTTATAATCAGCAAAAGGGGCATCAAAGTGGACCCTGATAAAGTCAAAGCGATAATTGACTAGCCTTTGCCACAAACATTCAAAGAAATTAGAGGCTTGTTAGGCCGTTTAAACTATGTAACTCGGTTCATATCCCAACTCATAAACAAGTTCTATCCTTTGTTTGAGTTGTTGAAAAAGAACGCCAAGATTAATTGGGACGAAGAGTGTAAGCAAGCCTTTACAGCGATCAAAGAATACCTCATGAACCCTCCAATTTTGGTAGCTCCAAAACCTGGGATGCCATTATTCCTATACTTGATAATATTACTAAAGACCATAGGGTGTATGCATAGCCAGAAAGATGAGGAAGGAAAGAATGAGTTATATATTACTTGAGCAAGAAATTCACTAAAGGAGAGCAGAAATATTCAAAAATTGAAAGAACCTGTTATACTTTAGTTTGGGTAATGCATCAGCTCAGATAATACACACTCTACTACCAAGTTGAATTGCTAACTTAACACAATCTCCTGAAGTATTTGGTAGACAAACCTGTCCTGATTGGCAAAATCTCAAAGTGGCTAATGTTACTATCAAAGTTCGATATTATGTACATGAACTGGAATTCAATCAAAAGGCAAGCCTTAGTAGATCAATTAGAAAAAAATCCCTCCGATAGCACTCCACAAGAGGTACAAGTCAATTTCTTCAATGAGGATATCTTAGCAGTTAAAGGAAGCTCTGATAAAGGAGAAGATAATGAGCCACCGAAATGGACAATGTTCTTCGATGGTGCAGCCAACGTATCTGGGTATAGAATTGGGGCAATACTAATTTCCCCTGAAGGTACTCAATACCCTGTGGCCATAAAGCTCGTTTTCCTATATACTAATAATATCACTGAGTATGAAGCATGCAACATGGGACTCAAGATAGCCCTAGATAAGAACACTCAAGAATTAGAAATGTATGGGGACTCTTCACTCATTATTGGCCAAGCTCAGGGAGAGTACAAGACTAAAGATTCTAAACTGGTACCTTATCACTAGCATTTGACTAAATTGATAGGGAAATTCAAAGAAATCATTTTCAATGATGTACCAAGAACTCAGAATCAATTTGTTGATGCCTTAGCCACTGTAGTATCTATGATCCAGATATCTGGTGGAATCAAGATTCAGCCCCTTACTATTGAAGGGGCTAATTGAAGGTACTAATGATCAAAAGCCATCGTACCATGATGTTAAGACGTTCTTACAACAAGGCAAATACCCTGAAGAGGTCATGAAAAAGGAAAGAAAGATGATTAGGAGATTGGCCACTCAATTCTTAATAAGCAAGTCTACTTTACACCAACGCTCTTTTGACGATACACTCTTAAGGTATATAGACGACAAGGAAGCTGAGAAGTTAATGAAAGAAGTGCATGAAGGAGTATGTGGCCTTCATATGAATGATTACATGCTAGCAAAGAAAATTATGAGGCTAGGGTATTATTGGTCAACAATTGAAAGTGATTGCAACAAACATGTTAGACATTATCACTTATGCTAAGTTTATGCAAATAAGATAAACACCCTACCTTAGAAACTACATGCCCTCTTAGCATCATGGCCTTTCTCAATGTGGGGCATAGATATCGGCCCGATCACTCCAAAAACATCCAATAGGCATCACTTTATACTAGTCACCATCAATTACTTCAGCAAATGGGTTGAGGCCTCGTCTTACTCAAGTGTTAGTAAAGGGGTTGTAGTTAAGTTCATCAAGAGAGATGTCTTGGCCTAATACAGGACTTCGAAAACAATCATCACTAATAATGGCACCAATCCCAACAATAAGCTCACGTCAAAATTATGCCGACAATTCTAAATCATTCACAGGAACTCTACTCTTGATCAACCTCAAATGAATCAAGTTGTTGAAGTAGCTAACAAAAATCTCAAAAGAATCATTCACATATAAGGATTGGCATGAGATGTTACCATTTGCACTTACAGCCTATCGGACTTCCATCAGAACATCAATTGGGGCAACACCGTACTCTTTAGTATATGGCACTAAAGCAGTGTAACCAGTAGAGGTTGAGATCCCATAACTCAGGTTACTATCAGAAACTCAGTTAGACAAAGTTGATTAGGTAAAGAAACGCATCAAGTAACTGAATCTGATTGATGAGAGGAGATTGATAGCCCTGTGTCATAATCAGTATTATCAACAAAGAATGGCTCAGGCCTTCAACAAAAGGGTACGATCCCGAAACTTCAAAGAGGGAGATATGGTGTTGAGAAAGGCTCTCTCCAATGCACAAAACTCTAAAGGGAAGTTTGCTCCCAATTATGTAGGCCCTTATGTCATGAAGCGAGTATTACTAGGAGGGGCTTTACTTTTGTCTCAAATGGATGGTCCAGAATTAAGAGACCCAATAAATGATGATGCTATAAAGTTGTACTATCCATGAGAAGTCAGTGGAAATTTTTACTCAAAACACGAAAATGCCAATCATTCTGAATGTCATTATGGTCTAGTTTTTCATTATTTGCAAGCAAAGTTGGTATCCTTGACCGTTATTGATGTTGGAATAATCACCCTCCCCATTAAAAGGTCCAATTCCCTTTACTTGAAACCCATACACTAAAAACACGAGAGAAGTTAGGGAGTAAGATCTAGGACATTGGTAATTGACGAAACTCTTTAAAATACTTTATTACAGATTAATTTCCCCCTCAACGGGGAGTTTTATTGTTTAGTATTTTTTTTTTAGGAAATGCGAAATCCAAGTAAGCTATCACCTCACAAGAAATGTTTGTTCGTTGAGAATAAGGCTTTTAGTTCATAAAAGTTCCAAAGAGACAAAAACAATGGGTGATTTTCTGTATCAGGATAATTTCCATGATTTCTCTAAAAGAGCATGCAAAGTCTCAAACGTTCTACATCAAGAACATCTAAGTTGATAACAAGGGACTAAACATAAGCTAATTATTTCTGATGGGGCTTTTCAAAAAGGTTTGACAGTTTGGGCACTATCAACAAAGATCAGGTAAGTATTTCCACACAATGTTAGCACACTGATTTTTGAATTTTGCACTTGCATTTAGACCAGTTTTTTACTCCCAACAGTCTTTTTGAACCAACCCATAAGGCATTCACTTTCTGCATTTAGCATTTAGCTTGCCTTCGAAGATACAATCTTAACTCAGTCTTTTTTCTAAGTTTTTCCCTTCGTCACATTCTTCTTAGCAAGCCTATGGGATCATTCTCATTTACAGTATTTTCTCAAGCAAGTCCATAGGGCACTTCCCCTCTATTCACCAAATTTCTCTCAAGCAAGCCCATAAGGCATTTCCCCTCTGTTCACCAAGTTCTGTAGGGTACTTCTCCTCATCAATTCCTTTTTGGCATAGCATTAACACCAAGTTTAGGGTTGTTAGCCCTTGAGATACGCTCCCACCTAAGTTAATGAGCCTAATGAGGCAAGACCGGGTTTTAAATCGATCCTAGTTTAGGGTTACTAGTCCTTAAGAGATGCTCCCACCTAGGTTAGTGAGCTTAATGAGGCAAGACCGGGTTTTAAATCGATCCTAGTTTAGGGTTACTAGTCCTTAAGAGATGCTCCCACCTAGGTTAGTGAGCCTAGTGAGGCATGACTAGGTTTTAGATCAACCCAGTTTAAGGTTGCTAGTCCTCGAGAGATACTCCCGCCTAAGTTAGTAAGCCTAGTAAAGCATGACTAAGTTTTAGATCGATCCCAATTTAGGGTTGCTAGCCCCAAGAGATACTCCAGCCTAGGTTACTGAGCCTAATGAATCATGACCAGGTTTTAGATCGATCCCAATTTAGGGTGGCTAATCCCCGAAAGACACTTTCGCCTAGGTTAGTAAGCCTAGTAAGGCACGATTAGGTTTTAGATCGATCCTAATTTAGGATTGCTAGTCCCCAAGAGACGCTTCCACTTAGGTTAGTAAGCCTAGTAAGGTATAACCAAGTTTTAGATTGATCTTAATTTAGGGTTGCTAGTTCCTGAGAGACGCTCCTACCTAGATTAGTAAGCCTAATAAGGCACGACCAGGTTTTATATCGATCCCAATTTAAGGTTGCTAATCCCCGAGAGACACTCCCGCTTAGGTTAGTAAGCCTAGTAAGGCACAACTAAGTTCTCTAATTCAATTCCAGAGTAAGATTGCTTATCCCATAGAGACACCCCTACCTAGGTTAATGATCTTAGAGAGGTATGACCAGGTTTCATTTCTTCACCAAATCTCTAGTAGATTGAGTTTAGGATAAATCTTTTCCAAGTCATCCCTAGGGGGCAAAAATAGTATCTCTTTGTCTTTGTGACAAAGAAGGGCAATTGTATACACCCAATCTTTGCCCTCTTTATTTTATTTTATTCTTCATATGTCTTAAATTAGGAAAAACACAAAAAAATAAGAAATTAAAGAAAACCTAAAATAAATAAAAAATAATAAGAATTTTAGCAAAATAAAAAATATATATATAAATAAGGAAAAGCATAAAAAAATAAGAAATTTGGAAAAATATCAAAAATAGGAAATTTAGAAAAAAAAAACCTAAAAAAGTAAGAAATTCAGAAAATAAGAAAATTGAAAAAAGTTAGAAATTTGAAAATTTACAAAAAATAAAAAATTGAAAAAAATAGAAGATTTTAGGAAATTTAGAAAATAACATTTTATTAGGGTAGATTTTTAGTTTTGAAATATGTTTAGAAATTAGGCCGTTAAATATGGGCTTAGATTTAAATCTAGCTTAGGCTGATTTGATCTATATAATTGCACATATGGATAAGGCATAAGCCAACAACTTAATGGATAAGCATATGGACTTAATATTGGGTACTAAGCATGAGGTCTTGTGTTCAAATAATGGAGGGGGCATACAAGGTTTTTTATTTTTTATCATATCAGGGACTACTACGTATCAAGATCTAATTATGCCATGTGTCTTGATACGTAACATTATAGGATTGGATGACGTTCTGACGTGGCGCTAAGTGGCATAATACATCAGCTGCCACATGTTACGTAATGACACGTGCAAGTCATGGGTAGTCGAGTTGGCTGACGTGGTACCATGTCAACAAACTTCCTTTCTCTTTCTTCCCCTTTCCCTGATTTTCCTCCACTTTCCTTAGTTAAGAACAATCTACTCCCTCCATTTTAGCTCCAATTTTCGTACAAATTTCACACACATGCATGCAATTCCTTACTTTGATTATGTTTACTACATAGCCTACTCTGAATTAGACCCAATAACACGTCTAAATTCAGTCGAAGAAGCATTCAAATCGAGCTCCAAAAAAAAAAAAAAAAAAAAACTAGATTTTCGAACACTTTCATTTAAATCCGAATTCGAGCTTTCCTTGTTTATTTGATGAATTTGTATATAAATAAGGGGCTAACAAGCATTCAAAACATACACAACCATTCATAAGCATCGAAAATTACTTACGAGCTCTCTCTCTCTCTCTACACTTACCGAACCCTCTCTCTCTCTCTGACTTTCTCTCTTTAGCCATCCTCAAAGGTCGCCACCACCTTAGTTACATTCCCCACACTCCTAGCTTTCATCCATTACCCATTTCGACCATTGTCATAGCCACTAGCACCCTCCATTACCGAGCCCTAACTACCACACCTCCGATCACAGCCATGAGTGATTGAAGATAGCAGCCATCCACCCCCACATCACCCCCGTGATCAATTGAAGATAGCAACTATCCACCCCTCGATCAAGTTCATGACTCCCTCTAGGTGATTGCCTTTTTCTTCTTCAATTGGAAATCGACTCAAATCCAACACCTAACTCGAGTCCAACCTGCCAACCTGAAATCCGCTCTAGGTTCGACCCGCATACCTAATGCGTCCAAAGTCTAGTTTCATTTATTTATTTTTATTTATTATTTAGTTGTTTCATTATTATTATTATTATTATTTGTGAGTGTAAATGTAATAGAAAAAAAAGAAAAAGAAAAAAGAAAGAAAGAAAGCAAAAAAGGTAGGGGGTAAGGAGTAGTTTATTTATTCATTTAGTTTAATAAATAAAGTAATAAAAAAAGAATAAAAAATAAGATAAATATAATAAAGATAAAAATAAGTAAATAAGGAGATGAATAAAAATTTGTTTTCTTTAACACACTTAGAAAAATCAAGCTTTCAAAAATAACCAAAAATAAACTAACCCTTTACAAATTAGGACTACTTTTAGAGTTTTCAAAAAATAAAATTTTCAATTTAAGACCTTTGTTGTAATTTTTCTTAAATAAACCAAATTAAACTAAAAATGTAAATCCAACATGTTTTCAAGATTAAAATCAACTTAACCTGCTAAAGTTTTACAAAAATAACTACATATATCTGATCTCGAATAACGGGTACATAAGCACCTATAGAACAACAAAAAAAAAAAACTTGATTTTCTTTATTAGTTTAGATAGTTCAAATTATCCAATTTTGGTGAAAATTTGAGTTTTGTTTTTTCAAAAGGTGATTTTTAAGGTCAATATTAAATTTGGAAAGTTAATGATACTTGTAAGGGTTTAAAATTCTTAACCCCTAGATCTAGATTCTCTAGTTTTGAAAACCGTTTTATAAAATGATTTAATCGATAGATCGGTTCAGTCAGGTGCCAACTCCAAGGCATTTTCAAATTAAAAACCAATTTTCTTTAAACCCTAGTCAAGGATCGATATTAAACAGGTAGGATTTAGTATTGATTAGTTTAAAGAAGGCTTAACTTTATAAAAGAGCTGGGAGGTGAAAAACTAGGCTCGACATTTCTGAATCTTATAAATATCAATCATGTGACATAAATAAAGGATAATTACACAATCACAGCTTGACCACTTTCATCTAAACCCCTCTCTCTCACTAAAACATCCATAGATAGTAGCTTCACAATAACTCTTACACAATATTCCCACCCTTATGGCTGCTATACGTAAGAAGTCATACACTGCCTACACTTCACTTCACCATCTACACATACCGATCACCACATCCCCTTTTATGGCCACATCCAGACATTCCACAATCACTTCACAACATAGCACACAGTTTCTCTTCACGCAATAACACAAGCCAAGCATATAATACTGTCCACACCGACTCTCTCTCGCACACACAATCCTGACGTGCGCCCCATCGTACTATAATCCCGATCTACACAGCATTGACATTACACATACTTACTGTCTAAACCAATGCACATTGTCCACAACATTCATTGATCACGTGCAATCTACGATTCACTCCATCATTACTACACGATCCCCTTACCATCTCCGTTCTTGACCCATGTTATGCAATACTGCACAATCCATCCACAAAACAACAACAGCAGAATATGCCTAGACACTACCAACCATGTCCTCCATAGCAAATTCTCGACCTTATCCTCTTCGAAAGACCCAACACCAACCAACCTACAACTACAATAGTATACTAAACATCAACCGACCAACCCAACTCCACTACTACAGTAAGTCTAACGACCCCTATACACGCTCCTTCAAACTCCATTGATGATTGCTACAGTACCCACAACAGACCCTCAAACCTTCATCTCCTATGCAACAATAGAAGGCCAAACATCCATACACAGTGCAACGTTGTCTGATCAATAGTCCATACCGACGCCACTAGATAACACCTTGCCGTACCATACGCAGCTGATCACAACATCATCGCCCAATCACTTACTGCACGTTGTCTACAATACTGCTACACTCCGCTATCATGCAATCCACACTACACATGCAGCATACTCAATGTCCATGTCACATTGCACTCCATGCCACAACAGCATACTTGACACCCGTGTGCGCTTGCTGCACCGTACGTCCACACACACTACTGTACTCCATGCTACATTGTTCGTAACGCCGCACCATTAAGCTTTACAACTGAACACAAATACGACTTCACCATACAATTTGCACTCAAAATCAAGTTCAATTCTTTTCTTTTTTAATTAATATTATTATTATTTTATTTATTAGTTATTTATTTATTTATGTTTATAGCATGATATATAAATAAGTATACAGATATATTAGCTTAGGAGATTTCTTTTAGCATTAAGTTTTTTTAGGATTTCTTACTTAGAAAATTATTTTTTAGAAATAAAAATTAATAAAAAAAAACCCATTTAAAAAGAGTTAGGAAGCTTTAGAGATTTCTTTTTAATACTCGAGAATTAGGGCCCTTTTTAGATTTTTCTTTGAAAAAAATTTAAATTGATAAAAATGTAAACTCAATCAATTTTTAAAATTAAAATAAACCAACACATTAAAATTTTTTAAAAAAACTACAATTTTCTCATCCTAACTAGTAAGCACGTAAATACGTTCGAGGCAATGTTAAAATATGTAGAAACTTATGTTTTTTTTTTTCTTAAAATTATTTAAAAAGGACCATTTTGATTAATAAGTCTAATTTCGGAAAAATAATAGTAGTACCCATTAAGGTTTAATAAGTTAGCCCCCAAATTTGGAACCTTATAATTTTTATCAAATTAAAATCAAAGACCAATATCTAAATCGTAACCAATCCACCCAATAGATTACGATTTCTTTTTTTTTTTTTCTCAACTCCAATTAGGTGGCGACTTCCAAAGTTTTTTTAAAGAACAGGAATTTTTCAATTTCTCTATTCAAATATTAATACTGAATGGGTTAGCGTTTAGTATTAATCGGAAGTGAGAAATCAAATTAAAATGAAAAATAAAAAATTCAAGCTCAACAATATTACAATAAATAAATTATTTATAGTAAAGTAGAAGATTATCGACTTATTTCATTACACTCTTTTTGCATTTTTTTTTTAGGTCATTGAAAGAGATAAATAGATGTTGATAGAAACCCATTAACTGACATACATATTCAAAGTGATTCAAATTTTTGTATATGATCACATGCAATAGGATTTTTATTTTTTCATCATAAACCAAATTTCTTTTACCAATAGCTATCAAATAATTCATGTTCCTTATGATAAAAAAGAAAGTCCATAATTTTTCTTTTCCCTTTGAAATAAACATGACTTTTACTTTTTTAATAAAAATGTAAAACTAAAAGTAAGATCACTACAATTCTAATATATTTACAAATTACTCATGGTAATTATTTGAATTTGCAATTTGTTATAATTTCATATTTCTTATTATTAATAATTAAAATACAAGTTATTTTTTGAAATTTTTATTGACCAGGGTTAACCCTTAATTAAACCCAATTCAACCCCTTGACTGTTGACCCTCTCACGTATCCGGGTCAACCCTCTATGTTGAGTCTAATAACATTGTTATTTATAGCTTCTTGGGCTGATACGAGCTTAGGAAACTCATTAATGGTTGGTTTGGCCATTAAGGCTTTAGCTCCAAAAAAATTTTCTCATGATTTCCAAGGTCGATTTGAAAGATTCAATAGATGAATGAAGATGGATTTTAGGGCTCTATACAAAGTACACTATGTCTAGCATACCAATTCCACCATGAATTCAAGTAGAATTATGTAGAAAACATGCAAAAGAATGTGGCAAAGTAGGGGGTGTGAGCAGGTAAGGAAGAGAAAATTTTGGGATTTAGTTGTTGAGGAAGACATAGAAAATGTGTCTTGAAGGCATGTTTTTTGTGCAAAAAGAAAAAAATAAGGTGCTAAGTGCCTGAGAGGATTTAAACCCTTGACTTGAGATTTATGTGCCTATGTCTCCTCCATACAAGCTATTGGCCCCTGCCTTGTCATATATTGCACATAGAATGTTTAAACAATTAAATGATATGAATTGGCCTCAACTAGAAAGGGCTAATTTAAGCCCAATCAAACCGGTTCCTCCGTATTTGAAAATTAAAGGCCTTCCTAGAGTGAGCCTAGCACACATATGCTAAATTCATTTTCAAATTGAATGTAATTTAATGGTTTTACAAGTTTTTGGTTCATTGAATGCATAGTTAAATTAAACATTGATTTTTCATAAATCAACCTATTTAAGTCCAGTCGAAGCACCGTTTGAAGTCACAATTAACTAAAATTAATTTTATTTTTATGAACCAAAAATATTTAACACCAACCATTGTTGGAGTATTAAATTTTCAAAAAAAAAATTCTCAAATATAACCAGGAATCGTTAAATCGCATTTGTGTACTTTGACGTTATTCAACCCTAAAATTAAAAAGACCCTTGATCAACTTGAGGCAAGTGCATATGATCAAGTTATAGTATAGATAAAAGGAACGTGAGTCTAAGTGTCAATCTTATAGGGAACCATGTGTATGAGAACCTAAATTACTAGCAATTTAGCCTAAAAAGTCTAATTATCTAACTCAACAATAGAAGGATAATTGTAATTAAGTACGAAAGATGAATAAATGATAATAATTGAAATAAGAACAATAAAATTAAGAAAAACAATTAAAATAACTAAAATAATCAAAACTAAAACCAATGACCAAGTATGAATCAATTAAAAGAAATAACTCATAGTCTTTAATAAGTTATTGTTATTTACTCCTCAGTTCTATCCAACCATTCAATCTTAAGTATTCTTTGAATTGTCAAGATGCCTAAACTAAATTAACCTCTTCCTAATCCTGAAACCTTCTCTATCCTAATTGCTTCTAAATAAAGTAACGCATAATCGCATTAAGAACCTAGATCCCACTATTAGGTTGGCCACATTGGTTTTCCTAATCTAGAGAAATCAGTATCTATTGATAATTAGTTTTCGCTCAACTTACACTTATCCTTTCATCGGCCGAGATGTCGAATAATCAACTCTATCGGCATTCTCCCATCTGTAGAAGACACATGGCACTTATGCTGTATACAAGAAACGTTCGTGATTTGAATTCAAATCTATGATACGACTAGTTATCATAAGCACAATTATATTTGACAACCGTTTGCTATCCCTATATATTAGGGGAGATGTCAAGTCAAGAGGTCTCCATGTGTCTTAATAGTTACCTCAACAACTACCTTAGACACAATAATTGTCTATAAATACCAAAAAGAAACTCTATAAGAGCTCTCTGACATTTCTTATTCATATACTTATTATACTAAATCACTATTCTAACTTAAGCATCGAAGTGACCTCACCGGACTGACCTCGGTACTAATATTTTACTCTTTTTTGCAAGACTATTTACACTTGTCCATTTTACTGTAGGACTCATGTCTCTATAGCAAACTCATACATCAATTTCACAACCCAAGTAAATACTATTTGGCAACAACACAATTTGCGTAACCTTCGAAAGTTCAAAAGAAAGGGTAATACTCTAAGAGCTGGCTAAAACCCTAAAAGATTTTGAAAAAGGGATAGCTCTCTAAGAGTTGGCTAAAGCTCTAAAATATTTCCAAAGAGGGGTAGTGTTTTAGGAGTTAATTAAAGCCCTAAAAGATTCCAAATGAAGGTAATACTCTAGGAGTTGGCTAAGGCCCTACAAGATTTCTAGAGAGTGGTAGAGCTTTAGGAACTAGCTAAAGCCCTAAAACTTCAAAAAGAGGGGTAACGCTCTAGAAGCTGGCAAAGGCCCTATAAGATTTTTGGAGAGAGGTAGTGTTTTCAAGAGCTGGCAAGAACCTTAAATGATAACAGATAGGAAAATCACTCTATGAGCTAGCTAAATCCAAAAGACATAATAGTGCTCTTAAATGAGAATCGATTTGGAACTTGGCTATGCTCTTCTAAGATGACTACCTAGGTGGAAGCAATTTGAAGGGGCAAATGGGAAGTCGATTTGAATCTTGGTTGTGCTATTCTAAGTTGACTAACTAAGGTGGGAGCGTCTTTAGGAGACTAGCAACCCTGAATGGGAAACTGATATGAATCTTAGTTATACTCTTCTAAGCTGACCAACCTAGGCAAAGGCATCTCTACAAGACTAGCAACCCTAAATGGGAAATTAATCTAAATCCTATTATGCTCTTTTAAGCTAACTAACCTAGGTTAAAGTGTCTCTAGAGAATTAGTAATCCTAAATGAGAAATCGATTCAAAACCTAGTAGTGCTCTTCTAAGCTGACTAACCTAGGTGGGGAAAGCGCTCCTCAAGAAAGATTGATGAAGAGAAAGCACCCTATCAGCTAGATAAGACCTTAGGAGAACTTAGTGATGGGAAAGCACCCTACTGGTTGCCTAAAATGTTGAAAGATTGATGAAGGAAAAACACCCTATAAGCTAGCAAAAACACTAAGAGAAATTGATGAAGGGAGTGCACTATAGGCTAGCTAAAATCTTCGAAGAGATTGATGAACGGAAAGCGCCATACGGGTTAGCTAAAATCCTAAAATAAATTGATGAAGGGAAAGCACACTATAGGCTGGCTCAAAACCCTAAAAGAGATGTAAGACGAGACAGTGCTCTTTACGTTGACTAGATCCCAAATGATAATTAAAGAACAGAAAGTACGCTATGAGCCTAAGAGAAATTAATAAACGAAAAGCGCCCTATAAGTTGGCTAAAATCTTAAAAGACAATGACGAAGGGAAAGTACCCTATGGGGTAGCTAAAACGATTGTAAACACCTCATTTTTGTCCTCTATAATTTTTAAGATTGTTTTCAAAATAAAAGGGTCCTAATTCAAAAACACACAAAAAAAAAAAGAAAATTTAGAAAAGATACCACAAAATTGAATATATATATATATATATATATATTTGAAAATTTGAGAAAAGCATATTAAAATATAAAAAATGAAAAAAAATATAAAAATTGAAAATTTTGAGAAAAATACATAGGAAAAGAATAAAATATAGGCTTTTGTTTTGGTAGTCCATTAAGAGTTTATTTGGGACTAAATAGGTAAGGACGATAGTATCGAGGTGGGTCTAAGCTTGCAAAAAGGTTGGAAACAAAGTGGTAAATGTGGGAACAATAATAAAAGTAAAACAAGTAAACCCTCGAATAGCTCTAAGAATATGACACACCATGGAACTTCTAAGGACTTACAGCCAACTCAATATGACATACGAGCTGATCTAATAAGAGTACTCACCACCTAACCTTGCTTAAGAGATAGAAAGTGAAGTAAGCAAACAAGTTGTGAGCAAGTTCATGAAAGGAAGTATATTCAATATTCTAAAGTACAAAGGGGCATTTATACTTGAAATATTAAGGCATCCTATCTGAAATGGAAAAGACTAAAATGGGTAATATCTAAAAGAAGTAATGTAAAAGGACTAATAAAGGGTATAATTGAAAATATAACAAAAATAGGTATCTTGTACGAAGGATTCTATCATATGATTGCTCGAATACGTAGCTCCCTGTAGATGGATGATTTTTTAGCAGAAAGGACAATTCTAAATGATCAAGGCAATGACTGCAAAGCTGAGGTGCTGAGCACGGGTGGTAAGTTAGTTATGCCGAGCTGAGCAAATAATTCTTCTAAGGTAAATTCACCTCGAACGCATTTAGCATGGCTCGGATTCAAGTTAGCTAAGTAGGTAGTCGAATCTACCAAACTGTTGCTCAAGTGTAGCTCTCATCAACAGCTGGAGACAATCAATGAGTATGAGAGGGTTTAGCTAAGCTAGGGCATCAGGTTAGTAGATTACAACAACTCGGACTCCTCAGTAGAGGGTCGTAAGAAAAGAATTCACTTTGGCCATGCTTTCCAACCCTCAAGCTTAGGCTAAAGTCAAAGGTCTAGTGGTTTGATTCTTATTAGATATCGAGCTTTGCAACAAGTACATTTCACATTTTTTTTTATCCCTTTATAATGCCACAAGTTGAAATATGATAAGGCCATGTGTTTTGTAATCATACGTAGCAGCCATCCATTGGTCTACGTGGGTAATGTGGTGCTTTATGGCTTCTATGTTAACGTCTTCCTTACAAGCCAAGAATAGCCATAGATGCAGGATTGCTACTTGAAACGCCCATTTCCAAGCCATTTTTCTTCCTTTTTCATGAAAATCAATCTAAATACTTAGCATTATGAGATTTCCAACATGTAATACTGCTAAATCTATCCATTTTTGCTGCTAAATTCATTCATTTGATCAGCCTAATCGAAGATTGAAATTAGGAAAAAAAAACAGAAATGTAGATTAGATAACTTTCCAAATTCGATCTCATTTGGCAATTTGCTTCGATTTCAAGTTACAATCCACCCTTGCTAACATCCCCTTGCCCATTTTTTTCAATTAGAATAAAAAATTACTTCAAGTTCAAATCAAATTTGAGCAAGCTTACATATTCTTTCTCTCTTTACTTCATAAACTCTTTCTCTCTAAAAATTCATCCAAGCTCAAAGCTTTTTCAAGCATAACTAATGCCTCTAGTAGGCTCCTTACCTTGAGTGCTTTTAAAATAACTAACACCTACTTACTGCCGTGACCATTAACTCAAGCACTACCATTAAGTGTTTCGCACAAACCCTAGCCATCATACAATAGCACCACCACCCATCCCCACTTGAAACCACTATCATGGATAAGCTCCTCACACTAGAAAACCTAAGACCCGACCATCATTTAAAACTTAACAACCACCGTACAGGTTGTACACTACCCTTCACTAGTGGTTAAAACTTCAACACCACTAAAACCGTTGCCTTACACTGCAACACCATCATTATAAACCCTGCAAGTTTTGACCTCAATTAGAAGTCAATCAAGAGAGAGTCGATGCATAATCCATAGAACCCTTCAAAAATATAAAGATAAAAACCTTAAATAAAATAAACAAACACTAATTAATAAGTCAAAAACCCTAAATAAGAAGATTGAAAACCCTAGAGTAAGTTTAATCCTAAAACCCTACTTGTATGCATAAAACCCTATAAAGCCTAATATGCAAGAAACCCTAAAATGACTATAAGATCCTAACAAATTCCCTAAAACCTTAAGATAATGAGAAAAACTAAAGTGGTATAGTGAAAATCATTTGTTAAGTATAAAAAGTGCTTTGATTACCTAAAACCCTAAGTTCTAAACGTGTATACAAACTGATAACTATAAATGGACCTAAAACCCTAAGAAAACCCTAAGAGTACATGTAAGATATCTTAATTAATTAAATTAAATTAATAAAATGTAATAAAGTCGTAAAACTTGCTTAATTATGCATATACTTAGTTGGACTCAGTTGTGGTTAATTACCTTAATTACACCCTAATTCTAAACCAACCTTCATTACATCTAATTAGCAACAAGATAAACACAATTAATGATTTAAAAAAAAAAAAAAGGTTAGTTAGTGAGATTAAAGAGAAATTTCCTTTGGATAAGATTATTTTATAAATGGCAAAAAGCACATATGAGGTAACATGGTACATTTGGGGACTATGTACCATATATCCTAAAGCAACCAATCTTATCCCCCATTCCCTTGCTCATCTTATGCTAGCTGTCCCCCATTCCATGCTCCATTTTATTTCCTTTTTCATCCTATTACACTTCTCACAATCACTCTCAAAAATTGCTCCAAACTCTCACTCTCAACCACCATTGCACCTACTACCACCGGCTACTCCAATGCCACCACTAATCACTCAACCACTAAGCCACATGTCTCCCTTACATATCACTCCACTTGAATGACACACATACACTACTCTACCTTCTCTAGCTCATGGCACACACTTGGAAAGAGGAGCCACCACATCTCAACTTTGGTAAGTTAACTGACTTGTTTTCTTTATATTTTTACTCAAAATCATGCAAGTTTTGCACATTTTAAACATACACATACATACATGAACATGGATATTCTAGATTATTAGGATAATGACATGAATGGTAAATCAAGATAATGCACAAATTATCCTTAATAGTTTAAATAGTAGCATCAACATGTAGAAGAGATTAGTAATTAATAGGGTTTCTTAACAAATCATCAAGAAAAGTCCAATGGCCCTTGATTCTTAAGCATGTCGCTACCTTCATGTTAGGAATCCAACATGTTTTCATCACATTAGATAGAGAAACTAACCTATAATAAGTAAAAACATGATTTAGATTAAGGAAATGCATTAAAACGAATGATATATAGAAAATGTAGTAAAAGCCTTTGAAAGACTGTCATGGCCACCACTTATGGAAGGTTCAGTGATCTACAAATTTTGATTTATTAGTATAATAATATGATTAATTAGTGCTAAGAATGATTAAAGATTTGATTAACTAAGTTAAGTAAGGTGATAATGAGTTAATAGCTTAAACTAGCTTAGTTGGTAATTAGGGGCTTAAAAATGATATTAAGGACCACATTAATAATAAGGACTAGATCTAGAAGTATAGATAAAATGGACTAAACTTAAAGTCCATAATGGGCTTAGGCCCAAAATGATGAATAGATTAGGCTTAAGGTCCTAAAATGCAAAATAAACCCAAAAAGCCCTAAAGGAACTGAAATTAAGGCCTAATAAATTGGTGACCAAATCTAAACACTAAAATAAAAGACTCAATAAGTCTTAAGGCCTATCTAAGACATCCTCTATAAGCCTCTTAACAAGTTAAGGCCTTAAACTAGTGAAAAGAGCCCATTTAGGCCTACAAAAGTAATAATAAAGCCTAAATTTCCAAATTAAAAGCTATTGAATTAGGATAGAAAATTCAACTTAAAACACTTAAATAAAAGCCTAAAATGTCAAGTGTAAGGCCTAAGACCAAAAACTAAGCTCAAGGCCCAAAACTAAGCCCAAACCTTAAGGTGGTCAAACTGGCCTATTGACCAATGAACTTAATTGACCCAAATCGAATTCTTACAAGCCTAAACACCTAACAAGGACCGCACCAAATGTAAGAACACTCGAAAACAATGAAAAAAAACTATAAGATTGCTAAAAATAGACTTAAAACAAAGAAGTTGTGGCTAAAATACAAATAAGGTAAAAGTAGAAGGTTTAAGACCTTAAGGACTAACTAATAGTTTAAGATATAATACTTATGTACTTAATTATAATCTTTAAGTAAAGTGGCCCTAGGGATCAACTCAACCGAGGATTACTAGGATTGCTAACGCTACAGCTGAGTAAGTATACCAACTTCTATCTTATCTTGTATTTGCTTGTAGTGTAGAGCACTAATTAATTATATATATGAAATGGTTGTGCTTAGGGATCAGGATATTTGATAACACAAAAATAGTATATATTTTCTATGGTTCTTTTGTGCTATTTTAGATGTTAATTAAGTTAATTTTGTATTGTTTTGTGCTTAATTCCTTTCAAATTTCATTTTTAAGGACTTTAGGAGCACTTTATAAAGTTTTGAAGATTTTTATCTATTTTTAGAGCAAAAGCATTGATTCTAGAATGAAGTAGAGAAGGTCTAAATGAGAATTACGCAAGAAAAGAAGTCTTGGAAGGAACATGGCTAGGGTCTATAGCCATGGTTCCCAATTGTATTCCTCTCATCAAGTTAATTTCTTCAAATTTCAAGATTTTACTCAAAGAATATGTATACGGCTAGTCACCACGGCCATATACCTAGGGCACGGTCACGACATGACACACAAATTTTTTATTTTTTTTGTGCATCTTTTATTTTTAGACATACAATATTCAATGTATCTTTTATTTTATCAAGTCTCTCTTTGTAAACCTAGCCCCATAACTCTATAAATAAACCTTTAAGTTAGAGTTTTCATAAATAACCCCCTTAGATAGAATTATATCTTAGGATTATATTGGGGGTCTCTCACTTCATTTTCTTTCTTCTTTTATTATGTTTTTCTATTAACCGTTCTTACTGAATATTATTAAAGTCTAGTTCCTTCTTGCAACATTGCTCTTTCTTTATATGATATTATTTTCTATTGATTTGATTACCTCGAATACATTGTCTTCCTTTAGTATTTACCACAATTGCTAATAGAATGTCTGAGTTTACTATAGAGTCACAAAGCTATGAATAAAGAGATAAGTGTTATTAGAAGAGTTTCAATGCACTAAAAGATTAGGTATTGGATCTTTCCAGATTATAGAAACCTAATAACGGGATCCATGTACTTCATGCAATCTTGGGATGCTCTATTCAGCAACAATGCAAAAGTGGTGGGATTTCAAGGTAAAAGGTTCATGGGTAGTTTTAGAGAAGCTTTCAAGATTAGGAGTTAGCTAGAGATGCTAATCTAACTAATTCAAAATCCAATTTTCATAGGAATAAGATTAGGAATTTCTACAATCTATAGAATAATTGAAATTGAAAGGTTACACAAAAGTAAAGAGTAAATAATAACTATTCACTAAGGATAATGTTCTCTTTATTTTAATTCATTCATGTTTGTTTATGTTTACTTGTTAATTGGTTTTGTTATTCCTTGTTGGATTGACACTCAGAGTCACGTTCATTTTAACTATACTATAACTTGACCTAGTGTACTTGTTTGCAAGCTATCAATATTTGTATGTGTTTTTAATAGTTGTACTTGTGTGCTAATATAACATAATATATCAAAACCAAGAATTGGTTGTTACATTAGTAGATAGGGCCTTAGAGTGTCTGTCATATATTTGGTTGGTCACTTGTAAACCGAAATAATAATTATTTGACCTTAATATGAACTAGTCATGCATTGTACATTTCTGCATTAATGTAAAAAGGGCATCAGTACTACGTAATGAAGCAGAAGATCATGCATATTAGATCCATATTTATGTTATATTGTTTTATGTCGTATGACGTACTTGTACAACATGTTCTTATTTCGACCTTTAGGATCTACTTAGCTTTAGGAAGTGGCACCCTCAGTTTTAGGCCAAGCCATATTCGCAAGATGATATTCAATTAGATAATAGATGTAGAGACTCAAGTCCTAACATGCCTAAATACTTACCAACCCAAGTAACAATGAGCATGGAACCATGCTTTACACAATTGTTGGTAGGTTATGTACAATGTATGCATTTTGCATGTTTGTTTGCATCACATATGCGTATTTAATTAACTTACTTATAAGCAGTTTGCTAATAGGAGCAGTTGTCTTTTATCCCTGTACAATTTATTATTGCAATAAGACTTATGGTTAAAGCCAGGCCGCAAGATGCCCGAAGTTAGTACCAACAACTTTAGGATGGTCAAAGGGAAGATAAGAGTATGAGTAGACATTTATTTTATATTTGGACTCTTAAGTATTTATTATATTTTTTAAGAGTTTGTAGTAGTATAGACTACTAATCATCTAATTATAGTTTGTATGACTTAATTTAGGGGAACACCATTTGCTACCTTGCTTTATATTATCTATTTGAACTTTTAATTTTATGTCTTGATATTACTTTATACAAGTCTCCTTAGTGGAACTAAGGTTATGTTGATGCCTTGTGTAATGCAACAAAGGTTCCTGATCAATAATGGTACTGGTCTTGGATCTTCCCATAGTACATGACGATACTGCCATAACTTAGCCACCCTTCGGGTTGTCACAACCAGTAATCCCATTTTTGATAATAAAAGTTTCAGTTTGCAATCACCTGCTAGAAATTCCCACGATAGTTGCCTGGAGCAACCCTTCAAGCCGCTACTTCTTCTTCTTCTTCTTTACAGCTAGAGCTTCAACCCAATTCGAAACCCATACCCAACTACCCATATGTCTGATCCAAACCCAAGCCCAATTCCTATTTAGTTCTTTTAGTTAGTTTTCCTTTTTTAATTATTCTTATTTACTTATTACTTATTTTATAAAAAAAATCCATTGAATAAATAGATTTTTTATTTTTATTTTTGGGAGATTTTAGCATCTTAGAAAAAAAAAACTTATTTTAAACACAATGAAAAATGTTTTCTTAAAAATCAATAAAAAAAAACTTCTTTTTTAAAAAAAGAAATGTAAAGTTTCTTTTAGAGAAATGATTACTAAAAATTAGGACCTAATTTTCCTAAACTTTACTTAAAATAAAAATATGTTTAAACACATAAACCTAAATATTTTTCTAAATTAAAATCAATCAACCTACTAAATTTTTTCTCAAAATGAACTATGAAAAGTTTTATCCCAAATAATGGATACACAAGTATCTATAAGTAATTATGAGACAATTTAAAATATGGAAAAATCTTTTTTTCCCTTTTTTTAAATAAATAAATTTTATTTTTAAATTTCTTGTCTTTTGTAAATAAATGAAATTTATTTCTTTCTTTACTTGTAAACTAGATTTATTTTTCAAGTGAAAGGGTATTTTGAATAGTAAATATTGAAATCGGAAGGTTAAATGTGGTACTTGTTTAGGGTTTAATAAGTTAACTCCCTAATCCAAAATACTCTAGTTTTTCAATTCATTTTCTAGTAAACTAGTGGCTAGGTTAGAATCAATCCACTTAATTAATCCTAACCTATTCCTTTTTCTGACCTCGATCAAGAGGTGACTCCAAGAAGTTTTTAAACCTTATAGAAGAACCAAAATTTCCTTAATTTTTAGTCAATGGTTAATATTAAACAAAAAGGGTTTATTGTTGATGGAATTAAGGAAAATTAAAACCAAAAAATCAAGCTCAACAACCTTAAAAGAAATTAACGCCCTGTGTGTTGGCTTAAAACCCTAAAGGAGATGTAAAACGAGATAGTATTCTATGAGCTGGCTAGGATCCTAACAAATGATTGAAGAAAGAAGAGCGCCCTGTAGGCTAGATGTAAGACAAGACAATGCTCTATGAGCTGGTTAGAACCTTATAACATAATTGAAGAAGCAATAGAGTTGATGCAATCATTTTAGAAAACTTTGTGACTTGGATATTTGCAAAAGGGAATTAGCTAATTGAAAGTCATCTTGGATGGAACAACTACTAAGGATAAGGTCCTTAGATTTGGAAAATGTTGGCAAACAATAATCATAAGGACAACTACATTAGGGAGGATGACTCAAACTACTAAGGTCAACTTAAAAGGTGCAACCATAATAGAAGAAAGCAAACGACTTAACTTATAAGCTTAGCCATTAAGGCTGACATAGATTTGAAAAATGAAAGGAGAAACTTATAAAAAGCCTTTACCTTTTCTCTCTCTTTCTTTTTCTTCTTCTTTTTTTTTTCCCCATTTTGATCTTCTTTTTTTTTTTTTTTGAAAATTTGTTAACGGGTACAAATTCTTATTAAGAAGCATAAGCCCTATACTAAACCCTTCCCTTCCTTGGTAATTGTCGAGCTGAAATTTTCAATTTTATTTTCCTTAATTTGACTAATGTTAAACCCAAATCCATTTAATACTAACCTTTAACTACAAATTAAGGAAAATCTGGTTTTCATAAATTTTAAAATATTTGAAGTCACTTCTCAACTAAGGTTAAGAAAAAGATTGGGTCAAATACAACTAAGTAAGTTAGTTGTAACTTAATTACTGGACTATAGTTAAAAAAAAAAGTTTTGGAAATGATTTTTGAAGAACCAAAGATTCATGAATCTAGGGGGTAACATATTAAACCCTAAAGGGATATCGCTTTTAACCATCCAAATTTAGTTTTATTTTTCAAAATACCCTTTTTACTTGAAAAAATAATTCTAAATTTACAAATAAAGGTAATTAATTTTATTTAGAAAAGGAGAAGAAAATAAGAAATTAAATTTATTTACAAAAGGGAAAATAAAGAAAAAATGCCTTATTTTAATTTGCCCCGTAATTGCCCACAAGTGTTTATATACCCAATATTCAAGATCAGCTTCTATGGTTTGTTTCCAAAAATTTAAGTGTTGATTTATTTTATTTTTTAAAATCAGTTAGATTTATGTTTTTTATTGATTTAATTTATTTAAGAAAGAGCTAGAAAAAGGGTTCGTTCTTTTTGAAAATTCTAAGAGCTCTAACTTTGTAGAGGGTTTATTAGATTTCTATTTTTTTTTTTTAAATATTGATTTTTCTAAGTGAGAAAAGAAGAAAAGAAAATACTAGAATATTTTATTTTATTTTATTTATAAAAGAAAAGGAAAAAAAAGTTTCTTAGTGAAAAAAATCCTCCATTAGTTTAGTTTTTAAAAAACCATTTTTTTTTCTTTTTTCTTTTTATCTTGTCTCTTTTTCTTTTTCTTTTTTAAATTCAATCTCAAATAAGAGGGAAGAAAGGAAAACAATTTAAAAAGTAAAAAGAGGGAAATTAGAGAAAATTAGAAATGGACTGGACCTAAATAGGGCTAAGGCACAAGTCGAATATCTATCAAGGCATAGGTTTAAACTGTATTGGGTTAGAGCAGTCAAGTGGGGAGGAAGCAAAGCTTGGTTTTAAGGCAACTATAGTGGTCAAATTGGCTCAAAACTACAACAGTCAAACTTAATTGTCTAGAAAAGAGAACATAGAAAATCTAAGGAAAACATGGAAAGTGAAATGTCTAGCTAATGATGAGATGACACGTGGCAAATAAATAAATAAATAAAATAAGATGAGTATTGTGCTTGAAGCCAGTTTCGAACTTATGACCTAAGTCTCCTACATACATCCCTTAACTAGTTGTGCTAACCTTTATTCTCACCATGTTATGCAAATTAATTGCATATATCTAATTAAAATGGCCTAGATCAATTTTCAAATACAAAACCTAGTTCAAGCTGTATTCAAACCCCATTCAATCGGTTAAAAATACAATGCCTTCCATAAGTAAGCCTATTATACATATTCTAGAATCAATTTTCAAGTTGAGCACAATTTAATGGTTTTACGAGCTTTAGTTCATTGATCATGCGATTAAATCAAAAATTGATTTTTTGTAATTCAACCAATTAAAGTTGAATCGAAGCATTGCTTGAACCCATAGTTAACTTAAATTAATTTCATTTTTATAAACCAAAAATATTTAACATTGGTCATGGTCAAAATATTAAAATTAAAAAAAATTAATATTCTCAAATATAGCTTGGAACTTGCATTTTCTTTAATTTTTTGCATTTTCTTTTTTTCTTTTTCATTTTTTGAATTAAGACCCTTTCTTTATTCTAAAAATTATAAAAACTACAAAAAAACAAAAATTGGGTATCTATAGCTATCCCTCTTTGTGGCGAAGTTTAAATAAAACTTTACTACAAAAACAAAAGAAACACCATTTTTGCCTTAGGAGTAGACAGAAGCACTACAAATAACTAGCTATCCTAAGCCAAATCTAGTGAGGATTTAGTAAAAGGTAAAACATCTTTTGAAAGAGGAAAGTGGTACCCTAAGGGCTGGCTGGGAAACAAAGGTCGGTTTTTAGAATGGCCTAATGCCCTGAGAGTTTACTATACCCTTAGAGGGTTCTAAAGAAGGGTAGCACTTAATGAGCTAACTAAAGCCCTAAAAGATTCTAAAAGAGGCATAACACTCTGGGAGCTAGCTAAAGCCTTACAAGATTTCTAGAGAAGGGTAACGCTTTAAGAGATAGCTAAAGCCCTGAAAGATTTTAAAAGGGTTAGCTTTTTGTGAGCTAGCTAAAGTTCTAAAGGATTTTCAAAAGGAGTTAAGCCTTACAAGATTTCTAAAAAGGGGTAATGCTCTAAGAGCTAGCTAAAGCCCTAAAGGATTTTTAAAAAAAGTAGCGCTCTACAAGCTGACAAAAATCTTAAAAGGATATTGAATTGAAGGTAGCATTATGGGAGCTAACAAGAAGCCAAAAGGAAAAGTTTAAGGTAAGAACAAGCGATCTACGAGCTTACTATGTCCTAAAGATATGGTAGTGCTCTTATAACTAAATAATAGGAGGTAGGGAAGCATCTTGTGAGCTGGCAACCTTAGAGGAAAAGCTCTATTTAGAACATGATCATGCTCTTTTAAGCTGAATGACCTAGGCAACAACGTTACTAAAAGACTAGCAACCTTATATGAGAAATCAATTTGAAACCAAGCTGTACTCTTTGGAGCTAACTAACTTAAACGGGAGCATCACTGAAAGATTGGCAACCCTAAATGAGCAATTGATTTAAAGCTTTGCTATGCTCTTCTAAGCTGACTAACTTGGGCAGAAGTGTCTATAGGAGACTAGCAACCTTAAATGGGATATAGACTTGAAATCTCATAATGCTCTTGTAAGCTAACTAACCTAGGTGGGAGTATCTCTAAGGGATTAACAACCCTAAATAGGAAATCAATTTGAAATCTAGTTGCACTCTTTTAAGTTGACTAACTTAGATGAGGGCATCTCTAGGGGACCAGCAACTCTAAATGGAAAATCAATTTGAAACCGAATCATGCTCTTTTAAGCTAACTAACCTAGGCTGAAGCATCTCTAGGAGACTAGCAACCTTGAATGGGATATCGATTTAAAACCTAATCATACTCCTTTAAGCTAACTAACCTAAGCAAGGGCATTCCTAAGAGACTAGCAACCTTAAATGGGAAATCAATTTAAAACTTAATCATGCTCCTTTGAGCTAACTGGCCTAGGTAAGAGTATCTCTAGTGAACCAAAAACCTTAAATGGGTCAAAACTTTGTCGTGCTTCTTTGAGTTGACTAACCTAGGAGGAAATGTCTCTAAGGGACTAGTAACCCTAATTGAGAATCGATTTGAAACTTAGTCATTCTCCTCTAAGCTGTATAACCTAAGTGAGGAAAAAAGAGGTTCTTTAAGCAAGCTAAATCCTAAAAGCCAATTAAAAAGGGAAAGCACCCATTAGACTGGCTTAAGACCATAAAGGAGATGTAAGATAGGATAAGGCTCTTGAGTTGGCTAAGACCCTAAAGGATGATTAAAGGAAGGAAATCACTATGTAGGCTGACTTAAAATCCTAAAGGAAATGTAAGACAGGATAGCACTATATGAGCTAGCTAGATACCTAAAAGATGGTTGAAAGAGGGAAAATGCCGTATAAGCTAGCTTAAACTCTAAGGCATATGAGACAAGATATCATTCTATGAGCTAGTTAAGACCCTATAAAAGATGGGACAGTGCTTTTAAGTTAGCTAGGACCCTAAAAGATGATTGAAGGAGGGAAAGCACCCATTGGATTAACTTAAAATCCTAAAGGAAATGTAAGACGAGACATCACTTGATGAGCTAACTAAAGCCCTAAAATGACACTAAATAGAGGGAAAGTGCCCTATGGACTAGCTTAAACTTTAAAGGACATGTAAGATGGGATAGATATATGAGCTAGCTAAGACCTTAAAAGACAATTGAAGAAGCAACAAAGGTGATATAAGCATTTTGGAAGACTCTGTAACTTAAAGATTTTATAAACAAGGAATTTGTTGATTGAAAGTAGCTTACGATAGAACAGGCATTAAGGACAAGGTCCCTTGATTTTAAAAAAAGTTGCTAAACATCGGCCTTAAGGAAAACTACATTGGAGAGGATGTCTTAAACTACTAAGGTCAACCTAAAAGGTGAAACCACATTGGAAAAAAGCAAACAACTTAGTTTGAAGGCATGGCCACAAAAGCCAACATAGATTTGAAAATTGATGGAGAGACATGTAAAAAGCCTTTACCTTCTCTCTATCTCTTCTTTTTTTTTTTTTTTTCTTTCCTCTTCTACCCTTTTTTTTATAGTTTGCTAAAATTTGTAAATTCTTATTAAGAAGCAAGAGACATTTACTAAACCCTTCCTTGGTAACCATGTAAGGCATTTAATAATCTTCTCAGTCTTTGAAAATATCTTCTAACATTCTAACTTTCCTATTGGGGCCTTAATTATCTTTTTCCTATGGAACCAATAACTCATGATCAATTTAGTTGAGGTGGACTTCCTTACATACTTTTCATTCAAATTTCATTCTTAGCTACTATCCCATAAATTATGGCCCAATTTGTAAGTAATATACCTTGATTAATCTATTAGGTCTTTTTCAATTTAATATTGTAATTAGGCTTTTGGTCAAATGGTTTCAAGAGGGATATTAATGAAATGACATCTTTTAAAAGAATCACTCTTCAACTCGAGTTTATAAGTTAAGAACCTTAAGGAAAAACTAAAAGTATACTTGCCCTAGTTTCAAAAGTAACTTTTACCATGGATAAATTATTTTCTTCAATCAGAAGGGTAGAATTGTAGGCAGGCCTTGGTTGTGAGTTGAGTCTTCAAGAGGACTGGATTTTGGGATCTTGGTGTTTAGCCGGCTATTTCAAATTCCTATGTTCTTATTTCAAGGTGTAGGCCTTACTTTAGGAATGGGCATTTTGAGCTATGTGCTTAAGTCCTTTTAGGCTTTAGGAATTTGTGTTTTGGACTTGATCACCTTATCTATGTAAATTGCTTTCTTTCTAAGGTAGATTTTTCCTTTCAAATTTTCTCATTCTTCTTCTTGTCCCTTTATTTTTTCTTCTTTCTTCTTTCTTCTTTCTTCTCCTTCTTTTCTTCTTCTTATTATTTTTTTCTTCTTTTCTTTTCTTTTTTTTTTTAATTTTGACCCAAGGCTTAAAGTGTATATAGTTTGAGTATGGTGTTTAGCATGAAAGTCCTTCATTTTAAAGGAAATAAGTTATTAGAGGTAATAATTATAGTTGAATTGATGTGACCAAAGCAAGCACAAATTGGTTTTAACCTTTCCTCCTGTTTAATGAGCTTAACCTCCAAATGTGCCCATTATAGGGTGGTTTTTGGTAGGGTTAAAATTTAAAAAAGAAAAAACACTTCTAACATTAGCTCAAAAGGAGTATACAAAGGATATCTTATGTTTGGGATATTGCAAATAAATTCCTAACATCAAATTAATTTGCGAATCAAGTTGAAAATGGACCTCTTTTATACAATGAGTCTAAAAAATTCCTCACCGTAATATCACTCATTTCTTAAAGTGTTTAAAGATTAGTATGTACGATATAGTGTGCCTCTTTTCATTCCTAACTTTTCAATGGGCTACCAATTCCTTAGTTAGGAATCTGTATTAATTTGCCCTAAGATAGAGATTGACTTTGCTCACCAGCCTCTCGAAATGTTTCTTAAAACATGCCCTAATATGAAACAATACCTTTCGTTCAATTTAAGTTCAAAATTAAATTTCAAAGACCAAGTGATGATGGTATGCTCTTCTTTATGATGGCTTTCTCTCATGTGTACATGTTCCAATTTGATTAAGTATACCCTTAAAGTATGCTCATGTCCTAATAGACCTTTTATGTTCTTGTTTGTTTACCCCCTTTTGTGCTTGATCTTGGTTTATTCCCTAGATATAGGTTTAGTTCTTTAAAGTCAAATGGACTAGTATTAATGTCCTCTAGACTTCATGTTTAAGCTAAAAGAGTTTGAATCACCTTTTTGTCTAAACTGGGGATCAAACTTAGAATGGGGTTTCCTTACATTCAATCATGTTAGCCATCTTTAATGAGACTAAGGTTGTATTTAGCTTCGAGTTTTAACTCATTTTATGGTTAAGCTTTGTTTTCTTAACAAACTAAGGGGTTTTAGGTTAGTTCAGCTACCTTGACGGGCTAAGGTCTATATTTAGATTGGTTACCATAAGGGGCCAAGGGTTTGTGTTTAGGTTGACTACCTCAACAAACTAGGAGCTTTGTGTTTCGGCCAAAAGCCTAGGGTTTATGTTAACATTGGCTGCCTTAATGGATCGAAGGGTTCGTATGTAGGTTGGTTGTCTTAACGGGTCGAAGGTTCGTGTTTGATTTAGCTACCTTAACAAGCTAAGGGGTTCTTGTTTAGGTTTGGCTACCTTAATGGGCTAAGAGGTCTGTGTTTAGATTGGTTACCTTAATGGGTTGAGGTTTTATGCTTAAGCTAGTTGCCTTAACGATTTGAGGATTTATGTTTGGGCTGACTGCCTTAACAGGCCAAAGGTTTGTGTCTAGATGGGCTACCTTAATGAGCCGAACAATTGTATTTAGGTTGGTTACCTTAATGGGCCTAGGGTTCATGTTTAGGGTTAGCTATCTTAACAAGCCAAGAGGTTTATATTTAGGGTTAGTTGTCTTAACGAGCCAAAAATTTGTGTTTAGATTAGCTACCTTAGTAGGTTAAAGTTTAAGTTTATCCTGAATCTCATAAGAATTCATAACTATCAGCAACTTTTCTTTTTTCTTTTTTTTTCGTTCTTTTATTGTGAGAAAGAAAGATAAGGCCTTATTTTACTAAAACCGAGTGACCAAATTACAAATAAGGATGGGGGATTGCTTACTTAGGTTCAATTTACAAGACTAGAGAATTTATTTACATTTTTTTTTACTGAAAGAGAACAACGGTTTGATGAATGCTATTAAAGGACTTATCTACAAACGAAGAATACTAAGTGAAAAATGAAAGAATGATATTCTTAAAAAAAAAAAAAAAGAACATGTTCTTTTTATTAATCATGAATGACATAAGAATGAATAAAGCAAAGGAGCCCAACATTTATTCTTGGAACTTGACATTTATTCAAGGCTCTTTGACTACATTTGAAAACTTCCTAATCTAACTTTAGAAACTACATTCTAAGATCCTCCAGCATCACCAATGCTCGTTTAAGGACCCTTTCTTCTTCTTTTTTTCGGTTAGACTATTAAGGCTTAATTATGAGCTTTAGTAAGTTTAACCTTCCATTTCAAATGGCAACCTCTAATCCAATAACTGTTCGCAAATTGAAGGAATATATGGCAGCCTATTAACTCTTTGCTTATTAACTTATTGATTAGTTGCCAATGACTATGGGCTTAATGATAGGAATCAAACCACTAAACCTTTAACTCGAGCCCAAGCTCAAGGTCTTGAGGGATTGACGAAGCAGATTTTATTATTTTAGCCAACTCCTACTAAGGCCAAGTTGATCCTTACTGTCGACCAACTCCATGTGCTAAGCAAAGTAATTTCTCATATGTCAGTACCTAAGTGTCAACCTGAAATGTACTTCACTAATAGCTCAGTCCTCCTACATGTCTGCTCGACTATGACCCCAATTGCTCGGTTGCACTAATGCTAAGAACCCTAGAGCACATCCCCACCTACATCTTTTAGATATGTCCTTTAAGTCTACTTGGCACCTCTACTCGGCAATCTATACCCTAACCATACTACTTGTCTTTTTGCTAGAAGCGCCCTAGTAATCGACTACTACATGTCCAGTCCCACGTAAAAAAGGACTCCGCTACTCCAATAATCAATTTCTTTGATTTTTCATTTGTACCCTTTTATTATTCTTTATACATTACTTGTTTAAGTAATACCCCTTTTGGTCCTTTCCATATAAGGAAGGTTACCCTAAGTTTTTGAGTATAAATACCCTTTATAATATGTAGCCACATCATGAACAATCATTTGATATTGAATATGCTTTCTTTCATGAGCTAATGTGTGTTATAGCTCCAAATGTACACAACAGGCTAGAACTAGAATGGGTAGTCGAGATTCAAGTGGGTATGAAGAACAGGAAGTGAAATGGGGGTTTTGATAGTGAATGTGTATGGATATTACGCACCAAAACACAAACATAATCAAGAATTAAGCTCGAAATAGGGTTCGATATGACTCATGAACACTAAATGTCACTCGGGTTTCAAATTAGAGGTTAGATACGACTCACTAACTCTCTCAAATGAAGGGTTCATCACAATCTCAAGGTCAAGATTGATAAGAATACGAAAGAGATTAAAGAGTTACTCAACACTCAATAATCCGACAAATGCAAGCTCTAAGAGCTCAAGAATAGCCTTACTTGAGAAAAGGAAAGTTCTAAGTGTAATCACTGTATGTATATTCTTTACTATCTGATGCTTACAAATGTTACTATTTATAGCAGGTGTTAAAACTCTAGTGGCAAAACTGCAAATAATATATAAAACCTTAAACCCTAAAGAATGAGCCTATAATTAAAATAAAGAAAATATATGCAAGAATACAAAACTATACATTTAGCAAAAGAAATCGATATGCAATCATTCAAGCTATCCTAGAAGGAGCAAGATTTGCACTGGGTGAAGTTGGCAACTAGATGTCTAAGTCTGGGTAAGAAACCTTGAATTCCTACAATACTTAGCTGAGATACTTGAAAGGTTAGCCTATAATTGCTAAGTTATACGATTAGTCGGCATTAATCTCTCCATACCATGATAAATGGATCTTTGGCCTTAAGGTTTCAACTATGTAGTCTATCGGCTTCTTAGTAGATGACAAACTTGATACCGAGTAGTTCTTTTTCTTCCTCTTGACCTTCTAGTATTAGCTTAGCCTCAACAAAAGCATATTAGCCTCAGCTTTGAATAATTAGGCCTCAGCTTGGAGGTAGTCATAAGCTGATTCCTATCATTACCATAGGGCCGAAAAGAAGTTGTCGTTGATGTTAAATAATGAGCACGAGCCTGGATGCCGAACAAACTTCTCTTCCCCTTTCTCTTCACCATAAGCGCCGAGTTACTCTGGATTTCCTCAACGCTCAATGGGGTTAAGCAATAGCTCTTCCCATCCTTTCGAACCGTGTAAGCGTTAAGGAAGCCATCATCGATCACTTTTTGATCATACACCCAAGGTCGACCAAGAAGTAAATTTGCTGCATTCATAGGTACTACATCAAAGTCAATCTCATCCTCGTATTACCTAGCTTTGAATGCTATTTGAGCTCTTTTATGCACATGAACCATGCCCTTATCATTAAACCACGACATTCCATAAGGTTAGGGAAGCAGGTAGGTTGGCATCTTCATCTTCTCTACTAGCTTGATAGAAACAACGTTGGTGTAGCTTCTTCCTTCAACAACCAAGGAGCAGGTCTTCCCATTCACTAAACGTTGAATATGAAATAAATTTTCCCTTTGTCCTGGATTTACTTTCAAGTCGACTCGTTAGCTCATCATAGCTAAGAGTTCATCCAGATTTTCAACACAAACATTTTCTTCTATCAACTCGTCTCCTGAACTCTTGTCACTTTAACTCTCTACTTGAGCTTTAGGTCCTTTTCACCTTTAATATCATGACCCTTTTATTCGAACATTGAGAGGCAATATGCTTGTAGCCTAAGCACTTAAAGCATTTAACTTCTCAAGCCTTGGTGCCAGGTACTTTCTCTTTCTTTACCTTCTTTATCTCGACCTGTTCAGGTCGGCTAGACTCACCTTTCTCCATCTTCTTCTCTGGTCCTCTTCTCTTGACATACCTCTCTAGTTCAAGGCTGACTTGTTGAAGTTGGTTAGTTAGCCTCTGATGCCTTCTCCTCTTCTATCTTTCTAGCCTCAATTCCAAATTGATCATCTCATCCAATGAGTTAGACGGCTATAATTCAACTATGTCGGCAATGTCGTCTTGGAGTCTACTTAGAAACCTAACAATGGTGTGGTCCTATGGCTTAGCAATCTCACATCTCGTCATTAAGGTCTCAAACTCTTGTAAATACTCTTCAACGGTGTTTTGACCTTGCCTCAAGTGTTAGAAAGCATAGAGCATCTCTTACTTGAAGTATGTTGGCACAAAGCATTGGTTCATCAATCTTTTCATAAGTCTCCAAGTTCTAATTGACTCTTCTCCTTCAGCATCTCACTTAGCCACTAACTTATCCCACCAAAGGCTTACATATTCAACAAGGGATAATGAAGCTAACTTAACCTTTGTTCGATCGTCACATTCGTAGCATTCAAACAACTTCTCAACTCAAGGATACCAGTTTACAAACTCTTGAAGTTAGTAATTTCTACTGAAAGTCGATAGCTTAAGCCTTATATTATCAAGTCCTCGGCCAGGTGTTCGAGGTTCATCCTTAATGTTGTAAGCTGGTTAGTTCACCTCGAATTGGCCACTTCTGTTGGAGCTCTACTTGGCCATATTTCTTCTTAGCCTTGGCTCTCTTCTTCAAGTTATTTGATTTACATCGGAATCAACACTCCTATCATTGCTTCTTATCAACACAGGTTGGTTTTCTCTCCTTCTCGACTCAGCAACTCTCCTCAGCTATCGCTCATCATTATCAAGTTCATTGGAGCTACTTCTACTGGTTGGTGTTCCTTGCCTTCTTTTACCTTGACTAACACATCTATGGCCTCTAACTAAACCAGTAAGCTTCTAAATATAGTCAGTGAGATTCTGAATCTAATATTTAAGTTGTCAACACATCACCTCAAACTTCCGTAAGGACTATCTCCACTATTATTAACACTACATTTAAACATTCTTATCTGTACAGTAATTTCCAAATAAAATTGAACAAACATATGATATACTTAACTATACTCAACTTAGAACCACCACTAAGACAATTCTACAGATATTATCACAACAAAATGCAACTAGCAGTAACCTAAAAATTACTACTAAGAACTTAAATAACTTACTATACTATAGAATGATGATAAACAAAAATGTTCAAACAACGAACTAAACATTGAAGAACACTAACGCACGTGTCTTCCCAAAGCTCTAATACTAAGATGTTACAGCTCAAAGTGTACGCAGTGGGTTAGAACCAGAATGGGTAGTCAAGGTTTATGAAGAACAGGAAGTGAAATAAGAGTTTTGATAGTAAATATGTATGGATATAATACACCAAGACATAAACACAATCAAGGATTGAGTTCAAAATAAGGTTTGATAATACTCACAAATATTAAATGCCACTCAGGTTTCAAATGAGAGGTTAGATACGACTCACTAACTCGCTTAAATGAAGGTTTCACCACAATCTTAAGGTCAAGATTGATAAGAACACAAGAGAGATTAAAGAGTTAATCAACACTTAATAATCCAGCAAATGCAAGCTCTAAGAGCTCAAGAATAACCTTATTTGAGAAAAGGAAAGTTCCAAATGTAATCACTATATGTATATTCTTCACTTTCTAATGCTTACAAATGTTGCTATTTATAGTAGTTGCTAAAACCCTAGTGGCAAAACTGTAAATAATATACAAGGCCTTAAACCCTAAAGAATGGGCCCATAATTAAAATAAAGAAAATATGTACAAAAATACAAAACTGTGTATTTAGTAGAAGAAGTCGACATGCAATCATTCAGTTTGTCCTAGAAGGAGCAAGATCTGAACTGGGCGAAGTCGACAGCTAGATGTCCGAGTCTAAGTAAGAACGCTTGAAGTCTTGTAGTGGTTGGCTGAGATACCTAAAAGGTCGACCCATAATTGTTGAGTTTTATGATTAGTCGGCACTAATATCTCCATGCCTTACCGAGTAGATCTTTAGCCTTCAAGTCTCGACTGTATAGTCTCTCAGCTTCTCAGTAAATGAGAAACTTGATGCTGAGTAACTCTTTCTCTTCCCCTCGGCCTTCTGTGCTAGCTTGGCCTTCACAAAAGTAGATCAGCCTTAGCTTTGAACAATTCAACCTCAGCTTGGAGGTAGTCATAAGCTAATTCCTATCAATGTGCTTACTCTCTCTTTTCTTACTCTTATTTTAACCCTTAAATAAAGCCAAGTGACAAGTGACCCTACTAAGTTGCTTATGCATAATATCAAGTTAGTTTTATGAGTCTATGGAGTTTCCTTAATATGTCACATCCTTGGAATCATCCATGGTTTACTTGATTATTCCATTTTCTTGTTCCAACTTTCGTATTTCACCATCCTTCACTTTTAAGCTTTCTACAAGCTTAGACTCACCCCGATACTGTCGCCTTTATCTACCCTTAGAACAGCATATCACCTAGACATTTCAAATTGTTTATTGATAAAATAAAGAATGCACATGGAAAGTACACAAATACTAGAACCATTAGGTTAGTGCATCATTTCTCAAGTTATAACCTTACTAATGATTCACTATTCCCAACTTTTATAAAAGAATCTAGTAAATATTATAATTGTACAAAAATATTTAGAAAGAACAAGTATAACATTTGGCCACACTATTGGTAAGGTTACAACTTTAGGAGGTGGTGTATTAACTCATGTCTAAGGAAGATGCAAGCAATTAGGATAGGTTTTGCAAGTCCTTAACTCTATGACCTCACATGTTTTCAAAAAATTGGTTCGTCGACTACATCAAAGCTTAAGTGGGATAGCTTAATCAACCCCAAAAGGTATTTATCCCACAACATTCGAAACCTATACAGTGGCCCTCCGTCCTAAGGTCCTAAAGTATCTTCCTACATGTTCATGATGTAGTAGATAGAACCCCTAAATCCTGAGTATTGTTTGCATAAAAGAGTCAATACAACATTTGAAAAAGAATACTTAGAAGAGAAATTATAAATTAACATAGGTGCATTGAAAGGTAAATCTAATTTAGAAAGTTTAAGTAGCTAACCCTCTTAACGGTTTGTAGTAGAGTCACCAAGCTGTCGAGCTTAAATTTTCAGTTTTATATTCCTTAATCCAATTAGTATTAAACTCTAATCCATTTAATACTAATCATTGAAATTAAGGAAAATCTAGTTTTTCATAAATTTGAAAATATGTGCACTCGTCACCCAATGGAGGTCGAGAAAAAGGTTAGGTTAGAACCAATTAGGTGAATTAGTTATAATCTAACTATTGGACTGTGGTTAAAATAAAATAAAAAATTGGAAAATGATTTATAAAGAACTAGAGATTCATGAATCCCAGAGTTAACATATTAAACCCTAAATGAGTATTACTTTTAACCATCCAAATTTAGTTTTATTTTTCAAAATACCCTTTTTACTTGAAAGAATAATTCTAAATTTACAAATAATGAAAATTAATTCTATTTAGAAAAGGAACAAAAACTGAGAAATTAAATTTATTTACAAAAAGGAAAATAAAGAAAAATTTCTCTATTTTAAGTTACCTCGTAGTTTCTCATAAGTGCCAACGTATCTGTTATTTGGGATTAGACTTTCGTAATTCATTCCAAAAATTTTAGTGTATTGATTTATTTTATTTTTGAAAATTAGCTGGATTTATGCTTTTGATTCATTTAATTTATTTAAGAAAAACCTAGAAAAAGGGTTCGTTCTTTTTTTAAATTCTAAGAGCCTTAACTTTGTAAAGGGTTTATTGAATTTTTATTTATTTTTTACAATGTTGATTTTTCTCAATGAGAAAAGAAGAAAAAAAATCCTAGAAAATTTTATTTTCTTTTATTTATAAAAGGAAAGGAAAGAAAAAGTTTCTAAGTGAAAAAGAAATCTTACCTTAGTCTCATTTACAAAAAAGAATGTTTTTTTTCTTTTTGTTTTTATCTTATCTCTTTTTCTTTGTTTTAAATTCAATTTCAAATGAATGGGAAGAAAGAAAAATAATTTTTAAAAAATAACAAAATGAAAATAAGAGAAAATAAGAAATGGATCGGACTTAGATTAGGCTAAGGCACAAGTAAGATAGGGATCTCGGCATAGATTTGATTCAGGTAAGGTCGAAGCAGTCAAGCGAGTTTAATCTGGAGCTTGAATTAAAGGCAATTCCAATGGTCAGACTTGTTACAATTCAAGGGGTGACTAAGTTAGGGCAGTACCACCGTATATTATAAGAAGTTCTGAGACTAGTACTACTACTAATTAAGAACCTTCATAGCACCACACAAGGTGTCAACACAACGTTAACTTCTACTAAGGAGACTTATACATAAGAATATCAAGGCATAATTTAAAAGTCTAAACATTAATATTAAATAACATAATGATTAGGAATATGCAGTATTCCCTTAAAGTAGGTCATACAAGCCATAGCCAAATGATTAGTAATCTAAGCTACTACAAGTCCTTAAATGATAAAGTAGATACTCAAGAGTCTAAATATAAAGTAAATGTTCACTCATTCTCTCATCTTGCTTCTGACAATCCCAAAGTTATTGGTACTAACTTTTGGTATCCTATGTCCCGACTCTAGCCATAAGTTGTACTATAACAACAAACTATAAGGAGGTAAGCGCAACTGCTTAATGAGTAGCCTTCTTATCTTATTAACATGTAATTTACAAACAAGTTAATTAAATTCACAATGCAATGTAGACAAGCATATGCATATGAAATGTAGACATCATATACAATTTACCAGTAACTATGTAAAGCACAATTTTATGCTTATCATTGCACAAGTTGGGAAGTATTTAGATACATCAAGATCTAGTTCTTTACATCTATTGTTCCAATAAATTTTGTTTCTCTTAGAAGACCCAAAGCAATAGACACAACTTGGTCTCAAGCTAAGGACGGCACTCCATAAAGCCAAGTAGATCTTAAAGGTCGAGGCAAGCATATGTCAAACGAGTACATCGTACAATACAACAATAACGTAACATAACAATGGATCCAACATGCATGATCTTCCGCTCCACTACATGGTGCTGACGCCCTTTCATAATAATGCAAAAACATGCAATGCATGACCAATTCATTTAAAGGTTGAATAGTTATTATTTCAGTTTATAAGTAACCAACCAAAATATAAGACAAACACTTAGAGCCCTATCCACTAGTGCGGCAACCAATTCTCGGTTTCGATATATTATGGTGTTTTGGCATGTAAGTACAACCATTACAAGCACATGCTAAAATCCCTATTCCCCAAGCATAATAATTTTCATAGATATAATTAATTATTGCATTATACTACAAGCAAATGTAAGATAAGATAGAGGTCAATATACTCACTCAGCTATAACTTCTAGCAGTCCCAATAATCTTTAGTCGAGTCAAACCCTAGGTCCACGTCACCTAAAGATTATAGTGAAAGTAGATAAGTATTATATCTTATGCTCCCTAGTTGCTCCTTCTCGTCTTAAACTTCTCGTTTTTACTATTTTTGTATTTTGGTCATAACTTCCTCATTTTTAGTCTATTTTTAACGATCTTTTAGTCTTTTTCCATTGTTTTCGAGTGTTCTTTCACTTGGTAAGGTCTTTTTTATGTGTTTAGACTTATAAGAGTTCAGTTTGGGCCAAACAATTTCGTTGGTCAATGGTGTTAATTTGACTACTTTAAGGTTTAGGCCTAGTTTTAAGCTTTAGATATTAGGCCTTACACTTGACCTTTTGGGTTTTTATTTAAGTAATTTAAGTTTAAGTTTCTACCTAAATTTATAACTTTTAATTTAAGCCCCAATGTTATTTTTATGCGCTTAAATGGACCGACCCTTTTTACTAGTTTAAGGCCTTAACTCACTAAGAGGCCTATAGGGGATGACTTAAATGAGCTTTAGGACTTAATGAGCATTTTATATTTTATTTTATAAGCATTTTAATTTAGAGATCAGATCTAGTTACTAAGTTATTGGGCTTTATTCTTAATCTTTTTAGGGGCTTTTGAGCTTATTTTGCATTTTAGGGCTTTAAGCACACTAAAGGCCTTAAGTTTGGTATATTTTTACTAAAGTTTCAGATCTAGTTCTTTTCATTAATAGGACTCCTAACACTATTCTTAAGTTTCTAATCACCAATTAAGTTAGTTTAGGCTTCTAACTCATCATTACCCTACTTAACTTAGTTAATTACATCCTAAATCATACTTAACACTAATTAATCATGTTATTTCACTAACTAATCAAAATTTCTAGATTATTAGGCTTTCCAAAGGTGGTAACCAAGGTGGCTTTCTTAGTGTTTTCTCCACATTTTCAATATAACACCTATTCTCGTGTGTTTTCTTGATTTAAGTCACATTTCTATTCATCTTAAGTTAGTACTATTAGCTAATATGATAAGAGTAGGATGGTAGCATGCTAAGAGGGTGGCGAGAGCTTAGAGAAACATGGTCATTGGGTTTTTCTTGATGATTTGCTATTAAAACCTATAATTATTTAACTCTACTACGTGTTGATGCTACTACTTAAATCATTAAGCTTAGTTCATGCATTATTTTAATTTACTCTATCTTATACTACTCTAAAACTCTAAGATGCACACATACAAGAATGTATGTGTGTCTAAAGTGTGAAGAACTTACATAACTCTTAAGGAAAAACAAAAGAAAATCGAGCATGATTACTTATCAGAGTTGAGATGTGGTGGCTCCTCTTTGCAAGTGTACGCTATAAGCCAGTGGAGGTAGCGGTGTATTAGTGTATGTCAACCAAGAAGGGAAATGTGTAAGGCTAATTTGGTGCCTAGTGGTTAAGGGATTGTTAATGAAGTGGTGGGGGATTGGGGATGATGTAGCGCCTTATGGTTAGAGGTACAATAGCATGGTAATGGGAGGTAGAGAGAGAGTTTTGAGGTGGTGTTTTAGAGTAATTTTTTAGAGAGATTTGTAAGGGTGATTACGAGGAATGGAATAAGATGGAAAAATGAAAAGGAATGAAAGAGGGGATGGGGTGGCTAGTGTGGGAATGAGAGAGAGAGGGGGGGGATAAAGCGAGGTTATTTTAGGAGGGTGGTACATGATCCTAACATGTACTATTGTACCTTCATTACTCTTATTCAAATTGGGTATGATCTTGTCTCTTAGAAAGACAACTGTCCTTTAATGACATGACTAATCTCTTTGTTTTTTATCCTTAATTCTATTTATCTTGTTGCTAATTTAGATGTAATGAGAGTTGTGTAATTAAGGTAATTCATTTGCAATTAAGTTCAACTAAGCATATTAAGCATGATTAAGAGAAATTTAAGTTTTAATTACATTTTATTACTTTAATTTAGTTAATTAAAGTACCCTATGTGTACTCTTAAGGGTCTTTAGGGTTTTGAGTCCTTTTATAGTTATCAAATCTCGTATATGTTTGAAACTTAGGGTTTTTGGCAATTAGTGTACTTGTTTATACTTAATAAATGATTTTCACTATATGATTAGGTTTTTCTCATTACTTTAGGTTTTTAGGTAATATGCTAGGGTCTTGTAGTCATTTTAGGTTTTTCTCAAGTGTTAGGGTTTCTAAGGTTTCATGTGTACAATTAGGGTTTTAGGGTTGAACTTTCTCTTGAGTTTTCAATCTTCTTATTTAAGGTTTAGTAGTCTTATTTAGGGTTTTTACCATTATATTCTAAAGGATTCTAGTGATTATCAACTAACTCTCTTAATTGACTTGTAATTGAGCTCGAAAACTCACCAGGTTTACAAGATTGGCTCAAAATTGAGGCTTCCAATAAGATGTTTTCATGTGAAAGTTGATTTTTGTGAAGATCTTATTGATGAAAATTAGATTGGTGTGGGTATCCCGAGTTTTTATGGTAGTTTAAGTAGTATGGACAATAGATAATTGGAGATAGAGAGAAGGGGAGTTCACATCTCGTACTACTCCTGAAGGTTGTCAAAGATTATAGTGGCATCAATCAAAGGTTTAAATGGGTGCCAATCATCACAGTCTAGATGTTTTCAAGTGGCGATGCAATTGTTCATAGTGGCAAAGATGGTGGCTGCAAGTTGAACCCCATATGGCTATAGATAAAGCTAAGAAACACGGTAAAGGGTGTGAGGGGTCGGGTTAGAGAGCTTGTCATGTTGAGGTTCTTTTATTGGCCCTAACTTGACTCTTTAAGTGTTTTAAGTTCATCTAAATTTTATAGAGAGACATAGTAGAGAGAGAAAGAACTCAAAAGAGTATTTTTGTGTGTGTTTCATTAGGAAATGGTGAGGACTCATGTTGGAAATGAGGATGGGAAGCCCTATTTATACAAAAATAAGCTTGAATGAGTTTAGAAGGTACATCAATGGCCAAATAGGCCCATGGTGTACCAACTTAAGGGATCTTCAATTTTCTAGGCAAAAGCTTGATTTCGATGATATTGTGGATGTAAAATATGATATACTTGCTCTAAATATCAAATGGAAGCTTCCAATGTTGCTTGAAGAGTTCAGATTCAATAGATGTACAAGAGCTAAAATCTTACGTACAGATTTTTTCAAATTTTCAAGCTCTGATTTAATCCACTAAATACTTGTATGTGGAGATGTTCTTAATAAAGTATTCCATGTGATCTATACAATTTCAACATTAATTGGTGAAACCATGTAAAAAAGGGGGTAATAAATGGCCTCAAATTTGATTATCCAAGAAGGAGAATGCAAGAAAATTAAGGGAAAATTAGACAAAGTGATGGAAAGTGAGATGTCCATCCAATGACGAGATAACACGTGGCAATAAATAAATAAAATAAAATGCATATTGTGCTTGTGAAGCCTATATCAAACCTAGGACCTAAATCTCCCACTTTCATCCCTTAGCCAGCTATGTTGGCTTTATTCTCACCATATAGTGCAAATTAATTGCATGTATCCAATTATAATAGCCTGGATCTGTTTTCCAATACAAAACCTTGTTTAGGCTATATTCAACCCCTATTCAATTAGGCAAGCCTATTACACATATTCTAAAATTAATTTTCAAGCTGAATTAATTTGATGGTTTTACAAGCTCTGATTCATTGATCTCATGGTTAAATAAAAAATTGATTTTTCGTATATCAACCAATTTAAGTCCAATTGAAACACCGTTTGAATCCATGATCAACTTAAATTAATTTCATTTTTATTAATAAAAAATATTTAACATTAACGATGGTTAAAATATTAAGTTTTTAGAAAAAAAAAATATTCTCAAATATAGTTTCGAACCATTAAATCACATATGTATACTTTAACTTTATTCGACTCTAAAATTGAAAAGACCTTCCTCAAGTAACCCAATTATTAACTCAAGACTTTTGTTGTCCTTGTAAAAAAATTCTATTTTCCTTTTCTTTTTGTGTTTTCTCAATTTTTTAAATTTTTTGTATATTTCCTAATTTCTATTTTTAAATATTTTTTTGAATTTTCTTTTTTTTTTTATGCTTTTGAATTAGCATCATTTCTTTATTCTAAAAATTATAAAAACTATATGAGAGCAAAAATTGAGTGTCTACATTAACCATGTAGGGTATTTTTTATTCTTCTAAATTTTGAAATTATCTTTTGATCCTAATACCATTAAGGCTAATCTGGTGACATGCTAACCTTCTTAATGGGACCTTATGACTTTGAATATCATTTTCCTACATAAATGATAACCTCATGATTAGTTTAGCCGTAGAGGACTTCCTTATATACCCTCAATTCAAATTTCAATTTTGAATTATGTCCCCAAAATTACTGTTCGATTTGTAAGTGATACATCTTAATCAATCTATTAGGCTTTTGATTAAATGATTTCAAGAGAGATTAACTATAGGGCCTATTTTGAAATAATTACTTATTCAACCTAGGTTTACAAGTCAAGAACTCTTAGGCAAACTAAAATTGTGTTTAACCCAATTTCAAAAATAATTTTCATTTAAGATAAATTATCATTATGATCAAAAGAGCTTTTATTGAGCATGGGTGGTATTGTGGGTGGTGAGGCCTTGTATTTATGATTCAGGATGGGTAAGGAGGTTTTGTGTCATGATTTGGAGTGTGATTCAAAATGGGTATAGAGACTTTTTGTTTTAGGGCTCAAGATGTGATTTAAAATGGATATGAGGGCTTTGTGTTTTTTTAGAATGCTTGCACTTTGATTCTAGGCCTTTTTGATGAATTACTAGGAATTATGTTCAGGTTTACTTCCCTTGTTAGCATGGGGTATACCTTTTGAGGCCTTTTCATTGCATTCCAATCCAATTTCGAAACTTCTCTTTATCTTTTTCTTTCTTCTTCTTTCTCTTTTTTTTTTTTGTTTTTCATTTTTCTTCTTCTTCCTTTTCTTTTTTCCTTTTGTTTTTTGTTTTTGTTTTTCTCTCTTCTTTTTTTACTTTGTCCCCCTCTCTTATTATTTCTTACCCCTTTCTCTTTTTTAGCCTAGAAAGGAACTATCTTCATAAATTGTTTAGATCATGTATATAAGGTTTTTATAAACTCTTCTTCATTTCACAAAAAATAAATTTAGAAAAAGAAATTATCTTTGAATCGATACTACTAAAGTAAGTAGAAACCAATTTTTATCTTTTTTCTCCTATCTAATGATTCTAACCTCCAAATTGCCCCTTTATAGGGTAGTTTTTAACAAGATTTAGTTTTTAAAACACTCCTTGAATAGGCTCAATGGGTTTGTAAAGGTTAATCGTGATTGGGATATTGCAAAAAAAATGCCTAACTTCATTCTGATATACGTATCCAGTTCAAAATGAACCTCCTTTAGGGAATAAGTCTAACAATCATCATCGTGAAGTCACTCAACTCTCGAAGTATTTAAATATTAATGTGTGAGATATAGTTTGCCTCTTCCAAACCTTTTAATAGTGAGTTACCATTTCCCTAAGAAGGAGTACCATAGGGTGGAAATTGACTTTACCCCCTATAAACACTTAATTTTTGCCCCATTTATTTTATTTTATTCTTCATAGGTCCTAAATTAAGAAAAATAAAAAAAATAGGAAATTAAAGAAAACCTAAAAAAATAATAAAAATTTTAGGAAAATACAAAAATAAGGAAAAGCACAAAAAATAAGAAATTTGGAAAAATATAAAAAAAAAATAGGAAATCTATAAAGAAACCCAAAAAATAAGAAAATTGAAAAAAGTTAGAAATTTGAAAATTTACAAAAAAAATTGAAAAATTGAAAAAAAAATAGGAGATTTTAGGAAATTTAGAAAATAACATTTTATTAGGGTAAATTTTTAGTTTTGAAATAGGTTAAAAGGTTGGGTCATTGAATCTAAGCTTAGATTTAAATCTAACCTAGGCTGACCTGATCTTAATTGTACATATGGACAAGGTATAGGCCAACGGCCTAATTGATAAGCATATGGACTTGATATTAGGTATTGAGCATAAGGTCTTAGGTTCAAATCATGGAGGGAGAATATAAGATTTTTTTTATTTTTTTATCACATCAGGGACTACCACATGTCAGGATTTGATTATGCTACGTGTCCTGACACGAGGCATTATAGGATTGGATGACTTGCTGACGTAGCACTATGTGTCAACACTTCATCAACCGACTTCCTCTCCCTTTCCCTTCTCTTTCTTCCCCTTTTCCTGATTTTCCTCCACTTTCCCCAATCAAGAACAATCCACTTCCTCTACTTTAGCTCCAATTTTTGCATAAATTTCACACACACGCGCACAATTCCTTGCTTTGATTGTATTTACCACATAGCCTACTCTAAATTGGACCTAATAACACATCTAAATTCAGTCAAAGGAGCATTCAAATTGAACTCCAAAATTCAAAAAAAAAAAAACTAGATTTTTAGATATTTTCATTCAAATCCAAATTTAAGCTTTCCTTGTTCGTTTGATGAATTTATGTATAAATAGGGGGCTTACGAGCATCTAAAACAAACATAACCATTCACGAGCATCAAAAATTACTTATGAGCTCTCTCTCTCACTCTTCTCGATCACTCTCTCTCTCTCTACACCCATTGAACCCTCTCTCTTCTCTTCGACTTTCTCTCTTTAGCTATCCTCAAAGGTCGCCATCACCCTAGCTGCAATCCCCACACTCCCAGCTTTCACCCACTATCCATCTCAACTGCCACCGTGGCCACTAGCACCCTCCATTGCAGAGCCCTAACCACTACACCCCTAATCATGGCCATGAGCAGTTGAAGACAGCGGCCATCCACCCTCGTGTCACACTCATGATCAACTGAAGCCCCTCGATCACGCCCATAATCCATTCTAAGCAACCACCTCAACTGACCCAATTCGATCCGCGACCAACCCGTCTAACCTGCTCCAAGTCCGACCTATGTGCCCATTAAGTCTGAAGTATAGTTTCCTTTTATTTATTTATTTAGTTGTTGTTGTTGTTTTTATTTTATTTTATTTATTTATTTATTTATTAAGAACGTAAATGTAATACTAAAAAAAAAAGAAAGAAAAAAGAAAAAGAAAAGTAGTTTATTTAGTTATTTGTTTTTAGTTTAATAAAAATAAAAAATAANACACTCCCAGCTTTCACCCACTATCCATCTCAACTGCCACCGTGGCCACTAGCACCCTCCATTGCAGAGCCCTAACCACTACACCCCTAATCATGGCCATGAGCAGTTGAAGACAGCGGCCATCCACCCTCGTGTCACACTCATGATCAACTGAAGCCCCTCGATCACGCCCATAATCCATTCTAAGCAACCACCTCAACTGACCCAATTCGATCCGCGACCAACCCGTCTAACCTGCTCCAAGTCCGACCTATGTGCCCATTAAGTCTGAAGTATAGTTTCCTTTTATTTATTTATTTAGTTGTTGTTGTTGTTTTTATTTTATTTTATTTATTTATTTATTTATTAAGAACGTAAATGTAATACTAAAAAAAAAAGAAAGAAAAAAGAAAAAGAAAAGTAGTTTATTTAGTTATTTGTTTTTAGTTTAATAAAAATAAAAAATAAGTAGAAATAATAAAAAATAAAATAAAACTAAAATAAGTAAGATCATAAGTTAAAGAATAAAAATTGTTTTTGACACTTAGAAGAATCAAGTTTTCAGAAATAAACAAAAATAAATTAACCCTTTACAATTAGGACTACTTTTAGAACTTTTTAAAAAAAAAAAATATTTAGGACCTTAGTTAGAATTATTTTCTTCAATAAACTAAATTAAACCACAAACATAAATCTTCTAGCATGTTTTCAAATTAAAATCAAACCAACCTACTAAGGTTTTACAAAAAAAGAACTACGTATATTTGATCCCGAATAGCAAGTACTTAGATACCTATAAGGCGATGATAAAAATAAAAATAAAAATTTCTTTTTTTTTAGTTTAAAGTACTTAGGTAATCTAATCAAAAGTAAATAATAATCGAGTTTTGTCTTTTAAAAATCCGATTTTGTAAAACGGTTTTTAAAACAAGAGATTTGGATCCAAAGATATGATTTTTATACCCTTCCAGGTGATTTTGTAAAACAATTTTTAAAACAAGAGATCTAGATCCAAGGGTATGATTTTTAAACCCTTCCGGGTACCATTAACTTTTCAAATTTAATCTTAATCTTAAAAATCACCTTTTAATTTTAAAAGACAAAACCCGATTATTATTTACTTCTAACCGGATCACCTAAGTAATCTAAACTAAAAAAAAAAAAGTAAAATTAGATTTTTATTTTTATCATCGCCCTATAAGTGCCTACGTACCCGCTATTTGGGATCAAATATACATAATTCTTTTTTTTGTAAAACTTTAGTGGGTTGGTTTGATTTTAATTTGAAAACATACTAGAAGATTTACGTTTGTAGTTTAATTTGATTTATTTAAGAAAATAATTCTAACAAAGGTCCTAAATTTTTATTTCTTTTTTTTAAAGGTCTAAAAATAGTCTTAATTTGTAAAAGGTTAATTTATTTTTGTTTATTTTTGAAAACTTGATTCTTCTAAGTATCAAAAACAATTTTTATTCTTTAACTTCTAAACTTACTGATTTTAGTTTTATTTTTTTTATTATTTCTACTTACTTTTTATTTTTATTAAACTAAAAACAAATAACTAAATAAACCACTTTTTCTTTTTCTTTTTCCTTTTTTATTTTCTTTTTCTTTTTTTTTATTATTACATTTACATTCACGATAAATAAATAAACAAATAAATAAATAAAAACAACAACAACTAAATAAAAAAAATAAAAAGAAACTAGACTTCGAACTTAATGGGCATACAGGTCAAACCTAGAGCGGGTCGATCGTAGATCTAATTGGGTCAGTTGAGGCAGTCGCCGAGAAAAGGTCACGGGCATGATCGAGGGGCTTCAATTGATCATGGGCATGACATGAGGATAGATGACCACTATCTTCAACCGATCATGGGCGTAATGTGAGAGTGGATGGCTGCTGTCTTCAACTGCTTATAGCTATGATCGAGGGGCACGATGGTTAGGGCTCCGCAATAGAGGGTGCTAGCGATAACAGCGGCAATCGAAATGGGTAATGGGTGAAAGCTGGGAGTATTGTAGCTAGGGTGATGGCGACCTTTGAAGATGGTTAAAGAGAGAAAGTCAAAGAGAAAAGGAGAGAGTTCAATGGGTGTAAAGAGAGAGAGTGATCAAGAAGAGTGAGAGAGAGAGGCTCGTAAGTAATTTTCGATGCTTGTGAATGGTTGTATCTATTTTGGATGCTCATAAGCCCCCTATTTATATACGAATTCATCAAACGAACAAGGAAAGCTTAAATTCATATTTGAATGAAAATGTCTGAAAATCCAATTTTTTTTCGAATTTTGGAGCTCGATTTAAATGCTTCTTTAACTGAATTTATACGTATTATTAGGTCTAAGTTAAAGTAGGTTATGTAGTAAACACAATCAAAGCAAGGAATTGCACATATGTGTATGAAATTTATATGAAAATTAGAGCTAAAGCGGACAGAGTGAACTGTTCTTAACTAGGGAAAGTAAAGGAAAATCAGGAAAAGTGGAAGAAAGAGAAGGGAAAGAGAGAGGAAGTTGACTAATATGGTGTTAACATGGTACCACGTCAGCCAACTCGACTGCCCATAACTTACCACATGTCATCACATGGCTTGACACATGGCGTAATCAAATCCTAACACATGGTAGTCCCTAATGTGATAAAAAAAAAAAAAACCTTGTATGTCCCCTCCATGATTCAAACCTAAGACCTTATGCTTAATACCCAATATCAAGTACATATGCTTATTCGTTAGGTCGTTAACCTGTGCTTTATTGCACATATAGATCAGGTTAGCTTAGGCTAAATTTAAATTTAAGCCCAAGTTCAACGGCCCCAACTTCTAAACCTGTTTCTAAACTAAAAATCTATCGTAATAATATTTTATTTTCTAAATTTCATAAAATCTTTTATTTTTTTTTTTCAATTTTTCTATTTTGTTGTAAATTTTTAAATTTCTAACTTTTTTCAATTTTCTTATTTTTTTTTTAGGTTTTTTTTTCTAGATTTACTATTTTTGATATTTTTCCAAATTTCTTATTTTTTGTGCTTTTCCTTATTTTTTTTATTTTTTTGTATTTTCCTAAAATTCTTATCCTATTTTTTGTGTTTTTCCTAATTTAAGACCTATGAAGAATAAAATAAAATAAAGGGAGCAAAAATTGAATGTCTACAATTACCCCTCTTTATGGTGAAGTTTAAACAAAACTTTGTCGCAATGATAAGGAGACACTATTTTTGCCCCTATAGATGACTTTGAAACGATTTATCCTAAACTCGATCTACTGGGGATTTGGTGAAGAAATGAAACCTGGTCATGCCCCTTTAAGCTCACTAACCTAGAAGAGGCTGTCTCTATGAAACAAGCAATCCTACTCTAGAATTGAATTAAAGAACCTAGTCATGCCTCACTAGGCTCATTAACTTAGGCAAAAGCGTCTCTTAAGGACTAGTAACCCTAAACTAAGATTAATCTAAAACCTGGTTGTACCTCACTAAGCTTACTAACCTAGGTAGCAGCATCTCTTGGGGACTAACAGCCCTAAACTAAAATCGATCTAAAACCTGGTCGTACCTCACTAGGCTTACAAACCTAAGCGGGAGCGTCTCTTAGGGACTACTAGCCCTAAACTAAGATCGATCTAAAACCTAGTTATGCCTCACTAGGCTCACTAACCTAAGTGGGAGCATCTCTCGGAGACTAGCAGCCTTAAACTAAGATCAATCTAAAACCTAGTCGTGCTTCACTAGGCTCACTAACTTAGGCAGGAGTGTCTCTTAGGGATTAGTAACCCTAAACTAGGATCGATCTAAAACCTAGTCGTGCTTCATTAGGCTTACTAACCTAGGCAGGAACGTCTCTTAGGGACTAGTAGTCCTAAGATGGGATCAATCTAAAACCTAGTCGTACTTCACTAGGCTTACTAACCTAGGTAAGAGCGTCTCTTGGAGACTAGCAACCTTAAACTAGAATCGATCTAAAACCTAGTCGCGCTTCACTAGGCTCACTAACCTAGGCAAGAGCATCTCTCGAGAACTAGCAACCCTAAATTGGGATTGATATAAAACCTGGTCATGCCTCACTAGGCTCACTAACCTAAGCAGGAATGTCTCTCAGGGACTAGCAACCCTAATTTAAGATCGATCTAAAATGTGGCCGTGCCTCATTAAGCTCACTAACCTAGGTAGGAGCATCTCTCAAAGACTAGCAACCCTAAGATGGGATCGATATAAAACCTGATCGTGCCTTACTAACTCAAGTGAAAGTGTCGCTAGAGGACTAACAACCCTAAAGTTGGTGTTAATGTTGTGCTAAAAGGAACCGATGAGGAGAAGTGCCCTATGGAACTTGGTGAACATAGGGGAAATGCCCTATAGGCTTGCTTGAGAGAAATTTGGTGAACGGAAGAGAAGTACCCCATGAGCTTGCTTAAGAGAAATTTGGTGAACAGAGGGGAAGTGCCCCATGGGCTTACTTAAGAGAAGGACTAAGTTAAGATCATGCTTTCAGAGGCTAGCTTAACACTAGATGCGGAAAGTAAGTGATCGTATGGGTTAGCCAAAAGAAACCGATGAAGAGAAGTGCCCTACGAGTTTACTAAAGACCTTAAAGAGAGTTGAGTGAGTAGAAGGAGGGATAGTCGTTTTGAGAGCTGGCTACCCTATTTAAGGAAACTATTTATAGATGATCCCTTTGGTAAAAACCATTTAATGTCAAGAAAAGACATTAGGGACAATTTCTTTCATTTAGGGAAGAATGAAAATGACCCAAACTATTGTGGTCAGCTTTTTGAAATGAAAAACTTGGTCATTTAAGCCAACATGGACTTAGACTAAAGATTTACTTCCTCTTTCTTTTTCTTTTTCTCTTCACTTTTTTTTTTTAGTTAATTACCCCCTTTTTTTTTTTCTTCTTCTTCTTTTTTTTTTTTAGTTTGCTAATAGATTAAGAATCCTTCCTTAATAGTTACATGGGGCCTCTTATGTTCCTCCCAACATATATGTAAAGTCACTTGGTGAGGCCTTGTGATTTTCAAACACCCTTATTTTCTAAGGAAAGGTAACTCATTGCTAGTTTAGTCAAAGAGGACTTCCTTACAAACTCTTAGCCCAGATTACACTCTTGGTTATAGCCCCAAAATTAAAGTCCATTTTGCATGTGATACACCTTGATCAATCCATTAGGTCTTTTNAGCTTTTTGAAATGAAAAACTTGGCCATTTGGGCCAACATAGACTTAGAATAAAGATTTACTTCCTCTTTCTTTTTCTTTTTCTCTTCTCTCTCTATTTTTTTTTAGTTTATCACACCCCCCCCCCCTCCCATTTTTTCTTCTTTTTTTTTTTTTTGCTTTTTTTAGTTTGCTAACAAGTAAAGAATCTTTCCTTAATAGTTACATGGGGCCTCTTATTTTCCCTTGAACTTGGATGCTAAGTCGCTTAGTAAGGCCTTGTGAATTTCAAACACCCTTATTTTTTAAGGAAAGGTAACTCTTGACTAGTTTTGTCGAAGAGGACTTCCTTGCAAACTCTCAGTCCAGATTACACTCTTGACCACAGTCCTAAAATTGTAGTTCATTTTACACGTGATACGCCTTGATTAATCCATTAAGTCTTTTTCAATTTAACATTATGAATTTATGCTTTTGGTCCAAGGGTTTCAAAAAGGATTAATAAAGAGGCCTATCTTGAAAAAAATATTAATCTCTGGTGTACAAATCAAGAACCTTAGGAAAAATTAGAAGTATGCTTGCCTCAATTTCAAAAATAATTTTTATTAAAGATAAATTATCTTTTAAGATTATATAAGGGTAGTATTGTAGGTAGGAAGGCCTGGCATGAGAGAAGCTTCAAAGCAGATATAGAGATTTTAGGTTTCTGAGCTCAGATTTGTGATTTAGAGCCTTCTGCCTTTAGGGCTATTTGGACTTTGACTTTCGATATCTCTTGGGGCTTTTTATCCTTCTTTCCTTATTAATGACCCTAACGTCCAAATTGCCCCATTATGGGGTGGTCCTCAACAAGGTTTAAATTTGAAAATTCTTCCAATGGGTCCAACGAGGTGAGCAATAGATAATTATGTTTAGGGTTCGGAAAATGAATGCCTAACTTCATTTTAATCTGCGTATCACATTCAAAGTGGACCTCCTTTAAGAAATAAGCCCAAAGTATCCTTACCATTATGTCGCTCAACCTCACAAAGTGTTTTAGGTTAGTGTGTGGAAAATAATTTGCCTCTTTTCATTCTAAACCTTTTAAAAGTGAGTTATCGATTTATTTGCCCCAAATAAAACTACAATAATTAAAAAGGCAATAAGATTATATTATTCCAACTGTTACAGACTTTATTGAAAAACAACTTTCTTCTTTCTACCCCTATCTTAACAAGCACCCAACTACTTGAAACAACCTGTAAGCTTATTAGAAGGCATTGGTAAGCTCAAAAGAAATGAAGCTTTAAGCGACTCAGTTGAACTACCCCTATGACTTAAAGAAGGACTAACCTATTGTAGCTCTACCTGAATGACTTTTGCATCAATCAAGTCTTGTATCTTGTTCTTCAATCTCTAGCATTTTTCGATGGAGTGCCCCTTCTAACCCATATGATAGTCGCATTGTGCTTCTAGGTCAAAGTTGCGTGGTTTGTAATTTGGATAAGGGGCTTCACAAGCTATAATCCTTGCTGCTTTCAAGTGATGGAAGATTTGGGTAATTAAGATCTCTAAACAGGTGAATTGTCTCCTCTAAGTACCTTAGGCTTGTTTTTTCTCATTCTTCCTTGGCTTTTTTCTTGTTAGGCCTCCTTCATCACTTGGGATTACTAACATTTGATCAGTGTTGAACGTTAGGTGTTGAAATCTTCTAAGTATGGAGCCTATTGCCATTTCTAAATCTATAGTGCTCTTTTATAACACGGCTATCTTCTCTTCCAGATTTGAGAATCTGCTTTCTAGGTTCGAATCTGGGGATATTTAGAGAGTGGTGATTATTAAGAGTAAGATCTGCCATTGTTGGGCCATTTGATGCATCATCTTTTCTAGAGAAGCAAGTCTGTCGTCAGCTATGTGAACCTAAATGGAAGAACTCTTTACCAGTTAGCAACTTTTCTTTCTCTTTTTCTTTTTTTTTTTCTCTTTTTTTTTTTAAGAAATCTCTTCTTTTTAAGAAAGAGAAAAAAAAAATGAAAGTAATATAAGGGTAAGGCTTTTTTACAAGTTGTGACAAAGGAGTGAAAACAATCCTAAGGGATTAGAAGCCTAAGTATTTACAATCTCACAAGAAAAAAGATCTTAAAGATGTATAGGAGAAAAGAGTTGGAGTAGAAGATACAAAGAAAAGGACTTAAAGACTTAAGGACACGATTCTCATGATTTTATTCAAATAGAAACTAAAGAATGCATTATGAAGATATGTAAATGCAAAGAAGGGAGGTGGCAAACTAACTATGATGTAGCAAAAAAAAGAAGATTTTTATTGTATCTTTAAAGTTTCCCTTACAAATAAACCCTAAAGTCTAGATCCTCTTTTTCTTGTGAAACCTTGGCTCCTCTTCATTCTTATTTCTTTTCTTCAACTCAGTTGCCTTAATCCATTTAGCAACCTAGGAGATATCTTCATTGTGGAACTAGGTAATCTTTGAAATTTCATCATGATGGGGATAGATCATTGCAATTATTGGTCTTCAACGAGGAATTCCTAGTAAGCGCGAGTCATCAGCTCGCGTTGACTATGTCCCTACCCTTTGTACACACCGCCCGTCGCTCCTACCGATTAAATGGTCCGATAAAGTGTTTGGATCGCGGCGACGTAGGCGATTCGCTGCCAACGACGTCACGAAAAGTCCACTAAACCTTATCATTTAGAGGAAGGAGAAGTAGATCATTGTCGAAACCTGCAAAGCAGAGAAAGATTTGACCTAGTAATAGGTAGCAATGCCTTTGGGGGTTTCAATGATAGCAACAAACGTATCAATAGGATTCATCTTCTGGACGCTTTGTCTATGAATGAAATCAAGTTTAAGGCTCTAAGTATGGTAGATAAACCAAACCATAAGTAGGGCCATATTAGTGTTTAATTCTCCATTCTTCTCTTCCTATAGACGATTGAGTGACCTGGCTTGTGCTGCTAGTAGTGTTAAGACATAAGATTTCTCTTCTAAAAATTAGGTCACAAGCTCTATAATCCTATGATGTATGTGAAATATCCCATTAGGAAACAAAATAGTTCTAAATGCTACCAAGATATAGGCGTCGATCCTATATTGCTGCCAATCTTCAATGTTGCCATAAAAGAGTTTTTGGTTGTAGCTAGATGGGTTACAAACCAAGAAAAAAGATTAACCAACTTAATGATTGTCCTATGGGGATCTGCCCACATTCCACATATGTCAAATTCATGGAGGCCTAGGAGCTTTTTAAAGATCTTTGTAGGGCTAACCGTAATATCTAGGACATATTTTCCATTTCCAACAGAGGGGACTCATAACAGATAGGAGTATTCTTCATTGATTGGATTTAGTTGGCATGGGCCAAAGCGAAAAGACTAATTTTAAGGGTCCTAGAAGTAAACCAAAGCCCGTACCATGTTGATATTGGTCTGGATTTTGAGCAATGAGAGGACAGGCTTAATCTTGTATTCAATGAATTTCTACTGTTTTGGATTGAAAAATTGAAACCATCTTTCAAGTATCCCCTTAGGCTCTAAAGGCTCATGAATATAGACTTCTTTGAAAAGGTTCTGTATAAGAGAGGACCTATCCATTTTCTACAAAAATGATGAAACTAAACTTACATCAGAACTATCTTATTTACACATGGATTACATTGATATTTACAAGAAGAAAACATTTATAGGAAAAAAATTAGGAAACTTTATAGATTTTTTTAGTTTTGCCGCATCGCGTCAATTTGCCGATTTTGAAAAAGGGTTCATGAATGCAATTAGGGTAGGTTATAAAAAGGTTCTTAAGCTTTGCAACCTCACTTGTTAGAGAATACTTTCATTGATCACATTGAGCTTAAGTGACGCAGCCTAATCAACCTCGAATGGTGGTTACACCATAACACCCAAAGCTTACAAAATGGCCCCTCTCTTAAGATCTTAAGATGGCTTGGGTCTAACCGTATCTACCTTGCATCTTTTATGCAACAAATGACCCCCTATATCCCAATGTGTGTGATATGCAAGATAATAGTACAAATAGATAATAGAAGCTAAGAGTGAATTCTAGGAAAATATAGAGAAAGAAGCTTTCAATTTGTCTCTCTTTTTTTTTTTCTTTTATAACAATGTTACCCAGAAGAATGTATGCAAGAAGGGTAGGTTCGAAAGGTCCTTAAACTTTATAACCTCATGCCTTTTTTTTTTTTTTAAATGGTTCCTTGGTCACATCAAAGTTTAAGTGGGATAGCCTAATCAGCCCCAAACGGTGGTTGCCCCACTATGCCCGAAACTTACATAATAACTCCCTGTCCTAAGGTTTTAAGAAGGCTAAGGTTTGACGGTATCTATTATGTATTCATGGTACGATAAGTAAATTCCCAAACCCCCCACCCCGTTCAAAACAACTAAATAAGACTAAACCTGTAAAGACGTTAGTATAGTTGTGATGCAAATGAAGAGTGGACAAGTAAATAAATTACAATAAGGTGATTTTCAGAGCTGAATTTTAATTTTGGAAAGTCGAATGATTAATCCTCTTAACATCCCCAGTGGAGTCACCAAGCTGTCAAGGCTGGTTTTTCACCCTCTCGGTTCTTTTATAAAATTAATTTTCTCTAAATTAATCAGTAGTAAACCTTACCGGTTTAATACTAACCCTCGACTAGGGTTTAAAGAAAACCAATTTTTTATACTTTGAAAACATTTTAGAGTTACTACCCAACCAAAGTCAAGAAAAAGAGTTAAGTTATAACAATTGGGTTTATTGGTTATAACTTAACCACTAATTTTTCGATAAAAAACCGACTTTGTAAAACGGTTTTTAAAACAAGAGATCTAGATTTAGGGGTATAATTTTTATACTCTTATAAGTACCATTAACTTTCCAAATTTAATCTTAATCTTAAAAATCACCTTTTAATTTTAAAAGATAAAACCCAATTATTATTTACTTCTGATCGGATCACCTAAGTAATCTAAACTAAAAAAAAAAAAAGGAAAATTAGATTTTTATTTTTATCATCGCTTCGTAGGTGCCTACGTACTCGCTATTCGAGATCAAATGTACGTAATTCTTTTTTTGTAAAACTTTAATAAGTTGGTTTGATTTTAATTTGAAAACATGCTAGAAGATTTACATTTATAGTTTAATTTGGTTTATCTAAGAAAATAATTCTACCAAGGTCTTAAATTTTTTTTTTTTTCAAAGGTCTAAAAGTAGTCCTAATTTGTAAAGGGTTAATTTATTTTTGTTTATTATGGAAAATTTAATTCTTGTAAGTATCAAAAACAATTTTTATTTTTTAACTTATGAACTTAGTTATTTTAGTTTTATTTTATTTTTTATTATTTCTACTTATTTTTTATTCTTATTAAACTAAAAACAAATAACTAAATAAACTACTTTTTTTTCTTTTTATTTTTATTTATTTATTATTTAATTGTTGTTATTATTTTTTTTATTTATTTATCATGAATGTAAATGTAATAATAAAAAAATAAAGAAAAAAAGTAGTTTATTTAGTTATTTGTTTTTAGTTTAATAAAAATAAAAAATAAAATAAAACTAAAATAAGTAAGTTCATAAGTTAAAGAATAAAAATTGTTTTTAACACTTAGAAGAATCAAGTTTTTAGAAATAAACAAAAATAAATTAACCCTTTATAAATTAGGACTACTTTTAGACCTTTGAAAAAAAAAATTTATGACCTTGGTAGAATTATTTTCTTAGATAAACCAAATTAAACTACAAATGTAAATCTTCTAGCATGTTTTCAAATTAAAATCAAACCAACCCACTAAAGTTTTACAAAAAAAAAACTACGTACGTTTGATTTGAAATAGCGAGTATGTAGACACCTACGAAGCAATGATAAAAATAAAAATCTAATTTTCCCTTTTTTTTAGTTTAGATTACTTAAGTGATCTATCAGAAGTAAATAATAATCGGGTTTTGTCTTTTAAAATTAAAAAGTGATTTTTAAGATTAAGGTTAAATTTAGTAAGTCAATAGTACCCGTAAGAATTTAAAAATCATACCTTCGGATTCAGATCTCTTGTTTTAAAAACCATTTTACAAAATTGGTTTTTTTATCGAAAAACTAATGGCTAAATTATAACCAATCTATCCAATTGATTACAACTTAACTTCTTTTCCTAACTCCGGTTAGGTGGTGACTCCAAAACGTTTTCAAAGTGAAAAAAAAAAAAACAGTTTTCTTTAAACCCTAGTCGAGGGTTAGTATTAAATAGGTAAGGTTTAATACTGATTAGTTTAGAGAAAATTAATTTTATAAAAGAATCGGGAGGGTGAAAAACTAGCCTTGACACCTCCAGATCTCTCTAAATGTTCCTTAAAACATGTCCTAGTGTAAAAAGACACCTTTTGTTTAATTTGAGTTCCAAATTAAATTTCAAAGTTCTAATACTAAGGGTACCTTATTCTACATGGTAGCTTTCTCTTATGTCCACCTGCCTTAGTTTAACTAGGTTTGGCCCTTTGATTCAACACTATTGATGGTATGCTCTTGACATATGCTTATGTCTTAGTAGGCTTTTTAGGTCCGAATGGCTTAAGAAGATAATTGTGCCAAACCTATAAGCTAGATGCCCCTTGGCTCTTTTTCTTTTCTTTTTTTTTTTTCCTTAATCTTGATTTACTCCCCAAATACTAGCTAGGTTCTTTAAAGTTAAGTGGGCTAGTATCGATATCCTCTAAACATCATGTTTAAGATAGAGGAATTTCGAATCGCCTTTTTGTTTAGACTAAGAGTTAAACTTAGAGTGGGACTTCCTTATATTCAATCATGTCAGCGATCTTTAATGAGATGAAGATTGTATCTAACTTCATATTCTGACCTGATTTCTTAATGGGCAAGGATTTAAGGTTGGGCTTGATTTCCTTAACGAATGAGGGGTTTTAGGTTGGTTCAACTACCTTAACGAGCTAAGGGTTTGTGTTAGGTCGGTTATCTTAACGAGCTAAGGGTTTATGTTAAGTTGGTTACCTTAACGGGTCGAGGGTTTATGTGTTCAGGTGGCTACAGGTTTATATTGGGTTGGTTGCCTTTAAGGGCCGGGGGTTCATGTGTTTGTTGCCTTAACAAGCCAATCATGATGCTTCCTCCCTATAAGTCAAATCATCTTATAAGAATTTGAAATTGTTAGCCACTTTTCTTTTTCTTCTTCTTCTTCTTTTTATTTATTTATTTTTTTTAAAGAGAGAGAGAGAGAGAGAGAAAGAGAGAAAGATAAATTGAAAAATAAAAACAAGAGGAGAAGACTTCATTTTATAAAGATTGATTGATTAACTTGCAAACGAACGTAAGTTTGTTCATTTATTTACATTCCTTTGATTAGGTAAAAACCCTTATTTTACAAATGTTAAATGAATGCTATTGAAGGATTTATCTATGAAGGAAGCATAGCAAATAAAGAATAAAGAATGAAAGATACAAGAAGTGAACAAAAGAAAGGAGTCTAACATTTATTCTTGATTATTATTTAATGGAACTAATGATCATTTCTAAATCCAAATAATTTTAAACAAGGAAGACTATTTAACAAGGTGCTAACTATTTGAAAGACTAAATATTTCCTGGCTTGAAGAATAATAGCTTAACAAGTGGCAAATAGGATAACTACCTGAAAATTATTTTACAAGTAGGATTGATATGATTTTTTTTTTCCTCTCACTTTTAATTAAGAATAAGTTTTGGGAGCAGTGTAATATTTTACAAAGTAGCAAACACAAATATCCACAAACTTAATTTTTAGGAATCAAGACTTAATTTAATGGCATGAATATTTACAAATGAATAAAGATAAGGAAAAAAATATAAAATGAAGACATATAATTGTAAAGGACCGATGATTAAATAATAATATTATAGTATTAAGTGTTGCAACTATATTGAAATTCCATTATCATAATAAATTTAAAATTACAAAGAAATTGAAAATGTTACGTACAAATAGAATTTACAATAAGCCTGAGATACACAAAGATATCTATACAATGATATAATTTACAAGGAAATACAATGTATAGGAAAAATTACAAATTTACAATGAAATGTCATATATAAAGGACCAATGTACATGAAATTTAGATGGATAATACAAGAACTCCAGCATAATAATAACCATTGGTTAGCATGCCTAATTATTATTTATTCACCGATCCAAAGGCTCATGAATGCAATCAAGGTAGGTTATAAAAGGTTCTTAAGCTTTGTGATCTCACATGTTTTCGAAGAAACGACTCATCAATCACATTAAAACTTAAGTGAGGTAGCTTAATTAGCCTCCTAAGGTGATTACCTCATAACATTTGAAGCTTATACAATGGCTCTCTACTTAAGGTCCTATGAAGACCTGGTTCTAACCATGTCTAGCACCCACTTATGTTGTAATAACCTTGCCTAATATATGACCCTAATAAACTTGCATGGTTTAGCATAAAGATATACAAATAAACAGTACATTTACAAAAGGAATTATAATGTGGAAGGGTTATTTTGAAGAATAAATTCTAATTACGAAAGGCTTAAATAACTAGCCCTCTTAACAATCCCTAGTGATCAAACTCAAAATGGGACTTCCTCCCCATAAGTCATATCATCTTATAAGAATTTGTAACAGTTAGCCACCTTTTTTTTTTTTAAGAGAGAGAGAGAAAGAGAAAAAAAAGAAAGTTAAATTAAAAAATACAAATGAGAAGAGAAGACTTCATTTTAAAAACCTAATTCAAAAATTAAAAAAAATTAGAAAAATAAAAAAATAAAAATTAATGAAAATACAAAAAATAACAAAATGTGATCCCCAATTTAATTGTCAAGCTGCTAAGCCTAATTTTTTGGTGTTAATTTTCCTTAATTCAATTAATATTAAACTATAGTCGTTTAATATTAACCTCCGATTAAGAATTCAGAAATTTTTAATTTTTCTATAAGGTTTGAAAACTTCTTAGAATTGCCACCTAACCTAGGTCGAGAAAAAGAGTAGGTTATGATCAATTAAGTAGATTAATTCTAACATAGCCAATGGTTTACAAAATAATCAATTTTAGAAAATGATTTGAAAAATCAAAGATTTTTTGAATTCAAAAGCTAATCTATTAAACCCTAAATGGGTTCTATTTTTATTCTTTTGAATTTAAATTTATTTTTTAAAATACTCTTTTAAAAATAATTCGAGTAATAAATAATTAAATAAATAAAATTGTTTTTACTTACAAGAAATGAAGAAATTAAAAAATCATTTACAAAAGGGGAAAAATAAATTTTTTGATGCTTTAAGTCACACTATAATTACCTATAAGTGCCTACATACCATTATTTAGGATTAGACTAACGTAATTCATTTTCTAAAATTTAGGTTTGTGAGTTTATTTTAAATTCAAAAATTGGTCGGGTTTACGTTTTTTTAACTATTGAATTTTGTAAAAGAAAATCTCTAAAAAGGGTCTTAGTTTGATTCAATGGAGAAAAAAATCTAAAATAAACCCTAAATTTTTTTTTTTTGTTTTTTTCTCAAAAAAATCCTTTTTTAAGTGACAAAATGTTTTCATATCTTAATTTGTTTTATTTATTATTTTCTTATTATTCCAACATATGAAAACTTTTCTCCTTTTTTTTCTTTTCTTTTTTTTTTTAAGTTTTCAAAAAGGAAGAAAGAAAAGAGAAAGGAGAAAAAAAAAACTCAAGAAAAAAATATAAATTCCCTATTTATTTACTTGTTTATCTTTTTATCTTATCATTTTTTCTTTTGTTTAGTAATTAATAAGATAGAATAAAATAGAAAGCAAAAAATATATGAAAAGAAGGAAAGAAAAATAGACCTAGGTATATAAGCAAATTGAAAGCAAGTATGGCGTAGATCTTCATATTAGGTTAGATTCAAGTTTTGGTCTTCCATATGGGTTACATTAAGCGAAAGAAAGAAAGTAACGGCTAATTTGATGGTTCAAAGCAGTTTTTGATGGGAATTTCAAAGGATGATTGCACTTTTAAGTGCTTTTGATTGGCAAGATGAAGATGATTGGTGGTGTTGAGGCTTTTAATGTTCGTTTGAAGGTGGTGTAAGATAGTATGGTTTGAAGGTAAGGAGAGAAAGAGGCGACACGGCTTGCTTGGGGTGGTTGCTAAAGGGAAGAGAGGCATCAAGGTAAGGGTTTGGTTGCTTGTAAACCTAGCCGTGGTGGTGGTGTAGAGCTAGGTGCAGTAGTTGGTGGTGGGTAAAGTAGTGGTTATAGGTTTGGGTAAGTGGTAGAAGCCGTAGTTAGAAGGCTTAACGANAAGTAGTGGTTATAGGTTTGGGTAAGTGGTAGAAGCCGTAGTTAGAAGGCTTAACGATGCTCGTTAATGGCCAAATTCAATTGCTAGGATGCTGGAGAAGCTTGCAAGGTGATTGAAACAACTTGTAGATGGCTTTACTATGCTTAAAAAGCTTCGAGCACACCTGAATTCTAAAAAGAGAGTGAGAACTCATGCCTAATGAGAGAAAGATATTGGGTTTGTTTTTTTTTTTTTTTATGTATTTCAAAGCTTGGTGATAATTAGGAAGGAATAGGGACTCTCTATTTATAGCTTCTTAGATTGGCATGAGCTTGAAAAGCCCGTTAATGGTCGATTTCGATCATTAAAGCTCTAACTCAAAAAATATTTTCTCATGATTTTCAAGCTCAATTTGAAGGATTCAATGGATGAACAAAGATGGGTTTTAGGGCTCTATAAAAAGTATGCTGTGTCTAACCCAGGATTCCACCATGAATTCAAGTAAAATCACATGGAAAACACATGAAAGAATGTTGCAAGGTGGAAGGTATGAGCAGGTAAGGAAGAGAAATATCTAGGACTTGATTTCTAAGCAAGACATAAAAAGGTGTCTTAAAGATGCACTTTTTGTCAAAAAAGAAAAAGATAAGGCGCTAAACGCTTAAGAGGATTCAAACCCTAAACTTGAGCTTTGTATATGTATGTCTTCTCCATACAAGCTATTAGCGCATGCCATGTCATATGTCGTATACAAAATATTTTTAAATAATTAAGTTATTTGAATTGGCCTCAACTAAAAAGGGCTAGTTTAAGCCTAATCAAATTAGTTTTCAAATATTTGAAAATTCAAAGCCTTCCTAAAGCGAGCCTAATACACATGTTAAAATTAATTTTCAAATTGAACCCAATTTAATGATTTTACGAGCTTAGGTACATTAATTGTGCTATTAAATTAAAAATTGATTTTTCATAAAGCAACCAATTTAAGTCCTATCAAAATATCATTTAATGTCATGATTAACTTAAATTAATTTCATTTTTACAAACCAAAAATATTTAACATCAAGCATGGTCTAAATATTAATATTAAATTTTCAAAAAAAATTATTCTCAAATATAGCTTGGAATCGTTAAATCACATATGTATACTTTGACTTTATTTGACCTTAAAATTGAAGATAGCCTCTTAAAATGACCCAATTTATTTTTCTAATTTTTTTTATATTTTCTCAATTTTAAAATTTTAAAATATTTGTCTTTTTTTTTTTTTTTTCAAAATTTTCTAATTTTTTTGTATTTTTGAATTAGGATACTTTTTTATTCTAAAAATTTTAAAAATTATAAGGGGCAAAAATTAGGTATCTACAATAATAGGATTTTATAGTAAGTTTAAATTTTTTAATTATTAATCAATTTAACCTCCCTCCTTGATTTAGTGTGACAACATGTCTCATCAATGACATATGGAAATTTATAAGAATAAGAAATATTTGTTCCTTTTGGTTTTAAGAAGGTACTAGAATTCCAAATTTTGAAATAATAAAAATTCCATGGAATATTTATTTTATAAATCAAACGTAGCAATAGCTTCAAAAGAGAAGAATAGATATTTTATTCGGAACTTCTATGGTCCTGTCTAAAAAATATATGGGACCAGTTCCGTGTTGATTTTAGATGTTGATTTTTTAAAAATAAATCTCAACCATCAATACATTTATATCCTTATTTACCTATTACTGGTTAAACCAGTAAAACATTTATCCATTATTTGAGTTTTTCTAGTATGTCGTTGGTCTTCTCTGTGTCATCAATCTTCTCTCCCTCCTTCCTCATCTGTCTTTTCTATTTTAGTGTATTGTCAATCTTCTCTCCTTTCACAACATCTACTTCCTCACTCTCCTTATATTCTCTAATTGGCAATTGCATTGCAATTTGTATTTCAAGCATTCTCATTGGACACCTAACAAAGCTCCATGAGATCATCTCCATTGTTTACCTCCATAAAAACGTAAAATTTTCTATCTAATTTTTTCATGAAAACATTGCAATTTATGATAAATTTATGTTGTTTATAGTTGTTTTTTGTTGATAATGTCACTTTAGGATGTGTTGATGTTGCACCATCAAGTCGCCTTGCTCCTCAAGTGAACACATGGACAAATAGTGCTATAAGGAAAGTCATTACCCGCTTCAATAAGATGTCTAAGGCAAAGGTAGCTGCTATTTGTTTTAAATCCTTTAGTTATATTATTCTTTAGAAGCTATGTTAACTTTTAATCGTGTCTTACAAGTTGTTTTTTGGATTGGTTTAAATTTAACTTATGAAGTACATAGGGAAACGTCAATACATACGAAAATGTTTTAAGTATGGAGAACTCCTTTTTGATCAACTATGGTAATTTCATTACAATTGTATGTAAACTTTTGCTACTTTTTATTTCTTGTAAATGTTTAAGTTACGACTCTCTAACATAGAGAAAGAGCAGATGAAATTACATGAAGATGTCAATGGATTCATAAAGATTTGGCTATAATGAATGAAAATATGAAGGGTAATTTTGAGTTCGTATTATCTACTATTTTATTATTGACCAATCCTAAGAATGGAGTTGCAAATAAAGGTAAAATAGGTACAACACATGACCTAAACTTTAAACAGCATAATGATTATTAGTCTGTTGGAGTTTCAAACGAGGATAAAGGGAGTCCTAATGTAGAGGGGGGAGTAGTGGATTCGATAAGGAATGGCAAAGTGGAGCATGCTGGAGACAGCATCGAACTCATGTTATACACCCACAGTTAAGAGGAACATAAGGAAAGCATTAGATGCTATTCACACTATACTTTGAGGAGATAACATCGAAAGACTCGTTGACCAAAACTTCAAGTTTAGGCAACTTTTGGATGAGCCTAATAGTGTAGATGTTAGCAACATGCCCGCACCTCGCAACCCCCCCACCCCCCTTCATGTGGATATGTTAGAGCTATTGACACCAGCTAAATGTACACTATAAAAAGACATTGTTGATGGTGACCCTAAGAGCGCACAAGTAGAAAAGAAAGTTAAAGTAGATGTGTACCTAAAGTGAATTATCCTAAGGTAACAATATTTTTCTTTTCCCAATCACATAATGTTTGTGTAAGTTGTTTAATTTATAATGTTTTTATGTCGTAGCAAGAAAGTATGCATCATGTTCGTAGCACTCAGTAGATATGGGCAACAATCAACCTGTAAAAGATGAGGTAAGATTTATTTTCATTAATAGAGTAACAAATTACAAATTGCAACTCAATCTCATATATAATCCTGTATGACAGTATACATCTATACGATTCCTTCGAATGGAGAGATGTTAGTAAGAGAAATGATAAATATAAAATTACTCTTATCTCTTTATTAGTATATTGATATTATTTATTTAAATGTTTCAAAGGATGGCATTGTCTAGATTCAAGTACATGGGCGTCAAAATAGTATCATCTTTGTGACATCTTCATAAAATGATAAGGGGATAAAATTGATATAAAAAATAGAGTTAAGAAAATACTGTCAAGATATAAGTTATCGTCATATCTCATAAACATGAAGGAGAAATCTTCTTAGCCATGTAAAACCAAAGGTAAGGCCTACACATCAGCTATATCACATACTATCCCTCTAGTAATAAATGGATAGTTTCTCTTCTTTTTTGTGATGGTTATTTTTCTTAATAAAATGTATTTGTAATTTTATTGTTGTTGTTATATGTTTTCTAGTATCTTCATGCAACATTGTCATGTGGATGTCATGAGGGCATCTTATTGAAACTTAATCTCATTCAACTACAAGTGCTTGATTACGTATTTGACTACGAGAATTGAAAGTAAGTGTTGAACTAATGTTTTAAATGTTAGTGTAACTTTGACATTGTTGTTTATTTAAAATTTTTCAAATTGCAAAATAGAGAATGGTTGGTCAATTTGAAGCAAGAATTTGTAACTAGGAAAGATCTTTCCAACATGAGACCTAGCAAGTAAGTGAATAGTCAAGTGATGATGTCATTTCTTAATAAATAATATAATGTTTTAGTAACTCAAATATATGTAAAATTAGTATCACATGAACATAACGTATATGTTTGAAAAATTATGTTAGATTGTTTTATATTTACATTAACATGTATAATATTTGGATATAGGTTATTAATGTAAATGTAGTAATGCTAAACATTATGAAGAGGATGAAGAATTCATTATGGAGGACATGATTTCTTCTAATGCATTTTGTAGTGAGACGAGATGTCACTTATATTTATTTAATAGCTTTATATTATTTTGTAAATTTTTATGAATATTTATTATTATGATAGCAAAGTATATTATTGGATACGGCTAAAGTAGCATAATATGTAAGATTGTTTAAAAGTGAAGATAAATATTTAGGCTCCTTAAGTATGTGTGATAAGGTATAATGTTTGAGTTTAACATATTTAATGTGATGTTATATCTAGGAAAATTATTAAAAAGCACTCTTTTTTTATTTTATTTTTTTCAGATAGTTATGCCAATGAGTTCATCAAATTCACACTAGTGGTTAACTATAATAGATGTGGTGAATGAGACTATCCAATATTGTGACATAGTAAATGCAAAAAGATCTGTAAGGGTCATTCAATGTGTTAAAAAAGTGGTATGTTACCACCAATTTATAGTTTGCAATGATCATAATATAAACAAAAGTTTATTAGATTGAAGTATTTTTTGTTCAATTGAAATTTTGTGATGTAATATTTTGAGATGTAAGCTTTAGAAAAGAAGGTATTGCACATTTTAAAAAAACCAATGGCAAATTAGAATATTTCAAGAGCGAATAATGTACCTGACCAATTCACACAAGATAATAAGTATTATATGATAATATTTCTTAACACTTGATGATTAGTTACTTCAAAAGAAGAGAATAAAAATGGTTATTTAAGCCTATAAATGAAGTTGATATTGTAAAAGTAAGTTATTTTTCCTAATGTGTTTTGAGTAGTGTAAATTATGGGGTTTATCTAATCAAGTTTATGCATGCAAAAGACATTGATGAGGAGATCAAAGGAATGGTAATTGTAAAAATATTTCTATATCCCAAAATCTCACACAACGATCAATTGAAATTAAAAAAAAAAAGAAAAGAAAAGAAAAAAAGAAACAAAACAAAATTATTGCAAAAAGTTCGTAAGTACAAAGTATGTGGTTGTAGAATTTTGAGGACCAAAAGAAAAAGGAAATTTTTCTTATAATTAATTTGGAAACATTCAACTAAACATATATGTTGAGCCTAGTTTTTTTCTCCCAGTTTTATAAATCAATCTAATTTAAGCCGATCAATATTAAACCCTACCGGTTTAATACTAACCATTGAGTAAGGTTTAAAGAAAATTAGTTTTTTTTTTTAATTTTTGAAAACATTTTGGAGTCGCCATCCAACTAGAATCGGGTAAAAGAGTTAAGTTATAACCAATTGGATGGATTAATCATAATTTAACTATTGGTCTTTTCAATAAAACCAATTTTGTAAACGGGCTTAAGAACTAGAAAAAGCGAGTCTAAGGGTTAGAATTTTTAAACCCTTACGGGTACCATTAACTTTCCAATTATAAACTTAATTTCTTAAAATCACCTTTTAAAAATTATCCTATGAAACGAAGTTCGATTATTAATTAATAAATTAGGTTAAATCAAGTGAAACTATATGAAAATGGAAGAAATGGGTTTTTTCATTTTTTACTGTCACCCTATAAGTACCTACGTATCCACTATTCGGGATCAAACATGCGTAATTCTTTTGGTAAAATTTTAGTGGGTTGGTTGCTTTATTTTAATAAAATGGTCGAGTTCACATTTTAACTGGGTTCAAGTTTTATTAAGAAAAATCTAAAGGGTCCTAAATTAATATTGTTTATTTTGAAAAAATTCTCAAATGTATCCTAATTTTCAAAAAAGGGAATGATTTCATGTTTACTCATTTTAGAAAAAAAAATCGGTTTTTCTAAGTGGTAAACATTTTTAGCTATATTTTTTTTCCCAAAAAAAATATAAATAAAAAGCAATAAAACTAGACTCCTTCCTCCTCCTTTCTTTTCTCTTTTTTTTCTTTTATTTTTTTTCTTTTCCTTTTTTTTACTACAAATACATGAGTAATAAATTAAACAAAAAGTAAAATAAATAAATAAAATATTGTATCGAGTTGACTTTAAGTTGGCTTAGGTTACTCCAACTCCTCTTCAACAGTAGCTTTGTCGAGTTAAATCGAGCCCATCCAAACATCAAATCGAAAGGGTGAGAGGATTTTTGTGTATTTCAGATTGGACTTGGAGGGGGTAATTCCAATGCCTTAGTGAGTGGTGATTTGGTGGCTCATAGATAGTGGCCGGCAGTATTGGATTGTAGGTTCGGGTGATGGTGGTCATAGCTCTTGAGAGGGTTAGGGTTTGGGTTTTAGGTTTTGGACCACTACAAAGTCAATTGTAGTAGTTGTTTTGAATAAGGAAACCTCAAGAGAGAGAGAAAGAGTAAGTGATGATTTCCGATTCTCTTCTACTTAGGAATGAACTAAGGACTCCTATTTATACTAATCCATCACTTATTAAGCTTGAAAAACTCAAAAAGTTCAAAAATCTCCATTGATGAACATTGACTTGAAATCATTTTTTTTTTTTAATTTTCAAGCTTGATTTAGGCCGCGTAAATGAATGAATTTGGATAAATTTTTTATCCCGATTCAAAGTATGCCAAGTATACTACACAATTTCACGTATAATAAATGGGGTAAAAAATGTCCCCAAAATAAGCACACAAGGAAAGAGCTAGAAATCTAGAAAAAAAAAAGTGGAAAAAGAGGAATTATAGGGTACAAGTCACATGTAGGGCACGTGCTATGGATCCCTAAGTGTGCGATTGAAAAAAATCAGGCACACATTTGTACGCCCCTCACCTGCTCGCTTCAACATTTAGGGCCTTAGGCCCTATTTAGTTTATTATGTGGATCAAGTTTTAAAACCTAGTTTAATCACCATATACTTTTTTTTAAAACTAAAAAAATAAAAACAATAAAACAATAAAATAAATAAATAAACATTTTGAATGTTCTATTTTTTGTAATTTTCATTTTTTGTATTTCCAAATTTCTTATTTTATTTGGCTTTTCTTAAATTTTCTATTTTTTGTAATTAATTTTTTTATATTTCTTATTTTTTGGCTTTTCTTAATTTTCTATTTTTTTTATTTTTCTAAATTTAGGACCCTTTACTCTATTCTAAGAATTTTAAAAATAAAAGAAAGCAAAAATAGAGTGTTTACAGTTGCCTCTCTTTGTGATGAAGTTCAGGTAAAACTTTATCATAAAGATAAGTGAGACACTATTTTTGCCTTAAGGGTGGAAATTGACTTAAGGAGCACCTTAGCTAACTATCTTACGTTTAGTCCACTAGGGATTTAATGGACAATGAAAAGAGAGAGGAGGCACTCTAAGAGCTAACCAAGTGAGTTAAGAAAGGTCTAGCGTCCTAAAGGTTAGCTAAGCAGATCGATTTAAAACTTGGTTGTGCTCTTCTAAGCTGATTAACCTAGGTGGGAGCGTTTCTAGGAGACTAGCAGCCTTGCAGCCTTAAACTAAATTCACTTTAGAAAACCTGTTCTTGCTCTTCTAAGCTGATTAACCTAGGCGAGAGCATCTCCATAGACTAGCGACCCTAAGTTGGAATCAATTTGGAAAAAACTTGGTTGTGCTCTTCTGAGCTCACTAACCTAAGTGGAAACGTCTTTAGGAGACTAGCAATCTTAAATGGGAATCAATTTTGAAAACCTAGTTGTACTCTTATAAGCTTACTAACCTAGGTAGGAGCGTCTCTGGGAGACTAGCAACCTTAAACTATAATCAATTTGGAGAACCGAGCTGTACTCTTTTGAACTTACTAACCTAGGCGGGAATGTTTCTAAGGGACTAACGGCTATAAATTGGAATTGATTTAGAATACCTGGTCATACTCTTTTGAGCTTATTAACCTAGGCGGGAGTGTCTTTAGGGGACTAGTAGCCTTAAACTGGAATCAATTTTGGAAACCTAATCATACTCTTTTGAGCTCACTAACCTAAGCAAGAGCATCTCTAAAGGACTAGCAGCCCTAAACTAGAATCGATTTGGAAAACTTAGTCATACTCTTCTAAGCTTACTAATCTAGGCAAGAGTGTCTCTCGAGGACTACCAACCTTGAATTAGACTTAGAAGAAGTGCCCTATGGGCTTGCTAAAAGAATATTGGTAAAGGAAAGCGCCCTGTAGACTCGCAAAGAGAACTTGGTGAAGAGAAGTGCCCTCTAGGCTCGCTAAGACAACTTGGTAAAGAGAAGTGCCCTATAGGCTTATTATGAGAATATTAAACGGGGTAAAGATAGCACCTTCAAAGGCTAGCTAAGCACCAAAAGATAATGCAAAAAGCGAGTGCCTTATGAATTGGCTCAAAAGATTATTAGGGAAAGAATTGTAAAATATTGGTCATATAGTCTAAATGCAAATGCAATGTTAAAAAGCCAATGCACTAACATTGTATGGGAGTACTTACCTAGTTTTGTCAATAGTATCCCTATTATCAAAACCTTTCTTGAAAAGTCCTATCAAACTGACTAACACTTTCTTTGATCCCTTGTTGTCAACCTAACTAATCTTGATACGGAGCCTCTAAGACTTCACCAACTCTTTTAGGGAAACCATAGAAATTAACCCAATACAAAATGCCACCCACTGTTTTCATCTTTCCGAAATTTTTATGAACCAAAACCCTTATTCCTGACTAATAAATATCTACCACGAAGTGATTTCTTATTTGGATTTCACATTTTCCTGAAAAATAGACAATAAAAACTCCCTATCGAGGAAGGTTAATCCATAATAAAGTATTTTAAAGAGTTTTGTTAGTCACCAATGTTCTATATCTCACTTTTCAACTTCTCTTGTATCTACAGTGTATCAATTTAATAAAATTGAGTAAAGGAGCTAAACCTTTTAATGGAGAGGGTAATGATTCTAACGTTGACAACTATCAAGGATATCAACTTTGCTTGTAGAGAATGAAAATTAAACCACAATAACATTCAAAACGACTGGCTTTCTCATATTCTGAGTAAAAAATTTCCATTGACTTCTTATAGGTATTACAACTTTACAGCAACGACATTTACAGGATCTTTCAATTCTGGACTATCCATTTGAGACAAAATTAAAGCCTTTCCTAGTAATACTCTCTTCATAACATAAGGGCCTCCATAATTGAGAGCAAATTTTCCCCTAAAGTCTTATGCATTGGAGAGAGCTTTTCTAAACACCATACTACCCTCTTTAAAGTTTCGGGGTTGTACTCTTTTATTAAAAGCTCGAGCCATTCTTTGTTGATAACACTGATAATGATATAAGGCTATCAATCTTCTCTCATCAATCACATTTAGCTACTCAATGAGTTTCTTTACCCAATTGGCTACGTCCAATTGGGTTTCTAATAGTACTTTAAGAGACAAGATCTCAACTCTACTAGTAGCACTACTTCAGTATCGTATACCAAAGAGTAAGGTATTGCCCCAATCAATGTTCTGATGAAAGTTCGATAGGCCATAAGTGAGTATGGCAACATCTCATACCTATCCTTATATGTAACAACCATTTTTTTTATTATTCTTTTGAGGTATTTATTTACTGCTCCAACTGCTCCATTCATTTAGGGTCAATAAGGTATAGAGTTTCCGTAAATAATCCTAAACTACTGCCACAACTCTAACATAAGTTTATTATTGAGATTAGTGCCATTGTCGGTGATTATTGTTTCTGGAGCCCCATATCGAGCCAATATATCTCTCTTGAGGAACTTAACTACTACCCTTTTAGTAACGCTTGAGTACAATAAGGCTTCAACCCACTTGTTGAAATAGTCAATGACAACTAATATAAAGCGATGCCCATTGAATGCTTTTGGAGTAATCAGACCAATAATGTCTATACCCCCACATTAAAAAAGGCCACGGTGCCGAGAGTGTATGTAAGTCTTAAGGTAAGGCATTTACCTTATTTACATAAACTTGGCATAAGTGACAATGCCTGACATGGTTGATAAAATCGCTTTCCATTGTTGACCAGTAATACCTTAGCCTCGTAATTTTCTTAGCCAGCATGTAACCGTTCAGGTGAGAGCTATATACTCCTTTATGTACTTCTTTCATCAAAATCTTAACCTCTTTATCGTCCACACAACTTAAAAGTGTACCGACAAAAGATCACTAGTACAAAGTAGACTCGCTTATTAAGAATTGGGTAGCTAATCTCATAATTGTCCTTCTGTCCTTTTTCTTAACCTCTTCAAGGTAAGTACCTTGTTGCAGGAACATTTTAATATCATTGTACCATAGCTTTCCGCCATTCATACCTTCCATTACCAAACAAAAGGCAAGCTTGTCTTCAATTTCAATAGTGAGGAGCTGAATCTCGACTTTACTAGATATCTAAAACATAGATGCTAAAGTGGCTAAGGCATCAACAAATTGATTATGAGTTCCTTGATACATGACTGAAAGTAATTTCTTTGAATTTCTCCATTAAATCAGTCAAATGCCAGTGATAAGATACTAGTTTAAGATCTTTCATCTTATATTCTCCCTAAGCTTAGCTGATGATGAGTAAAGAATCCCTGTACACTTCTAATTCTTGAATATCTTTGTCTAGGGTCATTTTGAGTCTCATGATGCATGCTTCGTATATAGCGATATTATTGGTGTATGGGAAAAGGAACCTTACAACTACAGGGTACTATGTACCTTCGGGGGATATTAGTATTTCCCCAATTCTACATCTAGATACATTAGCTACCCCAATGAAGAACATTTTCCATTTTAGTGATTCACCATATTCTCTTTTATTAGAAATTCCTTCAACTACTAAGCTAATGGAAGTTATACTCATTTTATGTCTTTGCTAGCTTTCTTGCACGTCACCATGGTTATTGACATCACTCTCGACAACTAACCTAGTAAGGCTAGAAGTGATATCAATATTCTCATCACCTATCTACACGAGGTATTGATAGGAATCAATCCCTTGGACCAATTATGCATAACTGAGCTAGAGGACTCTAAGGACTCACGTAAAGAATACTAGCTCGAAACCAAAGCAGAGAAAGGGATCCCTACACCGAACTGATCTCCTACCGACCTATCTACTAAATCCTCACATGTATTAGACATGTTCCTGCCTAGCAGTGAAGTCCTAATCCAGAAGATAGTCCAGGACTAGTCGAGCCGAGCTCCCAACCAACCACGAGCATTTGACTCCAATTTAGCTTACTTCCCTACTAGACTAATTGGCTCCTGACCTGACCCAGATCAGGGCAGCCCTTGACTACAATACTTTCTTGCTTTCGCCTACCTTATATCATATTCCTAATGTCCAACCACTAAGCGACACGTATCTTCTGTACACAACTTTCCAAAATGATTCCTTCTTTTCTGTACCAAATATTTTGTCTCTTTTACCCCTTTTAGCATGTCTCATGTAACCTAGTTATAAAATAACCTTTTGTTTTTTCTTGCATGTAAAGTATCCCTAGTGGATAGGTATATAAACCCTCACTTTCTTACATGCAGACAATCAACTAATCAATACAGAAATTATTTATGTTGAGCATCCATTGTGTTCTCATTATCATTTAACTTTTATCTATTCCCTTTAGTAAGGAGTAGTGATGAGTGACCCTTTAATTTGGATAGGTATGTCATTTCCAGCGGATTGTAAGCCGAGTAGAATCAAGTGATGCGTTATATGCATTCGGTAACCGCCCAGACTTTGTTAACTTTTTCCCTGTTTGTTTTTTGGTTTGCTTCATTGTGGTGCCTTTCCATGTGTCTGACCCTAAATACGCATCAGCTTCGCTGGTATCAAGGCATAGTTCTGCAAGGGAGTGTATGAAGTTGTAGTAAAAGTTTTAGTTTGCCTTACTGTTAATGGCTACTGTATTCCTTCCGTAACTATTGCAGTATGTTGAGTGTAAGTGTAGTTTCATTAGTACTTTGCTCTTACTTTGTTTTTCATTACAAAAATAGAGCAAGTTCACTACTATTCTATTCAAGTGATTATCAGGTATTAAAATTGTTAGTAAGTTGTTAATTTGTTTGAGAAGTATTGTGGTGTGCCTAGGAGCTCAATTATCACTAGGACTTACCAAGGCAAAATTGAACTGAAATGGGTCCTTCGAGATATTGAAGAAAATTAGAAGGAAATGGTCCACAATCGAACAAGAGTAGTTGACATTAAGCTACTCGGAGGATATGACTCACCAACGAACACAACACAACTTGACACCTCACTTGATATAACGCACAAGTTGATGTCAAGGTCCACCTGCCACTAATCTTAAGCTACTCGACAAGATTAGATAAGAGTATAAAGGGTATGGACTTAGAGAAGATTGTCTCACAAAAATAGAGTATTCGGTATTAAGATGTAAGTTATCTCTAGCTTACAAGAGAAATGGACTATTTATAGTAAGTTCCTAGGGCAGCATTATAAATAAAGAAATTACAAGAAAGTATTTATAAAAAGTGGATTCCTAATACATACGAAAAGGGTAAAAAGGACAACAAACCAAAAATGGAAAAGTAGTTAAATGTTAGACAAGGTGGACAGTTGGTAGTGCAGCATTGGTCTCGTACAAATATTCTCTAAGCACAAGAGGCGGGAAGGTCAAAATGTTGCAGCACTAAAGGGGCCAAGATGAGAGAGATGGTGGTATGTCGAGAGAAAACTACTCAACCATTTAAGTAAGTCTCTCATTGTAAACCCTACTTTTAGTAGGCCTAAGACTTGATTAAGAATACCTTCCGAACGTTCCTAAAGATCAACTAAACTAAAAACTTAAGTTTATATTTAGAAACAAATTAAATTTTTACAATTCAAAAGCCAATTGTCAATAAAACCCAAGCTTGAAGAACTGCGAGCTCTAAAGCTACTTAAAACCCTAAACCTTAAAACCATTAAGGTATTTTAACCCTAAATAATTAATCGATAATTTAATTTGAATAATTTCATTCAACTTTAGAAAATTTCACAATTCTACAAAAATCAAATCATAAATCACAAAACAATGTAAGATAAAAATCCTAAAACAATTTTCTATAAGGCTATGCCCTTATCTACATGCATAAGCCTTACACATAAATAAGTAGACCAACCAATCACCTTAGATAACTCATCAATTAAGAGTTGGAATCATTTATCAATTGATAACTTATCAAAATCTAGTGATAAGACAATTTCCTTATCACCTCTTCACTTATACTACATATGGACAATTTTTCACAAGAATTCATAAACTTAACTTTAATAAAGGTGACAAGACCACTCCATGGCCTAAAAAGACTTCCAATGGCAGATCTAAAAAGGGAACAAAGGGGGGCCATGTACTTGTCATTCACCCATCAATCACTTCTTCTTATACATCACTATTCACCCCTTAATGCTTACATCATCAAGAGTTGCAATTGTTGACTTTTTGTAAGCTACAAGACAACACTTTCAAGACCTTTAAACACTCATTTTCTTTCCATTTCCAACCGGCCACACTTCCACCATTTCTCTCCCTTTCAATTTCACTTTCACTTCATCTTTCTCTCCTTTGAAACAAACATAAAAAGGAGAAACAACCTTACCCCACAAAATCCATTTTTCTTCCATTTTTGAAGCTTCATTCACGGCATTTTTTTCTCTTGTTCTTGTGTCATTTCTTTCACCATCTAAGGCCTTTTAAGTCCATTAGAATCTTCCATAAACCCCATTCCAAAAGACCAAAAGATTCGGGTTTTCAAAGGTAGCTAAAAGGAAGAGGCAAAGTTAAAGGCTTAAGTGGAACCTTAGTACACAACCACCAAACTTTGCGTTAAGGACGAGTAAGTGTTTCTTGTGACATGTGGATTAGTATTTATGTCAGGAGACTTGGATTTCTTGAAGATATGAGTAAGGTTTGAGTTGTTATAGCACCAAAAATCGTTTTAAGAAACAAACCCTAAAACCCTTACATGAAGTTGAAATATGAGCATGTAAAGTTGGTGTTTTGTATGGACATTTGTTTAATGCTTTAAATGGAAAATTTTAAGTTAAGAAAATCTTGAAATGAGAACTTTAATGGAAGATAAGCATGCTGGTCGTGAGGGTTCCATAGTCATTTGGATGTTGATTTTGTTTCCATTAAGTTAAACATGCTCAAATCTAAACTTAAGTTAAGGAAAAATCCATCACATGAAGTTTTATGAAGAAATTAACTTTGTATGACATGAACTATGATATGGGAGTTGTATTAAGTATAAGATCTTTTATTTCTTTATGTGGAGCATGAGTTAAAGGATCATTTGATGGAAGAAAACTTAAGTTAAGATTTGTACACAAGTAGTTCAGTGCATAATCTACCACCTAAACTTAAGGAAATGATGAGACAAGTTGAAAAACCAAATGAGGACCCCTTAGAACCATCATGAACAGATCTGGAACGTGGGATAAAGAAGTCAAAAATATGATAAAAGTGAATGAACAAAGTGAAAAGATTAACCAAAGCAAGTATGATAAGCATACAAAGCCTAAAACTCAAAACCGAGCTTAAAACTTTCAAAACAAGCCTAGAACTCTAAGTTGGGCCTTCAATAAAAATCTGACCAGCACCTTAAAGTACCAAGAAAGGTTGTTTTGAAGCCCATAAGAAATCCACCTAAGGCCCCATAAGCCCACCAAAGTCATTAACTTTAGTTTGAACCAAAAACAAGCCCATTTGACAACTTAAGCCCACTAAAGGGCCCAAGAAGTGGTTGTTAGCCTTAAGAAAATAAATCAAAGTTGTAAATCTGATCTCAAGGAGTATTTTAAGCTTAAGATAAAATCTAAAAACCAAGCCCAAAGAATTTCTTAAGTTATTAAAAAGCCCATTTACCAAACAAGGCCCAAAAACACTCCAATACATGAGGAACGCTACTGTTCTGACCCATAGACAGAATTGCATACCTCATTTCGAAAATATAACCTAACCACGTTAAAGTACACTAAAAAACAATGAAGATTGATTATAAGATCATAAAAATCGGATTTAAAACAAAAAAGTTATAAGCGATTGAACCTTGAGTAAAAACCGGGAAAAATTACGAAAACTAGTCAAAGATATAACTTAAGGAAAATTTACTTAGTTTCTTAAGTTTGCTTCAATTCCTTATAAAAATTATTTCAATGACCAAGGGACACTGTTTACAGAGACAACTTGCCTCCGGATTATTTTGACTGACCCACATGGCAGAGTGAGTAAATTCCCGATGACTCTTTACTTGATTGTGCTTGTAGAATATATGCACTTAAACTTATATATATAAATTTGGATGCTTGTGGGATATGGGAAATGCATGTATATGAATTTATAGGTGAATGCGATGACTTGATAATTATATATAATAATGGAAATTGTTTACATTATATATATATGTGAATTGTATGGAATGAAATGGTCTGATCATCCTGAAAATCAAGTTAATCTCTTATGCAATTAAGAAATCAAAATGAATCATGCATACCCCATATTGCATACGGATAACACCGACTGCCACTTCACACAGAAGATGGGAAGGGACTCACAGGAATACGAGTTTCCTACAAGATTGGGCACTAGCTACGCTATCATATATATTGAGTCTCTGTCTTAAGCTGATAGGCTTACTAGGCGTCGGGAGACGCCAACCGTCGACGAGGGGCCAAGTCTTATGGCTTCTACTTAGGGCGTGTGTTTGTGGACTGCGGGGGCCACCATACCGCTAGACTTGGGATTTTAAAAGATATGATTTGATTTTGGTAAAGGAAGTGTATATATATATATATATATATAATATATATATGTAGAGTTTTGTTTTAATATGAGCACGATAGTGCAAATGAAATAAAACCCAAGGTCTAGAACCCGGATTTTGGTTTGGGTCGGTTAATTATCTCTAAACCCCGACTTCAGGGGGCGTAATTCTGAGTCGTATGCAGTTCCTAGGTCACTGCATGCGTTGTTCGGCATACTGGTTGTTCATGCATTCATATGGTTGTGCATATAATAAATTTCTGCTATGTGATACTGACGAGGGCATTTATCTCACTAAGCGTAAGCTTACATCCCTATAGATTTTTGTTGATGCAGGAGAACCTCTTCGTCAATCCGGGCCGAAGCATGCCCGTGGTAAGTCTCGTGTAAAGACGGGTTGGAGCGATTAGAGAGTGAAGAGGACATTTTGTAATAGATTATAGATATTTAGATACTTTTATGTTTTTGTGCATAACTTAGATTTTATGCAGTTCCGTTATGAACTGCATTTGTTTGTAATATTATTTTGGTATAGGTCTCACGAGCCCACACAATTAGTTAAATTATAACATAGAAGAAATTTTAGTTTAATTTGCTCTATATTACTAGTCTATGGGCCTAGTAGTAACGTAGAGTGGAAGGAGCCTTGTGTGTCGTATGAAAGGCCTATGATCAGCAAGGGGGTTGATAATAGACCTTTATACGGTACACGGCGACCTATCATGACAACAATACTGTTGCGTCTTATACTCGTCACTCGGCAAGTGATTCTCAGCAGCAGTTGGTCAGAGTACTTAGCATAGAATCCTCGGTAAGGGAATGGTTAGCATCATCACTACCGAGTATACAGATTAACGTATGACAATATAAGGAGCTCAGGGAGTTCAACCACCTTTCTTCGATGTACAGTTTCTCGTCATCAGCAAATTGTTGAGAGAGAATTCTTCAAGAGAGGGATTAGAGGCCTCGAAGGCGTGTACAAGTAATGGGACTGCTAATCGGCAGTACATCATACTGTACCATGTCAGATTCAAGTGTTCAGGTTATTATTGGTGACTAGGGTAGTGGTACTTAACCTGGTCATGATCATAATGCTAATAATACCCCAGGGTCAGTTGATGACAAACTTGACAAACTCACAAACCTTATTGAGAGTCTAATCACCGCAATGCAAGTTAATAGACAATAATCCCAAGGTGTATAGCACCAAAACTTACAAGAAAACGCCCCTGAGATACACTATGGCCAAGGCAATTGAACTAATTGCCTAATTCAACAGCTACGAGCTAGAGGAGTAGCAGACCAAGCTACTAGACAAAGACTAGAGTTGGAGGAGATTGGAGAAGATGATGAGGAGCTGGATGTTGAAGAGTTTGGTGAAGAAAAAGTTGACTATTACCAAGTGTAGAGACAAGGACGCTAAGTCCCTTGAAGGCTAGACGATGTCAAGGTTCAAATCCCGCCCTTTGGTAGAAGTGGGATGCAGATGAATACTTGGAGTAGGAAGAGAATGTCGAGAAAGTGTTTGAATGTTATAAGTATGCAAATGCTATCAAAGTCCAACTTGCTACATTGGAGTTTACTGGGTATGCTACCATGTGGTGGAAAAATCTAAATGCAACCAGGGCAAGAGATGGAAGACAAGGTGTTAGAACCTAAGATGAGATGAAAAGGTTGCTAAGAAGCAGATTTGTACCCGAGACATACCTATAAGATATGTTTACAAAGTTGTAAGAGCTTCGCTAAGAAAGCTGATCTGTTAATGATTATGTCAGAGAGTTTCAGATCCTTATGATCTTGATAGATTCACAAACCTTATTAAGAGTCTAATCACCGCAATGCAAGTTAACAGACAATAACCCTAAGGTGTATAGCACCAAAACCCACAATAAAACACCCCTGAGAGACATTATGGCTAAGGCAATCGAACTAATCGCCTAATTTGATAGCCACGAGCTACAAGAGCAATAGACCAAGCTGCTAGACAAAGGCTAAAGTTGGAGGAGATTGGAGAAGATGATGAAGAGCTGGATGTTGAAGAGTTTGGTGAAGAAGATGTTAACTATTACCAAGCGAAGGGACGAGGACGCTGAGTCCCTTGAAGGCTAAACAATGTTAAGGTTCGAATCCCTCCCTTTGGTTGAAGTAAAGATGTAGATGAATACTTAGAATAGGAAGAGAAGGTTAAGAAGGTCGAGAAAGTGTTTAAATGTTATGGGTATGTAGATGCTATCAAAGTCCAACTTGCTGCATTAGAGTTTACTGGATATGCCAAATGTAGTGGAAAAATCTAAATGCAGCCAGGGCAAGAGATGGAATACGAGGTATTAGAACCTAAGATGAGATGAATAGGTTATTAAGAGGCAGATTTGTACCTGAAACATATCTACAAGATACGTTTGCAAAGTTGTAGGAGCTTCGCTAAGAAAGCTGATCTGTTGATAACCATGTTAGAGAGTTCCAGATCCTTATAATCCGAGCTGACATAAAAGAACCCGAAGCTCATCGAGGTTCATTTATAGGCTTAAGTATGAGATTCGTAACATTGTGAAAGTACAAAGGTTTTATACCTTAGAAAAGGCAATCAAGATAGCATAGAAGGTTGAAAGGCAAAGGAAAAGTGTTCCAACCCTCAGTTATGCACCAACCTATTTAAGTTAAGCTGAGGAGGCCGTACAGGGCCAAGGATAGGAATGACCTATCTAATGACAACTGAGTAAGTAGGCAGAGCCGAGTAAGTCAACAGGGCAAAGCTGAGTAAGCCAATAAGGCTGAGCCGGTCATCCAGGCCGATCTGAGGTTAGGCCACCTAAAGGATCTATGAGAAAGGGTAGACCTCCAAACGGAAGACCAGCAAGGTAAAATGCTTTAAGTGCTTGGGCTTCAGACATATGGTGGCTGAGTGTCCGAACCGAAGTGTTATGGTACCCTAAGGAGATGTAATAGATAGCACTGACAAAAGCGAGCCTAAGAAAGAAGAAGAAGATGTTAGAAAACCCAAAGCCAAAGTGGAAGAAGAGACTTATGTCTATGTTGACTAACGAGAAGTGATAACCCTAGTCTTGAGATGAGTGCTGAGTTCCTTGTCGAACTCTAAGGAGGACTAGAAGGAGAATCTGTTCTATATAAAGTATACGGTCAAAGGCCAATTATGCACAATCATCATGAATGGAGGAAGTTATACTAATGTCGTTACACAATCCTTTGTTCAAAGGTTAGGTTTGTCGATCTCAAAGCATCCTCGACCTTACAAACTGCATTGGCTTCATGATAACGGTGCTTTGCATGTAACTAAGCAAGTGACCATACCTTTTAATGTTAGGAGTGTATATAGGGATGAAGTAGTGTACGATGTCGTCCCCATGAGAGCTTCACATATGCTACTTGGACAACCTTAGTTGTTCAACCAACATGTTACTCACAACGGGTATAAGAACATCTATGCCTTTATTAAGGATGGGAAGAAGATTGTGCTGCAATCTGTGACCCCGTCCTAAGTAAATGAGGCCCATAATCAGCTCACCTGAGCTAGTAAAAAGAAAGCCTTGGTGATGATGGGAGCTTCAAGCTGCTAAAGAGGCTGAAGAACCTATGTTCCTATTGATCATAAGGTTGTTGGAAATGAGAGATTTAGAGGGCATCCCTAATGAAATCCAAAGCTTGCTAAATGAGTTTTTTGATTTGTTCCTTAAAGAACTGCCGAAAGGACTATCTCCAGTCTGAGGCATTGAGCACTGTATTGACCTACAACTAAGCGTCACCCTACCAAATCGACCTGTATACAGGATGAATCCTAAACAAGCTACTAAGTTGAAAAGACAGGTGGATGAACTTACAGAATAAGGATATGTGAGGAAGAGCATAAGCCCTTGTGTTGTACCAGCTCTGCTTGTTCTGAAGAAAGATAATTCATAGTGCATGTGCATCGACAGTCGAGCAATCAATCAAATTAATGTTAAGTACAGATACCTAATACCAAAGCTTGATGACATGTTAGATAAGCTTCATGGTGCTAAGATATTTTCAAAGATTGATATGCAAAGTGGCTACCACCAATTTCCATGAGATCAGGTGATGAATAGAAGACTGCCTTCAAGTCTAAGCATAAACTCTACAAATAGTTAGTTATGCCATTCGAACTTATCAATGCGTTGAGCACATTCATGAGGTTAAAGAACCATATAATGCGCCCTCTAATTGGAAGAAGTATGGTCATGTACTTTGATGATATATTGGTATACAGTGCTGAGCTGAATGACCATGTTCAACATCTTTGTGAAGTATTTGACATTTTACAAATTGAGAAGTTGTATAGGAATGTAAAGAACTGTATGTTTTGCTAAAAAGAGGTGATTTTCCTAAGGTTTTTGGTATCGGGGGAAGGACTCTAAGTAAATGAGGAGAAGATTCAAATTGTTCTTGAGTGGCCAACACTGAAGAAGGTCATTGAGGTTCGAAGCTTTCATGGCTTAGCTTCTTTTAATAGGCGACTTATCAAAAACTTCAGTACCATAGCCGTCCCCTTAACCAAGCTGACAAAAAAGAATGAAGGGTTCAGGTGGAACGATCAAGTTAAGCAAAGCTTAGAGAGATTAAGGAGAAGCTCACCTCAGCACCTGTCCTTTCACTACTAGATTTTGACAAGCCCTTCGAGTTGGAATGCGACACATTAGGAGTGGCAATTGGTACTGTCTTGATGTAGGAGTGATAACCCGTCGCCTACCATAACGAAAAGCTATGTGGTCTTGCCCTAAATTATTCTATGTACGAGAAAGAGTTGTACTCTCTTAATCGAGCCCTTACTGTTTGGCAACACAATTTATTACCATAAGAGTTTGTTATTTATATAAACTATGAGTCTCTAAAGCATCTAAGGAGTTAGAACAAGCTTTCGAAGAGGTAAGCCAAGTGGTTGGAGTTTATGGAGGGTTTCTTATATGTCATCTAGCACAAGAAGAGAAGTACGAATGTGGTCACCGATGCCCTATCACGATGGCAAACCTTGCTGATCACTTTGTAGACAAAATTATTAGGATTCTTACTCATTATCGAGTAGTATGCTCATGATCCTCATTTCAGCCCTATCATAGAACATTACAAGGATGGAATTACTGTCAAGGGATATTATCTTAAGGAAGGCTATCTATTTAATGACCGAAGGCCATGCATACCAGATTGTTCCACGCGTGAGCTATTGGTTAAGGAAGCTCATAGCAGTAGTTCACTTTGGGGAGACCAAGACCACTAGTCTATTGAAGGAGAACTTTTATTAGCCAGGTTTCGCTAAGGATGTCCATAAGGTGGTTAATAGTTGTGAAATATGCAAGCACGCTAAGGGGAAGAGAGAACCCCATGGAGAGTACATGCCGTTGCCAGCACCAACCTTACCTTGAGCCAACCTCAATAGGGACTTTGTCCTAAGGTTGCCCTGAACATCTAGAGGGAAGAATTCTATATTTGTTGTAGCGAACCGCTTCAGCAAGATAGCGCATTTCATTCCATGCCATTAGACTAACATTACTCTATATATTACTGATTTGTTTATGCAAGAGGTTGTTCGACTACATGGAGTACCGAAGACTATTGTCTTAAATCAGGACACAAAATTTTTGAGCTATTTTTGGAATACTCTTTGGAGAAAACTAGGCACTAAAATTGTATTTAGCTCTAGTAGCTACCCTTAAACTGATGGCCAAACTAAAGTAGTAAACAAGACCCTAGGCAATCTGCTCAGAGCTGTTATAGGGAAGAACCTAAGGGATTAGGATTTGCGTTTACCAGTTATAGAGCTCACAACCGAACTATCTATAGCACTACTGGGAAGACCCCATTTGAGGTCGTTTATGACCTTAATCCCGCTATTCTCCTAAACATGATTGGCGCCCCAGCAACTAATAAAGAGAGTCAATCTAAAGTTGACCAAGCCCAAGAATTGCATGAGCTACACCAATTTGTAACTAAGAAGATCGCCAAGTTCAATCAAAGATAGCATGAAATTGGTAGCTGAAGCCGCCAAACTATTTCTTTCCACCTAGGAGACTTGGTATGGATACACCTCAGTTGATAACGATTCCCCCACTTGAGACAGAACAAATTATCTCTTTAAGCTAATGGTCTGTTCAAAATCCTTAGGAAGATCAACTGCAATGCTTACCAGATCGAGTTGCCTGATGACTACAATGTTTCTTCCACCTTTAATGTATTCGATCCGATCCCTTACCGATCAGTAGAAGAAGACCTCGCATGCGCCCCAAAAGAAGAAATAAAAACTACTTCAAATTTGAAGGCAAATCTTTCCAACCCCCAGGCAAATGATAAGAATCAACCCCTTAGATTAATTACACGTAACAGAGCTAGAGGACTCCAAAGACTTGCGTAGAGAATACTAGCTTGAAACCAAAGCGAGATGGGGATCCCTATGCTAAACTAATCTCCTGCCAACCTATCTACTAGATCCTTACATGTGTCAAACATGCTCCTACCCAGCAGCGAAGTCTTAATCTAGAAGATAATCTAAGATTAGCCAAGCTAAGCTCCTAACCAACCATAAGCATCTAACTCCAATTCAGCTAACTTCCTTACCAGACTAATTGGCTCCCAACCTGATCCAGATCAAGTTGGCCCTTGACTGTAACGCTTTCCTACTTCCACCTATCTTATATCATATTCCTAATGTCCAGTCACTAAGCAACACGTGTCTTTTGTACACAACTTTCTAAAATGATTTATTCTTTTCCGTACTGAATATTCTTTCTCTTTTATCCCTTTTAGCATGCCTTATGTAACCTAGTTATAGAATATCCTTTTGCCTTTTCATACATATAAAGTAACCCCAGTAGATGGGAATATAAACCCCCACTTTCTTGTATGTGGACAATCAACTAATCGATATAGAAATTATTCACGTTGAGCAACTATTGTGTTCTCATTATCGTTCAACTCTTATGTACTCTCTTTAGCAAGGAGTAATGGTAAGTGACCCTTTAGTTCAGACCAATGTATCATATCCGGTGGATTGTAGGCTAAGTAAGATCGAGTGGTGTGTTATATCCATTCGATAGCTATCTGGACTTTACTAACTTTTTCCTTGTTCATTTTTTGGTTTGCTTCATTGTAATGCCTTTCCGTATGTCCGACCTTAGATACGCATCAAGTATCCATGGCCTTTATTCAAAGCATTGGATCTGGGCAAAAAGTTTGTAAAGGAAAGAATGTAAATGAAGAAGAAGTGAAGAGAAAGAAGATTGATTCTTATTATGTTGGAAGAAATTTTTTTCAAGTACAATATTGTAGAACAAAGGTAATTATTACAAAACTCTGTAAAATACTAAACCGTTATTCATCCTTTATCCTAGAGAAGATTTATTGTTATTCATAGAGATGAAGAACCAATTATTCAGGTGTTAGAGCTTGTAGGATGAGCCGATCATTTTATTCCTATTGGAGGTATCCTCTTTGGTAAGATTTGAAGTCTAGACATCAACCTCTGATGAAAGTTTCTAACAACAGTAGGAAGGTCATCAAGGCATAATACAATTTGTCACCTCTTTTGACCTTCACTTGTATATTTCATAACTCATCCACTAGAGTTAGAACGTAACCAAGCCCATAGGTACTGACTTGACCTTCTTCAAATTTAGGCTTCTCATCTTTCTTTTAATTAGTAACTATACACACTTCTTTAAACATTTGGAGCCCAAAGTCCTCCTGCTCCTCAATATCAATGTAGGGTATGACAGTTTTTTTATATATTTCGTAATCCTGGTTACACTAAATCGTTATGACCTAGCTATTTGAAATGAACTTAACCTTTTGATGTAAGCTAGACAAGGTCCTCCTAATAACAGGTTGAAGGTCCTTGGGTTATCTAAGACCTAGAATCAGATGTTGAAAGTCTATGGGTCAATATTAATTGATAAGTCAATCTCCACTATAATTGCCCTTCTTGACCCATCAAAAGCCCTAGCTGTTGTCGAACTTGGCTTGATAGCAATCATATCAATGCCCAATAGATCCAGGGTGGTAAGAGGGCAGACATTTAATGATAATCCGTTGTCAATGAGGACTCTTACTGTGATAATGTTGTTTACCCTCACTATTATGAAGAGAGGTTTGGTATGTTAGCCACCTTCTTCGCCCAGTTCTTCAGCGAAAAAAGAAATCTAATCCATGGTAAGGATTAAGTTGGTGATAGACCCTATTCTTTCATCTAATATTTCGTAAAGGACTTTGACTTCCCTTAAAGTTCTGAATAAAACTTCCTGGTGCGGTTCTGACACCATCAATAAACTCATGAAAGATATTTGTGCTGGGGTCTTAACAATCTAATCCATTATTTTATACTCACTAGACTTAATTATTTTGGAGAAGGCTGACAATCCTTCTTCATATTCAGCCGGTTCTTTGTTTGGCCTTTCTAACACAGTTTCCTTTTTCAGGTCCTCCTTCAGATCATAAATTTTACCAGAACGGGTAATCCCTCCCACAAGTGGGCTCAATTGCCCTTGATTTATTACTTAGTAGTTGAGGGAGGTAGTTTTATAATTTTCAGGGGCTAAAGGCACATAGAAGGTGTACCTTTTAGTCTGTAGAATTCGTTTTTCCTCTTGTTTTAGAATCTATAGACCTTTGGCTTTCACTAGGAACCGATCATGTTGATGGTAGGATCTAAGTTGTTAAATATCATATTGATGATGGGCCTATAGTTAGGCAAGGGATTATTGTTGATATTTGGATCCGGAGCCTCTACGAAGTCTAATTGGATTGTGCCTTCAATGATTAAATTTTGAATTTTATTTCTTAATCTCTAGTACAAGTCTATTGAATGGCCCACTTGCCTTAGATGATATTGACACCTTACATTGGGATCAAAAACTCTTAGCCTGTACCTTTCGTTGGGAGGCACAAAATGGAGCAAATTATCCTTTCTTAGCTTTTCGAGTATCTAACTAAGAGGGACAAATATTTTGGTGAACTGCCTTAGGGCCCTACTAACTTACGATTGGCTTTTGAACTGTTGTTAAGCTAACAAAGGATTTTCTATGAAAGAGACCTGTGCATTGGGCTTAATATTTGAATTAAACATGCTGATAGTAGCTTCTCTAGGCTTATTGGTAGTAAGCTTAGCAGAAGGTGGTCTCAGAGTTAACACTGCTGTTGTTGATGTTGATGTTGTCATTTCCTGGGCTAACCATTCTGGTCTATAAGCAGGTTTTGATTGAACTCCTCTAAAAGGTTTAACGCTTGGGAGCTATCTTAACAACTTGGTTTAAGATAACTTCTCAACAAGTCAGTACATGAATATATATATATATATATATATATATTTTCAAATGAAATGAATGAAAAATAGGAATGCAAAAATGTATGGCACATGAATGTAGAGAAATAGAACCAACAAATAACCAATAAGATGGTAATTTTTATTATTTTGTAGCTTTTGGAGTTCCCTTTTACATTATTTGAAAAAGAAAATACATTTGTTTCATAAGAAGAGTATTCCTATCTCTAGACGTTCTTCTAACATTTGGCATGTGTTCCCTTTTTCTGCTTACTGGGTCCTACTAATGCTTCCTTCCTCTTTTTCTAGGCTAGGCTCTTCTGCTTTTTCAAGTTCTTTGAGCCTATTATGGGTTATCTTCAATTGATGCTCTAAAGCCTAGGAACATTGTCTTGATTCCTTAAATAGATCCTCCTACATGTCTCGCTCTTAATAGATTACTTCTACATGGGCTTGTACTTAGTCCATATAGGTCTTAATTTTAAGATTTGGTTTAGCTAGTGTAAGTAAGATGATCTCTGGTGCTCAATACTAGATCTCCCTTACCTTATGGACCTTATTGTACAAATATTCTTTGGTAACCATGTACTTGTCCACTTCTCTTAACCACTTTCATAAATCGATGTTCGAGCTAACGATTTTCATTTCCCATAATTGTTTGATTGCCTAGAGTTTGGACATCTTTTATTGTAGTAAAATCTGAAGGCTATCATAATCCAAGGTCATGATATCCAATGGAGGTCTGTAAACTATATCTTGAATTCCCCTAAATTATTTGATCATATTGTTAGGATAATAGCCTATGCACAATTTCATCCCGATTAGGGGTATTACTTGATAATTTTTATAGACTAAAATTACCCTCTTGAAGTTGCTCCATCTTGTTGCCATAAGATATCGGCGACTTGGAAATTTCACAATACTTCTACCCAACAGTAAGTAGATTTTTCTTCTAAGAGATAGACCTTGTTGACAAAAGAATCGATGCAATCAATATTATGGCTGAATTCTCCTCAGATTAGATCAAACCCATAACACTTCATATGGTTCACAAATCATACTATCAGTAGTGCCATGTTAGTCTTTAATGCGCCATTGTTCTTTTCTTTCAAAATGTTGAAGCTTTTGATTTGTTCTGTGAAGAGGGCCGAAACATATGATTTGTCTTCAAGAAACTGGCCTACTAATTCAGTGGCCCTGAAATGGATGAGGAACTTTCCATTAGAGAATAAGAGGGTCCCGAATGCAGCTAAGATAAAGGCTTTTATTTTGTTCTATCCCCAATTTTTGAGATTGCCACAGAAGATGCCTTATTTATTGGATTTAGGCTCAATGGTGAATGAAGCTTTTAGGTCTTCCAATTTGATGTAGTTTCCATTACAGCTTCTGAGGGCCTTGTTCACTTCAACTTTTCCAATCCCCAGGGATCTTAAAAAAGCGCTCACTAGGTCAACTTCCAAATTTAGGATATATATATTTTCTAAAGAAGGAGCTTAAAGTAGTTGGGTATACTCTTCAAGTGTTGGACTAATTAGGTGAGACCCAACTCGAAAAGCCACTTCTTTGGGTTCCCAGAAGTTAGTTAGGGCCCTAATTTGGTTGATCTCAAATTTCACCTTAAGAAGTGATAGAATGGGCCTGATCTTGCTGATAATGATCTCTTGTTCCCTTAGATTGAAGTGCTGAAGCCATTGGTTCAGGATGGGCTTAGGGTTAACGGGCTTATTAACGTACTTTTCTCTAAAGCGAACAAAGTTGGATGAACAAGCTATTTCTCAAACTAAATTACAAAGAAAAATGTGTTACTAAATTGACCGACCATTATTTGTAAATAAAACCTATTTACAACAATTCTATGTTTACAATATGTTAAAATTACAAGGGAAATCAAGGAAACTCCAAGCCATCATATATTTTCATTCCCATTTTGCTTGATTATTTTTCGATTTCGGATGTCATAAATGCATAAAAGGTGGGTTTTAAAAGTCCCTAAGCTTGTGCGACTTCACTTGTTAAAGAAGACTTTCATTGGTCACACTGAGCTTAAGTGAGATGGCCTAATCAACCCCAAGCGGTAGTTACACCGTAGAACCTAGAGCTTACACAATGGCCCCCTCCATCCTAGGTTCCTAATACGGTTCGAGTTTGACTGTTTCTATCACACATTTGTTGAAAAATACATCCCCCTCCCCCCAAATAGTTAAATAAACAAAACTTGCAAAAACATTAGTTATGGTGCAAATAATAATGAATTAATAAATGATTAAGTAAATAAATTACACTTAGTAAAGTGATTTTTAGAGATTAATTTTAATTTTGGATAGTTGAATGGCTAACGTTCTAACGTCCTTAGTAGAGTTGTCAAGCTATCGAGCTTGATTTTTTTCTCCCAATTTTATAAATCAATCTTCTTTAAATCGATCAATATTAAATCCTATCTATTTAATACTAACCCTCAACTAAGGTTTAAAGAAAACCGATTCTTTTATTTTTGAAAATATTTTGGAGTTACCATCCAACTAAAGTCAGGAAAAATAGTTAAATTATAACCAATTGGATGAATTGATCATAATTTAGCTACTAATCTTTTCGATAAAACCACTTTTATAAACGGGTTTAAGAGTTAAAAAAAATGAGTTTGGGGATTAGAATTTTTAAACCATTATGGGTGCCATTAACTTTCCAATTATAGACTTAATTTCTTAAAATCACCTTTTAAAAATTATCTTATGAAACAAAGTTTAATTATTAATTAATAAATTAGGTTAAATCGAGTGAAACTATACCAAAATGGAAGAAATGGGTGTTTTCAATTTTTACCGTCGCCTCGTAAGTATTTATGTACCCATTATTCAGGATCAAACGTACGTAATTCTTTTTGTAAAATTTTAGTAGGTTGGTTTCTTTATTTTAACAAAATGGTCAAGTTTACATTTTAAGTGGGTTCAAGTTTTATTAAGAAAAATCTAAAGGGTCTTAAATTAATATTGTTTATTTTGAAAAAATTGTCAAATGCATCCTAATTTTCAAAAAAGGGAATGATTTCATGTTTACTCATTTTAGAAAAAAAAAATCGGTTTTTCTAAGTGGTAAACATTTTTAGCTATATTATTTTTTTCCTAAAAAAAATATAAATAAAAAGCAATAAAACTAGACTCCTTCCTCTTCCTTTCTTTTCTCTTTTTTTTTTTCTTTCTTTTCCCTTCTTTTTATTTATAAATACATGATTAATAAATTAAACAAAAAGTAAAATAAATAAATAAAAAAAATATCAAACCAAGTTGGCCCATAAAATAGTGTATTGTGGCCCATCTCCTTCAATTAAGGCCTATTGAAACACACCAATATCATTTTTCATTATTTTAATGTTCATTCCCATGAAGAAAGCATATTTCACTATAATAATACATTTTTACCATCTTAAAGTTTATTGCCTCAAAATAAGACTTATTTCACTATATAAATATTGTTTTCATGCTTTCAAAACTTATTTCCTTAAAACTTGACTAATGGTGAAAATGGTGTAAGTATAATGAAATGAGCTTTAGTTGGAAGTAATTAACATTAAAATAGTGAAATCAATGCTTCTTTGGTGATATGAGCTATCCATTAGGAAAATCATGCGTAAATTGGTGAACATCGGCATCTTAACAATAAAAATACTTCTACTATAGTGAAATGGGCCATATTTTGAGGAACACTTAAAGACTTTTTTTCTTGAAACTAAGATCATTTCAACAATTTTAGGAGATAAAACTATACTCTCCTTTTTTATCTGATTCATGTTATTTTTATTTTAAACTTTATAAAAGATTACATCCATGATATAGGGATATTTAATGATAAAAGTAAATCAATATATACAAGATTTGCTTAATTTTATGTAAAGCGTATCTTTAGTTTGTTATGACCATTGGATTGACGAAATAAAATTTATATTTATTTCATAAATTTAGATTCATTTAAAAACTGTAAACTTGTTTTGATATCTTAAACTCTCTCATAATGTACAAATGAAACTAAAAAAAAAAAATGAAACCAAAATTTATGCAAAAAGTCTGTAATTATAAAATAAATGGTTGTACAATGTAAAGAACCAAACGACACAAAAATTTATGTTTATAATTATTTTCCAATCAATAATGAAATGAGATAAATAATAAGTACAAATATAACAATATTTTTTAACAACATTGATAAAATAGATAAAATAGTAAATTAATGTATAGATGATTAATAATTAGTGGCTTATTAGTTGATGAAAATATTAATATGTAGTCGATCCAAAGATAAAGCTCAATTCTTCTTCTTTACTTTGTTTATGCTATCTTTATGGTAATCTCTTTAACACACTGAAGCCATGACTTAAGTAAAGATATGAAATAAAATGGGATAAAAATGAATTGGTTTGTACAAGATTTGTTGGATTTTTTGTTAGTCATATTTTGATAAATAAAAGAAAAAATTATATTAATTGTGTAAATGTAGATTGATTTACAAATTGTAAAAATATTTCTGTATCACAAAATCTCATACAACATTCAATTGAAATTAAAAATAAAAATAAAAAAAAGAAACAAAACAAAATTATTGCAAAAAGTTCATAAGTACAAAGTATGTGGTTGTAATATGTCAAGATCCAAATAACAAAGAAAATTTTACTTATAATTGAGTTCGAAACATTGAATTAAACATATAATTAATAGTTTTAAATGTAGCAATTTTTTTTAACAACATAAAAAAAATAATAGAAATGATTAATAATTAGTAGCTTAGTAATAGAAGAAAAAAATAATACTATTATATTGATGTATAGATAAAGGCAAATACTTCTTCATCGTCTAGGTTATGCTATGTTTATGTTAATCTTTTCAACACATTCAATCCATAACTTAAGAATATATCTAAATTAAACTGAGATAAAATCAAATCAGCGTGTATAATTTATTTACAAATATATATAATAGTAAATTGCATAAATTTTTATCCTTTTTTTAAATAATATAAGACGACATTACTAATTGTTGATATTTTTTATTTTCATTATTTATCATTGAATTAAACTTTATATAATCAACAATCTTTAATAAAAGTTTATACATAAACTTTAACTGTTGAACAAAATTATTATCTATAAATGTAAAAAGTGAAATCGATACGATCTTAATAAAAGACATGATGCTTCCATTATGATAACTAATGTAATTGATAGTATTGTATTGAAAGTTTACTAGCTATAATTAAATCGACAGCAAAAGAAATTATTACAATAAATTTGGCAACTATGATATTTAAGATTCTGTTATTATCACATTGCATATCTAAGAAATGAAAAAGTAATATTCATAAAACAAAGTAATGTATAATTTTTCTCGTATATTTAGGAAAACATAAATATATGAATATGTTATAATCACGTTGCATCTTAAAAAGGGTGAATATTTGATTATATTATTATAGTATTGCATATTCAAGAAATAAAAAATTGATATTCATAAAACAAATTGATACATAATTTTAATTATATATTATTACTATTGTGAAGCAAAACATGTTTTGATAAAATAAGTATTGAAATGGTGACCTTGGTATTACTGTGGTTAAAGGAGCCATCGATTGCAAAAATAAGCTTGAAATGGGACAATTGTAACAATATTTTGAAATAAGGATTACTTCAAAGAAATAAGCCTTTAATTGGTCAACATGCGTCCACCATAGGAAAATAAGTATTACTTTAAAGTTATGAGCCTTGAAATCATGAAATCAATGTTTCTATAGTAAAATGACCCATTTATTCAGGAAATTACCTTTATATTGGTGAAAACCTATCTCTTATTACTAAAAATGCATCTAATATGGTCAATTGAGCTTTTTTCAAGACTAATTTCGACAAACATTCCCTTAATTTGGTATAGTAATATTGTTTTAACTATTTAAGGACCTACTTCCCCAAAATATGGCCTAAATCACCATTTGATTACTTGTTTTCTCCATATAAGGCACATTTATTCTTACAACTTTTACACCAAAAATTAAACTTTTATTATTTCATAGCCCATCTCCTTCGATTAAGGCCTACTGAACCATATTAACATCAATTTTCATCATTTTGATGCTCATTCCTACAAAAAAAGCAAATTTCACTATAATAATGCATTTTCACCTTCTTAAAGCTTATTTCTTCAAAATAAGGCTCATTTCACTATAGAAATATCATTTTCACACTTTTAATACTTATTTTCTCAAAGCTTAGCTCATTGGATAAAGAACCTTAAAATGGTAAAAATCATATTATTGTAATGAAATGAGCCTTTCAATGGTGAAAATGCATCTAATATGGTGAAATGAACCATAATTCAAGAGAATGAGCATTGGAAGGATGAAGATGATGTTACTATTGTGAAATAAGTCATACGTTGGGGAAATAAGCTTCACATGATGAAAATTGCAATGGTGTAGTAAGTAAGGCTTATTTCAAAGAAATAAGCTTGCAAATGCTAAAAATATACCTATAATGATAAATCTTAAGTTGAGGAAATAAGCATTGATACAGTGATGAGCCTTCCATAGGGAAAATGAGCTTCTAAGTGATAAAAGAAGCACCAGTTTAAAGAAATACAGCTTACCTTTAACAAATAAACCTCCAAATGATGAGAGTATGATTAGTATAGAGGAATTAGGCTTCTTTTTAGCTAATGATGGTTCAAATGGTGACATTGGCATTTGTATAGAGAAAGAAGCCTTTCATAAGGGAAACATGCCTTCAAATGGTGAAAAGCACATTTCTTTAGTATAACAACACTTATTTTGAAGATATAAGCTTCAGAATAGTGAGAAAGGCATAAGTATGGTGAAATGGGCTTTATTTTGAAGTAATTAATGTTGAAATTATGAAATCAATGCTTCTTTGGTCATCATGAGCCATCTAACAGGAAAATCACACTTAAATTGGTAAAAATTAGCCTCTTAATAGTACAAATGCTTTTATTATGGTGAAATGGGCCATATTTTGAGTATCACTTGAAGATGTTTTTCATGAATCTTAGATCATTTCAACAAAAAAACATTGTTTTCACCATTTAAGGCTCATTTGCCCAAACTTAAGTTCATTTCACCATATTAATGTCGTTTTTACCATTTAAAGGCTTAATTCACTATAATATGACCAAAATCACTATCGTATCAACACCATCACTATAGGGACGGATTTTACAATTTCATCACATCAAAGCCTAACTATTCTAAATAAAGCTCCCTTTACCATACTAATATCATTGTCATCGTTTCTACACTCATATCCTTTAAGCATAGCTTATTTAACCATAGAAACACATTTTTTTCACCATGTTATTTCACTATAATAATTCCATTTTCACCCTTTGAAGGTTTATAATTTCGAAGTAAAACTCATTTCACCGTATTAATACTTATTTTACTATAAGAAGTGTTTTTACTATTTCAATAATCATTTACTTGAGTCAATAATCATTTCACCAAACTAACATTTTCTTCACCATTTTAAAACTTATTTTCTCAAAGCGTAACTCGTTTCACTATACCAATTCCCTTTTCACTATTTGAAAGCTTAATTCCTTGAAAGAAGGCTAATTTTACCAAACTATTACCCTTTTCACCTTACATATAGAGTTTGTCATTTTATCATTTTTAGTCTCATTTTATTGGAACTATAGTTTATTTTATCAAAAAAATACATTTTCTTACAACACAATAGAGTTGACTATTTTACCATTCTAAAGCTCCTTCATGGAATGCTTATTTCACTACGTGAATATTGTTTCTACCATAGTGCCATTTTTCACTTTTTAACCAATTTAAAACCCACTTTCTCCATGCAAGGCTTACTTCACCACTTTAACAACCTTGTTCACTTTCTCAAACTCTTTTATCTATAAATAAAACTTATTTCACCAATTTAATACCTTTTTAACTATGGGGAACAGTTATATAGTCCCATTAGTTCAAGACACATTTCATCGACATAAAGCTCATTTCACTATATTCACATCATTTTCACCATTTCAACGTTTGTTTCCTCGAAGTAAGCATCATTTCACCGTATTAATACCTTTTTCACTACGAAAAAAGCTTTTATTATATCACATATTATATCCTTAAATCAATGATCACTTCACCAAACTAACTCTTGTTAAGTCTTCTAATTTATTTTTGATAATAATAAAACATGTTAGAACTTTTTATTAATGTATTAACAAGTATGCAAATATTCAAACAATTCTTCGAAAAGTTTAAAATTGCAAATTGAGAATGTTTCAAAAATGTACTTAGAAAGTTTAAATCGATTGAAAAAGAGATAAGTCTAAAAATATTTAGAGAATGTTTTAGAAGCTTATATAAGAAAAATCAGTACAGTACTTCAGAAATTTATTCAAAGACTTTCAAGATAAGTAAATTGAGACTCTTTAGAAAGTTATTTAAAAAGTTGGTATGGAAAAGTAACATTGAAAATTAACAAAACATCATATTTAAAGTGAACAAGGCTTAGCTCCATTACGTTAAGTGTGTTAGGAAAATACACTTAATCTTGTTTTACTTAAGATAGAATTAAGAATTCATTGGGATTATTTAAGCAAAAATATCTTCGGATAAATCAAAATATATACAAGAATAGATAAGGATAAGGTTGACTTTGGATTTTGTAGGATTTCAATTTCAAATCTGAATCTTATTTGATATTGCTGATCAAATTGTATCTAGTCACGATAAGTTGATAAGGTCAAGTTTAAATTTTAAATTCCAAAATTTTCTCTAAAGATATCTATGGATTATCTTTAATGTTAAATATGGATGAACATGAAGTGAAGATAGTCTTCAATAAATTAGCCATTAGAAGACTTTAGTATACAAGGAGAAATGATTCAAAGTGTTAAGTACATTATTTTTAAAAAGGAAAAAAAAAAATTCGTTACACCTTGATCATAATCATTTTTTACCATCTAAAAGGGTATAAAAGGTTTCTTAGATACTTTTTTAGAAAGTTGAACTGAAACAATTTATTCATCAATCATCATTTCTGTTTTAATGCAAAATTATTTGAGATTTATATTATTGTTCTCACTTGTAATTTATAAATTTTGTTTGTTGTTTGAATGTTGAGAGAAGTTTAATTGTGATTTGTAGATCTGTAATTAGCTTAGATTGTAGAGAGGTTAAATAAGTAGAGCAAAGTATTGTAAAGTCCATGTGTAACTAATACTTATAAACTTCTCGTGATTTTGATATAGTGGATCAAGTGGAACGATACTAGTGAATTAGACCAGGTCCTTGGCAATGGAATTGAAAGAAAGTAGTAAACAAAAAGCCGAAACTCTATAAATCTTCAACTTGATATTTTCCTTCCTTATCTTTTTAATTTGCGTTATGTAATTGTGTTGATTAGTTATGTATTGAATTATCAAAATACTACTGTTCACTATTTTAAGTTATTAAGAGGGATATTTTTTTTATATAAAAAAAGTTTTCAAAAAATTTAAAGATATCAATTCACTTTACCCCCCTTCTTTTGATATGTTATACGAGACCAATAACATTGTTTTCACCACTTTCTTATTTATTCCCTCAAACCTTCATGCAATTTACAATATTATTTCCTATTTCACCATTTCATGCCTTATTTTCTTCAAATAAGTTTAATTTCATCAAACTATCACCTTTTTCATCATAGACGGAGACTTTACCATTACATCTTGTAAATGAACTATGTTTTAAGGAAACAAGAATTGAAATGGTGAAATTAATGATATTGTGGTTAAATGACCTACCTAATAGGAAAAAGACCATTACAATTGTGAAAAATCATATTACTATGATGATTTAACCCTTTAAATGGTGAGAATGCATCTAATATAATTAAATGAACTATATTTTGGGGAAACAAGCATTGAAATAGTTAAATTGATGTTATGGTAGAGAAATGAGCCATCTATTAAGAAAATAAGCTTAAAATGGTACAAATTGTAATAGTATAGTGAAATAACGCTTACTTCAAGGAAATAACCTTTTAAATGGCGAAAATGTGCCTATAATGGTGAAATGAGCTTTAATTTAAAGAAATGAGTATTAACATGGTGAAATTGGCATTAGCTTAGTGAATTAAGCTTTCCATGGGGAAAAATGAGTCTTCAGCTAATGAAACCATGTTAGTTTGATGAAATAATGCATACTCAACTTCGGATCATGACAACTCAATTATCATTGTAAAATTAGGCTTATTTTGAGGAAATGAGGGTTAAAATGATGAAAACAACATTTTTGTAGTGAAATGAACCTTCAAATGGTTAGAACCTATTAATTCTGGGTTATTTTTACACTTTAAAGACTTTTTCTTTTAACTTGTAAAGTTTTTACCATACTATCAGCCTTTTCACCATAACGAGTGATTTTATAGTTTCACTATACGAAGGCTCAATTCCTTAATGGAATATTCATTTGACTATACGAACAATATTTTTATCATATAAGCAGTTTTTACTATTTCACTAATTTAAGGCTCATTTTCTCATTGCAAGGCTTATTTAACCGCATTGCTAACCTTATTTTCCTTTTTAAAGACTCGTTTCTTTTATATAAGACTTATTTAACCATACCAACACTTTTTTCACTATATGAAGGGCTTTTATAGTTTTATTTTTTCAAGGAATATTTAATTGAAATAAGGTTTATTTTACTACATTAACACCATTTTCACTATTTTAAGGTTGAGATCCTCAAATTAAAACTGATTTCATCATATTAATACCTATTTTACCATAAGAAGGCTTTTCATCATTTTAAAGCCCCTGTCTTTCAATCAAGGATCATTTTATCAAACTAACACTATTTTCACTATTTTAATACCTATTTCCTTAAAGCATGAGTTATTTCAATATAGCAATTCCATCTTCCCCAATTGAAGGCTTATTTCCTTGAAATAACTATCACCATTTTAACCATAGATAAAGAGTTTGTTACTTTATTATATAAATATTTAATTCTTCAAACTTAGTTTCGTTTCGCCATAATAATACTACTATCTCCATCTTATGCTTATTTTAGTGAAAATCGAAGCTTATCTTGTCTGGAAAAAAAAAAAAAGAAACATCTCACCACATTAGTATTGTTTTACCATTTCAAGGCTTATTTCTACAAATCAATGTTCATTTTACTATATTAATATTGTTTTCATCATTTTACTAGAAAATGAAATGATAATGATAGTACTTTTTTCAATTTTATTATGAAAAACATAAATAAAAAATATATATTATCTTATCCACTAATACAAATACATGTAGATCTAAATATATTTTTATATAATTAAACTACAATACATTATTTTCTATCAATTGCATTACAACAAATAAAAAATAACAAGTTTCTGCCCTGCTTGCAAAAACATGATCGAAGTGAAAAAAAGGAAAAAAAAAAAAAAAAAAGAGAAATGCAACAGAATTGGACATGAACATTCTGCTTTTATAATGGAAAGGGGTACAACTTTAACGAAAATTCAAACGAAGCTGACGTGAGACTTAACTCTTTACTACTGGCAATTCATGCATTCACCTGCTGTAGCTGCTTAGCAATATGCGGACCGATATGGATGGGATCAATATTTTATTATATTCTTATATACAAAATGTGCTAAGAAGGTAGAAAAAATAAAAAATATTGTTAAGTATCTCTAGTCAAATATGAAAGGTGTAAGTTACCATAGTACCCCTGTTTTCTAATAGGAAAATAAAATTTGAATTTTAAACATAAAACTCAAAGACATAATCTATTAATAGATCAATTTATCAATTGTAAATAGGTGATTGTTTATGGAAACTTGTGTTCTTTTAGATTACCATAGTTATCATGATTGGAGAATGAGGATTCAAAAATACACTTTTGAATACTCTTAAGGACAAATGTTTAAGAAAATATATATATTTGGAAAAGGAAATGTTAATTGTTTTTGTAGAGCACAAATATGCGTAATTTTATGACGATTTGTTAGCTATTTTTTTTATGAAAGGAGTATATTTTATATCTTATCTTGCCAAACATATACTTGGAACACAGGGCAAAAAAGATTAAGAAAATAATTTAAAAAAAAAAAAGAATGAATCAAACATCTCCTAAACCAAGACTTCTTTAGGCCATTTTAACATAATAATGGTATAGATATTGGTTTTATGATGAAATTGATCAAGTTTAAATCCTTTAGTTATAATATATAATGTTATTGAAAAAAAATTAAACCTCTTTTATTTTAATATTATAAATAATAGTTAATAATAATTTTGTTTGCTTAAAATAAGAAAAAAACAAAGTTATAATAAATGTGGCCGCGGTAGCAAGGTCCAACAGAAAAGTTAGAATCCAGAATGGTCCTGTCTGGTTTGGGCTACAGTATATGTGCCGCCATCCGATAAAAATGCATCCATAAAAACATATAATAAAATTTTTGTTTTTAATTTTTCATGCGTTTCATATTTACTGTTATTCTCAGCAGTATCTCAACAACTCTTGGGAAAAAAAGAAAAAAAAGAAGAAAAAGGAAAATGAATAAACAAAACAAAATTTCCGCATGACATTACAATAAACACACACAGACACATCCCCAATTTCATTCTCTCTCAACAACACAGAAAAAAAAACCCTAAAGATTTTCTCTTCCCTTTCTCTCAACTTTCTCTCTCTAACTTCTCTGCAAACAGCTATAAACAAAACGCATTCTTAAGATTGGGAACATAGGACACACTAAGGAGTGGGTTAATTGCAAAACGGTAACGGTATTTCTAAGACATTAACGTCAATTCAATCCGTTAGGGTTTGTATTTCGTTCTATTCTATTTTTCCTCCCTACGTTGCTTTCTCATTGAAGCCCTACTTTCATTCATTTCTGGATTAGGGTTTTGTGTATTATTAACGTCTCTTGGAGGAGTTTTTCCTTAATCGACGCGATTGATTGAGAGAATTAGGTATTTGATATTATTACATCATGGGTAAGAGGATTTAGAGGACATATTGTTCGTGTTTATCTGATTTTGGTTGAAATGAGCGTCTTTTAAGTGCGTGATTGTGGTACTTTTCACACCCGGAGTTCGGTAACAATGGATTATTAGAGGGAAGAAAGATTGCCTTTTGTTAAATATTTTGTTCTGGTTGTGTTGGTGGATTCAGTTTCATGGGCATTGTGCTTTGCCCTTTCGTTATGTGGTTGCATGAGTGTTTTTGAATAGTAGTTTGCCGTTAATTTTCTCTCGGTCATGTGGTTACTGTGGCTGAATATGAGTATGTTTAGGGATTAGGGAGTTTAAGTGGATGTTGTAATACAGAAGTCAGGATATTTGTGGTTAAAAGAGCAGGATTTGGGATTTCAGATTTGCAATTATTTGAAGAAAAACGGTGCGTTTTCCTTTTTGAGAGGGGGCAAAAAGGGTTGTAGCGATACCTCTGCTATTCTGATCATGTGCAAGGGTCCTTATGGAAAGGAGTGAACCTACACTAGTTCCTGAATGGCTGAGAAGTAGTGGAGGTTCCACTGGTGTAGGTAACTCGGCCAATAGTTTTGCATCATCTTCCCCTCGTACAGGTACTTACATTTCTGTTCTTTTTATTGTAATGAGTTTCCTTCTGAAAATTGATAAATGGTATTCATACTGCCATTTGCTATTCACCTGTAACTAGCTTCAATCATGCAGTGCCTTTGTTGTATTGCAATTATGTCTTGTAGGTGTTTTAGGTCTAATGAAAAGTCTAATGACAGTGAAAGTTGATTAGATTGATTTCTTGATGTAAATTTATTCTTAGAAATATTGCCATTGTATATGGTGACAAACAGAATAGTGTGTTATGTAGAATTCTGAGGGATTTTGCAGAAGCTTGCTACTTATCGAAAATCATTCTTAAAGTCTATCATGACAAACTTGTTCTTATTTTACGTGCTTAATATCTAGTCATTGTAATGAAGAAAATCTGCAGAATTTGCAGAGTGAAGTAAAAAAGAAAAGAGACATGATAAACTTTTTATCACAGAGTTTAAACTTTAGGCAAGATGATTCCAGTATAAAAAGAGAGAAAATAAACTACAGGATATAGTTAACAGACATATAGAGTTGAATGATGACATTCCATCAATCCCTTCTCCATAGAATATATTACACTGCTCCGGAGCATTGTAAAAGCAAAGGGATGAACTTAGAAAAGAAGCAACATAATGGAAAAATAACATAATCAAGAAGCTTTGGAAGGAAACCTTCTATAGTTACAGGCTGGATCAGATTTTTCTTATTTGAAAGAAATATGCTTGGAAAATATTTGATGGCTTCATAGCACTCAGAGTTGTCAGATATATGGAGGTAGCCATTAATGACTCTAGATGGATAAAAGTTCCTTTCTTGTTAGTACGTTTGTGTAAAGTCATGCATGGGGAAGGATTCTTTGCTTAGATAGAATATGTGTAATAAACAATAGTGAGAGATGGTTTCTCAGTGTACCTAGCTCATTTGGTCCATATGACATTTTTAAATATAAATCAGTTGTGACAATTCTTTTTCCCTTTCGTGATGTAGATGGTCCTGCAACAGCACATTTTGCTAGAAGCAGAATTTCTAAGACACCAACTGAGTTAGATTCCCCACGATCAACTTACTTTGACCGATCATTTTCATCTAATTCCAGAAGGGGTTTAGGCAGCAATGGGTCCACAAAAAATGCTTACAGTAGTTTTAGTAGAGGTCATCGTGCTAAGGATGGTGACAGAGAAAAGGATAGATCAAATTTTGAGGAGTACTGGGATCATGACATTTCAGATCCATTGGAAAGCATTTTAAGTTCTAGAGGAGAGAAAGATCCATTGAGGCGTTCGCATTCGATGGTCTCGAGGAAGCAGGGGGAGCAGTTGCCAAGAAAAGCTTTGTCTGCCTTAAAAAATGGAGGGAGCAACAATAATTACAGTAACAGCAATGGCATAGGCAAGCTTTCTGGGGGTAATGTAAATGGAACAGTTCACAGGTCATTTGAGAAGGATTTCCCCTCATTGGGAGGTGAAGAAAAGCCAGTACATGTGGATTTGGGAAGAGTCTCATCTCCCAGTTTGCCATCACCTGCTCAGGGTCTGCCTGTTGGTAATTCAGCTCTAATTGGCAGAGAGGGGTGGACCTCGGCTCTGGCAGAAGTTCCCAGTGCTATGGGAAGCTCCAGTCAGGGATCTGGATCTGTGAAACAAAATACAATATCCTCTTCGGCTTCTGGAACTTCAAGTTCAATGGCAAATCTCAACATGGCTGAAGCACTAGCACAGGCTCCACCTCGAGCAATCACTCCTCCACAGGTATCACAAGTTCAGTGCCTGTGATTGTATCAGTGCTTACATATATGATTTTACCTAGTCAACAAATTATCATTCTTGTGATTGTCTAACTAGTTAAGTTTATTTAATAGTTATCCTTAAAGACTCAAAGGCTTGAGGAGCTGGCCATCAAGCAATCCAGGCAATTAATTCCAGTGACACCATCAGTTCCTAAAAGTTTGGTAAGTTTATGGCAATGTGTGTTCCTTTGTTTCTTTTCCCTTAATGTTTTTTGAAAGTTCCTTCTACAGTTTGTGCGATACTTTCTTGATGATGGTGGTTTTCTTCTTCTTCTTCTCCTCCTCCTCCTCCTCCTCCTCCTCTCTTAAAAGACTATAGTAAATTGCATATTGCAGCAAATATAGAATGTCTGAAAGATAGACCTTCTGGCCTTAAAGCTAGTGAGCCATTGTGGCTTTTCCATCTCTGTTTCAGAGCCATTTAGGACAATGAATGGCATAACCCTAAATTTATAGTAGTTTGGTAGATTCAGGATAGTCATTTTCTTGGTTGTGGCAGAATTACTTTTGGTACCTATTAAAGAGTGCAAGCCCCCTTTTCTATAGGGTATTAAGATGGGTGATATTATGCCAGTTTTTCTCCCCCTGAGTAAATGAAAATATAACATATTTGGGATAATTTTTTTGTTTTTTAAAAGAGAAAAAGAAAGCAGGACCCACTGTGGTAATTGCTCTTATGCAAGGTGGATCTTCATCTGGGTTTTGCATATTCCACATGATGACTTGATGGTGGTCTAGAATGTTGAAGTCGAGGTCTTGACATTCTTGATGACCCCCCACTTAGTCTCTTGCATCACAATATTGTATGGTACTCCTTAGCAACCTTCTGATATACGTAATCATGTCTGCCTGAAAAGAAAAGTGAACTGGTGCTACATAAACAATCTTTTGGTACTCTGCTAACATTTTCTTTTAGTTCTTAGCTCTTCTAACATCTTATGTGTGCCTTTTAAATGTAGCTGTTGAAAGGCCTTCATTATGATCCCTTCATCATAATGTTATGTTTTCCATCACCAAACACTGCTCTCCCCCCTCCTTTTCCTCCTCTTCTCTCCCCTAAAAACAATGTGTTATGAGTTATGTACTTCATCCATTGTAATGAAACCTTTCTTTGCTGAAGTCTGGCATTTATTCATTGAAAACCTAGTAGATGGATTGTGCCTTGAACTTGCTTGCCCAATTTCTTCAATTCTTGTAGAAAATCAGTAGCATTTAGGTTTAAAAGCCGCAGAAAGGATCCTGTACCACTTTATTCATGCAAAGGGAATAACTATTACATAGCTATCGGCAATTATGGGAATATGGATAACGTTTATTGGATTTCAATACCTTTTGTTTACTCATAATGGGTTTATTCAAAAATATAGGTACTACCTTTACCTATGCAAGAAAATACAAATACCACTTATAGAGTAACCACTAATTATATTTTAATCATGTGGTTCATATTAATTAATTATAACTTATTTATCTATCAACTGGTTCATTGTCATATCATGATCTAATTAATTATTTAATAAGCAATTATAAAAATAAAATGGAAACTTATATTCCTTTGGCAGTAAATAGATATGGTTATTAATCATTATTGTTACTATAATCTCATTAATTATTTAATAAATACTATTAATTAATTGACTAGTTCATTAATATAATGATTTTAATTATTATTTGTTACCAGAATATAACATTGCACTTTGATGTGGTTAGTGGAAATTGAATAACAAATATCAAAGCCATATTGATTGTTGAGTAATTTTATGTAATCATATCTAATAAATTAAGTTGTTATCTCTATACATAATATACACAATATGTATTATTTGAAAGCATCCTTCATGATCAAATCCTGTGCAAGTTTAGTATATGTGTGCAACCAATTTAATTACAGTAAGATAATTATCATTACTGTTATATATTAATACGGTATTTTTTTTTTTTTTTTTGGCCAAAACATAAGCATCATGGATTCATTGCCTCTAATATAACATGTAGACACATAAACACACATAGAGTTATAGATATTAAAGTGTTATCATTACAAATTAAATGTAATTAAAGTGTTATTGTTAATTGTAATAAGGGTAATGCTATGGTAATAGTATTTGATATGATGAGGAAATTTTGAAAAGATTAGCAAAAATATTTATCCTTGGAGAGGAGGGATTAGTGGTTTTGATGGGGAGCAGGGACATGGCTATTCCCTCTATAGTTTTTGTCACTGATGGGGGCTTAAAAAGTAATAAGGAAGTGGGGGACCTGTTTGTAAGGAATATCTAATATGCGTACCTTCACTATTTGGCCATTTTCTGCCAATATCTTGGCATTGACATGACTTGACTCTGGTGAAAGGTATGCAATCTGTGGTGGGCCCTTGAAAATGTAATTGGAATTACTCGAGATTTGATGGTGGTGTTGAAGATGTTGATAATGGATGTTGAAAAAATGGTGAAAAGGAATACGGACTCTTCATGTTATTTTCAGTTTTTGAAATATAGTATTTATTCTATGGCGAAAAAATGCAGTAATTATTGGTGGCTTAAACTTATTACATGGAAGAATGAAGTTTCTTTTCTTTTAATATATTTACGAGGAGATCATCTAGATTTGATATTGAATATACCATGCAAAGGGGGTTTTCTTTGTTTTCTTTATCCCTTCTTCACTTTAGAATTCACCATTTTTTTTTTTTTCTTTTTTTCTTTGGGAAGAAACTAGAATGCAATTGGCATTAAAAAATAAGTTAAGTATTGAAATTTTTAGCGGCTTTTCGAAGGCCTTAAAGTGTTTAAGTTACTTTTCTTGATGGACACACCCATTGTCAATGTAATCTTTTTTCACACGCCATCAATTACCTTAGAATATTTTACATCCTAGCAGCATCCTCATATTGCTGTTTCTTACTTTTTGTCCCTTTTAGCTGAGTCCTTGTATCTTTAGTTCTACAGACTGACAGGTCAGATTTTTAGATTACCTCTTTTGTTAATGTCATAATGAAAACTATACATATATGGATTTAAGTTTGATGCTAGAAAATGAAGTCCCAGAGTCTGGTTTTACAATAATTGACCAGCTGAAGCCTATTTGGCACTTTATAATGCCCTTGAGCAGGAGAAACTTCAACTATTAGGTTACATGTAATGCTGAAGACGTTTAATGTATTTGCATGATGCTAAATCTTGGTGTACCTCTTTTGGTAATTCATAAAGAAAACTTTAGATTTATGAGGTCTAAGTTTGGAGTTAGATAATGAAGTCCCAATCTATCTGTTAAACAGCTTAATTGATTGATACTTATGTTTAATAACTGCGTCATTTGTGGTTTTGTGCTTCTACAGGATTTAATATATGCTAGGTTCTCCTTTAAATATGAACTATATGATTTGCCCAAAGAAAAACTAGATTCTTTTGGTTGAAGATATGCTAGATTGGACGGGGGAATTAACAATAAAAAGGGATGTGTTTGATCCTTTATTTGTGTTGGGAGCAAAATATAACATATGACCTACTTGTTAAGTAGTCTACAGAAGTAGAAATTTATGTAATATATGTTTACGGGTTTCAACTTTTGACACAATTAATATATGGTCTAGTGTATTTGTTTGAATTTTGACATCGTATGATGACATGGATAATTGACACCTCCGGCATCATTTGATGATATCAATCATCAATCGTTGCCTGTGATGGATTATCACTACCTTCTCTTATATATATTACATAGTTGAGCCCCACCCAAACCCACACATAATAAAGAATTTAATAAAAAAGAAATGCAAAATGAAAATTCATCCTACACTCCCTGTTATCATTGATCTCCCTTGTTCTAGTTAGTATACATCTTTAAATAGCTATCCTGCTTAAGGTGCATGTTGTTCTCTTTAAATAATTTTCTGAAAGCATGATGATGCCTTTATGTCATTTGCTTTTTATCCCTTCTCCATTTGGGCTCATTCCTTGGAGGCTGTTACAATGCTCTATCCTTTGCTTCTAATCTTTAGGATCTTTGAGCTTGTGCAATTCATTTTACTAAAGCTTTTTGGCAGTAGCCTTTGGTGCTAATCGGTACATCTTAATTCATCTAATGATATCATTGTTGCAGAATTCATATTCCTCCTTACTTCATTGGTAGAATGGTTATGTGGAATTGGAGTTATGTTTTACTTTTAAGTTTATCTTCTTGAGGGAGCCTCTGTATATTTTTGTGCATTGTGTTGATGGAGTTCTTTGGGTAATCCTCCTGTTCTCCTTGACAACATGGATAAATTGATACCTCATAAAGGGGGACTTATTATGTTAAAAAATAAAAATAAAAACAATGCACTTATTACTCTAGATCCTCTTTTCTTGAGCTTGCTGTATTTATACTAAGCTATTGCTGTCCATGCTAGAACCTTCTAGCCCTCTTGCTTTTAGCATCTTAGCTATTTCCTGTTGTTTGCAGAAATATTATCATGACAATAGTGAAGTGGATGGGAATAAAAGGATTTGTAATTAGGAAATAGAGAAGTATTTATGATTGACTGAATAAATCAGGTCCATGAAACTTAGAAGAAGGTCCCAAAAAATAGTATTGATTAGGCCGTTGCTGTATCAACCAAATTGGTTTCTTGCACTGGGTTTTGTTTGAATCACCTCTGGAATCTGCTACCTGCTTTAGCCATCCACCTGTGGTTAATAATTGTTAGCCTGAATTTGTAGTATCTTGAAACCCCTTTTCAAAGTAGATGTCATTTATATTCATGTGTGGCAATAACATTTTGAGGTAGGTAATAGCGAGGAATAAATCTTAGAATCTTCTTTTCCTTCTCAGGCACTTGGTTCTTCCGATAAATCCAAGACAAAGGCAGTATTCAGACCTGGAGAGATTAATGTAGTAGGCAAGAATGGACCACAGCAGTCTTCACTTCAACCTGTTAATCAATCTCTTCGCAGTGGACAAACTAAAACTGAGATGAATAAAACTCCACATAGTGGGAAATATTTGGTTCTCAAACCATCTTGGGAGAATGGTGTCCCTTCAACAAAGGATGTGGCTAGTCCAACAAGCATGGTAAACACCAAGGCATCAGATAGCCAGGTGGCCATTGGTTCTGCTACTTCTGTTCCTTTGAAGAATGGAAATAGCCAAAGGATCTCATCTTTTGGGGGCAAGACAAGTGCTGTATCTATAAATTCTCTACCAGCTGTGGAGAAGAGACCGTCTTCTTCTCATGCTCAGAGCCGAAATGAGTTTTTTAATCTCCTTAAGAGGAAGACCTCAACAAGCACTGGTGCACAGCCAGAATCTGGTCCTGCTGACAAATCTCCAAGTGGGGATTATCCTGCTCAAGTAGCTGAGACTGAAACCCTGGCTGAAAGTCCTCAACTGGTGGAGAGTAGCATTCAGGTGAATGGACTTGATGGCAATGGTGCAGAAGCTGACAGATATTCAAATATATTAGAGGATAACATGAATGCAATAGGTGTTTATCCAGATGAGGAGGAGGCTGCATTTTTGCGTTCCCTAGGTTGGGAAGAAAATGCGGGTGAGGAGGAAGGCCTTACTGAAGAGGAGATTGCTGCCTTCTATCAAGAGGTAAGTTGTTACTATGTAGTTACTGGTTGAAGTTGCTGTAAATCTTTTCTTTCCCTTAGCATTTTGGTAATATATTTGCCTTCATAGTTTTGGTGTGTTTTTCTCATCTTTTGTTTTCAGTCTTGCAGTCCAGTGGCTTGCTAATGAGACTGGAATATGAAGATTAATTCTTAACATCTTTGTGTTATTGTGGATGCAGTGCATGAAATTGAGGCCTTCTCTGAAAGTTTCCCAAGGGATAGAGTCGGTGCTTCCAAAGCTTTCTGAATCTAATATGGCTAGTCTTGGTGCAGCATCTGCTGAATTGAGTTCATCCAACTGTGGAGCCCAAGCTTGATTCCTCCTTTTTCATAGTTCTTTGATCCAGAAGGGCTGAGTTTTGCTAGGTGATGGTGCATTTTGCTTTTTGCTTTGCTTCATTCTTCTTAAGGAGGGATGCTGATAATGTGGGTCTTAGTTGGAGCGCTGCAGTTTTCAAATAATCGCTTCCTTTTCACTGCCTATGTGATCGAGTTAATCTAGCAGACAGTAGGTTCAAATCGTGCTAGTGCAGTAGGCAGTGAATAGGGTGGGGGATATTTTGTCTGTGGGGAAGGATGCTGAGGGCAGTGCATATTTTGGGGTATTCTGTTCTCCTTGGCTTCTCAGTTTGAGGAGCCAATTTCTAAGATGATATACTTTTTGGTGTTTTTCTATGATTTTACAAGGAAAGAAAAGAAAAGAAATCATAGTTTTTTGCTTTTTAGTTTTCTTTTGTTTTTAGCTTGTTTCTGCCTGTCGAAGGAAGAAAATTTCAATGCAAGTATAAATTAGTGTCACAGAAGGGCTCTGACAACTTAAATGAGGTCGCTTACGAGACAAATCGGCCGTTTACTTCACAGGGTACCGTGTTTAACATGCGATCTTACAATTGGCCTAGGACAAATTTCTTTGGCCAAGTTATTTTCAAACAATTCAGATGTTTGTTTTATTATTTATTTATTTATTTTTAATATATGCGTATTTGGTTATTTGCTCTTGGGTTTGGAGACATAAAAGCGGTTCTAAATGAATGGTGATCCAAGAAACCAGCCAAGAGCTACTCCATAGGCATCCACAACCAGGAGTGGCAACTATAGACCGGTACATGGCCCATTAGCTTTCACGCTGAAAAATTTTTGGCCTGTTTATTTTAAGGGAGAATGGAATTACTTAGTAATGGAGTAGTCTTAAGTACCATGTTTATTACCTTGTTTGGTTGGTTGTCATTCGACTAATATCACTCTTTTAGCTACAAAAAGACCAAAATATACCTAATTTATTTATAAGACGGTCAAATAGACTTGACCTCTTTCATTAGAACAACGACACAACCCTGTACCATTATTAAGATTATCAAATCGAAACCCGAACCTAAACAAAAAATGCCCAAATCGAACCCCTAACCTAAATTGGTAACGGATTCATACAGAAAAAATTTGGCATTTTTTTTATTTAACTAAAAGGGTTCTCATTGTATGGGAATTGTAATTGTTGTCGTTAACGAATGATTGGATTTGAATCAATGAAATGCTGTCATTGAGGAACAAGAATAATGATCTACTGGTTGCAAAAAGAGAAAGAAAAAGGAAAAGAAAAAAAAAAAACAGTTCTAATAATGTCTTGCTTCCACCTTAGAGGCTGCCTTATTTCAGTATATTAGACTTTGATCTCCCAATCAAGCAAGTAAGAAAGAATGAGATAGAGAGAGAGATAGTCGATGGTGGCTCAATCATGAGAGAGAGAATGATAAACTGGAGAGATGGTGGCTCTGATGGTAGACTTGAGAGAGGATGGTGATCGATGGTTCGATGAGCAAAGAGAGAGTGAGTGGATGGTGGTGATTGGTAGTGGTTGATTTAACGATGTAAAGAGAGAGAGATTGAGAGGTAAAAGAGATAGAATAGATGATTGTAAGCTAGGGTTTGTGTTTTGATAATGGAATGATTTTCATTGTAAAAGGGGTACTATCGCTTGATCTTCATATTAGGTTAAAAACTTACAAAATAAAGACAAAAAGTTATGGTGGTGTGAAGGTTGTCTGACATTGGTACTCCTAATACCTAAGTTAGATGGGTTGATTGTGTAAAGTGTTTGTGTAAGTATATAAGTGAGTGAAAGATAGATAGAGTTTATTGAAGGCCTAAATCTTCTATTTATAGATGGATTAGGCTTAACCATCTTCTTGCAACGGTTGAATTATTTGGACCATGTCCTTGAATTGTGGAAGTAGGGTTGCCAATAGCTAAATCACTTATGCCATTTATTATGATTCAAATATTTGAACTCTTGGTTCGAGCTTAAGCGTCCTAAGCTTTATAGCCCAAACTCTTATAACTTTTGTTGCGAGTTGCTCTGACCTTTCTTGAGCTCTTTTACTCCAACTTAAACTCTTTGGTACATGTGCATCATATTAAGTATGGTATAGCTTGACTAAAAATTTTGCATTATATTGAAACAACTTAGGGTAGCCTCTATATAGGTTTGCTTGTGGCTGGGACCACTAGAGTTGCCTATCAACAAGAGGTAATGTTTGTCATTTTTTAGTTTTGAAGAGGGCATCTAGGGAAAAACAAAAAGATGGGCATTGCATTGAATTATAGTTCAAATGTGGGAGTAAAGAATTGAAATTCAATATTTTTAGTAATAAAATTCCCCATTCAATTGAGTTGCAATTATAGGAGTAAAATACAAGTAAATGCCATAACAGCAATTCCATAAAGAATAAAGGGGGAATGAAATTGTTATTGCAGTAAAGTGAACATATTATTAATGAATTGAATAAATTCATTTATAAATGTATCTGATTTGGATTACATAAACACAATTTGTATGCTCGTTAATCCTTTTAAGGTTTTATCACTTTTTCAATTTTATATTTTCGCATATGTAGTTTCAAATGAAAATTTTAAATTTGCTTATGTTGGAACATATGCATGGTATCTATTTTGACATATTGTTATGTCCCATTTTTGAGGTCTATTAAATTTCGTTTGGACATATCTTTGTGTTTAATGTCCATATTAGAAGGTCAAATTTATTTTGCATGTCTTTTTCTTTTTGACAAGTTTATATGCATGGAATCTTATATCCTTAATCATCCTCAAAACTTAGTGCTTAGATCGTTCAAACATACAGTATGCAAATAGGCTTACTTTTGCTTAACATGCAAATGAATTTGAACAATTTATATGTGCCTTTTGAATTTAAGTATCTCGTAAATATATAAATAATAAAAAAAGATGATGATAATAAATTACTTTCGCTAGTTTATATGACACTATTTTTTTTACTTATATTAATTTTTTTTTCTTATATACTTCTGGCGATCTTTCATAAAAACCTTACAAAAGATTTGAATTTGGATATTGACATTTATATGTGATTAAGCCATAAGTTGATTTAATGTAGTGTTTTGATGTAGTAGGTTGATTATTTATTTTGCTATGTTTAATTAGACTTTATGTTAGCAAAAACTTTTGTCATATTGTAAATTATTATGTTTATTAGTTTAAGTAATATTTTCAAATTTCAATTTTCTAAAGACTTCCTTTTTTTTTTTTTTTTTCCAACAATGGCAGAGGGAGGAGTCGAATCTTAGTCTATCTTAATAGGAGACTGATAATAATACCATTAAGTTACAATAATTTTAGCTTTTCTTTTTTCTTTTTCTTTTCTAAAGTAGATTTCGATTATTAGGATTTATTATAGATTTTTTATTTTTAATTAAGAAACATGTGTAACTCATAAAATAAACATGTTTATTAAACTAATTGGATTTTGAGTTTAGGTTTTCAAACACAATTAGTGAAAGGTAAATTATAAGTTGAAATTTCCAAACATGGACCAATTTAGAGTAGCATCATCAAATAACATTGATAGCCATCCTACCTAAATTTCGAATAAATGTACAGAAAGTACTTGTACTTTGAACTTTGGTAATATATCGTTTAAAATTTTATTTCTTATGACTTATTGCCTATTTTTTCAATTTGGCATCTTTATCATTGAGAAGTTAAGATCCTTCAAATCCCTTTTTCCTCCATTTTATTGTTTATTACTTTAGTTTTAATTGCATTTTAGTGTTATACTTCAACTTTGTTGCATTTTAGTAAATTGACAAAAATTGAAAGTGCATGAACTTTTTTACCTTTATCCCCTTAAACTAGTACTAGTAGACCCATACTGACATTTCATGTGTTAAGAATAATATACCTAATAAATCAACAATAAAATATCAATAGCAAACATTACTTTATGTCTTAATGTTTGAGGCAAATAAAATAAAAAGGCATGTAAATATATAAAGAAGCTAATGCATAAAGTTTAATACGAGTAAGAAATCTCTAGAATATGATGTAATTTTATTGGTTTAATAAAATAGATAACTAAAAGAAAATATATAATCAAAGAGTCAGAGATAAATAAAGTCTCACTAAATAACATAGATATAGATATGAATATGGAGGGTGTTGTCGTGAGAATCTCACTGGCAGAGATTTGTGATTTTAGGCTCGAATTGCGAGCCTAAGTTTGCAAAGGAGAACATAGTTAGTAGGCCCTAGTTGATGGGAATTGGTTAGTAGGTCCCTTGACCAAATTGCGAGCTCAAGGCTTGGAGTGCATGGCTTGGTGACTTTACTCTTGTTGACCTATTGTTGAGGATCTCGACCTCATGTTTACCTCTAGCCTTTCGTACCTTTCCCACTATCTCAATCCTTATGCATTACCCAAGGTCTTGGAGAGCCGACATGATATAGCTCCAAGAAAATCCCCAAACAGCTTGGCAAGCTTACCCAACAACTTAACCACACCCACTCTCTACCATAAGGACTCTACGTTAACCAATCCAAGTATTACTAACCTGTCTACACTTTAGCTTCCACTTAGTGAAGTTATCGCGAACCTGGGTTCAACATGTGTCCTTTGATAGTCATACTATACAAACAGAGGCCAGATATTCCTTTTTGTATTTCACCAATTTTGTCCTTATTTTGTGTATATTCTTTAGTACTTTTCTATATTGGGTAAGGTGCCCCATCAAGTAAATTATCCTTGTAAGGAGTAGCCTTAGGATTTTGAGTATAAATACTCTTGTAATTCCAGCCATAAATATCATCTCCATCAATATACATTTGAACTTTCTTTGTAATTTTTGCTTATTTTCCTTAAGTGCATTTTACCCTTACTCTTATCTAAACTCTTGAGTAAGACTTAGTGGTAAGTAACCTAACTCGGTTAATCGAGTGCCATATTAGCTAGTTTGAATTGGTTACGGGAGTTCCTTAGTATGTCATATCTTTGGAGCAGTTTGTGGGTTTTGCTAGATTCCCTTCAACATTCATCCTTTACTTTGTGCCTTCTATAGGTACAAACCTACCCTTAATATTGCCATTGTTGTCTATCCTTAGTTGCAACATATCATCTTCGTATTAGAGTAGAGATTCGTGAGAGAGGTTACATGTAGGTAATCATTGGTGTTTGTGTGTATATGTATAGTTTTGTTCTGGTCAGGTTTATATTGTGAGTACAAACGCGAGTGTGTATTTGTTGGTGAGTAGGTTGTGTTAGCTGGTTACATGTTGCTAGTAGTACTCTATTTTACGTTGTTCTTGAGCTAGACAGGCATGGTAACTATTAGTTTTTTAGTTTCTTGTATTGGAAAAGGGGTTGCATATGAGATTGAAGTCAATTGTGTTTGGGGTTCTAGCTTATGTTGTTTCCTAGGTGGTCTTGTGAGTGAGTGCAAGCGTTTATTACTAGATTCAAGTGAGGCAAGCATTGTTATCAAAGATGACAGACTTAAGTATACATGCTGGTGTTGGAGACAATGAAAGTGGTGTTCAACATCGTAGTAGGCAAACTCTGGCCACTCTTAGAAGTATTGATGAGCATCTTGATGAGATTGTCACAATGATTATAGAGCTGACTTGAGCTATACGTGACTTAGCTACCCGACTTGTTAAAGTTGTTGATAACACTCTTTAAGCTATACTTGAGGATGGGGATGAAGCCTATGATGTTCGACTAGTTTGAAGGGAATTCCTAGCTACACAATACCGACATGGAGGAGTAAGAAGATAGGTCCATAGAAGAATAAACTTGGTTGATGTTGAGGAATTGGGTGAAGACGAGTATTTTGAGGTTAATGAAAGAGCTCTACACCACGAGCTGCTAACTGTATTAAACTTCTGATTCCAACCTTAATTGGAACTGATGATGTTGATGAGTACCTTGATTGGGAGGAAAATTCGAGAAGATTTTTTATTACTATCAATATGAGGACTATGGTAAGGTAGGAATAGCCACCCTTGAGTTTTCAAGGCATGCTGCTATGTGGTGGAAGAACTTCTAGGACATATAAAGAAGAGAAGGGTACTAAGAAGTTAACACTTGGCTAGAAATGAAGAGAATCTTGACAGCATGGTTCATTTCGAACTCTTACTTGCAGGAGACATTTGCTCGACTCCAAGAGTTGAAGCAAGGAAATTGCATTGTTGATGAATATGAATACGAATTTCCAATGCTCATGATTCGTTGTGAGGTCAATGAGCCAACAGCTTGAACAATATCTAGATTCCTTATTGGATTAAGGAATGATATTCAAGATGTTGTAAAACTACAACAATTCACAAAACTTGATGAGGCCATAAGAATTGCTCTACATGTAGAAAGGTAGCGAAGAAATTGATCGAGCTGAATTCCTCTAAGTTGACTTGTTTCATCAATGTGATCTATGCCAAGTAGTAACTGAACTTTATCTAGCATCGAGCCAAGTATACGAACCGATGTCTTACTTGACTAGAAGAGTTGACTTGTTTGAAAAGGAGGCCTTAAGGAGATTTGAAAGAGATCAAACATTAGGATGAAAGGCCAATAAGATTAAGTGTTGCAAGTGTCAAGGCTTTGGGCATATTGCCACTTTGTGTCAAAATTGATGCACTATAGTCATAAAGGGAGAAGCCTTGAGCATTGAGGTAGACAACACGAGTAAAGATCCCAAGGAAAAAGTTGAAGTGAAGGGAGATATCGAGAAAGTTGATGATTGGATTATTGAGGAAGAAGTATTTGTTGAGGATTTAGATAAAATGACTTTAGTTGTCCGATGTGTCATGAGCTTACAACAATTTGCAAAAAAAGAAGAACAATGGGTAACTTAGTTTACATTACCTATAAGGTTAAGGACCAAGTATGTACATTAATTGTGGATGGTGGAAGCTGCACTAATGTTGTGTTCATTGACTTAGTACATAATCTTAAGTTGCTAACCTTATGACATTCGAAGCCATACAAGTTATATTAGCTAAATAAGAAGGGAGTACTTTATGTAACTCAGCAAGTGCACTTGCCAATCTCCATAGGAAATTACTCAAATGAAATCATTTGTAACGTGTTACTTATATATGTATCCATTTGTTATTAGGTCAACCTTGGTTATTTGATCAAAGAATTATACATGATGGGTACAGGAATACTTACACTTTTGAGAAAGATGGAAGAAAGGTCATCTTAAACCTAATGACTCCGAGTCAGGTGAGCCAACTACAGGCTAAGTTAACCCAACGATCTAAAAAGGCACTATTGATTCGCTTAGGGATGATAGGAATTAGCTAATGGGACCTTTGGCCAGATCACGAGCTCAAGGCTTGGAGTGCATAGCTCGGTAACTTCTCTCTTACTGACCTACTATTGAGGATCTCGACCTCTTATTCACCTCCGACCTCCCATGCCTTGCCTGTTATCTCAATCCTTACACATTATCTAAGGTCTTAGATAACCAACCTAATATAGCTATAGGTGAATCCCCAAATAGCTTGGTAAGCTCAACCAACAACTTAGCTACACCCATTCCTAGCTGTAAGGACTTTACACCAACTAATCTAAGTACTACCAATCTGTCTACACTTCGGCTTCCACCTAACAAAGCTACTACCAACTTGGGTACGACATATATCCTTAACAACAGTAATATACGGACAGAAGCCGATTGTTCCTTTTTGTATTTTACTGATTTTGTCCCTTTTCTATGCATATTATTTAGTACTTTTCTATCTTAGGCAAGGTGCTTTGTTTAGTAAATTACCATTGTAAGGAGTAGCCTTAAGATTTCAAGTATAAACGCCCTTGTTATTGTAGTTGTAATATCATCTTCATCAATATACACCTGAACTTTCTTTGTAACTTGTGCTTATTTTTCTTAAGTGCATTTTATCCTTACTCTTATCTAAACCTTTGAGCAAGGCATGATGACAAGTAACCCAACTCAGTTAGCTATGTGCCATATCAATTAGTTTCAATTAGTTCATAAGAGTCCCCTAGTGTATCATATCTTTAGAGTGGTTCATAGGTTTTGCTAGATTCCCTTCGATGTTCATCCTTCACTTTGTGCCTTCTATAGGTTCTAACCTACCCTTGATATAGCTGCCCTTCTCCATCCTTAGCTATGGCATATCACCAGGGGATTGTCCGATATGATTATTCCGATGCTTAAGTTAGTGAATTGTGAGATTAGAGAGCAAAAGAGAGCAAGAGGGCTTAAGAGTGCATTTGTGAAAGTATCTCACTTGTAGGGTTTAACCCCCTATTTATAGATTTGGAGGAGGAGATCTGGATATGCCTATATCTTACCCTAATAAGAAAGCATATCTTTTTAGTTAGATATAGTCCAAGAACCCCATAAGTGACGTAGTATCATGGTAATTCCCATGAGTTAGTGCTTCCATGGTGTTCCTTTGGTGTTCAATGTCTAAGCTTCTTGGATATGCCCTTACTAGTATACGATGAAGCTCGATTACACGGTGGAAGGTCTCTTAGGGCTAGGGGTTGGACTTTACTAGGTTGGTTATGGGTCCAAGTAAGTCGGCCCATAATCTACATCTGTCAAAATGGGCCTCGGGAGCCTACTATCAAAATTATCTATCCACACCAACTCCTACACCCCCTCCCTTCCCCTTCCTACTCCACCAAACTTCTCCATCCGTACTTCCAAGTCTCATTGATGAGGTATTGGTAAGGAGATTTAGCATAAGGATGAGTTGTTAAAGTACTTTTTGAGCTAGGTATAACTGTGTTTAGGTGTTAGATGGACTTTTGATGTCTACCATGGAGTAACTTCTAAGATATCACCGTAGTGCTTTCCTAAGCTTTGATTGATGAGCCAGCTTAGGTACCTCGATGTATAGACTACTAGTGTTTACTTCGTGTTGTAAATTTCTATATAAGTTGACTTAAGGTTAGTTTCTTGAGCTTTGTTGGCATTATACGTGATAGAGGCCTTGGGATCCTATGCTATGACCAACCTAAGGTATTTGTGGCTCCCTAAAACGATTCATTTGAATTTTGATTTTTAAGCATGATTATATTTCGTGCATCAAATGCAAGGGACAAGTGTTAAGTTGTGAGTAGCTAATCTTTAAATATGCTTATCACATCTAGGAGATTGTAGCCATTCACTTTACAAGAGGGCTACGTAGTATGATCTAAGGATTAGATAAGTTGTGTCTCATGAACTTCCCATTATCGTCAATTTCTTTACTTCGAGGTTGTGGTTATAAAAGGGTCTTCGTGTTATTTTCACACCTTTTTGCAAATCCTTCATCTCGATTTCTTTGTATCTTTGTAAATTTTTCACTTCAAACTCCATTTCCCTCAAAGTTTGCAAGGAATCGAAATTTCCTCACTTCAAGCTTAAGAAATGGAAAGTTTAGGTGAGTTTTCAAGGTCTAAATCCTATGGATCTTTTACATTGATAGAATCTGAAGTGACTCAAAAGTGATGCTTGTAAAGAGGTGGTAAAGAGGGTAGCTCCCCCTTTGACAATAGCGGCAATAACCTCCGATGTGACAAAGGTAAGTAGTGGCTCTAAGAGGTTAACTCAATATTGGCTCAAGCGAATGAAATTCTACACACACCTTTGTGATGAACATTTTGAGGATAATGATGATGAGAAGTTTGTTGAGACTATTTGTAAAAAAGCATAGACGAGGATCAAACTCCATACAATCAGGGTAGTAAAATCTCCGAAGTGGAGGTTAGCCACCGCCTATGTATTTTGCAAAGAAATTGAAAGGTCTACATGCATTTGTACTTGATGTGGACAATAGGGTAGCTCTAGTTGACACTAATAGATTTGGCTTCTATCGAGAGCAACTTTATCTTAGGGGACTTTGGTATCCTTTTACCAAGTTCTAAAAGGAATACTTCAATTACCACTACATTTGCTAGGACTAACTAATACCAAATAATACCCGCCTTCTAGTAGCATTTGAGGCCTTGTGTACTCAGCTTAAGTGAGGGCTACACCAACCCTCTACTGGTATTCCTCGCCTTAAGAAAGTAACAAGACAGCTAGTGGTATTTGTTGGCTATTTGGGGTAGGAAGATATAAGAAGGGTTAGAGTCCTTGGTCTATAATAAGAAAGAGAAATTCTTCCTCGTCTTGGTGAACTAGAAATTGGACTTTTGGATGAAGTGACCCTTCCCAATTTAGATTGATGACATCAAATTCTTGGGAACTCATGATAGTCATGCGACCAATGTAATCTTTGACCATTTCAATCGGCAAGGCAATGTTGTGTGAAATGATAAGCATTGGTAAGGTGGCTCCATTGTGATGAATCGATCCTTCACAACAATGAAGAAGTGGAGAGTAATAAAGGGATAGAAGATACTTGCATCCTTAGAGCCATCTTGAGGAGGGCATGGAGCTACATTTATCACTCGATGTTACTAAAAGGAGTTTCTCCAAGCTAATGCCCATGCTCGGTATGGTTTCCCAATAAGATCTCTAGAACAAATGTGCTTATATTCTAACCAAATGTTTATCTTGTAGGTGTTACTCTCTCAACTTGAAATGCCATAGGCTTCATTGTTGAACAACTAGTTGCAACCTTGAAGATGGTCTAGTAGTGATAGATTACTAGGTACTGATTAGAAGTAACTATTTATACCCATGATTTACTTGCTAATTACTTCCAATAAACACATAAAGATTCAACAATAGAATATTCATAGAGTATCATAGATTTAATGGTAATAGAATATAATATAATTATTATTATTAAATTAAAGGTTACAATTTAAAGTATATCCAAAAGTCTTTTAAATAAAACATAAGTCTTTCAAAATAACACATATTACAAATTATCCTAAAATTTCTTATCCAAATTCATAATTCCACTTTCTTGTTAGCTCTCTCTCAATTTGTCTCTTAACTTATCTTTCTCACTAATGGTTTATATCTTCTTAGATAAACCCAATAAGGTTCTTGCATGAAATCAAAGCTATTGGGGTATAAGCTATAGCTAGCTTAGTGAGTTATCCGCTCATATTACCTTTCAAGCAAGTTAATTAAACAAGCATATGCTATGCATTCAAACAAATACATGCAACAATACACATGGCCTTCTAGTATTCGGTGTGTAGTTTAAGGTTTACTTTTTTTCCTCCTCTTGACCTTGGGTTGAGGATTTATAGTTCCATCAGTATCTAGGCATCCAATTTTAACGTAAAAGTCACTTAGCATAATATCCTTAGCTACTATAAAATAGGCGTAGAATCTCAATTCTCGACTGAACCAATACTTATGTAAGTATAATGATCAAAATATGAAGCCCCTTGATCGATCTTAAGAGAACCAAATGGCACATTCTTCGTAACCTCACAAGAGAACTAATCTCTCAGTTATTTAGGAGAAACAACAAATATTCATCCTAGAATCTATTATAATCACTAGGAAGATGGATCATTTGGCTAGCTAAAGGAAATAAAAGAAATGTTTACACAGGCCATGTAAATAAGTCACAAGAGAAGGATCTCTTGACCAGTCCTAGAAGGCCCAAATGAAAATAAAAATAATGCCTTCCCTGACTACCCAAATGATCAAGGAGTGATCAAATCCTTGATCGGCCTCTAAATGTATGTATGCCCAAAACATAAGAATAGATACAACCTCGTTTAATGCACTACCAACCTTAAAGTCACTTAGTTTACAATAAACGAGGAATGTTTTAGCCATTCCATTCCATGTATGAGAGTGGTAGCAATAAAAAGGAATTTATGCTATATGCTATGCATGACCACTTTAATATTTAGGTTTTGATATGCTTAACTTCCATTTATTTTAGTAATCACTCAAAATATCATACAGTCACAAGGATCACATCACATTACATCATAATCATCAACTTTACTTATGGAAATAATTCTTAGATGTCTTAACAAGCAAATTAAACACGTACATTTCCCATATACCCCATATATAACAAGTTAAGTATAAAATTAAATGTGTAACTATTTTGCAAGCATACACAAGTAATAATCATTGTAGGTACTCAAATGGCCATCTTCCTATTCATCGTAATAGTCTTTTGGAAGGTCCAACTTGAAAGTACCTAAAAAGATAGAGATATATGAGAAACACATTGGATTACTAAACTTTTTAGTTTAAGTTATATTCCAAGCTTTTTCTTTATAAGTATTTTATTTCTTAGATTTGTCACGTTTAATGGTTCTCTCACCATATGATGTCTAAATGGTTCTTATTCAAAGTTCAAATGTCCATGAATGTCCTTGGTTATTGTTCCATAGTTTTCAGGCCCTCGCATAGGGTCTAAATCATTATGGTATCGAGATAATATGTCCATATGTCAATAAGGTCTAAGTCAAGGGAATTTATTCGGACATGATAAGTAAGTTATTTTTAAGGCATGACTTTGTCCACTTGTTTTAGTTTTCATTATTTTTAGTCATTTGTTTTAAGGAACTCTTTTGGTTCTTTTCTTTGAATGCTCTTTAAAATCATGTTTAAAGATTAATCATAAAATGGAAGTATCCTTTTATCTAAAAACTCATGACATGAAAATACTTTTGAAACGGATTCTTGAATTTGAAAAGTTTAAGATTTTAAGTCAAAACAAAGCTTTAACATAAATTTAGTAAAGAATCTTGTTTTTCGGTAAAACATAAGAGTTTTAGTTTAAACTTTCCTTGTTTCCTTATAAAAGTGTTTTTGATGATTGAAGAAAAGAAGTTGAAAAGGGAGTTCTCCTTCATAAGTTTGTTTTTAGCAAATAAATAGAAGGAAGCATCCCTTGAAGAAAAAGAGTTGAAAAGGGTCTCCTTCATGAAGAATAGGAGTTGAAGCTTACCCTTAACTTCTTGAGTAAAGAGAGTGTCTTTGTGAATGATTGGTGGGATTTAAGAAAAGGAAAGAAAGAGATGTTTGTTGGGTAAATTGGAAACATAGATGTGGTCCTAATGGTTGGTGGGTCTTTATTTATAAAAAAAGCTGATTTATCTTATCTCATAAGCTTTGTAGTTTTCTTGTAAAAATTAAACACATCTTAGTTTGCTTCTTATCCTTTTTTGATCATATATTGAATGAATGTTGGAAAATTTAGATGTATGTACACCCACTATTGCTGCCACTTGTGCATTGTATTTGCCCTATGTTTTTATTTCATGGTTAAGGAAACATCATCCATAACATCACTTAATTACTAGAATTTGGTTTCTTTTCTTATAAGAGCTTTATTTTGACTAAAAGTCTTTAACTTCTAGAGGTGGCACCAATGTGAAGTAGTCTTAGGCATTCATTTTTTTTCCACATGTTAATGCAATGGAAGGATTAGGTCATGGCTTACATCATACTTAATTGTTTATTCAACTTTTCTTCTTCCATTCTTATTAATTCTTCAGTCTTTTTTCCATATCATATGATGCACATATGTAGATCAAGACCATTTGTAGTCTTGTTAGGGTTTAGTTGGTTTGTTTCATGTGTTGGTTATAGGAATCCATTTAATTAGTTTGTTAGTTTTCTTTAGGTCTTTTGATTTAACTAACATTCTTATATTGACTTTATTTGACCAACTATTCCTACTTTTGACTAGTCAATTCTAAGGAATATATCATTGTATCACTATCTACAATGATAAGCAAACATGGGATTATTAGGAGTATTCACTCATCTACAATGATAATCAAGGGTCATAGTAGTCAGTTGAGAGATTAGTATTCTGGTCGTGATCACCTAATAATTAAGGAATATATATAAAAATAGTAAGTGTTTAAATAAGGGAATTATTATACTTAAATATCTACTTGAGAATCTATTTAGATTTCTACTTAATATTATATGATTTCCTTAGTTTAAGCTTTTCTTTAATCACACATAACATTTTTTATTGTAAATCCGATTTTAATAAACGTATAATCAATCTTTATCATTTTGAGCATAATGAAATTCATTTCAAAAGTTAAAACTCATATTTGCTATTATGGACTTAAAGTATTATGAATTTTTATTATTTTGAGCCCAAATTACTTTCAATTATCTTTATGATTTTCCCTTTTATAGTTTTATTAATTGAGCTTAATTTAAATTCTATTAATGGCTTAAATAGTTTTCTAAATCTCACCTTGTATCTCTACTTTTGAGTCAAGAATTGATTATGGATCTAACTTGCTAGTATAATTCTAATTCTATTTTAACTAAATGAAATTTTTGGTTGCTCTTTTTTCTCTAGGACTAAATCTAAAGTGAGCTTTTAATCAGAAGCCTTAATTTAAATGAGTCATATTTTCCCCAACTCATTATTTAAACCCTAAATCATTGACTATTCTAACTTATAATATTAATAACTTTCAATTAATTCATTATTATCAAATTTTTATAATTTACAATTTTTAAGTCAAACAATTAATAAATTTAACACCATTTACTCAATTTTTTTTGGTATTTTCATTTATTCCTATTTTAGGCATATACACATACATATCTAAAATAATAATAATAGAAAAAAATTTAAATTTTGAAATAATAGTACTACTATGTTTTAATTGGTTTAGCAAGTAACACTACACATTATGTAACTACACATTATGTATTCATGGGTACATATATATTTCCTAATCTTTGGCATATAAATATAAAAGTAATATTATTATATCTGTTGATTTCAAAATAACCTACAATTGTTGAATATATATTTTATTATATATATATATTAACTTACAATATAAAGTAAGTATAATATACATGTATACATTTATATTCTATAATACAGGCGTATAGACATAATTATACAAGACACATACATATATATATATATATACTATACATGCGGTTACATATACGATATATATATTTCAGACCCTAAAAACAAAAATGGAAAAATAAATAAATAAATAAAATGAAATAGACATCACTATATATAGATCTGTACATGTAGCGTATTCCCATAAACATACATATACCATTATACTTTGTTTTGTACACATGCTTGTGCAAATCTGATAAGGAAAAATAAAAATAAAAATGTACATGAACAAAAGAATTACAAGGAAGGATCTTTAAACAAAAGTTAAAGTTGATACGTAAAATCTTAGATACATACCCTACACATGATTTTACATACACGATTTGTACATCGAATTTTTACCAAATACACAGAAAAGAAATCGAAAGGAAGAAAAGGAAAAAAGAAAAAATATGCCAAATTTCCTTCATCACTTGTCGAATCTTAGCTTCTCGGATCTTGGCTTAAGGGGTTCTCGACGTAGCTACTCGCGTTGGTTCTAGCAAACTTCAGCCATGGATTAAGAGTGGCACCGGTGGTGTAGTTAAGGCAGGAATGCGTGGGTTTGTGGGATGGAAGTAAAAAAAAATAAAAAGAAATGGAAGAATGGGACGGCGAAAGAGAGAGAGAGAGAGAGAGAGAGAGAGAGAGAGAGATTTGTTAAACGAAGGGCATGGGGGCGGTGGCTTGGATGAGAGGGAGATTGATTGGCAGAGAAAGTGAAGATGAGGGGATGGAGAGAGAGACAGGCTGACAAGAGAGAGACAGATGAGAGGAGAGAGGGAGAGGAGGGGTTAGGCAAAAGAAGAGAGAGAGAGAGAGAGAGAGAGAGATTGATGTGTTCAGAGAAGGAAATGGGATTTTTGGGGAGGGGGTAGGGTTTTTTGAAAAATGGGAAAGTTGAAGTGGTTACCAAGCATGTACAATTCGCCTTAGAAACCGATTTTAGGGGCTAAAGTTAGGTGATAGGGGAAAGGATTGGGCCTGCATTAGTGCTGCCAGGCTCGGATTATATATATATATATATATATATATATATATATATATTATGTGTTAGAGAAATATAGGATAGATAAGGGATTACGTATTTATTAGCGAACAAGAATTGGATAGGGGTATAATGAAGTAAGAATAATTTAATAAAATAATAAGTTAGGGTATTTAATAAAGTAAATGATATATGTATATCAATATAATAGGTAATATTAATAGTAGTAGTAAAATAGTATGTGTATAGTGATAATATGTTTATAATTTATAATAATAAGAATATAAAATACTAAAGAAAGAAATAAAAAAAAAAAAATATATATATATATATATACGCACATACAAATAATGCTACACATAGACACAAGATGTTTTATTTTAATGGTTTATTCATTCAATTATTGGTAACTATTATTTATTATATTTATTAAAAAAATTATTTCTAATAATCTGTTATACGTATCTAGCGATAATTTTATCAAACTAGGGTTTAACTATTATTAAGATAAATTTTTAAGTTTTATAGCTTAAGGTTTAAGGTTTATGATTTTTATTAAGCTTAGCTTTAGTTTCTTATGTTTACACATACATACGATTTAAAGTTTCCATATGCGATCATATTTTTGAATAATATATTAAGGTTTTCTTATTAATCTAGAGTCCAAATTTATAATTAAATCGAAATTTACATTTATTTAGTGTTGTTGACTTAAGGAATTACCTAGAGCTCTCAGTTTCGATTTAGTGCCTATTTAAAATTTTTACCAAGTTTACAATGTCCTTTTGTTATAGAAGTTGAAGGAGGTAGAGGATGAAGTGGTCCAAGCTAAGAGTGCAATAGCCGTAGCATAGAAAAGGCTCTAAGCAACCTAAGCAAAAATAGAAAGGCTAGAGGAAATGTTAGAGTCTTCCTCTAAGGAGATTGGAGATGCTTGGGCCAAGGCTAGGAAGGTGGAACAAAATAAAAACTAGCTTATCTTTAAGGTTGTCTTGATTACGAATGAGTTAGAATAGGAGAAAGGGAAGCGTAAGGTAGCTCTGGAGTCCATTGTTGCAAAGGAGAAGGCTAACACCGAAGAGATTGACTATCTCTGCGAGTGAGTAGTTGAATTGGAGGCTAGAGATGTCATTACCCTAATGGCTTAGAATAAGATCTATGATTTGATCTTCATAAGTGAGGAGTGAAAAGAATTCCAGAAGCTACAGTCCTTCAAGGAAGATTTTAGAGGTCTGGAGGATTGTATTATAGGTGCATTCCGGTCTTGACCTAGGGTACCTCTCTTTGTGGACCCTCCATCCCCAGGGTTGGAGTCTAGGGATGACTCTAGATATGAGGATGAGGACCCTATTATTGAGGATCCTTAAGACCCAGCTCTAGCGAATCCTTAGGACCTTGTGACCAACGATTGAGATGTTGCTCCTCTTGCCCTTATAGTTCTTCTTGCATCCACCATCCTAGCCTCTAACCAATTTGGTTCTAACTCCTAAGGGAATTTTGTGTTGAGGACTTATAGAAGTTCCTTGAGCCTAGTTGATTTGATCAATTTTCCTTCCTTTTTTTTTTTTTTTTTCTCTTTTCATGATATGTATTTGCTTTTATATAGACTTATATGAGATTGTAAGATGTGGTAGCAAATGCAAGGATTTCCCTTTCTTTTAACTCCTTAGTATTATATGTTAATGTCTTTATGTATTATCTTTAGTTTTGTCGGATAAGCCTGATTAAGACCTTAGGCTTAGTTGGGTTAGGCTTTAAATGCCTCAACCTAGGATCTTCCAGGCTTTAATGCCTCAAGTTTTCCTTGCCTAATAGCCTCGTATAATCTAGGCTTATGAGTCTTGGATGTGTAAGGGTTATTCGAAGTTCGTAGTCTTCAAGTTTACTCCATGGGCCTAAGCTTATTAGCTTCGGACTTATATGGAATGTTTAGCCTTCACTACCTTAAGTTTTTTAGGGATCATAAGGCTTTTTAGCCTTGGATTTACACGATCTAAGGTTTTTAGCCTTTAGCTTACTTAAGCTATCCAAGCTTTCTAGCCTCATATTTTCTAGTTATCTAAGCTTTGTAGCTTTAAAATTATTAAGGATTGCTAAGCTTTTTAGCCTTAGATTTACGTGATCAAGGATTTTTAACCTTTGGCTTACTTATGCTATCCAAGCTTTCTAGCCTCAAATTTTTTAATTGTTTGGGCTTTGTGGCCCATAGGGATTCTTCGGTGCCTAGAATGTCCTAATTTATACTGAAGACAATATTATGAAGGGCAGGATTATTTGGGGTTATGTTTAGAAGAGACACAATATATGAAGAACAAAAAATGTAATTCCACTAATTTCGATAAGATAGAATAAATTACAATCATTCTAAAAATAGCCGCATGTTATTGACTTTCCAAGTCGTAGGGACTTCAGTCTCATCTAGCCCTTCTAACTTATATGCCCAATTCCCCAAGTCTTCCTTCACCTTAATTGGGTCTTCTCAACTTGGTGCGAGCTTGCCTTAGCCTTTTCGAGTTTTGGTAGCTTTAACTTTTAGGATTCTAATTACTAGGCTTGAATGCCTTGTGTTTGACATTCTTGTCGTAATACCTTGCCACCTTATGTCAGTAGGCAATTACTTATCAATTAACTATGTCTTAGACTTCTTCGATGGTATAAAGGTTGGTAAGAAGGTTAATCTGGTTGATATTCGTATTGAAACCTCAGATCTGAATGTCAAGTACCTTAAGCTCAATAGGGAGTACTACCTCGATGCCAAAACCTAATGAAAGGGTACATCTCTAGTAGCTGTCTTATGGGTGGTTTAGTAACCCCATAGGATAAGGGGGAGTTCGTTTGCCCACTTACTTTTATAGCTTTATCTACCCTCTTCTTTAAACTATCAAGGATGGTCTTATTAGTTACTTTGACTTGGCCATTAGTTTGAGGATAGGCCATTGAGGTGTAGTGGATATTAATGTGGTACTTATCATAGAATGCTTGGAACTTTAAGTTATTAAACTATGGAATTTTCCATAGTGATTGCATAGGGTATGCTAAACCAGGTAAGTATGGAGTTTATGATGAAGGACTCCATGTTCTTTTCTACTTTGCCATGGCTTCTACTTCTACCCACTTATGAAGTAGTCAATGACTACTACGATGTACTACTTGTTTCCCTTAGCTTGGAAAGGAGTCTAAGATGTTAAGGCCCCACTAAGCAAAGGGTTATTGGTTGGAGAGAGGATGTAAGTTATTGCATGGTGAATGGGTGATGGGTGTGTGCTTCTGACATTACACACACTATTGTACCATCTCCTTCGTATCTTACTTCATAGTCAACCAATAGTATCCAAGCCTTAAAGCTCAAATGTAAAGGGTCTATACTTTGATATGATTGCTGCATACATTGGTATGTAACTCTTCTAGAAGTCTCTAGCTTTCCTCTTACTGGAGGCAATAGAGTAGGAGAAGGTTGAGACCTCAACGGTATAAGACCCCAACAAGTATTGCGTAATTGGTCGCCCTATACAGTAGCTTCCAGGCTTCCTTTAGATCTATAAGGACAATACTACGCTTTAAGAACTCTGTGATCTCGTCCATCCAACATAGTTTAAGAGGGTTCATATGCACTGTTAGAATTTGCTGGAGCCATCTTTTAGTGCTCTTCTTTGGTAAGTATTCTACAAAAATTTTCTTGCTCTTGTCTACGAGATTTGGGATGCCTACGAATGCATATCTAGACAATCCATCAACCTTAGAGTTCTTGATACAAAGGATTCTGGTTATGGTCTATGAAGTGAACTTTGTGATTAAAGACTTAGCCAATTCTAAGTATTTAATCATCCCTTCCCCTTTGCCTTGTACTCACCATAACTTGCTGAACTACTAGCATCGAATCTAAGAAAATGTCTAGTCCTTCGACTCTGACCTCTTTAGCCAGCTTCAATATGATGATCAGGGCTTTGTATTCAACCTCGTTATTATTGGCATCAAGTCCAAACTTTAAGGTATATAGCATATGGCTGTGCCATGAAGGTCTTTGAGTACTAGCTCGAGTCCATATCCTTCTCGAGTGGATGAACCATCAACATTTAGTGTCTAATAAGCTCTTAACCTTCTTCTTTTGGTAGCTCTTCTCTAGTATAATTAACAATGAAGTCCGTTAGGACTTGTCCTTTATAGGCTTCTTGAGGTTTGAACCAGATGTTGTACATACTAAGCTTTAACGTACATTTTATCATTTTCCTTGAGGCATTTGGCTTCTCTAGTATGCTCTGTATAGGTTACTTCATCGAGACTATAATTTGGTGTGCTTCAAAATATGGTTGGATCCTCCTAGCTAAGATTACTATTACTAGAGCAAACTTCTCCACTTTTGAGTACTATGGTTTGCCCCCTTAGAGAATATGACTTACATAATAGATTGGTTTGCGCTCCCTTCCCTTAGCTAGAACTAGGAATGAAGAAAGGGCCTGATTGCTCACCGTTAAGTAGATGAATAGATACTCGTCTGGATTGCTTTAACAGTAATGGTAGTGAGGTAAGTGTAGATATCTCATTTTTGTCTGCTTTAAGACCATTTTAAAGCTTTAGTTTTAAGAAAAAGGCCAATAAATAAAATAATTTTCAAAAATGGAAAAATGAAAAAAAAAAAAAAGAACATTATAGAAAAAAAGAAAGAAAAAAGATAAGGTAAAAAATTGAAAAAATATAAAAACAACAAATTAAGAAAAGACAAAAAATCAATAAGGAAAAAAATTACAAAAACAAAAAAAAAAATAGAAAAATCATAAAAAGTATCGTATGGTGGTCCATTTGAGTCAGTTTAGGGTGGGAATAATTTTTTGAGACCTAAAATAGCTTTTAGAGTTAAAATAAACACATACAATTTGGCCAAATTAGGAATTCCAAACAAAAATGGGCATTTATTGAAAATCAATTTTTCTTAGCTACGTTTGACAAACTTATTTTGAAATATTTTAAAATTACTTATTTTCAAGAGAGTGTAACCTCAAATCATATCTTAATTGAAGCTAAAATGAGCATTTTATGGCTATTTGAAGTTCTAGATAAAAGTTGAACATGAGTAGAAAATGGGATCCTAATTTAGTCAAATTGGATAAATTTTGAATATTTATTTATTAGACTTTGCAATAAGTTAGAGAGGGAGATGTGATTTTAGAGGTCGAGAAATTTATTGGGTCTCATATAGGATGTTAAAGAAAAAAAAAGGAAAATGAAAAAAGAAATCATAATCTACCGTAGTAAGAAAAAGAGAGAAAAAAGTGGAAAAAGAAAAAAAGAAAAAAAAAAAGAGAAAAGAAAAGAAAAAACAGAGAAGAGGAAGGTGATACGTGTCGACCAACGAGTGTGCTATATGGTACCATTCATAAATTGATATGTGGTGCTAACATGGTGCCATATGGCGGTTGATGAGGCACCCCATAACACCAATAGGATCGCGCCATGTGACATGTAAGGGTCAAACTTTGATCCTGTTTCTCTTTTCCCCCTTTCTTTTCTTTCTTCTTCTTCTTTGAATCTATTCCTGTTTGAAGTCTAAGCATTTAAAGTACTTCATCTTGTTGGTCTTTTGTTTGGAGGTCTACCCTCTTTCATATGCCCTTAGGGTCAATTTGGCCTCAGTTCGACTTCACTGGCTTGCTTAGTTATCGTCAAGTCTGTCATTCCTCTCCTTGGCTTGGTATGGCCTCCTTAACTAGGCTTGAATAGGTCGGTGCAGAATAGGGGTCGGTAAAATGTTAGTATAAGTCAGCTTGGAGTACTTTTTCTTTGTTTTTCGACCCTCTACACTATCTTAATTGCCTCTTCTAATGTATACAACTTCTACACTTCCACAATGTTGCAAATCTCATATTTGAGCCTAAAAATGAACCTTGATACTGTTTAAGCCTTTAATTCTTTCACATTGGCTCGGATCATAAGTATTTGGAATTCTCTCACATAATCATCAACAGGTTGACCTCTTTGGCAAAGTTCCTATAACTTTGCAAATGTATCCTACAAGTAGGTCTCGAGTATAAATCTACTCCTCAACAACCTCTTCATCTCATCCTAAGTTCTCACATTTCGTCTTCCATCCCTTGCTCTGGCTATAGTAAGATTTTTCCACCACATAGTGGCATATTTAGTAAACTCTAGTGTAGTAAGTCAGACCTCGATAGCATCTATATATCTATAACAATCAAATACCTTCTCAACCTTCTCTTCCCACTCTAAGTATTCATTTGCATCTCTACTTTCACTAAAGGGTAGAATTTGGACCTTAACATTGTCAAGTCCTTGAAGAGCTCGGCATCCTCACTCTCGTACTTGATAGTACTTAGCCTTTACTTCTTCCCCTTCATCAACTTAGTCTGTAACTCCTCTAGCTTACTGAGGTTGAATTAGGCGGTTGGCTCGGCTACCTTGGATATAGCCTCTCCCTAAAACATTTTTAGGTGGGTTGTGTTGCGACATACCCTGAGGTTTTTGCCTCTTAACTTGTATTGCGATGACCAGACTCTCAATAAGGTTAGTAAGTATGTTAAGTTTGTCATTAACTGACCCAGGAGTGTTACTATTATTTTGACCACAATCAGGTTGAGCAACATTACTTTAGTCTCTAATAACACTTTAAACACTTGATTCCAACATGGTATAATACTTTTTGAATAGATTAACAACACAATATACAGGAAAACAATGCTACCTTACTATCTAAAACTTCGACTAGCACACTAACAACTTTAACGCCTAATAATCACTCAAACAGGATATAAATGAACTTGCTTTGTTTTTGTAGTGAAAAATAGGGTAAGAACAAAATAGCAAAGAACTACACTTACCAGCATATAAACACATTGTAGCAACTATGAAAGAAACACAACAGCCATTAACAGTAAGGGAACCAAAACTTCACTAGAACTTTACACACTCCCTCTTAGAACCGTACTTTGATACTAGTGAAGCTGGTATGTCTCTAGGGTCAGATACACGGAGAAACATCACAATAAAGAGAAAACAAAAGGAAATAAAGTAAAGGTAGCAAAGTCTAAGTAGCTACCAATTGGATATGATGTACCAATTGATCATACTCGATTTATAATTCGCTGGATATGACTTGCTGGTCTGAATTGAAGGGTCATTTGCCAGTACTTCTTATTAAATGGAATAGATAAGAGTTGAAGGGTAATGAGAACACTAGGGTTGCTCAAAGGGAAACTTGTATATATTTTGATAATGAAGTTATTGTCTGCGTACATTAAGTGGGGGTTTATATACTCATCCTACTAGGGTTACTTTACATGTATGAAAAGACAAAAGGGTATTCTACAAATATAATACATGAAACATTCTAAAAAGGATAAAAGAGACAAAGAATATCTTATATGGAAAGGTAAAGAATCCTTTTAGAATGTCATGCCAGATGACATGTGTCTTATGGTAGCTGGTCATTCTGAATTATAGTACAAATTGGATGAAATGAAGAAAAGAGAGAGTTTGTAGCCAAGGCTGACCTGATTTGGATCAAGTCACAGCACGGGTAGTCATTTGCTAGAGAGTACTCAACTTAGGTTAGAGTCAGATGTTGGTAGGCAGCTTGGAAGTTTGGTTTGGATAGTCTTTGGAGGCTGTCTACTTAGAAGTTGCATCATGGCACAAATATTCAACAGATCTAGCATATGTAATAGCTTGATAGTCAGGCTGATAGTAGTGGGAAACATAGAGGTTGGGGTAGGAATTCCCATTTTAGATGGGGCTTCAAGATAGTATTCTCCGGGTGAATCCCTGGAGTTCTTTAGCTTAACTACATGTAATTAGGCTAGGGGATTGATTCCTATCATATTGGTTTGGCGTTGATGTGGTATGCCCAATTTGGTTTAGCTGATTTTAGTATCTGGGAGAAGGGAGAAGCTAGGTGAGCCTTTTATAAACAATATAAGTTTAATGAAGAGACGACTCCTTCCTTAACAAATTTATGTCAAATTTCTATGAAGTTGATTGAGACCTCCAACCATAGCAGCTTGACTGATAATGCAATTACTTGAGAAAGATTTGGTCGACATGTTCATCAATACCCTAAGTGAGCCTTACTATGGTTATCTTTTAGGCTAAGTAACCTCTACTTTTGTTGATATGTTTATGGCTTGGAATTGAACTAAAGAGGCCATTAGAACTAAAAGGATAACGGTGACAAGAGCAATATCATCAGGCCTATAAGCAATCGTAAACAAGGTGAACTATGAACACTTAACTACAGTGCCTATGCCTCAAGCCTAACTTATGCAAAATAAGCAAGTTCTATAGATACCTAGAAGAAAGTTCAATCATATCTCCGTCTCGACGTCTCATGTCTTCAACCAGTTAAGGAGACAAAATTACTTCATCTTAAAGCTTCGTTATCAAATTATAGGCCTTGAAAATAGACCTATTACAAGATGTGACTACCTCATGGGCCATGAAGGTTACATTACAGACAATTGTTAGAGATTGAAAAACAAAGTTTAGGACTTAATTGATGCTAAGCTCATTTAGGTAGAGACTAAAAACACTAAATCATAAAGGGGTAGTTACCAATATTATGGATAGAATGGATCATTAGTTGGGACATAAGAGGAAGAGCCAGAATGTAAGGAAGTAACCATTAAGGACTGAAGAAAGAAGCCTTACTCCTTGCATTTTTTTTTTTGAGATAAATGTCAAATGATGGTTGAATAAATGTAATCTTGGACTACTCTTGGATTCAAAAAAATAAATTCATTACATATAATTTTTTTTTTCTGTTCATCAATTTTGGGGTAATAATTTAACACGAAAATTAGGGGCACATAGGTCCATCATGGAGACATAATTAACATTAGGCAATTTTTTGAGATAAAAAAACAATTAGCCTAACACTAGTGGGGTAAGGAATTGGCTTTAACCAACTAGGTTTGGGGCGAACAAAAAGAAATAGTAGTTCAAAATTTTTTTATTAAGCAAAAGTATCCCATTAATTAAAAAGTTTAGGATGAAAATAAGCAAACCAAATTCCAAACCTTAACCATGCTTAAGACTTGAGAGACATCAATGTGAGGGATTAAGACTCGTTCCTTAAAGGAGGTTTGTCTTGAACTTGATACATAGGTCAAAATGATGGTAGGCATTCTTTCCATTACTTCGAATATAAATTGTCCTTTATAGGGCCATTTGAGCCTTTTAAGGAAGAATCTCTCAAAATTAACCCTGTTAAGAACCACCCCACATTAGGGCATTAGAGGTATTAATCAGGAGAAAAAGATAAGCTAATTTGTGCTTACCTTAGTTGCATCAATTCATGAGTGATTCATTACCATTGATAATTTGTTCCCTTTGAAAGGAAGAAAAGCCTCAAGTAAAAAAGTCATGCATACTCTGTGTTGTAAATCATCTAAGAAGAGAAAAGAAGTAAACACCTCCATTCCATGAGAATCTCACAAAAAGGTGCCTACATGAAGGAGGAAGAAAATACAAGAAATGACAATCATGATAAATAAGCCAATGAGGATATTAAGCAAAAGAAGAAAAAAAAAGGGAGAAAGAAAAAAAGAAGAAGAAAAAGGAAGAAGGGAAAAAAAAAAGAGGAAAAAAGAAGAAAGAAAAAAGAAGAAAAAGGAGAAAAAAAAAGAGAAAGAAAAATGGGGCATTGATAATGTTCCCCCATGTAAAAGAAAGCAACAAGAAGGAAAGAGAGACAAGCCTATAAGGAGCATTAAAAAGTGAAGGAATCTTAAGGCATCTCTTAAAGCCTAAAGAAGCCCAAGCACATCAAGAACCAAAGTCGAAACTTAAGCAAAACTTACACCTCAAAACCTAAGGGCTGTCTCATTCTCAAACTATGGGTGCCTAACTTCCCTACAACACTACCCTTAAGCGGCTTTTCCAATAAAGGGATTGGATTATCTCAGGCTAAAGATTACTCATGAAAATGGGGTGAGCCCATTTTAGTTTCTCTCTTAGCTTCTTGGCTTGTAAATGTCACATTCCAGTATAACATAAGATATACCATTATATAAGTAAACCTATTATAAATAAACACAATTTTAACAAAAGTTTACTTTATTGTATATTTAGTGCTTGAACAAGAGTTTAATTGTAGCCTTTTGGTTACAAATATGTACAATATTTACAAATCTCAAAAACTCCAAAAGTTATAACTTTGTCTCTGTAATTTAACTTGTAAGTTCCTATTGTATGTGTACTGTAAACTTGCTTCTTTCAAAATAGCTGACTCTAACTAGTGCTCTCAAAAGTCCACCCTGATGCTGGTGATGCCTCAAAATCTGAGGATAAGAGAAATTTATCCCCTCAACTATGATTGAGTTGAGTGATAGTAGATAACAAGCAATAGTACAATAAAGCATACATCACAAGCATATAAGTATTCTATCAAGTTAATATCCAAACAATAAATATGATAATGCAGATCATATGCCATGCTAATGCATACGATATGCATCGGTATTGATATCCTAGCCAACCTAGCAATTCATTTGGTTTGGTTGACTTCAAATCCAAGCATCCAGATAGTATATTTAAGAATCTAGTAAATATTTTAGCTTAGCAAAACCATGGAGCGTAGTTGTAGTTTTGGTTAATGCAAAACTATATACATGAAAACTCAACTTTATGAACTTTCCTAGCAATTTCATAAGTTTTAGAAAATTGACTCTAGGTCCCTTTCGTGTCATACCATGAATGCATCAACCAATTCTCAATAAACACCAATTATAACAACAAAGCCTATCAAGTTTCATGCTATCTTTAATTTAATTTCTGAATTTACCTCTAATTTGAGCACTCATTACATTTAGTATAAAACCCTTAAGTTTTACTCACAACTTGATTTAAAGTACATCACATAGCTCATTTCCAGCATTAGATACATAAAGCACAGTATCACCAAGTACCATACACAGCAAATCTACACAACATTTGGAAAATTATGATGCTCATATATAAGAAGACTCACTCTTTACTAAGTAGACGTAAATCTACTTCTTATATAGATAAATCCACTTGGCTAATAATACGCTTCCAACTTACTCGTTAACGCGAGCTTCCCACTCTACGACTTCATTTAACAAGAGTAAGTACTTCTAAGGTTAATTATAGATCATGCATATATATATATATATAACTAAAATCCCTGGCTTTACACCTAGCTCAGTTGTTTAAGTTCTATTTACACAAAATCACTTAAGTATAGCATCTTCTAATTTTAGTTCTGATTTAGCTTTTGATTCACCCAAACTACCATACTCACTTACAATATTTCCATTTTTCAAATAAACCAAGCTAAGACTAGTAAAGTTTTATTTAAGTATTACAGTAGCTAAAACTTCTCCATGCTACAACGTTAACTAGACTAATTTATCCAATATTATTATATTTGGAAAAATATGTATAAGTAATAAGAAAATATGTAATAGTTAGTATTTATTTTCCATCAAAACCTTGAAAAGTGCATTATACTTAGAAAATAGTGGTGATTATATTTCAGTTATGTAAAACACTAAGATAATGTATTATACAATATACTCCATATTACTTATTTAGCCTTATTTTATCTACAAATAGCTAAAATACTTATATAAAAAATTAGAATTTAATTTATATTTCAATACTACTAATCACTAGTAGTTGCATCAAGTTAGTTTTATACACAAATTATTTTAAAATCCTTTAATTTAGCTTAATTGGTAAAACTACTAGCAAGTACTAAATAATTTACAATAAATAGTAACCATAATATTTTTCAAAAATTCTTGTTACCACAATTTAGTATATACTATAAGAGTATTATATAAAATTTTTCAACACAAAAAAACATCATTTAATATTTTGAAAAATTAGGTGAAAATTCGTTGAAACAGGGCACATTCTTAAGAAAGTACCATAAATCAATGTTATTTCAACAAAATAAAATTACTATATGAAAGTACATGTAAAATAACCTAGGCAAACAAAATTTCATAATTTTCTAAACTAATTTGCTATTATTAAAAAATTAAACAAAATTGGGTGCAAAAATTCAACTTACTGGCACATGGTTGTCTGACCACCAGGGTATGTTAGCCTAACCCTTCATGTCCCCACCTACTTAAGTTCCAAAGCCCAAGTTGTCAGGTTGCCAGGTCTTTAATTACTATACGAACCCTAAATTCACCTATAATTCCTTTATTTTTGATAATTTTTGTTTAATTTATGTTCTTAGTTTGCTTAAGAGGATTTTTGTGTGTTTAATATGATAAAATAGTGTAGAAGGATCCCCTACTCTCCTTTATACCCATCAAGTCAATTGGAAAAGGAAAGAGTGAAATACAAGTGTTAATCTAGCCTTTTTCCTTAATATTCTAATATGTTCGAGATCTTTCTCCCTTTGCCAACTCATAACCTAAGTGTCCTACTAATTTTTAAGAGTGAGACGCCTAGTTCTAGATATTTACAAGAGTCTTGATATTTTTTCTATATTTTTTTATTAATTAAATATAATTTTTAGTAATTATTTAGCATATAAAATAATGCATTTGCATACCGAGTATATTACATGTTATTTTACTCTTAAATAATATTGGTATAATTCAAATAATTCATCTCCAAGGGCTCATTGCGTTTTGGGGCTCAAATGTCAAGTTTTGATAATTAATGAACATATCTGATAAAAGATACGTTTTATTAAAACTAAATATTATAGATATTTTATTTTGAGGAATTAACCTTACTAGGACTCTTCGTATAACTTTTGTGACCTTATATTAAAATCTAGCTCAATTTGGACAAAACTGTCCGAAAGCCTTAAATTATTTTGAACACCCTAACAAATTGATTATGTTATGTTATAGGAGATTGAACTGACATTGACGTGGGCGCAAATGGGTTAGAAACGGGCACATCACTTGCTATGACATCAAAATCCATTGCGGCTCCTCCATAATTGTCATCCTCATCTTCCTCTTCACCCCCTTCATTATCCTCTTTGCCTTCACCCTCATTATCATCGTTGTTGCTGCTATCCAAACCTATAGCAATCCTTTCCATATCAGGATCATAAGTCGAATCGTCCTGCCAAATCTCCTCATACTTAGCATCATGTGCTTCTTCGTTTGCATTAATGTTGACAACATCATCCTGCATTACATCCTCCATGGTAGTATGAGGTTGACTTTCATCAAACACGAGAAAATCAGTTTGAAAGAACTGCACATGTTGTAATGCAATGATCAGAGTATTATCTTTCGGGGCCACACTTGTTTGCCCACATGTCTTTACATAAATGTATTATATACCTCGTTTACCAAAAGTTTCTACCATCTCAATAAAGTTCTCCACATCTTCATCATCCCTAATAAGCATCAATTCATAGTACACATCACCTTCATAATATGTTGGTTGCATGTGCACAATTTCCACCTTAGTAGTGTCAATCCCAATGCTCTTGCAAATTCTTCACAAAAAATGAGTAAAGTTTGATCCTTTATTCATTTTCAGCTTCTTCACTAACTCCCTATCATAGTCTACTCCCATGTTACCCCTCACAAAATTTCCATGTATGTTAGTGATGATTTTTATGTAATATACCATTTCCCCCCTATTTATTGTACAGGTTACCACTAAGTTAGCAGAATCTCTATACAATAATTACATTTAGCTCTTTAGAAGTGTTACTTCCATACAATATAATTTAATTATATGACAACTATCCTTAGAGGACTTTCATTGAATACGTCACTCGCATTATATAAACAATATTATTCCTATGATCATCAACAACCGACATCAATCTTCTCAATCTACTATGACAACTTACACACAACCGATACATTTTGTTAACAAAAAATACAAAAAAACACAAAAAAAAAAACTTCATAAGACATGTACAATGATACTAACCAATTCATCCAAGATTAAGAGAATTTGAGGACCCATGTGTGAGAGAGAGATAATTTCATGCCTGGAGAGAGATTAGAGAGAGATTTTGAGAGTGTGAGATTGTATTGTACAGCTAGAAGTGGGTATATATATATGCACAGTGAAGTCACATGGGAGGCATATGACTTTCTTTGAATTTCAATTACACTGAAGTCACATGCCTCTCATGTGACTTCAGTATACCCTAATTTCAAAAGAAGTCGAATTTTGAATTTTTTTTAAATTTTTTTTACTGAAGTCTCATGCTCAACATGCGACTTTAGTACAATATTTTATGCATACACTAGAATCATAATAACTTTCACTTAGGACCTATTTTCATACTAATTTTTTGCAAAGGCCCTATTTACATACTAAACTCTGAGGTGAGGTGGTTTTTTGAGTTGGTTAATCGAAGGTGACTCTAGTAAGTGGTGGACGACGGTGATTGGTGCCTACTAAGGAGGTTTAATGGGCTTTGGTAGTTGGCTATAAGGTGGTGGAGTGGTGTTGAAGTAGTTTTGTGTAGTTATAAGCAACAAAGGTAAGTGATTGGGAGTTAGCAAAGGTGGGTGGTCAAAAATGGGTTTCAATATGAAAGCATCTAACTTTGATGGTCCTTTGGGCAAACTCAAATGGTTTTGTGTGTTTTTCAAGTTAAAGAGGGTTTGTATCAAGGAAGGAAGGAAGGATAAAGCTTTGACCTACCATGGATAAGTATGGTCGATGGTAAGTTCATAAAGCCATGGAAGGATTAATTATGATCAATCCTAGTCTTTGATTTAGCCTTGATCTGCATGAAAATCAATTTAGGAATGTAGACACTTTATTTTTGTCATCCTTAAGTTTTTTTTTATTTTATTTATTGGGCTAGGTCTAAAAAAAATAAAATAAAGAAAAAAAATTAAAAAAAAAAAAAAAAAGAAATTTGAAAGAAAAATAAAAAAAATATAAAGTGTCAAGTTGAGTCGAGTTGTTTAGGGTTGGATCGGATAATGGTTGAAAATGTACATTAAATTTAATAAATTCTAAGTTGTTGAATAGTATAAGCTTCATTAAAATATTTTTAGTCCAGTTCAATATAAAGTAGATTTTTTTATCTAATTTATATTAGGTTAAATAGACTTAAGAATTATTAGATGGATTAGTATGTATTTTGGGCTAAATTAGGATGGATTGAATCAAGTCCAAGATAGAAAGCCCAAATAAGTGTGAAGTTTCTAGAAATTGGATTAAATCTTCAATGAATTTAATAAATTCAAATCGGGTATCATCATATCATATCAATATTGGATTTGTTTAGAATAAATCTTCACAACAAAAAGATCCAAAAGATTCAAGTGAATGGCTTATAAATAGTAGTTTTCGTCTGTGAAAATTTTTAAGTTTTTTCACTCACAAACTCCGTACATCTCTTACACTTTTTCAAAGTTCATATTTCCACAATTTGTTTAACATATAATTTCCATACATGCTACGTGCATTGCAATTCACGTCCCATTGTCCTTACATACACAACAGACCTATACACTTGTTGTCAAGTCACATACAACCCTCACCCATGTCACACACAGCCTATACTCCTACTTACACTCACACGCCACTATCCTACATACAGTTACGAAACATAGCACACACTCATGGGTCACATCATGCAATCTGATGCCACATACAAACGGTAGCTGCATACCGCCGCCGGTTACGCTGCATAGTTTAATTCCATACTATATGTAGACTCCGTAAATTTAACCTTCTAAATATGGTATTGGACTCGAGTATCGTAGATATTTTCCTAAGTCAATAAGACCACATAAAATGAAAACCGACTAAAATTTTAAACTTAGAACTTAAAACGAACTTGAAATGCCCTATTATACGATTTGGAAACTTTAATCATGCAAGAAAACCCCAATTTCTATATACACGTACTTTTAAAAATGTAAACCTAAACTTAATAGAAACCATAAATATCAAATCATATAAATTTTTAAAACTCTATAAAATTATCTTAATGCTTGAAAAGCCATAAACCAATAAAATTATCAATAATTTTGTGAAATCATATAAAACTGATAATGAACGAATTAAGAATTATTTTAAGTAATAATAAACAACAAAACTAAACTAGTTAAAGGAATAAATTAATAAATTTACAAAAAATATTTCACTTGTGTACATAAGAAGCCTACAATATGTATATATATATATATAAATATATTATTAGGCAATTTCCTTCTTTTTTCTTAATCTATCGTATAATACACATATATATATGTTGCATAATAAAGCGATGATTCTAAATAATTAAGCCAATTGAACTTTAAGCTCCTAAGTGTAAGTCAATTACTCTAAAGTTGGTGAAAAACCCTAAAACATATATAAACTCACTTAAACCCTAAAACCTAGGATGATCAAAGACTTATGACCCCAAATAAATAATTAAAAATATAATTTCATTAAATTTTATTCAACTTTAAAAAATTCTAAAATTTCTTAAGAAGCAAATCAAAACCTATAAATTAATTTAAGAATCAAGCCTAAAGGAATTTCATATAAGACAATTCTCTTATTTTCACTTATAAGCTATGTTACATATGAATAAATTGTAAACCCTACTTTTTAGCGGACTTGTGATTCAACTAAGAGTACTTCCCAAATGTTCCTAGGATAAACTAAGCTAAGAATTTAAGTTTGCATTTAAAAAAGAATTTAATTTTCCAATTCAAAAGTCTATTATCGATAAAACTCGATTACGAGAACTACGAACTCTAACTCACTCAAAACCTTAAACCCTAAAACAATTAACGACTTATAACCTTAAGCGACTAATTGATAATTTAATTTGAATAATTTTATTCAAACTCTAGAAATTTTCATAATTTTATAAAAATTAAATCATAACATGCAAATCAATTTAAGAAATAAACTCCAAAAAAATTTCATATAAGACAATCTTCTTAGCTTCATGTATAAGACTTGTGCACGTGAATAAGTAAACTAACCAATCATTTTAAATAACTTATCAATTGAGAGTTGGAATCATTTATCAATTGATAACTTATCAAAAACTAGTGATAAGACACTTTCCTTATCATCCCTTCACTTATACTACATATAGACAAGTTATCACATTATTTTATGTATTCAACTTTTAATTAAGTAACAAAACAACTCAATGCCCAAAGAGGATACCCTATGGTCGGTTGGGACGAGAGCTTAAGGGAGGCTATGCCTTGTTAACTTTCAATCACTCAATTGTCTTACACATCTACTATTCACCCTTTAATGCTTACATCATCTAGTCTTGTAAAAAATTTGGCATTTGTGCATACTAAAAGACAACCAATTAAAGCTTTTTTAACACACTTCTCCTCTCATTCAAAAATCTGCCACTGTCTCCCTCTTTCACTATCATTTTCACTTCCTTTTCTCTTACTTTAAACACAAATCAATAGAAGAAATCCAACCCTACAAAATCTCAACATTGCCACTACTATTTTTGCTTCCATACTCACGACACCAAGCTTTATTTTGTGGCCTCTATTTGTCAACTTCAAAAACCACTTTTATGAACTTTAAAATATCCTCAAAACCTCACTTTAAAGATCAAGACTCTAGTTTTTAAAAGAACTTACAAGAAGAGGAAGGAAGACAACGAGCTAAGAGGATACTTAGTTGCATCACCACCTTGTTTTCGCTTTGAGGACGAGTAAGTTGTTTCTTTATGTTATTGGTTTAGTGTTACATGTTAGGAGACCATGTTTTTATGAAGATATTAGCATGATCATAAGATAATAAAATAGCTAAACCACTTTAAGAAATAAGCTTATGAACCCTTTTACATGAAAGTTGAAATATGAACATGCTAAGTTGGTATTATATAAAGATATATGTTTAACACTTAGAATGAAAGATTTTAAGTTAAGAAAATCATGAAATGTGTACATGAATCAGGAGCTAGGCTTCATTATTTAATTTTGATGAGAACAAAATAAAAAGTATGTAATTAATCTTATTGTTTTTGAAGAAAACAAAACAAGTGGATGATTAAACTAAATATTATTTGATTATTTTGAGATAATTGAATAAGTTGAATTAGCTTGGTTAATGATTAAATATATCAATTATCTGTATAAGAAATTTAATCTTTTGAAGTGGTGATCAAATGATCTTGAAGTTATATTGCAAAGAGTATTCGTTTATTGTGTGTTAAAAGAATTTTCAAGTGATATTTGGCCTGCCGGGTTGACGGCTCAATAGAGAACTAGGCTGACGGTATAAAGCCCTATAAAACACAAAGAAAAGCTCACTAACTTGGAAGAACTAGCTTGCCAGTTTACTTACCGGTAGAGTAAATTTTATTAGCTTACCAGTAGATCAGAGTACTGGCAAGTCTGATACAACTGGCCATTGGAGCATTTAATGCATTGTAACAGGAAGAATTGAATGAGATGATATAAATACTCAACAACCTGACCAAGGATAGTAAAAAACTAATCTTTTGCTGCAATACTTCAGCATTCTCTTGTATTCTTATTGTCTATAATTCTCCTTATCTCTTATACCATAAATTGCTAATATTTAGAGAGATTTGAAGTGTAGTGCTTGTGAGCTATTAGTTGCAAGTATTGAGAGTCAAAAGCACTACACTAGTAATTCTTAAGATTGAGTTTTTGTATTATAAGTTGAGATTGAGTTTTGTGTTGAGAGTTGAGATTGTAATTTGTGTTGATAGTTGTGAATGTGAAACTTATGTAATCAAGTTTGTGTTTGTGCATGTGTAGCTCTTGGAGCTTGGATTGAGAAATCAATAAAGTGGTGTGAAGTCCTCGGTTGAGGGCATTGTGTGTCCATGGAGACTAGGGAGCCGTTCGAACTCCACGTTTTATCTGGGCTTGATCTTCTTTATTCTTATCTCTTTTAATTTTCGCACTTATTATTGTTTTATTGTTGCTTTAATTACTCTTATTATTGTATTTAGTTGTTTATATTGGAAAATTATTGCAATTTGTCCTTAAACTCAATTCTCCCTCCCCTTTAGTTTAGCCTAGTGTTCTTCAATTGGTATCAAAGCTAGTCTCTAATCACTTGCTTAAATGCATATTAGAGTAAAGGTATGGCATTTAATACACTAGGCTTTATAGAAGGGCAAGCTATAAATAGACCACCACTCTTAATTGGGAATAATTATCCTTATTGGAAATGTAGAATGAGTATATTCTTAAAAGCACAAAATAGACTATTATGGACCATTCAAGATAGAAGGCAAGGAAGAAGATAATTATACTGATATTGAATGGAAGTTGTTAGACTTAAATGAAATAGCTATAAACATCTTGCATTGTACCATTAATGAAAATGACTTTAATATAGTTTGTACGTATAAGAGTGCTAAGGAAATTTGGGAAGAATTAAAAGGTACATATGAAGGAACTAGCCAAGTAAGGGATACAAAGATAAGCTTATTATGTGGACAATCTGAAAACTTTAGAATGGATCCAAATGAAACTATTGATGAGATGTATAATAGATTCATCAATATCATCAATCCTTTGAGTGTTCTTGGAAAGACATTTACTAACCTTGAAATAAATTCTACAATTCTTAGGTCTTTGCCAAAAGATTGGGAAGCCAAGAGAACCGTGATTGAGGAAGCTCATGATCTTAACACAATACTAAAAGAGCAACTTTTTGGAACTCTTAAAACTCATGAGATGGTTAAAAAGCAAGGAGAGAAATCCAAAAAGAAAACAATTGCTTTAAAAGCAACTAAAAAGAGCTCTAGTAGTGATGAAAGTGAGGATGATGATGATGATGATGTGGCAATGATAACGAGAAATTTTAAGAAATTCATGAAGTTTAATAGGAAATTGGTAAAAGATAAGGATGAAAACAAATCTCGATCAAGGAAGGAGAAGAAGGAAGTAATCAAGTGCTATAATTGCCAAAAACTGGGTCACATTTAACAATATTGCCTGGATCTTAAGAAGGTCGAGAAAGGAGTAAGAAAAAGGGCTATGATGGCAACTTGGAGTGATTCAAGTGACTTAGAAGGAGAAATGTGCTTTATGGTAATGGACAATGAGGTATCTTCTACTTCTAATGATTCTTCATTTGATGAGCTAAAAAATATGTATGATAAGTTACCTAAGGAATTTATTAAGGCTCAAAAGAAGAATAAGATGATGAAACAAATGATGATTAAAATAGAAAGTGAATTTGATTTATTTAGAAATGAATATAATAAAGTGAATAATGTCAAAGAAAGTCTAGAGGAGGATAATGAGCACTTAAGATTAGAAGTTGATAAATTAAATAGAAACAATGGAGCCTTAAATCTTAGGAATGAGGAGTTGGCTAAGGAAAATGATCAATTGAAAGAAAAGTGCAACTCTCTTAAAATAAAAGTTGATAGCATGAAAAATGAGGATAATATGGTTGATAGGCTAAGAGAGCTTCAAATTGAAAATGCCATCTTGAAGTCTACCTTAGATGATTCAAAACAAACTATAGCTAAGTTCGTGAATGAAGAAAAAAATTTAGATAAGCTCCTTGACTCTCAAAGGCAAGGATTGAACAAAACCGGAATTGGCTAAAGTAGGGAATATATTTACAAGTCTTACCAAAGTCACTTTGTAAAGCAACAATTAAGACTTGTAATTATTATAGTAGATATGGCCATATTGCACATATATGTGCAATACGTTGCAATATCGATTTGAATCATAAAGGTAAAATGGCCTGGCTTCTAAAAGGATGAGGATATATTATTACAACTAACCACAAAGGACCCAAACTCATATGAGTACTAAAGAAGCAATCATATGTTTTTGTAGGAACTTCAAGTGGGAGCGACTTAAGAAACTTGAGTGGAGAATGCTCAAAGAAAATACGAAGTGCTTCTAACATGGTATTTGATTTAAGAAATTCATTTGAGTAGTCTCTATACAATAACTAACATATTTGTATACACTTAAAGTTCTCTACATTTGCTTAAGGCTTCCTTGTGCACATATTTACCATCTCTTGATTTTAATGTCAAATGTTAGCTCCCACATGTTTAAATATGCTAATATTTTATGGTTGAATGGTTAGCCTGATTTGATTATGAAGCTATGCATAATTGATACATCCTCAACCATATTTGAGCTCAAATAATTATTTAAAGATTTATCTAGTTTTTTTGCAATTAATGTCTTTGCAAGCTATGCTTAAACTCTCATCATGTCATAATGCACATATAAATCTTACTTAGAATGGATAATTGCAAATATCATACTTTTTGTGCACTTTTAAAGTTTCTCATGAATACTTAGAATCATGTGTGCACAATTTTGCCATGTTTTGATTTCTGTGTTCAAATCCGATTCTCGCATGTTTAATTTTGTCCATAAATTGTGGTTGAATGATTAAGTTGAACTACTTTTGTTTTTGTGCAAATTTGACTCTTTTGGACTCAAATTACGCTCTTATTGTTGTTTGGAAAGTCATGTGATCATTTTGTCTATTTGCTTGCTATATGTCTTAATCATGCTACCCTTGTATCTATAGACACTATTGAAACTTGTTTAGAATGTCAAATTATCATGAACTTGATTTAGTGTGTATGTATGACATTAAGCTCAATTTGTATTTAATGGTTGATTTTGATGATTTCAAGTGGTGATTTTAGGACTTCCAAATTCTTCTCGTGATATTTTCCTTCCAACACGCTTGAACATGATGATGAAACTTACTTGAAGTATTGATTTGTGATAACTAAGACTCATTGCTCAAAATTAGTCATTCATACATTTGCATGGCTTAATAGTGAACTTTCTAGTAACTAATGGCTTAATTCTTGTTAAATCTTACTAATGTTGCTGAGATACCGGATTTTCATGCTCAAGTGGACCTAAGAAACATGCTCATATAAATTTCATGCATAAAATATAGCGTTTAGCATGATTTGAGTACACTTGAAATCATTCATAAGCAACTAAGTTGATATATGCACAAATGAATTATGCATTGGTTTCCATGCCCAAAACTGGGTCTCACATGTTTATTTTCATCCCTAAATGATGTTTGAGTGGTTAAACTAGCTTGATTTGAATTTTGTGTATATTTGACCTCTTTAGACCCTTTTTAGGTTCTAAGTGCATTGTGGAGCATTTCATGACTATTTATGCCAATATGAATGTTGCTTAGTTTGATCATGCATTTTTTATGCTTCTTAGTATCTTTCAAATATGCTTAAACCATAAACTTGTCTTGAATTTGAGAAAAAATCCATACTTACTCAATAGCTACATTTATGCTTAACATTTGATTTTAAGGAACTTAAGTAGTGATTTTTCAATTTGTAGAGCCTTAAAGCTATATTTTGTGCCTACTATGCTTAAACACGCGTTTGAAATTTGCTTAACTTGTTAGTGTGTTTGCTCATATATGCACACTTTCACTTTATCATGAATTACTTGGCTCTATGGACTTGATTCAGATGAATCTTGGCTCTCTTGTTAAAAATTGAGTTTTTCAAGCTTTAATGGACTTAAATAAACTTGTTTGAAGTGTTAGGATGTTGCTTGAATCTCAAGAAATTAATTTGGATTGGAAAACTTGCTTAATCAAAAGATCTTACTGTTTTTTTGCAATTCTGCAGACAATCGGTAAGTCGGTTCACCTAAGTACCGGTAAGCCGGTATATTGCTCTAGTTTTTCATTTATATTCGATTCTGTTCTTGTAGCTGGCAAGTTGGTTCACCTATGTACCGGTAAGCCGGTATACTCCTCTATATAAGCAAATTGTTTTGGTTCTATTCTAAGAACCGACAAGCCGGTACCCCTAACCACCGGCATGCTGGTATACTATTTTCTATAACAAATCTGCAACAGTTTTGTTCCTAGAACTAGTATACTGGCTCCTCATGCTACCAACTTGCCGGTACCTCTATTTCTAGCCATAAATAATGCCGTTCCTTTCTCTTTCTTTCCATCTTCTTCCTAAAACCCTTCTTTTTCTTCTACCAAACCATAGAATCCTTCTCTCTCTTCAATCTTCCATCTCTAAACTCTCAAAATCATAATTTTTCTTTATCAATCATCTCTAAATCCATACAATCTCTCATTAATCCCTTCACCTATTCAAATCACACACTCCTCTTCTCCTTCACACGACTTTCTCTCTCTATTAACCCCCAATCCACCATTAAGATACTACCTTGATGAACTATAGCAACTTCTAGATAAACTATCATTACCCATCTTGCCTCATTCCTCCTTTAGCTTAAAGATGATAATCTACAAGTTACATGAATTGTTAACTTCCAATCTATTTTATATATACTCTTCACTATGTTTTTCTCATGTTATGAATTTAGCCATTAGCTACTACTATTGTTATTTTCTATTATCTTGCCTTGGCCTTTATCTTGACTTTTATTACTTATGTTGGTTATCTATATTGTTTACCACTTATAGTTTATGTATCTCATGGAGTTATTACACTCCTTATAGTTGGCTTACATTTTTTAACATTTGATGTGGTATGGGCTGATCTTGATGAATTCATTTTGGAGATTTTATTTGGTATGGTTTTTAGCTTCTTTGATTTCGCTTTTGTAGGGAGCATATCTTAAAGCTTAAGCTAGGATTATGCCGAAATTTCAACTTGAATCCTCTTCTCTCTTCACCACTTGGATCCTTCTCTTTTTGATGAGGCCAAAGGGGGAGAAATATTCAAGTTGTTAGAATGTCAAAATGTATATTACATTGAATTGATAATAGTTACTCAACAGATGATATTGATCCTATAACTTTGGCATAGCTTGATTCTTTGAAAGTTTGATATATTCTCTATGTAAAGTTTTTAAGAAGCGAAACTTAATTCCTTAGCACATCAATATACTCTCATTTTGTAACCACTCACTTGATCTTATTCAATTGTCAAATATCTTGAAATTGAGTGCTAAATTAAGGGGGAGTATTAAATTGAGGGGAGCATTAGATTGAGGGGGAGTATTAGATTAAGGGGGAGCATTTAAAGTATAAGAGTTTTGTCCTCATAAAAAAGGAGGAGATTATTGAACCTAGGGTTCATTATTTGATTTTGATGAGAACAAAACAAAAAGTATATAATTAAACTTATTGTTTTTGAAGAAAACAAAACAAGTGGATGATTAAACTAAGTATTATTTGATTATTTTGAGATAATTGAATAAGTTGAATTAGCTTGCTTAATGATTAAATATATCAATTATCTGTACAAGAAATTTAATCTTTTGAAGTGGTGATCAAATGATCTTGAAGTTATATTGCAAGGAATATTTGTTTGTTGTGTGTTAAAAGAATTTTCAAGTGCTATTTGGCCTATTGGGTTGACGACTCAAGGGAAAACCAAGTTGACGGTATAAAGCCCTAGAAAACACAAAGAAAAGCTCACTGACTTGGAAGAACCGGCTTGCCAGTAGAATAAATTTTACTAGCTTGTCGGTAGATCAGAGTACCGGCATGCCGGTAGATCAAAGTATCTCTGATATAACTAGCCGTTGGAGCATTTAATGCATTGTAACAGGAAGAATTGAATGGGATGATATAAATGCTCAATAACCCGACCAAAGACAGTAGAAAACTGATCTTTTGCTGCAATATTTCAACATTCTCTTGTATTCTTGTTGTCTATAATTCTTATTGTCTCTTGTAACATAAATTGCTAATATTTAGAGAGATTTGAAGTGTAGTGCTTGTGAACTATTAGTTGAAAATATTGAGAGTTAAAAGCACTACACCAATAATTCTTGAGATTGAGTTTTTGTATTGTGAGTTGAGATTGAGTTTTGTGTTGAGAGTTGAGATTGAGTTTTGTGTTGAGAGTTGAGATTGTGATTTGTGTTGAGAGTTGTGAATGTGAAACTTATGTAATTAAGTTTATGTTTGTGTAGCTCTTGGAGCTTAGATTGAGAAATCAATAAAGTGGTATGAAGTCCTCGATTAGAGGCATTGTGTGTCCATGGAGACTAGGAGGCGATCCAAACTCTACGTTATATCCGAGCTTGATCTTCTTTATCCCTATCTCTTTTAATTTTCGCACTTATTATTGTTCTATTGTTGCTTTGATTATTCTTATTATTGCATTTAGTTGTTTATATCGGAAAAGAATTGTAATTTGTCCTTAAACTCAATTCTCCTCCCCTCTTGAGTTTAGCCTAGTGTTCTTTAGAGTGTATGTGAATTATTTAGATGTTATTTCCATTTCTATTAAGTTAAAGATACTCAAACCTAGCCTTAAGTAAAGGAAAATCTATTACATGAAACTTTTATGAAGAAACCAACCTTGTGAGATATGAACTATGATATGTAAGTTGTGATAGGTATGAGATCTACTATTTTCATGTAAAGTATGAGCTAAGTAATCATCCCATAGAAGAGAATTTAAGTTAAGATTTGAATATAAGTAACCTAGGTTCATGATTTAACCTTTAAACTTAAGGAAATAATGAAATAAGTTGAAAAACCAAGTGAGAACCCCTTGGATTCATCACGATCAGATCTGGAACATAAGTAAAAGCCACTTAAAAATATGATAAAACCAAGTGAACAAAGTAAAAAGATTAATCAAAGCAAGTATAGTAAGTATACAAAGGCTAAAACTCAAAATCGAGTCTAAAACTCTCAAAACAAGCCTGGAACTCTAAGTTGAGCTTTCATTAAAATTATGACCAGCACTCACAAGAAGTCCACCTAAGACTCCCTAAGCCTAACAAAGTGATTAAATTTGAGTTGAATAAAAAATAAGCCCGTTTGACAACTTAAGCCTACTTAAGAGCCCAAGAAGTGGTTGATAGCCTTAGGAGTATAAATCAAAGTTGTAAATCTGACCTTAAAGAATATTTTGAGCTTATAAGGAAATCTTAAGACCAAGCTTAAAGGATTTCCTAAGTTACCAAAAAGCCCATTAACCAAACAAAGCCCAAAAGCACTCCAAATCATAAGGACTGCTACTGTTCTGACCCATGGATAGGTTTGCATACCTCATTTCAAAAATCTAACCTCACCACGTTAAAGTACATTAAAAAATGATGAAGATTGACTATAAGATCATAAAAATCAGATTTAAAATGAAAAAGTTATACGCGATTGAACTTTTAAGTATAACTGGGAAAATATACGAAAACTAGTCAAGAATATAACTTAAGGAATTTTAGCTTAGTTTCCTAAGTTCATTTCAATCCCTTATAGTATTATAATTTTGATGATCAGGGGACATTGCATGCGAAGACAACTTGCCCCTAGACTACTTTGACTGACTGCATGGCGGAGTGAGAATTTCCGATGACTCTTTACTTGATTGTAAAATAGATGCACCTAAACTTATATATATAAATTTGGCTGCTTGTAGGATATGGTAAATGCATATGTATGAATTTGTGAACCGAATACTATGGCTTGTTAATTATATAATAATAGGAATTGTTGTGATAATTTATACCTGCAAGTGTATGGAATGAAATTGTCAGATCACCTTGAAAAATCGGATTAACAATCTATAGGATTAAGAAATAAGATGAATCATGCATTCCTCATATTGCATTCGAATAACACTGACTGCCACTTCATGCAGAAGATGGGAAGGGACTTACAGGAGGACGAGCCTCCTGCAAGATTGGGCATTAGCTATGTTATCATTTTTATTGAGTCTCTATCCGAAGCTGATGGGCTTACTAGGCACCGAGAGACGCCAACCGTCGGCGACAACCGTCAGCGAGGGGCCGTGTCTTATGGCTTCTGCTTAGGGCATGTATTTGTGGATTGCGAAGGTCACTACACCGCTAGACTTAGGATTTTAAAAATATGATTTGTTATTTGGTAAAGAAAGTGTATACATATACATATATATATACAGTTTTGTTTTGGCTTAAGCACAATAGTGCAAATGAAATAAAACCCAAGGTTTAGAACCCGAATTTTGGTTTGAATCGGTTAATTATCTCCAAACCTCGACTACAAGAGGCGTAATTCTGAGTCATATGCAGTTCCTAAGCCACTACATGCGTTGTTTGGCATACTGATTGTTCATGCATTCATATGATTGTATATCTAATAAATTTTGCCATACGGTATTGATAAGGGTATTTATCTCACTAAGCATAAGTTTACACCCCAATAGTTCTTTTCCTTACAGGTTGATCGATAGTTGGGACAGGGATAAGGATAGGAATCGAGTGTAGAGTGCTACCATTGAATTGGTATGATGAAAAGTTGGTGTAGTTAATTTGGAATGCTCTAAGAAAACAACTAATATATCAATTAAGTTTAGTATCCTTTGTAAGTTCAAAATTTTTTTTTTTTAAATTGTCTATCTTATTTTACTATTTTAGTAGGGGACACCGATTCTTTGCGGTTCTAAGAAACTGTAGAAAAATAGATATGCATAATTATTTATATTATATAATGAGTCAATGAACTAAAATTGAAGATCCTAGCGAATAACTATTTAGAGTCTTACAATTTCTGACTTGCAAGGCGATTTTCTTATTATGAGTGCACACGTGATATGGAAATTCTAGATAATATTACTAGGCCCCTCCTAAAGTCGCCATACTACACGAGTCCACGCATGTCGTAACCCAGTCCGAGTCTAGCACTTCAATCACATCCAGTCCACGATCAATTACAATACATTCTACGCACGAATCACCCATACACCATAGCATATGGCCAGTATCTACACGATTTGATTCGATCCATATGATTATCCACCTTGGATCCAACCACTGGGTAAGGTAGTTTTTTTAATTTTTGTTTTAATAATAGTTTCATTAATTTATTTTCTCTTTTTCTGTTTTTTTAGTTAATAGTTTTATTAGTTTATTTTCTATTATTATTTTTTTTATGGTTATATCTTACTAACCTTGTTTTTCTTAGTGTAGCTTGTTGGTTTTGTTTTTTCCTTTTAGAATAATCCTAACAAAAATTATATGTGATGCAACTTCATAGATAGATTTGCATTTTCTTATAAAATTTCATTTTTTAAAATAAATTGCATTTTCATAGAAATTGCATCCATTTCATAAAAATTTTATTTTTTAGATAAAATTGCATCTTTTTAGAATAAATTTCTTTTTTTTATAAAATTGCATTTTAAGGTACAATTGCATATCTTTAGATAAAAATTATATCTAGATTGCGCACCTTAGGAAATTTGACTAAAAATTGCATTATTTTTCATTTGCATTTTTTTAATATGACATTTAGGGATTTTTAGTAAAAACTATTTTTTGACACTTAGTTAGTTTTTCATAAAATAAAAAAAAAATCTTTAATAGATATTTTTCCATGGTTTAGGCATCTTTTCTATAATTTAGATATATTTTCTATGATTTAGGCATCTTAGGCATGTTTTTTACATACATTGCATATTTCATGAAAAATTACATTTAGATACTTTAGGATTTTTCTAAAAAGTTTTACTACAAATAAAACCTTTTTCTCTAAATAAAAATTTGAATTTTTTCTAGTTATGGATTTCCAAAATTAGATAATAAAAATTAGGGTATTTTTAGGATTTTTCTTAATAAAAATAAATTAGCTAAAAACATAAACTTGGCTACTTTTTAAAAAATTAAAATTTATCTAAACATTAAAGATTTTAAAAACAAAACTACATTGATTTGATTCTAATTAGCAGGTAATTAGGCATCTTTGGGGCAACCATAAAAAATAATAATTTTTTTTCTTTTTCTTGAAAATTCGTAATAAAAAATCATCAAAAATTTATTTTAATTACATATTTGTATATCTTTACATATTTTGGAATTTTTTTAAAAAATTGTAAAAAAATAAAAGCCCATTAGTTTTTTTTTTTTTTTTTTTTACATGGTGACTTAATCTTAATAGGATTAACCCCCAAGTTTAGATTTTCTACTTTAATTTTCTAGAAAAAAAATAATTTTTTTAGAATATTCGCATACTAGTGACTAAATTAAGGTTTTTTCACCCGAAAATCCTAACTTAACTTTTTATCAATTTAATTGGTTGGCGACTCTAATTTTTTAAAAAATATTTTTTTCTTAATTTAATATCGAATAATATGTATTAAATAAGCTAGGCTTTGTATAGGTTAAATTAAGGAAAACAGAAATAAGGCTCGACAATGAGCATATGGATCATAAATGTAGATAAGCTTCGCTTGAATTTCAAATTTAAACTTTGACAATCCTTGAAACTCCAATATGATGGTTTAAATTGAAAAGCTTGATTTTTGTTTTTAAGCTATTGATTATGATCCATTTATGTCAAAATTCATGGAAAATGTGCTAGAAACAAAGAAAGATATACACTTTAAACTTTCTAATGCATGTCTTTCCAAGGAAGAAGATGAAATGTCCTATGGATGCTAATCAAACCTAGTACATTGAAGGAGGTGTCATTCGCAAAAAATGTAAATAAGCAATATTTATTTTATTTTTTTATAGCAAGAAATTGTTTAGTTACACTTCATTAAAAAAAATGAAAACAAAGGATGTACTTATATGCACATTAAGGTGTTTGAGTTTGAGACATGAAGAAAAGAGGTCAAGTACTTAGTTGTTAGGTTAGGGCTCAAATTCTAACTTGGCTTTTGATCCAATGGTTTTTTGATAATATGATTTTGCATAACGTGTAAACAAGTGTGGTTCACGTATGTGAAACTTTTAAAATTAAGTCAATTTAGCAAGATTTTGAGACTCTATTTTCACTAAAATTGAGTTTAGCATTAATCCATCAATTTAAGTTTAAATGAAGCGCTATTTAAGGATTTTATTCATTTAAATTGACCTTCTTTTATGAAATTAGGGTCGACTAAGCTTAATTGAGCTTGGAAAATCATTTTTTTAATGAGTGTTTTCAAACCAAAACCTCAAAAATTGCTAAATCCCCTATACTTGTTTTGAGTTTGAAAATCATTTTTGATCTTGCAAAATAATTTTTTGACTTGAAATGCCATCTTTTACCTCCAACAGATACTTTTTCTAATTATTTTAAATTTGAATTTCTTTATTTTTTATTTTCTTACTTTTTTGGATTTGTTCTGATTTTCTTATTCTTAGGGCTTTTTGGCTTTGCAATTTTTTTCTTTTTAGTTCTTTAATATATTTTTTTTAATTTTTAACCAAAAACTAATATATGGATGATAAAAATGAGGTATCTACAAATACTTACTTAATTGGATATATTGACTTTCTTGCAAGTTATTTATTATTTGGGGATGTCATTGATGTGTTGACTGAGAAGTTGTATTGGGAACTTTAAGAGTTGATTTTATATGCAAAGAAATACTTGCTTGATTGTTTGTCAATATTGTTACATAGAGTTATTGTACCAAGTTTCAAAAAGATTTGATCTTCTTTTAATAGATTAGCAAGACTATTAGAGAAAATGGTATAGGAGTAGATGTTGCAGATCTATGTATTCTTAATAGGGAGTGTGAGGTAGGATAGAATCATTGAGATTTGTTGTTCTACATAATCCAAGTAGGATAATGAGGTAGAGCAAATTGGTGTTATACTCCTGATTGATTTGTTGAATGGTGGAATGAGCAAGTATAGAAAACCTAGTCCTTGGTCGAGGGCTGGAAGAGTGGGCTGACGTATAAGGTGGAACCACTATAAATTGATTGTCTAATCTTCTCTATCTCTACACTTTTTATATTCTCTACACATTGATTATCTATCATATATTTGTTTAGTTGTGTGCATTAACTAGGAATTCTTATAATATTAAAGTAAGCTCATAGATAGATTCTGAGAGTTGTTCCTAATATATAATCAAGAAGTGGTTATGGAAATATATTTTGTGAAAAATTATGAAGTTTAGAAACAATCAATTCAATCCCCCTTATTAATTGTTCATTAGGATCAACAATTGGTATCAAAGCGAGTGCTCTTTTTCAAAAAACTATTAACCTTTGAGCAAAAGATCATTCTCTCATCAGAACCTTTATCTTAAAATCTATAGCAAAATTCATGAAAACTATTGAAGCAAATAAAGTACCATATATACAAGTAATGGATTATGCCTCTTGGATAATCATTACAAAAGGAAATAAAATAGTGCCAAAGGAAATCTCAATGGAAGATGATATTAAGAAAGCCTTTGTGAACTCAAAGGCTAAGCATACTCTCTTTAACTCTTTATCTCAAACAGAATTAATCATGTTTTTACATGCAAAATTGCTAAGGAAATTTGAGATAAGCTTATGATTTTATGAGAAAGAACTAATTCATTGAAGAGATCTAGGATAAATATTTTAACATAAGAATACAAACTTTTGAAGTTTCAACCTATATAAAAAGTTAATGATGTTTTTAGTCACCTTGCTTTATTTGCTAATGAATTAACTTCTTTTAAAGTCTCTAATGAAAATTTTACGAGAAAGGTTCTCAAGATTCTACCTAAATCATGGGATGCTAAGAAAAAAACAATAAAGGAAGCAATAGATCTTACGATGCTTACTTTAAGTTAATTATAAGGAAAGTTGATGTCATATGAAGGATATGTGTATCATAAAAATGATAACAGTAAAAATAAGAAGAAGGCATTAGTTTTGAAAGCTAGAGAAGAAGAAATATTAGAATTAGAGTTTGAAAGGTCTGATGAAGAAGAAGAAGAAGAAGTTAGCACTTTGGCTAGATGACTTAGTAGAATTTTAAGGAGAATCGATAAGAGATCCTTTAACTATAAGAAGCATAATACTAAACATAAACTTGATGTAGGTAGAAATTACAAGGAAAAGAAAAAGATCATATGCTATGTACATAAGAAACCTGAATAAATCAAGTATGAGTATCTTATGCTCTTAAGAAAACTTGAGAAATACAAGAAGGAGAAAATAAAGTCTTTAATGGCTACTTAGAGTGATGTTAATGAATTCGAAAGCGAGAAAAAATCTATAGAAAATGAGGGAAATCTATGCATGATGACAGACTTTAAAGTATGTTCAGTACCTAATATTGATAATGAAAGTATACCAGATTATATTTATGATGAAATTGAAGAGATTTTTACTCTTTTTGATGCTAAGATATAGAAATTTAAAAGAGAAAATAAAACCTTAAAGAGTGATAATTATTTAATGTTATATGAAATAGAAGCCCTAAAAAGGTTAATCAAATTCTAGTCAATGAAAATAATCTATTGGAAAAGGAAAAAGAAACTTTGCTTAGAAAAAGAGACATTTTAAATACATAAAATGTTCATCTAGAAGGGGAAAATGATTTTCTAAAAGAAGAGACGAAAGTGTTGAAAATCAAAATTGATGAGCTTTCAATTTCAATTAAGAACACTTTCAAGGTTCTTTAAAAGCAAAAAGAAACATAGTGATCTCATAGTAAGTAAAAAAAATGAATGGTCATAAAAATGTTCTTGATTTTAATAAAGAAGATTACCCTAATTCACAACAAAAGACAATCTTCATTAAAGCTAAAGAACCTGATGTAAAAATAGAAAAATCTAAAAATAAACAAGTAATAAGTAGTAGCATAAGTGCACAAAAACTAGAAAGGACTGATTATCAGAGGAAAAGCTACTCGAGAAGGTATTAGAACCTAAGATATAAGAACCAAAAGCAACAAGTATGGAATAGGTATAGAAAACCTTACTTATGTTATTTTTGTAATAAGCATTGTTATATTGAAAAAGTTTTGTTATTGCAAGAAATACAAGCTTAAATCTAAATAAGAAATGAAAGAAAATTACACGAGCTTCAATTTAAAGGAGTTAAGCTAGTCCAGGTCCCAAAGAATAGATGATTTTTAGTATTTGTAGGTATGTGAGGAAAAGCATAAGAATAACACGATCAATAAGAGCCTCAATCAGAAGTGAAAAGTATAAATCAATATATATTCATTATATTTATGTTCCACATTTTTAATTATTAATTGATTATCATATATTGAGGGGGAACGTAATCTTTATTGAATATGCTATAATATTTACAAATTATGTTGAGTATAATACTTGTTTTTTTTTTTATAACAAGAAGGGGGAGAAATGTAAACGAATAATTATTAAGTGTTATCCTCATTTAGTGAGAGAAAAGAATATATGTTATGCTTAAAAATTATTTGGTTATTTGAAAAGTGGTTTCTCATCATCAAGAAAGGGAAGAATATTAAGTATATCCCGAAGATGTTTTGATGATAACAAAATACTATGCTAAGTGTTCATAATGCGTTTACTAAGTGTGTAGCTATAAGAATGGGAAAAGTTAAGTTGTGGAAGAAAAGAGAAGCTCCAAAAGTAACAAAGTTGACAAAACTAAATTTAGGAGTATGAATTAGAAGCTAGACCAAAACTGAAATGAGATATTGAAGTCAAAAGATTGAACTAAAATCACTATAAAAGGAAAATTGAAAGAAGCAACTTATTGTTAGAAGCATTGTGTTGTTTAAAGCAAAACAAAAGCAAGTGACTGTTAGAAGTGCACTAGGAGATGTCTAATAGCAAAAGCAACAAAGAAGAATGGGAAAAAAAAATTTATATAATTAAATGTTCAACACTACAAACTAAATGTATTTGAGTAATACATTTAGCTAAATAATATGGCAAAATTTTTATGGGAAGTTCCATAATTATTATAATGTTATGAACAAATAAAGTTCTCATGAAAAGAAGCAAGCATGAAGAAATTGATGAAGTATTTTCGGAAAGCTAATGTGGAGAATACTGTGGAAAGTATATCATAACAACTATTATCTCATGAAGCTCATGAAAGAATAAGGAAGGTTCAATGGATAAATAAGCTATGAACCATGATCACACGATGATTTAATCCTTAATAAACAGATTAGATTGTTAAACTCTAAGGATGTATAAAGGAGTTATATGAGGATGGACAAGAAACATAATATACAATAAAAAAGAGAATATGAGCCAAATAGTTTTCAATATTGTTATATAGAGTTATTATTCTAAATTGTTGAGGGAGGTTATTTACATTCCTCATAAAGGTTTGATATTCTTCTAAGAGTTTGTGAGAATATTTGAGAAAGGTTGTAGGAGTAGATTCGGTAGATTTGTATATTCTTAAGAGGGAGTGTGAGGTTGGATAGAATCATTGTGATCTATAGTTCTGCATGATCTAAGTGGGATTGTGAGGTAGGGCAAATTGGTATTTGTATACCTAATTGATTTGTCAAACAGTGGAACGAACAGGTGTAGAGTACCCAATCGTTAGTTGTAAGTTGGAAGAGTAGATTGACATACAATGCGAAATCACTATAAATTAATTGCTTAATCTTCTCTATCCTTACGCTTTTTATATTCCTTACATATTGATTATCTATCATATATTTGCTTACTTATATGCTCTAATTAGGAATTGTTATAATATTAAGGTAAGCTTGTAGATAGATTCTAAGAGTTGTTGTCAGTGTAAAATCAAGAAGTGGTTCTAGAAATATATTTTTTGAAAAATTATAAAGTTTAAAAACAATTAATTCAACCCCTTTTCTTAATTGTTCACTATGACCAACAATATGAATTATTAAAGAAGATGTCAGTCCATGCCCATTGTTAGTAAAATGTACGAGTGACCTACAAGAGAGTAGCAAGTAGAGATTAGATGAGATTTAGTAGATGAAAAAGCATGTTGCATTACTTACTTCCTAATCATCCTAATTTGGAAGGCTGACTCATGGAGATGGGTAAAATATGAGCCACCAACTTACAGAATGTTGTCATTTATGTAGGTGAGGGCATGGTAGCATGGATTGTCAAGTAGGTAATCCTATTGCTCCTTCTAGTACTCTAGAGGTAAAAGGACTGAGTGGTGTTAACAACTATAACTAGGGAACAAGGAACAATTACAATGCCGATTCAACATGCATAACCTAGCATGAAGGGATCACCTAAATCTATCATGGGTTGGCAATTAGATACGTTGATATAATGGTTCGAGAGGACAACTTAGTGTACGCTAATAACCATCACCACCTCCTGACAAAGAGAAGACACTATGGAGAATTTGATGAAAAGTTTTATTAACAAATGTGATATGAGGATCAAAACCATAAATCAATTGTTCAAAACTTGGAGAAGTTTATGGACTAACTTAGTAAAAACTTGATAAAGAGACCTTAGGGAATACTACTTAGTACAACTAAGAAAAATTTGAGATATCAAGTTGGATCTTCAAATGGCAAGGGAAAAGAAACTAATGTGGTTGACATCGAAGAAGAAGATGATGATATGAAACCTGAGTTTGATATAGTTGTATTGAAACCCATTCAAGACCATCAAAGTTGCATTATTGTGATGCATAAGGATGTGCATATGGTAACTAAGACATTTTATGAGGTTGATTTTGTTAAGGGTAGAAAAGTAAAGGGAGACATGGAGGTCATAAATGAAATTAATGGAATTGAAGTTGATAAGAAAGAAGGTGAAAAAGAAAAAAGTTTTAGAGAAACCTTTTGATGGTGATGACTTTATAAAAGAAGAGATGGAAGAGGAGAGTACAAAATGTGAAGAAGAAAGTATAGCTACCATGTATTACCCTTATCTATTTGATTTAGATAGTATTGAATTAGTAGCCATAAGATGCATGGGGGTATGGAAAGATAAGATTAAAATAAAAAGAAGATAGATTGAAGAAGAGGAAGACCTAAGCATCAACGTGGACATAAATGAGGGAAGTACAACCTTAGTGAGGATGATCAAATGGTTGAACTAGAGAAAGGTCAAGTGATTGAGAAAGAAGATACAAGCAAAAAGGAATATGATATTAATGAAGATGGGTTGATAGATAAATAGGAAAAAGACTAAGTGGTCAAACAAGATAGCCTAAAAGCATAAGAATATGATTTACGTGAAAATGATTGATGGAATTTTTTAATTTTAGGTAGAGATTAAGGGAAGTTGAGGTAGAAGAAGATGTCAGAGATGAAAAGAGTATAAATAGAAAAATAAGGAAAACAACATGGAAGAAAATGAGGTAGGTAATATTTTTGAAGATGTTTGTTGATGAGTTCGTAATTGCACATATTTTATTTAGTGATTTTTGATAATTTTCCTTGATATTTGAGTTTATTTTTAGATAATAATACTTAATTATGTTAATTTTATTTATTTAGGTTTTGAAACAATCTATGCAAGAAAATGAGAAGATAGAAACAAATGTTACTCAAATTAGAGTTAAAATGAGTAAGTTATGAAGGTTTGAAAATCAACATAGCTGAACGACATGACTGTGTCATTTCCAAGCAAAATTTAAGTTGATTTTCTACTGTTACAGCCTAGGATACGACCAAAAGACACGACCATGTAATTGGTCATATCGTTTCTAGTTTATGAAAAAAAAAAAGAAAGACAAACGTGAAGCTTTTGAAGCCTTGTTAGGGTTTATTTAAAAGAGAACTTTTTGGCACGACTTTTAGGGAGCTTTTGAAGCTAAGAATAATCAAGAAAGCAAGAAGAAGAGAAAGATTTCAAAATTTAATTTTTATTTGGATTTCATGATTCTTTCTTACACTATTTTCTATACTTTGTTTTTAGATTTTTATTTTGTGATATATAGAGAGTAAAACTTTAGTATTTAGGTTTTTGTAGAACCTAGATGAATTCATATGATATTATTATTACTTGATTAATTTAGTTCTTTATTATTTTCTTGATTCAACTATGTTTGCTTCATAATTTAGTTTATTATTTCTACGGGTAGTAATCTAGAGTTTAACATTTTATAAGAGAATCGAGGTATTTTTTATAAGATTAGATCTAGGTATAGTTGATGATGATTATTACAAGAGTAAAGATAATTAGCAAGATTCTTCCAAAATTTTTAATTAAAGTGTAGATAATTCATTATTCAATAATGTAATCTTAGGTCATGCTATTGAAAAAATATACCAATAGATGATTTTAGGGTTAGAGTTAATTGGCTTGAGAAAGTGATTAACTTTACTAGAGAATTCTCTCGGTTAAGAAAGATTAAAAAATAAATTAAATTATCTTTAGGAAAATTACATGTTAGATCTAGGAGAAACAAGATCTAAGTTCAAAATTGAATTTTGAATTAATTAAACATTGAATTTTGAATTAATTGCTTTCTTGTTAATTCTTGAATTGCATCTTAATTAATCTTTAATTTAGTTTTAGTAGTAATTTAGATTTACTTTTTCAACTTTCTTGAAATTTAATTTTTTGATTAAATAATAAAGATTTAGTGAGTACTAGTAATCATACTAGTCCTGGTAAAATCAATATTCGAACTTATATCTACTATATTATAAACTGATAGGTGCACTTTCTTACTACATCACTTATCATGTCAATAATGGGTTACTAATGTTAGCAAAGGAGGTTAATAAGGACAAATGTGTGTACATGACTTTGCAATTGAATGAAGTTGGACGATTTACAATGTCTTGTACTATACTCAATCATCTCTTTCCAAGAGCATATTGTAATTTAGTATATCACATAACATTATGTCCAATGAGCTCATGAGAAAATTAAACCTAGTGGCAAAACTTGAAGAGTCAGATTATCACCTATGCTTTGCAAACAAATCATTAAAGAAACCTCAAGGGTTATACATAAATATAAAAGAGGAGATTAACTACATAGATAAGTGTATAAAACATCTAACAAATTTATCGATATATTGGATGAAATATATATTATAATTCATACAATATATGGTAGTTATTAATAACATATTTGTATTGATAAGCCATGTATATTGTATATCTACGTATATATGCATATATATGTATGAATATATCCACATATCATATACAAATATATTTACAAACACATATAGTTTGAGTTTTAGCTTAATAATATTATTAGAAACATATTTCCTTTTTGAAAGTTGAAATGAAATTGTGATTCTCCTCTCAAATTGAGGAATTGAGAACCTAGACAAATTTGGGCATCATTGATTTCGTTGATTCTAGGATTCACGATTCCACCTTTTACAGTTGTATCTAAACGTAAGAATATAGATCTAGAACCGTGATTTCATTTCATATCCATTATTAGTGCATACTAAATGTGGTATAAAAGAGCTCTTTGCAAGTGTAATAATCATATGAATGCACATCACAATAATGTTATCAAATTCTTAATCTATTTACTTATAATTCAGCATCACTTAGTGGTTTTTTTTTTTTTTTGGGTCCTTTTTCCTTTTTGATTGGCAAACCCCATACACTCTTAGGGTTTTTCTAGTTAGGTTGGGGTAAGGGGGGTGGCGGTGGGTAGGGTTTAGTGGGGTAGAGGGGTAGAAGGAGTAGAGTAGAGGGAGCATTAACTTGATCATGTTTCCTGTAAAAACATAAGCAAAAGGGAGTATTGCTCCTAGTACAATAAACAGTTCGAAAACACAAAAAGACAAATTGCAAGATAAAAGAAATACAAGTAAGGATTAACAAGTTACAATCCTAAAAGTTCCAAGTCCCATATTGTCCTGTCTCAAAATCTTCTTAAGCTCTTTATCCATTTGTGTTATATCCATCTGGAAGAAGCTTGATTAACTCTCCTTAGCCTTTTTAGAGAGCTAGTCAACCACTACATTTTTCTCTCTCCAAATATGATTGACCTAGTCCTTCATCTCTTCCAATAAAGTCTTCACCCAGGATATATCATTTCAGATATCCCACTTGGTACTACCTTAGAGCATGTTTCAATAAATACTTTATTGAAATTAAATTGCCTACAATATTCAAGGCTCTTGACCAATGTCATTAATTCAATAGAGTCAATAGATGATATACACTAAGCCTAGAATTTTATTAAAGATGATAAGAAAAGCACACTTACTTGTTAGAGATCTAAGATTGTGAAGTAGCTTACCCCTTAAGGTTCTTCACAAATTGTAATAGGCTATGGATTCCCTTAGAAGACTGCACTCAACCTCCAATTTGAGTTTTCCCACTGAAACTACCAATAGAATACCTAACTTCTTGACTTCCCTTCTTACTTCCCTATTTATACTATTACTTATCTATGCAATCACATTTGTGCCCTTCTTAATATAATAGACTTCTATCAATATACTTATTTACAACATATCAAGAATACAACACAGTACTAACACTATTATAGAAAAAACATAGTAAAAATAATAAAATTCAATACAACTACTAATAAGAGTCAAGCTACTAAGCCTTTGACCTACAGTCAAGACTAAGGACTAAAGGAACTGGCAAGGTGAATCCTTTTTCTCCAACTAACTCCTATCGAAGCCAAGTATCTCTATGTCGATTCACTCTACATGCTGAGCCGAATGATTACTCATCTCTTAAAGATAATGTGCAGAATAACAGAATGCCAAGACATCTGCCAAATCTCATACGCTGACTCATTCATGCCCGAGCTGACCACTTGTTTGGCATCACTCTTGCCAAGAAGTTGAAAGAACAACACTGGACTAATCCTCAGTCACCCCTGCTCGGATAAACAATATGCTCATACTATTTTATCTACATCCTCCAACAGCATTGCCAATGTATCTCTACCACATGTATAGGACCATGTATAGAATCTACAATACTAATAATTACTTTTCTTGAATATTCATTTTTACCCTTTTGTATTTTTATACATTTCTTCTTTAGGACAATACCCTTTTTGTCTTTTCTCTTTTAGGCAAGTTGCCCTAACTTATCGAGTATAAATAGCCCTTGTACTTGTAGCCGTAATGAGTAGATTATTATCAATACATTGAATATTCCTCTTCTCATAAACACTGATTATTTGCTTTCATTTTACTTTTATCCTATCCCTTAAGTAAGGCTAAATGGCGAGTAACCTCACTAGATTATCTTGTACGTCATATACAGTTGTGTCGTGAGTTTTTGGAAGTTCCATTGGTGCATGATATACTTTGGAGCTATTCGTGAGTTTTGCTTTTTCTTCATTCACTCTTTCATGCATTTCCTCATCACCTCCTTTTCAAGCTTTTGGTAAGCTTGGACTTATTCGGCAATCGGCCTTATTTGTTTTTGGTCACAATATGCATAAGCTACTATATTACTTAACTCATACACATTACTCTCTTGATTGTCTCTTCTTGTAAACATGTAATAAGGGTTGATCAATTCTTAGGGTTATATTAATAGTCCCCTCCCCAAGAGGGTCCTTGTCCTCATGGACAAATTGAGAAAATTGCAGCTATTAGGATTGAATATCTTCCCAAGTTATAGCCTTTAATGATTAACCCTTCTCCTGTACCAACACTTGCAAAACTTCAATGCCATTTCTCACCTCATGCCTCCTGCTCAACACCTTATATAGATACAAATGTCCATCCAAATCATCAGAATTAAGCTCAGTGGGCAAATTGCTCAACACAAGGAATAACCCATGTGATTTTTTTAGTAAGGATACATGAAAAACTGGATGGATTTGATACCCTTGAGGTAGCTGTAGTTTATAAGCAACGTTCCTTACCCTTGCCATAGTTTGAAAAGAACCATAATATCTAGGAGCAAGCTTGGAATTAATTTTAGGCCTTATCCTCGCATTCAAAGCAAGCCGCAACCTTAACAACACCTACTGTCCCACAACATACTTTACATCTCGACCTTTTCTGTTATCTACATTACAATTTCTAAGTCAGGTTACTTTTAAATTGCTATGTAAGCGAACCAAGATGTCATCTCTCAACTGTAAAGTTGCTTTCACAATTGGGTTTTCTACTTTAGTAGACAAATAGATAGGTACAGATGGTCGTGGACTCCCGTATACTATTTCAAAGTGATGCAGACCGTAGCTAAGAATAGACAAGGCCGGTTGCAGGGATGGGTTTAAGCTTGTCGAAAGCTTAAAAAAGGTGATGAGGAAACACATGGAAAAACGTAAATGAATGAAAAGTAATCAAATCTCGCGAACAGCTCTAAAGGATATGATACACCAGTGAATCTTTCACGAACTTACAGCATAACTCGATATGATGCTTAAGTTAGCCCAATGAGGTTACTTGCCATCTAGCCTTGGTTAAGGGTTAAGATAAGAGTGAAATTAGAGTAAACAAACAATGTTTACGAAAGGAAAATATTTAGTGTATTAATAATAATCTGATTCATGTGCAACTACATGTATAATGGGTATTTATACCTGAGAATTTAAAGCAACTTGCTAAAAAATGGAAAAGACAAAAAGGGTATTGTCCTAAAGAAGTATTGTACAAAGAATACAAAGGGTAAAAATGAATATTTGAGGAAAATAATGATTAATGTAGCAGATTCTTTATGTAGTCTTAGACACGTAGCAATGATGCATTGGTGACACTATTAGAAGATGCAAACAAAATAGTAGATCTAGTTGGGTGGTCAAACAAAGGTGTCAAGTAAGCATAGACTCATCTGAACAAGAGTGGCTGATGATTCATGCAAGACAGGTCTCTTAGTCTCTTGGTAGTAATAATGCTGAGTAAGTACTCGATTCAGATAGGATTGAGCAGAAGTGCAGAGTTTAGTTGTTGTTAGGGCATTCTTCTAATCGGCACATAATTTCCAAAAGATGGGCAGTTGCTTGGTACGGCATAAGGAGTTGATCAGTAGCAAGGAGTAACTTAGTCTCGGCAGGAGTCGATTGGAGCAAGAGGATTCGCTTCGTTAGTCCTTTTAGTCTTCGAGCTTGACTATAGGTTAAAGGCTCAATATTCTAATTCCTATCATAAAGGGTACCATGCTTGTTGAAGAGTGATATCTAGTGTTATAAGAGAATTCTGCCCAAAAAACCTAATTTGCTCGTATGTTTGTTTGCTTAAAAGCAAACCAACAAAGGTAACATTCTAAACTTCTATTTAGGACTTTTGTTTAGCCATCTATTTCCAAATGGTAAGCCATACTAAAATTCAAATGAGTGCCTTAGAAGGTGAACAAATCCTTCTAAAAATTACTCACAAAGAAAGTAGCACGATTCGATACAATAATATATGGAAGGCTATGTAAGCGTACCATCTCTTTCATGAAATCCTTAACTACTGTCCTTGCTTTATAAGGATGTTTCAAAAGTATAAAATGCCTATATTTATACAATCTCTTTGCAAAATAAAAATGGTGTTAAATCCCTTTGATTTAGGAAGATTAGTAATAAAATCCAAGGAAATGTCTTCCTAAGCAGCTTAAGGTATTGGAAAAGGATTTAAAAGCTTGCAAGAAACAAATTTTGAACCTTATTTCTTTGGCAAATAGCACACTCAGCAACGAATCGAGGCACATCTCTTTTCATACCTACCTAATACAAATGTGAAGCCAGTCTACAATAAGTTTTAACATATCTAGCATATACCCTTGCCCAAACAGCTAAAAAATGAAACTCTTGTAAGAAAAGTTGAACCCAATGTGATTTGGTTGGAATAACTAATCATCCCATGTAGTGTAATGTATCATCAATACAACTCAAAGCTATGTCCAGCATCCTTCCCTTCTTGTTACAACTTGCTTTTAGTTACCAAGAGTTCATCTTTCAGCATGTCTTACTTAATAGTAGCAACATCAATCCAAATTAGGCTAGAAATCGCCACCAATTTAGTCGTATTAAGCATTTTAAAGAGTGCATCAACTACACCATTCTCCTTCCCAACCTTTAGACAACTAATGTTGTTGATTTGGAGTTGTAATTTGTTGGTTCAGTAAATGTTTCAAGCTTTTTTGGTCAATTTTCACCACAAATCGCCTCTTAAGAAGGTAGGGATGCCAATGATTGATAGCTAAGACAAATGCCATCAATTCCTTCTCATATGTGGATTGAAATTTGGCATTGCAAGTACTGGTGCATACGTTAGTGCCTATTGTAGCATCCGAAAAGCCAAAGTGGTTTCCTTATTCCATTAAAATATGTCCTTCTTCAAAAGATTTAGGGATGTGCAATTTTCCCATAGGCTTTGATGAATTTACAATAGTACCTAGATAAGCCAAGGAATTCGCACAAAGCTTTTAAGGATTTAGCCAATGACCAATTTAGCACACTCTAAACTTTAGTTAGGTCCATAGCCATACCTGATAACTCTGATTTTAAACATATTTCATATGGTGATTTTATAGTATTTCCCTCACATTTTTGGTTTTCTTTAAAGAAAATGATACTTAATTGAGTAAAATGTTGATTTCAGGGTTTAAACGCATTCTAGGCTCGAAAACAAAGAAAAGGAATCAAGTTTCACTCAATTCCAAGTTCAAACGAAGAAGTTATGAAGTTTTGAAGTTGTGCAGAAATTTTGCCTTAGTGCAGAAAGTTACACGACCTGGGGACACGGCCGTGTCCCAGGCCATGTCTGGTGACGAAAATAGAATCCGTGTAATACATATATAAAAGGATATCTTAGGGTTTAAAAAGAGGGGAGACATTACAGAAACGGAGAGACACAAGAGACGAGAGGAGACTTGAGGACAACATCAATCAAGAAGCAAGAACAACATCGATTTCAAGATTAGAGAGATTGTTTATCAAATCAAGAGGGGTTTTTTATGCTTTATTTTTTATTTTTGATGGAACTCGTTTTTAGATTCGTTATGATAGCTTAGAATTCAAGTATTTAGGATTATGGAATCTAGGGTTTCATGTAACCCTTGGATTGAATTATAATTTCAATAAAGTTTCTATCTTTTCTTGATTCAATTATGTCGTTTAATTGTTGATTGATAATTCTAAAGTGTCAATATATGATATTATGCATGTTGATTGAGAAATTGCATGTATAATTAGATCTTAGCATAATTGAAGAGAATTACATGTATACTTAGAGATAAGATACATGTTTCTTCCGGAAAGTTGATTGTTTGTGTGGGAATTCATTAAATATTAATGCAATTCTAAGTTATATTACTAAGTGAAGAGATTCCGGTAAATAATTTAGGATTAGGGTTAATATTCTTGAGAAAGATATTAGCTTTAATTGTGAATCCCTCCGGTCAAGAATAATAGAAACTAAATTGAATATATTTTAAAAGGTACATGTTAAACATTAGGGGAAATAATTCCTAAATACATTATTGCATATTTGAAGTCGTTCGTAGTTTATTGCTTTCTAATTTGCTTAATCAAGTCTCATAATTAGTTTAGTTGTTAATTTCAGTATTTTTAATTCATTCAATTCATCACAATTTTCCGGTTAGATAATAAAGTTAAAGTTAATATTAGTACTCAAAATCTCTGAGGGATCGACTCGGATTCACATCCGCTATATTAAAATTGATAGGTGCACTTGCCTCGTATCAATACCCTCAATTGATATAATATGGCCTAAATACTCTAAAGAAACCTTCCCAAAGACACACTTCTTCTCATTTGCTATGAATTTGTGAGTTTGCAACAACTGCAATAAAATCTTAAAATGCTCCAAATTAGAATCCATATTATAGCTATAGATAAAAATGTCATTAGAAAACACCAACACAAATTTTCCTAGATAGGGTTGAAATACTTCATTCATTGTAGCTTGAAAAGTAGTAGGTACATTTGTTAAACTGAATGGCATCAACAAGAATTCACAATGTCCTTGGTGAGTCTTAAAGGTTGTTTTATGAATATCCTCATCATGCACTCTTATTTGATGATACCTTAACCTTAAATCGAATTTAGAAAAAAATAGTCGTATAAAACAACTCATAAAGTAACTCCTTAATAACAAGTATAGGATGCTTATTAGGAATTGTAGCATTATTTAAAGCTGGTAATCTACACAAAACCTCAAAGACCCATCTTTTTCCTTCACTAATATAACCAGACTAGAGAATGGACTTACACTAAGCTTAATTATCCTCACCTTCAACATGTCTTTCACCATCTTTTCGATCTCATCCTTTTGAATTTGTGTGTATCTATGAGGCCATACATTAATTGGACCCATACCTTTCTTCAAAGGAATTTTATTATCCATGCACCTTAAAGGAGGAAACTTTATAATTTTTGCAAATGCAGTAGAATACTTATCTAATAAAGCTATGGTTTTTTAGTATTGATCTTCCACTTCCAAACCAAAATGCCACACTTCAAAATCAACTATAATACTGCAACACTCATACTCTTTCAGCTACAATAGACTCTTATAGAAAATGATTGGTTTACAAAGTGAAGGATCACCTAACAATACATGTTCACAAGTAAATGCTAGAATTTTCATGCGCATTCTTCCCTAATCTGCTTTAATTTCTCCTAATGTTTAAAGCCATGTAACCCCTAATATAATATCTACAGCACCTAGCTTAAACACATAACAATCCACATTGATATCTAAACTACCTACATTTATATTCAACTTAGAACACAAACCACTAAAGGATACAACACTTCCATCCCCTAACTTTACCATAAAAGACAATATAAGATTAATACCCAATTGAAACTGCTGTACCGAATATTTAGAAACAAAATTATGGCTAGCATCGATATTGACAAGGATAGAAACATCTTGATTGCACAACTTACCTCAAAATTTGAGGTTTTTTAGGGCCATTAAATCCATAAATAGCAAGTTAGGATAGTTTTGACTACACATGCACCACATCCTAATCATTACCCAGTAGTTTCTATTTAGGAAACTCCACCCATAGTTCTTTAGTTAATTCATCATCTTCCTTAAGTATTAGGACACTTAAGGTCTTATTAAGGCACTTATGACTAAGCTGAAATGGTTGCTCGCATTTAAAAGATAGTCCCTTACTTCTCCTTTCTAAGAATTCCACATACGTCATTTGTTTCTACCCCTTCTATTGCAATTGCTATCAATCAATGTTATTCTTAGTTGAGGAACTACTAGAGGTAGTAGATGCATTATCTTTGTTATATCTCATAGATCTCATGGGTTGTGCACTTGAATTCCCTACTACAAACTTCCTTGCTACTTCATTGTGTGCTTACATTAGTAGAGACATGTGACACAGTAAGTACATCAAAGATTGCGTGTGGATTGTATGATGTTGAAACTTTACTATCCATCTGACTCTCAATGGATAAGAACACCCCATGTTTGAACTCCTTTATCACATTTAAGGATAATTCGATTGCATCAACTAAAGACATTGGCCTTGTTGTTTGAACATGCAACCTAATATCCTCTCATAAGCCCTTAAGATAGTACCTTAACATTTGCATCTCAGTTAGGTCTAGGATATGTGAAGTAAGAGCTACAAAAGACTTAATAAAAGTTCTTACTATTGTTGTTTGCCTAAAAGGTAATATAGTGGCGAAGGGATTACCCATAGATAGGCCTACATATCTTGTCAAAAACTCTTGCTTAAATGTCTCCCAATCCAACCTAAGGATTAGCCTTTTCAACATTTTGTACCGATAGACAGTTCTTCCCTTCAATCCTATGGAAACCATGGTGACCTTTCTATCATCACATGTTTGATGGATTTTGAAATATTGCTTAACCATAGTTAACCAATGTAAGGGCTCCTCTCCTTCAAAAGTTAGTATAGTTATTACTATCACATTAGCCTTATACTCCTCATCTGATTTGATAACCACAGATTCATCGACGAAATCTCTTGTTCGCCTTTGATTGATTCTCACTCCAGTCAAAGACACTACTTGCTCCTTCAATTTCTCGTTCTTTGTGAATTATTCACCAAATTTTGCAATATCACATGGATTGTAGCGATTGAAGCCTCAAGATCGGTAATTGAGGCTTTTAGGGATGAAGTATTAGCTGTCACACTTCTCTCCACAATTTTAATTTGTTGTTGCAACTTATTGAAATTTCCTTCAAATCCTCTTTAATCCCTCCAGTTGATCCACCTTAGATTCTATTCTAGTCATCTCTCTATTTCTCCAATTGAAGGATTCTTATAGACGGTGCCAATTTGATACACACTAGAGCTAGAATTTTATTAAAGATGATAAGGAAAGCACACTTACTTGTTAGAGATCCAAGATTGTGAACTAGCTTACCTCTTAGGATTCTTCACAAACCGTAATAGGCTATGGATTCCCTTGGAAGACTCCACTCAACCTCCAATTTGAGTTTTCCTACTTAAACTACCAACATAATGCCTAACTTCCTGACTTCTCTTCCTACTTCCCTAATTCACATTTCTACCATTCCTAATACAATAGACTTCTATCAATACACTTATTTACAACACATCAACACACAACAATAGCATAACATAGTATTAACACTACTACACATAAAACACAGTAAAAAACAACAAGATTCAACACAACTACTATACTATTTAACTCACACACATTACTCTCTTGATTGTCTCCTCTTGTAAACATGCAATAAGAATTGATAAATTCTTGGGGTTGTATCAATTTTGGAGTATAGTTTGAAAGATATCTATAGCACTAGATAAAATTATCATTAGAATTCCTACAATACTACCACATTTACCTTTGCCTTGGCAAAACTTAACTTGACAAAATCCTCTTTGGGACATTTCCAAGATAAAAGAATGGAACTTCTTTGTTTTAGGAAGTTTAATGAAGAAGAAAACAAGTCGTCATCATACGTGATCTGATAAGTAGCAAGAGAATTGGCTTGGTGGGTACTTTTGGTTTTGGCTATTAATAGTAATTGGTCTTTTCTTTTTTTAAAATTTTTTGGAATGTTTAAGGAATCTTAAACGGACAGAAAAGCAAAAGGTAAAATTATTCATATTCTTAGGTATTATTGGTGGCTTGAAAGGATATTTAATAATATTAGATATCGGATAAACTATTAAATGCGAAGGACAGACTTTCCGAGGCTCAATAAATTTCAAACTATAGAATGCCATCACAGAAAAATTCCATAAGTTAATTGAACAGGGTTTGCCTAAGTTGTCGTTAAACATTGACTAAGATGTATTTAAAAAAAAAAGAGTACAAGAAGGAGCTATATGCCGGAAGATGTTTGCTTCTGATAAGGATCCAGATAATAGTAGAAGAGATGATTAATCTCTAGTTTTGGAACCGGGCTAAACGCCCTAGCCCCTATGTTAATGTTTTGTATTGTTGTTTCGGCTTGTACGTGGACATTTGTCTTTCATTAATGGAAAGTTTCGTTTTAACGGAAATAAAGAAATATACAAATGCAATAGAACATGTTCAACATGACCAGAAGGGATAAACAGGTTGCATATTTGTAGGAAAGAACCCCAAATTTTGCTCAGCCCCAGCTGGCTTCAGATCTTCTTTAAACATCTCAAAGACGTAAAAATGCAAAGCCTGTCCTAGCCTCCTGGGTGTCCCTTGTCCACTGGAAACATGGTCTCGGCAGTTGTTATATGTTTGTGCATTTTCCACGCTGGTGTAAGGATCATTTCCTGCACTAGGCCAACCGGTCTCTGAAACCATGATGCCAAAATTTGATGCATTGATCTTCTCTAGAGGCGTGTAAAATTCATCCACCAAAGCATCAAACAGATTATAATAACTATAGCTTCCTTCAATCACTGGTTGAGTGGCCCTAAACAATGCATAATCTAAGGAAATTTGGCTAGGATTCGAGGAGCACGCAAAATAAGGGTACGAATTTATCATAATCGATGCACCTTGTCTTCCCACTACTTGAGCAATATTAGTCATTTCTGGGGCTAAATCAGGAGGAAAAGCCCCAGCAGAGGGAGGGTAAGAGGTTGCGAGTGCTTGCATCGATACCACGGTTGATACCTTAATGCCTTTGGTGATGCCAGAAGAAAAGATTGATTCAAGCTTGTTGCTAATGGCTTGAGCAACAAGATTTGCATCTTGTCCTGGAATTGCCTCATTACCTATCGTAATATAACCAATGTTAACATCTTTTATGTACGGGACAACGTTTGATTGAAGCCAGGCAAGGGTAGCATGAGGGCTTGCTGCAAAACCCTATATATCTTCATTGCGTGTACAAAGTGAAAGGTAAATTTGCTTTCCTCTCAGAGCTTCCAGTACATCAGCCCGGGGCTCAAAGATTCGCATGTGGTGAACTTGACAGCGAGTATAAAGGCTTATAACATCTGCTGCAGATGGAAGGTTGTCCCCATTGAATCCATAGTTCACGCCGATTGATTGACACTTGACAGCACACATACATATCTCGAAGTTGAGATGTGACATATCTTCCCAAATTAGTAAAAGAAATTTACTAAATGTTTACCTCAGAGGATAAGATGTCTAATTACTATAACAATTACTAGGAATATTAATTTAGGCAACATCGGACTCGTTATAATTCTTCTATATAGATGTGAAATAGATTCACATTTTCTTTCGCATCTTAAGCTGCCTCTATAAAGGCTCATAAAATTGGCATGTTTTTCTCAAGGGTAATGTTGTGTTAGGGAAGTTTAAATGAAAATGGAAATTGATGAAAGAAATGAGTGAAAGTATTCCCATATCTTCCTTATATGTCAGAACAAATTAAAAATAATGGTGCAAATATTTTGTATTTTTTTTGTACATTTGGTGTGATCAAAACCTTAAAATTATCTATATTACCATACCAATTTTCAGAAAATTGCGATTACTTGTGGCTGTTGGTAGTAACTGACAGTGAGATATGACTATAAACCTTTTCCACCATCCCCATTTATTTCAGCCATTTCATTTGCTACATCCAATGGTTTTATTGCTTCATCTGTTGGCCACGATTTGCATGCCTAGTAAAGAGTAAGTGTATCTAGTTCTAAGCCTTAATCGCATGGGGGGGCAACTTCACATAACTATTATGTCAACATTGTGTTGCCCAAGCAAAATCTCTTAAATAAAAATGATAAGGTAACATGATGTACAGTGCTGAATGAAATACCAGAATTTTCCTTATTGCTTGATATACTATAGACCTATACCTATAATACTGTCTATGTATGGATGCAAAGGGCGTGTTGACTTTCTAAACATTAATTCGACTGATTACCAACTATACAAGACTATCAATGAGTTGGTTACCATTTACAAAAATATGCTTTATATTCAATTAAAAAGGTTTTATACAAGAATTCTTCATAAATTGCCAGGATCGTGTCCATCACTCCTTTTAACAATTAACTTCGTTTCCGCATGTATAACGTCAATATAAACTTCACATATATTTGCATATCCGTTAATTATTAATTATGGATATTTGTAGCTGTAGCTATAATATATATAGTAGTTGGTAAAAGAAAAATCTATCAAACTATTACATTCTTTACTTAAAAAAAAAAAGACAAAGAAAAACTAGCTTACATAGACTTAAAGAGAGGTCATCTAAAGTTGAGATAAATTTGGGCATAAAGAAACTTCAATCAACATTTATCACATTGTCGTCAAGAATATTAAAAGAAAAAAAAAAGGAAAATCTTGAAGACAGTTCCTTAAAATAAGGATAAAGGAATTAATTACAAGGTGAGCAAAGTATGTATCACCTAAACAAATAGAAATGCTATTATTAGTGATTCGATATCTACAGACCCAAAATTGATATTTGAACACCTATAAAAATTCATTTTTATTATTATCTTGTTCTTGGAAATAAATAAATTGGATATACAAGTATCAATTATTCTTGTTGATGTTGCTGCTGCACAATATATAGCACAATACTCCATTTTATATATATACTATTATTACATCTCACACCCACGTCACTCGTGCTGCACGAGTCGTGCATTGAAAGACAGATTATGGGCCTCGGATTTGCCCAAATCATGGGGAGCCAGGGTTCTTCTTCCTCGAACTCTTAAGCCCCCAACCCTATGGGCACAATATCCTCCTATGGTGTCCTTGGACCAATTGAGAATAGTCCCTTAAATATTCATACTTGCCAGTCAGTTCGCCCAATGTTTTGATTGTGGATCGCTTACTAGCCATCTACTCCAAATGTCTTTTCCGGAGTTATTCCAATAGACACACTCGTGACATTATTGGTGTCACCGTAGCCATTATCTCTTCCCTTTATCGCGAATTTGGTTCGATTCCAGTCGCCCAAATTAACCCCTTGTAAATCGCTTGCTTGCTTCAAGTGCCATGCAGTTTGCTTAATGGTCATCAGGAATTGATTCCTTTACCTACCTGAATTTCCCCTCCTTGCTTAATTATTTGGAACTCCTTGTTATCTATTTAAATTCCTTTTACAGTTTTACTCATGGATTTGGGCTATTTCGCTGTAGATGCTGTTGTTAGGGAGTTGATGTTGAAGCGTTACGGGCATGTCTGTTAAAATTGTAAATTTAATTTTATGATTTTTCACGTTTGTGATTTTATAATTTTTGTCAATTAAAATACATGTAAAATCATTTAAATATAAATTTTTAATAAAATTATGAATGTCGATATACGATTTTATAAGTTTATGATTTTATCAGTTTTATATAATTTTATATAATTCTTTTAATTTCATATGTTATAGATATTAATAAAATTATGATTTTAACAATGGAGTTACTGTATGAAAGGATTTTGCATGGTATCCGATGAGGAGTTTGATATTAGTGACATTGCTCGAGCCTAGATAGGCTAGGGTATTTTTAACTCAATATTTCTTGAGTTTCTCTTTCATAGATTCACTTAGGTGTGAGTCATAATTGATTAAGGTAATAAACCATTCCAGATTTTAACGGAAAATCTTCTCAAACTCGGGGAAACATAGGGATCACAACCCTAAAGCTAAGACATATTAACTTTGAATGAATTTAGATATCAACATGGACTCCCAAATAGTTGTATGGATTTACATGGATGGTACGTACTTAGGATGGAGGATAGCACCACCTTCAAGATTTATTAGTGGGGCGTATACTTGCTTACTATGGATGACTTGCAATTAGAACCAGTCATCATGTTGGACTATGATTGGCTCGGTTGGTCGCAGTTTTCAATTAGTTTAGTGGGCTTGACGGTTTAAGGGTCGGTTTAGTAGCCCTTAAATTGGCTCATTTTTTCTTTTTTAATTTTACTATTTATATTAATAATTTTTTATTTTTTATTAGTTTTGTTAATTTCTAATTTTTATTAATTTTAATAATTTTCAATTTTTTATTAATTTTCGAGTTGGTTTTCTTTGAAATAATAAGTTTTAATATCTCATATACGATTAACTAATATTTTCGATTAAAATTTTACTCTATTTCAAAATAATAAGTTTGTCTTGCATAAAGTTAATATTAATATAACAATGAAATAATAAGTGATATCAAGTAAAGCAAAAGATGTTAGAATAGATAAATAATTTTTCTTAGTCGCAAAATTGTGAACTATATTAGAGAAATAAAATATAATGCAATTATTAATATAAATTGTTGTAGAGAAATAAAATCCTCTCTTTTTTTCCTTTAATTTTTTTTTAGAGGGAGATGGAAATTTTTCGCATTTGGTATAAAAATAAAATGATCGAACTTGTTGGTACAATAGCAGGCTGATCTACCGGTTCAATGGGCCTAGATAGCTAAACCGCTTAGGACCTTGAGGCCTAGCTGTTCAAAGGCTGGTTTAGGCCCGGCCTAAACTAGGCCAGTTTAGGCCCGACCTGATCATAACTGGTTTATAGTTTAGAATTGGCCCATAAACGGGTCTACTTACAATCATTCTTCTTTTATTTAATGTTATTATTCTTTATTCAACATTAGTGCAATGTTTGTTTTAGATTTATCAGCTTCCATTAGTGTCCTTATATTAAGTAATCTCTTTGTGTTTTGCCTTTGGGGTTTCAAGGCTTGCCTTTATATTTTGTCTTGTTACGGGCATTGAATAGATTTTGATGAATTGAAAATCTTAAGATACTTTTCTCTCGAAAACCTTTATCTTTATTAATTCTTGTGTATTGTAGCGACAAAATCTTTTCAACTTATTTAATTGTGTGCAAAATTAGTTGAATAAATTGAAACCCTTATTTGTTTGAATTGTGTATAATATCAATTAAACTAATGTAACCAAGTTTGATACAATCTTAGAGCTTGATATCTAAAATTAATTTGTTGATATCCCTTTAAATTTCCTTTTTCTTTTATATGAAAAACCTAAAGTGTTAAAATTCAAAAACACAAGAACATTGAACTTACTAAACTCAAAGGCTCAATTACTTCATGTTATAATGATACTAATCCTTATAACTCTCCCTTCGAAATAATCACCAAAATATAGTTGCAGGAATCCAATTAATGCTGTCACATGCAACATGATCTATGCTTTTATATAGCTTTAGAGGAGTGAGTGGAAATTAAAAGTGAAGGAATGACCTAGAGAGGAGTAATTAGGAAAAGAAACGACTATTCTTCAATAGCTTGAATGCATAAGTGATGAGTAACGATGCTTAAAGCATCAAGCTCATCATACAAGCATAGATAGCTTATTCTTTGTCTAATATCTGAGAGTCGAGGTCTAATAGCATCATATTATTTGTTTGGTCTTTGAATTATGTGTAAATGAGGAAGTACTACCTTCTCGATTGACGGGGAGATGAGCTTATGCATTTAGTACTTTTCTTATGATCTTGTTGTGGGACTAAGGATTTTAATTATCTTTATTAAGTGCATGAGCCAAATAAGAAAGGTTGGAAGTAGATGAGTCGGTCTCAATAATCTCTGTTACAAACCTGCTAAGCAAAATTTTTTTATATCATCTAAAGATGTTGATTCAACTCTCTATACCTTTTCACTAACTTAAAGAGTCAAATGTAAGTCTATAGTAAGCCTCACCCAATATTCTTACTAAGCCAATTCAGCCTCCTATATAATTATCCCATACAAGAATGCATGGCTTAGGACAACGTAAAAATAAACAAACAGCAGGAAAATTTTGAATTGAAGCCAAACTTAGCAAAAGTCATATCACTCTTAGCAAGAATGCAAAAAATTTGACAATTATTGGCTTTACATGCAAGTGCACCTAGTCGTTGAAGCAATAAATTTTTTATTTGAGTCTAAATGTTGAACCCATGAGCATAGGGATTACTAATTATCCAGTTAAAAGCTTTACTTGACTTCATCCATATAAAATGACATAAATGAAGTTTTGATGCTACTAAATTAAGTTAAATAGTTAACAAATTCAAAGACCGTTTTAGTGAGGACTTGTTGTAGGAACCTACACATGTAATTAAAAAATATAGCTCATGGGACTAGATATTGGGCAATTTCAGGTTTTGTGCAAGCCAACATCTTGTTCAACCTATCTCATAAGAATAAGCTCAAAAAAATTTGAGTCGAAACCTAACCAATGAGGTTCTACTAGCCAATCGCAAACCAACCCAACGTTAATTTAGGCTCAATTGTCAACGAGTTCTATAATCTGATAACTGGTTGGTTCTTTTGGAAATATTTATGGAATTTTGTATAAGTATGTAATTTTACACACTTATTATATTATAAATCTTACAATTCTGTGTAATTTATAGTGTTTATATTGAATTACTCAAAATTGGATTAATATAATAAAATGGTGAAAAATGATTTTGAGTTTGAACTTAAATGATTTTTAGTAAGTTTATCTATTTTTATCTCGATTATAAACTATTTTAATGTTTTAATTTTATACATATAATAGGAAAAATGTGTGAAATTGGAAAATATACACTCAATTTATTGCAAGTATAAAAACATATGAGAAGTAGAAATCCGAATCGAGCCCATCGGTGATAATCACGTGGAGAGCATCAAGCATCAATTTACTTTTTCCTTGTGATAATTTCATGACATCAAACATGGAAGGAGAAAAAGATAAAAAAGACTACATCTTCATTTCAGTGCATGGGGGCCCATGGAAATTAATTTTTCCTTACAAATGTTGCCCGGAAGCATTTTCATGGAGCCCATAAGCTAAAGATCCCTTCTCAATATTTTGGTACAATTCTAAATGCTTTGAGAACTAAGCCTGGGGCAATGATTTGCTCGAGGAGATGATAGTCACATCTTCATTTGTCAAACCGTGGCCCCTTCCTCATTTCCATGAAGAAATTCACCGAGACAAGACACAAGATAAACCCCACTTTCATTTCTTGTTGAACTTAAACGTCTCCATCTCTCATCATTTACTGACCACATAAGTCCTTATCTCCATTTTAGAAGCCAAAAGCTTGAAGAGGAAACATACTCTGCCCATTCCATGTCACGGGCGAGAGACCACCATTTCATACCAAGACGCGAGTGGGAGGCGAGTAGGATATGTATTGCCTTCTTATCAATTACGAGGGTAGGAGAGACACAGAGAATTTTACATAGAGTTACGGAGAGCTAGCATTAGAGTGTGTACTTCCAATTTTCTTTTTTCAAGACACTCTTTATTGGTTTTCGTTAAAAGAAAGATGGGATGTACTTCAAATATTTATTCGAATTTTTCTATCCATTTTATCAATATGCTCCTTGAATTCTCTTATGTACCTTCTACAACTGCCATGAAAAAAAATTATATTATAAAATTTTGACTTACTAAATAATTTAATTAATATATTATTTTACTATATATTACTATTTAATTAGTTACAACTTTTAATTATCTCGTTCTCATGTTCATAATTTTATTATCTGGTCAATGATACTTTTGTAAATAAAATTTGAAAAAATCTAAAGGGAGTGGATGATTCGTATAAGATCAATTTAAAATTAGTTTAATTATTGTCACGAATACATTGTCTTTAGATTAATTTTAGGATTTACATATTTAATGAGATTGGTATTAATTTTTGCCATATAAAAATATGCATGAATTTTAATTTTAATTAGAATAATAATATTTATGAAAAAAATTTCCTACTTAGTTGAAGAGTATAGATAAATTACTTAAAAGGGACATTTCTGCTATAATTAAGAAAATAATGACTCAAAGAAGAAGTGAATTCTTGTGAATTTAATCAAAAACCAACTAATTAGTCTTACCATATTTTAGAAATATATATTAATTGATCAAATGATAGCATAGTTCAAATTTCATGAAATTGACTTGGTAAACTCTCCTTTGTTATTTTCGTATTCTAGTTAAGTTATTTCATTTTTATTTTGTTTAAATATCTCATTTCAATCACCTAGTTAAAAAAAAGAATTGATATAATCTAATAATTAGTTTTCAGTTCCAATGATTTCACCAGTTTTTTTATTACTGTATATACAACTCGGTATACTTATTAGTATAAATTACATTTTTTAAAGTTCATGCAGTAAAGGTAAAATTATTGTTGTGGATTATCGGTGGCTTGAAAGGATAACTAAACATATTGGATAACTAAAGATATTGGATATTGGATAAACAATTAAATATGTTGAAAGTCAATCTTTCCAGTTCTTAATAAATTTTAAAAAATAGAATGCCATCACAAAAAGATTACATATAATAAGTTAGTTGAACATGCCTATGTTGTCATTAGACACTTATTAGGATGTATATAATTTAAAAGGAACACCAATGCATTAAAACATATTCAACATGACCAAAAGGGATAAACAGGTTGCATATCTGGAGAAAAGAAACCGAAATTTTGCTCAGCCCCAGCTGGCGTCAGATCTTCATTAAACATCTCAAAGAAGTAAACATCCAAAGCGTGTGCTGGCCTCCTGGGTGTCCCTTGTCCACTGGAAACATGGTCTCGGCAGTTGTTGTAATATGTGTGTGCATTTTCCACGCTGGTGTAAGGACATTTCCTGCACTAGGCCAACGGGTTTCTGAAGCTATGATGCCAAGATTTGGTGCATTGATCTTCTCTAGAACGGCGTAAAATGCATCCACCATAGCATCAAAGAGATTATAATAACTATAGCTTCCATCAATCACTGGTTGAGTGGCCCTAAACAAGGCATAATCCAAAGAAATTTGGCTAGGATTCAAGGAGTACGCAGTATAAGGGTACGGATCATCATAATTGATGCACCTTGGCTTCCCACAACATGTGCAATGTTAGTCATAGCTTGGGTTAAATCAGCAGAAAAGGCCCCAGCAGAGGGAGGGTAAGAGGTCGCAAGTGCTTGATGTGATACCACGGTCGATACCTTAATGTCTTTTGTAATGCCAGCAGCTTTAATGGCAACAACCATATTGCTAATGGCTTGAGCAATAAGATTTTCATTAGGTCCTGGAATTGCCTCGTTGGCTATGGTAATGTAACCAATATTAACATCATTTATGTACGGAAGAACGTTCGTTTGAAGCCAGGAGAGGGCGGCATTAGAGCTGGCCGCAAAGCCCGGTATGTTTTCATTGATTGTGCCAAGTGAAACGGAGATTTGTTGTCCTCTCAGAGCTTCCAGTACGTCTGCCCGCGGCTCAAAGATTCGCATGTTTTGAATTTGACAGCGAGTATAGAGGCTTATAACATCTGCTGGAGATGGAAGGTTGTCCCCATTGAATCCATAGTTCACACCGATTGCTGAAGACCCTGAAATTTCAAAAACAGTGGATTAGGTAAAGAAAACAATTAACATTTATCAATTATTTAAACACAGATGTTTATATGAACTAAAAATCCACGACCACTTTGGTTTTCCATTGAGGTGTTGGATCAAAATATAAAATGTATGGATTCACTGCACGTATACATATCTTCCCGAATCAGTAAAAGAAGAAATATACTAAATGCTTACAACTGAGGATAAGCTGCCTGCCTAGTCACTAGGACAATTACTAAGAATATTCTAGACCACATCGCATTCATAGTAATTCTTTTCAGCTTCAACTTATCGAGAAACTAGATTCACAATTTTCTTTTGCATCTCAAAATGCTTATTTATATGCTACAGAGGTTAATAAATTTAGTATGTCTGTCGGGGGAAAATTGTTGGTGATATTTGAGTGTAAACTTATGATTATTGGCCTCCTAATGGTAATATTGAGAGGGGTATTATTGTTTATGTATGTTTCATTTCTTTTACAGTTTTTTTCATTTTGTCTTGCGAACCAAACAAGAGAAAATACAATGTCTTGCCCCCCAATATCTTCCTTAAATAATAGAAGTAAATAAAAATTATAATTGTTACACAATTTTTATTGGTTATGATCAAAACCTTAAAATTATCGAATATTATCATATACCAGTTTTTACAAAATTGCAATTACTTGTGACTTTTAGTGACAACTAATAATCAGATGTAACTATTAACCTTTCCACGTTTACATTTATTTCTAATCATTTCATCTACTACATCCAATGGTTTTAATGCTTCATCTATTGGCAAGATTTGCTTGCCTAAAGAAGGTGTTTAGTTTTAAGACTTAATTGCATGGGGCAACCTCAACTATTATGGTAACAATGTGTGTCCTAAGCAATAATCTCTCAAATAAAATTAATAAGATAACATGATGCATAGTACTGAATAAAAAACCGAAATTTTACTTCTTGTTATTCCTTGATATCCTGTAGACTTATCCATATGAGACTATCTATGTATCCGGATGTAGAGGTTGTCTTTCTCAACATGCGGCTGATTACCAACTATATAGGACTATTAATAATTAGTCGGTTACCACGATATGCTTTATGTTCAATTAAAAAAAAAAAAAAAAACGAGGTTTTATTTAAGAATTTTATACATGAAATTGCTGAGATGATATCTATCACTCTTTCTGATAATGAGCTTCCTTTCCTTGTGTATAGCACCAATACATGAACTTTTCATCATTCGTTATTAATTACGAATATCTGTAGCAGTAATTATCATGAATATAATAGTTAAAAAATTTATCTTTATTAAGAAATTAACTTAAATAGACTTAAGATGCAGTCATCCAAAATGGAAGATAAATTTGCACATAAGGAAACTTCCATCAAGCTTGAAAATCATGAATATATATATATATATATATATGGTGGAATGAGGATAAAGGAATTAATTGCCAAGTGAACAAGTCAATATAAAATGAAATGTGTTACTATTGGTAACGTGATTATATGTCCATTATACCTACCATAAAACATATAAGAAGTGATTGAGTAAATATTAAGGAAGAAAATAAATTGAAAAAAGGTTAAGGTTAATACTTGCTATTTCTTCTAAACAAACTTCATATTATAGTCACGCTATAGTTATTATGAAATGAATATGGTAGTTGTATAAGATCTCTATTAAAAAATATGTTCTTTAAATAATTAAATTTTTTATTTTTTATCTATAATATTAACGAGGATGTGATAGTTTTCATGTATTATATATCTAAAAATATTATAGCAATGTATTAAACAAATAAATAAATTGAAGAAAAAATTAGTCTACTATTTGGAGAAATTAGATAGGGAGAAGTTATCTAGGTGGTTATATAACAATTTGTATCCATTCTTCCTTATAAATAATAACTATTGCATAAAGAAAACTGCATTTTTGCAACAAATCACTCAATTATTTATCATCTTTAAGTACCTATAACACTGTGTGACGTCTATTAGTATTAATATTATTCATATTAGTCATATATCATACATTAATGTTATACATACTTTGATCATTAGTTTATTAATAAATTTTCAATAAAATAAATCTTTCTGTCATTTTATCTAATGATTAACAACAACAATAATAATAACAATAGTTTGATTGTCATAATGTACTTATATTATTTTGTCCATTAAAACAAATCCTTTTGTTATTTCATCTAATTATTAACACTATTAACATTATAATAGCAACATTAGTTTGTTAATAAATTTTCATTAAAATGTATCATCCATGCTTTAAAATAGCAAATGAGGCAACAATAGTTTCAGTATTGTAATATACTTGAGGAAAACACTAAGCAAGATGCTTATAAGAGAAAAGTTTGGCAAATGGAGGTACAATTATTAAGTAGTTTATAGAATTATGTATTATATAATTTGTGGAATAATATGCATAAGCAAGATATGTGTTTCAAAGACTACTATTTTTTATCGTGATGCTATCGATACGTTTGAATTTGTTCAATGCATTTTTTTTTTTTTTTGGCCAAATTGTTCAATGCATTACATTCTATATTTTATAGTGTTTCTATTTCTTGTATGATAACATCCTTATAGTTAAAATGTATATAAAGATACAAGATAAATTTAACTTAAATATAGAGACAAAATTGTATATTGATGAAATAATTTCAATTGCAATTTGAATTAGAAAAAAAAAACTCCTATATCAATATTTATGCTTAAATTTTGTATTGGGAAGATTAACGTAATTTTTGAATCAATTGATAATACAATAAAGGAATATGTTTAATGGCACGAAAGGGATAACGAAAACAAGCACAAGTGCTTTTCACTTTAATTTTATTCTGCCACGTTGTACAACTTGTATTGATTGTGTCTGAGTTCTATTTCTTTTACTAACATTTTAAAACTTTGTAATGAATTTCTTACTAAGATGTTATAACAATTATCACTTCCCTACAATAAAAAAGAATTTGGTAAAAAACAATTCTGCATTGGGAAGAATAAAATATTTGTTGAATTAATTGATACTCCATTGATTAACACAATAAAATATAATTAATACAAAGGTAGAATATTTGTGGAAATATATTAATAATACTATAAATGGGTGCACTATGAAAGGGTGTAACAGCTATCGAAAGTATATTGTAATATTATATGATTATCAATAAAAGTTTGTACTCAATTTTATAATTAACGAAAATTTATCTAAATTCTGATCCGAATCTAGAGCACATTGAAAGGAGGAATAAATGGAATTTGGATGAAAACCCTAATTAGGCTATGTTCAGTCAACCATGTTTGACCACTTTGCTTTCCCGACTGACCGCACTAGCTTGGATTACAACCTAGATGACCCTCATTTTGGATGACCTAAATTATATAACTTGACAAATTATTTTTTAATTAATTAAGAGATTTACTAAATTTAGGATGATAACTCCATTTTGGATGACCTAAATTGTAGATGAAATAGTTTTTTCAAGTACATTTTGATCTCCAAATAAATGCTATTATAAGTTCACATGCTCCGATACGTATTCCCCCTTCTTTCCAATATTATTTATCAAATTTCAAAAACTTTACTATTGGTTTAAATTAAAACAACAAACTTGAATGACATTCAAAACCTATGAGGATTAGATTTGGGGCACCTTCTGTTCAAACCACCATGGTCTGGATTTACGATTATTAAATTGAAGATGGTAACAGACTTAAATATATGACTGGATTAGTGGTAAACTTTAGATTTTGTGACTAATATCAATATTCAGTATTATATGTAATTATTGAGTAAATCATCCTTTTACTTTTGATGATTTTCATCGCAAATTTTAATCTTAAGCTCATTTTGTATTTAACGCAATTGCTTGCGCATAAGTCCTTTCTTATTTTCAATATTGTTAATTTTATTTTCAGTAATATATACTTCTTTTTTGTATCTTTATAATTTAATGTGACCACAGCAATTTTGGACCTACTAAGTTTGCGATTCAAGTTACTTCTAACAACATTCAGTGGTAAACTTGAATTAATTTGCAAAATGCTTCATAATGTAGGGTGTTCCCATGACGTACTCGTAGATTTCATCAATTAATTATAAGACTTCACAGTATTTGACCTTTTGTCAAGGAAGATGACCAATGCTTCAAATAGAGATTTTAGAAAATGGAATTCTCATTTGTTAGCCCATTTATCTATTTATCCTGATAATTCCCTTTTCTTGGTAGTGAACGTAGTTTTCTTCAAGGAAATCCCCGTTAGATACTGCGAGGCCAGGGACCGCCACAAGTTACCACATACCAGTTATGCCTTTATTTTTTCGAGTTTCCGCAATTTTCCTTTTTTTCCATTTTGACTTTCTGCAATTTTTTTTTCTTTTTATTAAATTGTTCAACTAGATATATTTAATAATTGTAATTAAATTACCGGATCAATGATTACCTAAGTATTCTTAATTATAGTAAAAGGAATAGCTGAAGCCTGGAGTATATATCAATTTAAGTAGCACCATTAACAATCCTAAGATTGACTTACATACATACCATTCTTAAAACGAGATTCATCTACTTTATATGGATAGTTTGCGCATATTTATGAAAGCAAATAATCATCTCAATCATGCTAAGCACAAAAGGGGAAGAAAAAATAGAGGGTGTAGGATTAATGTAAAATGGCCGAGATGGCTTTGCCGTGAACAAGCTACAGTTAGAACCAGAAATGTGTCGAGAGAGATCACTCGCCAGAGATACTCTCCTTTCACAAGGGGAACTCCCTTGTCCAATAAAAGATTATATACTGCACATTCACATTTACCAAAGTACCTCACACATGTACTTCCATTGAATTTACAATACTGATTCCGGTTCAACATAGGAGGAGCCTCTACTCTGAGTGAGAAGTCCAATATATCAATCCACTGCACCAAAAAAAAAAAAAAGAGAGAAATTGGAAATAACATACCAGTAGCACGCAGCAAAAGTTGGCAAATGAAATTAGTCATATGAAGCAAAAATTCCCATGGAAATAGTTTTTCTTCTGGGAAAACCACCATTTTACTTGGGCAAATTGTTGAGCCAATTTGTGATCAGAAGTCAGGATATTTCAGTAATTCAATTGCGGCATGCTTAAAGGGAAAGTTGGAAGTTCAATTTAGTCCCATCCAAAACAATGCCTCATATCTTATATTAATTAAGTGAAATCTTTATTCATATAAATACTTATGATTTAGTAACGAATTAAATTTAAGGAGGTGCAAACGGATAGATACCTGATTAATACAAACACACATTGCAAGACACCTGCAGTTCCCGTCCAAACAGAAGGGCCAGTCGTCACAAGCGAATCTTGTATCAGCAGCCCAACTGATGCTGCAAGAGATACAAAGGAAACCACATATGCAAAGAATAGCCAGAGCTTCAACCTGTTTCAACAAAGAAGAAAAGTATCATTCTGCCTGACAGGTGGCACAGGAATAAAACTGTCACAGGTAAATTCACAGAAGTACAATTGCGCAAAATGAATCCACAAAACTGTCTCGTTTCTTTCCTATTTCCATTCTAGGCAGCCGAGGATTCTAGTAATGCTAAAAGTCTACACACCATATATTCCATGAAATTTCACCAATTTCAAAAAAGAAATAGTATGCAAAAGATGTTGCAAAATAGGTTATTATATATTGTATTCACAAAGAGAAATCATATACTTATCCAGAAAGAAGCATACCATGATATTTCAAGCAAGACATGAATATTGAGACAAACATGAAATGGATATGATTTGATCAACCAGATTATAATATATATTGACATGATTATGATGTTTGTTATGTGCATTTGACAGGGACATGAAGTCCAATATAGTAATGAAACCCAAACAAAACCTGCTTACACAAATTGCCATGTGTTGAAAATTTCATGACTCTTAACCAACTGGCATGAAAATTTACTAGAAGGAAAGCAACTGGCACAATACACTAACTAACTCTATGGCAAATGCTCAAGCCACATTGGTTCTACTCCAGAATGAACAAAATAGGCAAAAAAATTTAACAGACAATTGTGTAAAACACAAGTCCACAATTCACATAACGCCTAAACCCAGCATGATTTGACCACAAGGCAATTATTTATATGTGATTGCTACATGCAACTTTCTAAATTTCATCTACGCTCAACATAGTGCAACCATGAACATATCTATATTGATGAATGCAGCAGGATGTAAAGCAGACTCCACAACAGAGAAGAAAGAGTAAGGACATGACCCTTTCATCTTTACAAAGACAACAGGCAACCCCATATTACTCAACTGAAATAGACTCATAAAGAACTCATCAAGGGGGAGAAAGTGTATAAGTTCATCAACCCACTTGTTACCCAGTAAGGCCATCCCAACAGATATAAAGAAGATCAACCCTAGCCTAACATATTTCATCCCCACCAAAGATGAAAAGAACTTAACAACTAGAACTTCATACTTTAGACTCTTCACTAATCAACTTCAACAATGCTATTCCTCATCCATCAATTGCCCGTTGTACACATTAGCCATGCCACTGGCATCCCCATAGATTGATGGTTCCTACAAGGCCCAGGAACTAGTTCACCATCATACAGCTTACGGAAGATTACAAAATAAAACTTCATATTTTAGACTCTTCACTAATCAACTTCAAAAATGCTATTCCTCATCCAGCAATTGCCCATCGTGCCAAATCTCATTTAAACCATTTTTTTACAAGCTATCCTTTCACGCTAAGACCAAAGCATCAAATAAAAAGCACTCCATTGGAACAAACCACTATTTCATACCCAAACATCCACTTGCTTCTCTCAATTGGGTTCACAAAAGATCCCCCATTTCAAAGAAGATACTTAAAAAGCTTAACCAGCAGCAGCGCCTCAAGAATATTTTGAATAATCCGTTATTCTTACTACAGATGAAGTTCATGACTTTGAATCAATGGACTATAATTTCATTCCATTCACTGTTTCAATGTGATGGGCCAAAGTGTCTCCATGTATATATGAAGAGAGCATTAAAATATAAAATATACAACAACAAGACACATAAAGCCCTTCAACTTTAGCTTGTGCCTCAAGAGGTTATGGACCAAAATGCAACCATTCATTTTTGTTAAATTTCTTACAATTTCCTATGGTTCTACATGGAGGGTATTGCTTGTTTTGCTTATGTTATTATTGCAGGGGAAACTCAAGTCCTGATCTAATAAAATATTAGGGTATTTATAATTTAGCATATACAATTTTCTCCCATGAATTCGTTCCATCCAACAGTTGGTAAGAGGAAGATGATATCAACAATTCACCAATCTCGTTCACCCAAAAAAAAGAAAAAAAAAACAATTCACCAATCAGATTCAGCTAAATAACTGTCCATGGAGATTATGCAGAATCAAAATACTCCGCACTATTTTTGGTCGAACAATCACATACAAACTACTCTAATTAAAGTTCAAGTTTTTCTACCGCTGTTTATGCCCCTTTCTTTGTCAAACAATCATTCTCCTTCCTAATAGAATCAACACAAGTAAAACTCATTTCAATCCAATATACATATGCTGTAAAGCGATAAATTACTATGAAAACCCGAAAACCACTAAATGGACAAAAGTTTAAATAAAGTAAATTGATCTAAAGCAAAATACTAACCTCCACTCGCCTTCTTCGTATGGAGAGTAGTCAATATCCTGTTTCCTTACGCAATTGAACATCAACGCAGCAAGAGAAGCGAATATCCCTTCACAAGCAATCAATAAACATTTCACATCTTTACCTTTAACCCTAACAACAATACAGCGTGTACTGGAACAATCCTACACAATATAAAACCCTAAACCTAGCATTATTATTCCATTCCTTTATTTATTTACCTGGCAAGTAGTGAACGAAGGAGACCGCGACGGAACTACAAACAACGGCGTCAACCCAGAACCACCATCCGGCGCCGAAAACCGCTCCGGCCACGCCCGGACCGAAGATCGCCCAAAGTTCAGACACATCCATGATTTGTTTATTCCTTGATCTGATCGATCGTAGTAGCGATGGTGTAATACTGTTCAATGTTTGGGGATTTGGTGTTAAATCATGAGAGAGAGAGAGTGAGGATAATGTTGGTGTGCTTTCGAGTTTAGTACCTTCCTAGCTATGCCTTGCTTCGTTGGCTATTTACTTATTCCTTTTCTAATTATAATTAATTAACTCGTCTTTTTTTTAAAAAAGAAAAATACAAATCTAATGCTGACGGTTTTAACTGGTTCTTTCATAATTTTATAACATTTTTTTTCTATTTAAGTATCAAGGATTTCTTTGTCTGAACGATTTCGTAAAATTTGTTAAAAGATTTCCTCTAGAGTTTACACGCATCAAATTTTTATGGGCTCGTAACAATTAACTTAACAACATACATATCATTACCTCTAGTGTTTACACGCATCAAATTTTTATGGGCTCGTAACAATTAACTTAACGAAATACATATCATTAAAAATGCCAATTTTAAATCACATTATACAGAATCAAGTAAAAGAAAATGAAAACAGGAGGAGAGGAAAGAAAAAAAAAAAAAAAACACCAACCCAAGGCAAGCACCACCTTTATTCGCCATGCTAAAAGCCAACGTGTAACCAAGGCCATAAATAAATTAAATTACTTGCGAGCTATTTAAACTTGATTGTTTTAAGCTCATCTCAATTTAAGTTCAATTAGTAAACGAGTTAAGCTTAAACCTAAAGTAAAACTAATTTAATTAAATAAACTGAGCTTAAGCTCTAAATTTAGGTTTAAGAGTTAGATCATTTTTATTATTAACAAGCCGTCTCACAAGTAAACACGTGAGTAAACTTATTAATAGGATTGTGAGTATACACTATATTGATTATATTTTAATGATTTTTATTTTATTCTTTAGTATATATTTTTTTCAATTCATATATTTAATCTTATATATTTTAATAATTTTCTAATTATACTAATTTTATAGTTATATACCCTCACATAATAGTTCTACACTTTATAGTTTACGTTTATAATTTATTTGACAGTACATAATTCGAAGCTTTATATAACACACATATATTATAAATGGGTAAGTAAGAGACATTGACAATGATTATATAAATGCAAAACACGCATTCGATTAGTATATTTTGTTTTACAATTTCATGTCAACTAAACAACCATGACTAACTTATTTATAATCATGATGTTATGTTATTAGGTTGATTGTAGTATAATTTTGTATAAATGCAACCCTTTATTGTTATTTCACAAACTTGTTCTTGAAATCATAAAATTTTGAAATGATTTCATTATAAAGAAAAAGATAAGAGGTAGATTTTTAAATTTTGTATAAATTTTGAGCTTTAATTTAAGCTCTAGCTTATTTATCTAAATAAGTTAAAGTCCGAGCTTAATTAGGCTCAGTAATTTAAATGAGCTTCAGCTCAAGCTCATTTATACAAAGAAGCTCGCATTTAGACTTGTATAGATATACAAGCTCAAGCTTATTTACAGGCTCATTTAAGATATGCGAGCTTAAGCTTGTTTACTTAAAAGAGTCGAGTTTAACCTTTAAAATCCTTAACAAGCTCAAGTACGAGGCTCTGATTTTCAACCTTAGTAAAGACTTGGCTCGGCTCAAGTTAACTCGAGCTCAAACTTGATAATTTTTAAATAAGTCAAACTTAAACCTTTAAAAACTCGACTCAGCTCAACTCATTTATAGCCTAAGTGTAACTAAGTGCCACTTAAGACTTAGATTAGCCCTTCATGACAAAATATGCCATATTGGTATTAATACATCACATATTTTGATAAGCGATGAGTAATTGCCATGATATTTAAATATGTATAAATAATAATGAGTTTATATTTTTACATGTTAGGATTTTGATAATACTTATCTACCACCAATAATTAAAACATGTAACATGTATGTGAATGTCGACCAATAGGGTGGCTAGTCCACCATAAAAACATATGGTGGTTTAGGTAGCCTGGCTACATTCTAAAAAATAAAAATACAAGAAGAAAACTATTTTTTTTTTAATAGGGCCACAATTTAGTCACAGGACCCGTTGAAAAATTAGTGAAGTTTTCTTTTTGTGAAGGATGGTATACATATTAGAGTTTTGTAATGCTCAAAACCAAAAATAATAAATAATCAAGTTAATAAACAATAAACACTAGTTGGGATTTTTTAACCACTTATCCCAAAAGTTTTTAATTAGTTTTGATGAAATATTCACCACCATAGTCTTATAAATCAATATTAATTTTCTCCCACAATTCATGTGAGACTTTACTTAACATGAGGTATCACAATCTCCTTCGCTCCTCTTTAATATGTGATATCATTGTCATGAGACTTTATAATTGGATTTACTTCTTTCCTTTTTTTATATACGATTTAACTCATTCCTACCAACTCTTAATGTACAAGTCATCTTAAAAGAATGCCAAAAGTCACACCTTAGTAACACCTCCTCACCCTCATCAAGCTTTCTCTCTAAATCGACTCAAAATAGTCCTTGAATCATCTACTACTAATACAGGGTCAACTTCAGTACCATTTTGATAGGGATCAAACCAAATATGAAGAGCTAAGTTGCATTAATTTAATTTTCTTATATACTTATATTAGTTATAAGGTTGTGTTGGTTTGTTGTAATGAATTAGAATCGAACTTAATGTATTGCATTAAGATAAAACCAAAGTCGGGAAGTAGACCAAGCGAAGATTATACAATCAACCTATTAGTTCTTGAGAACCCTATCTAGATGGAAGAAGCAATCAAAGCCCATGCATGGAGATCTGTGAGCCAGCTTGATGGCATGGAACCGAGTTAGCTTGACAGTAATACTAAGCTCTAAATTGATGGAAGTCTTTTAAACTAGCTAGACAGTTCCGATTTTCTAATGACGTCTTTCCCTGTTTTATTTAATTATTTTCTTTGTATATTTCATTATTATTGGATTTGTGAAAAGAGGATGGGATCTGGCAAGTGCTTAAGGAGAAAGATTGAGGGGCTGCCCTTACTTGCAAATAACTTTGTTCTACATAAGGAGAGAGAATGTCTTCCACCCATAAAGAAAATCAAGAAAGAGAAGAGACTCTTGTCAAAGGCCATGCTTAAGATTAAAAAAAAAAAAAAAGAAAAAGGGGGAGCTTCTCCCCATTCCACATAATTTAAAGCAAAACTTTGCAGGTACAATTTATGATCAAATGCAAAGCTTATTTCTATTGACCAATAGAAATTCAATTTTATTAGCCAATATAAATTAAGTTTTTCTACTATTAACTATAAGTCTTTAATTTTATTATAGAAACGCCATTATGGCTGTAGATTCTATTTAAATTCCTTATTCTATTGTAACAAATATCATCAATTTATGAAATATTTTTCTTGAAGGAAACTCTCCCTCTATTCTTATCAATCTTTTAGATTATAGCAAGTAATACCTTGATTGAATCTGTATAATTCATATCATGAATTCAATCAAGCGAGTATCTTTTCCTTTAGTGTGTAATATCTATTGAAAATTTCACTTAAAACACTAGCCTACAAACCTTCCTAAAAAAAAAAAAAACAATTTCTCCTAAATTTAGGATTTCGTTACAAATCCATCCAAGCGAATTATTTGATTTCCTAGCAATCTTGGTCCTAAGCACATCATAATTTGGTGTCAAAGCACAAGTTTCGATAATAGGGCACGAACTTAGTAAGTTCTATTTGAATTTATGTTGTGAAGTTTGAATTTATTGGTGATTTTCAAGTGTAAAATTGTTGTTATTGTATGATGAATCAAGATTGTTATGTATATTATGTATTGTGTAGAGAATTATGGCATTGGGTTAAGATTTTTTTTTTTTTTCTTTCGAAGAAGAGCTTAGTCATCCACAAAGTGTTGAATGAAATTCTCTAAGGGAATTTCAACCTTATATCCCTTATCCATCATCCTTACTATACAAATCTTTACCCTAAACACCTTTTCCATCCCTAAACATGCACTTAAACCTTAACCTAAATTCTTACCAAACACCTTGCAACATAAACCTACAAACCTATTACCAAATTCTTACCCTAAAACCAATCCAAAACACCATTCCACAATGCCCATAACCTTGACCTTAACCATTCCAAACACCACATTTCAACTTTTATTAACCTAAATACCTTACCCAAGACACCTACCTCACTTTTTCAAGTTCTCAAATCCTTAAACTAACATGTCAAGAGCAAGTAGTTTTGCTAATACGCTGAGGCAAGGAGACTTGAGTATTGAGGAGTATATTCGAGAATACAAATACTTTGTTGAGAGATATTACCCATGTAACCATTACACCTACACCATAGCTAGATTTGTGAAAGGATTAAGAGATGAGATAGCTCAAAAAGTCAGTGTCTATGGATATGAATTCTTAAGTGAAGCTATTTATTAGGCAAAAGAAGTAAAATACCAATAGTAAGAGCACTTTCTCTATAAGAAATTTCAAACCTCCTATGCTAATATGCTGAGGCAACTAAAAGCAATTATAACTCCTTATAAAAGGACCAATCATGAAAATGAGTGCCAAACGTAATTGTAGTGGTTAAGGTAGGTGATGCGCGCACATAAAAGAAATCTCTTGAGAAGAAATGTTTTAAATGCTTGGAATTGAGCCATTTTATAATTCATTACCTAAACTAAATGTCTAAAGAGAAGAAGCATGATGTCAAAATTACAAAGGGAGCATAGGTGTCTTTCAGTCCTAATGTTGACTTATAGGTATTCTTACATTATTAAGATCTTATTGAAATAGTATGCTCACACACCTTTATTGGAATATCCTAAATCAAAGATGAGTTGCAGTTACGGTGGAAACGATTGGATGGATGTTGTTTGGAACATTAGCTATGAGTATATTTAAGCATATCTGAAGGGAAGTGTGGTTATTAATTTCACTTTATACATTATTACAGAAGTTGTAAAGTATTGGGATTCTTGCATATTTATTTGTGCTAGTGGTTTATGCTTTAATACTGAGTGGTATGTTGCTGGACTTAATAGTATTTCTAGTCGTCAATGGAAAAATAATTGTGTTTGTACTTTTGTCTATTAGAGGGAACATTGGAAACTTTTGATGATGTTTGTGGTTGTAGAATTAAGAAGTTGTGTAATTATGATTTATTTCTTAGGAAATCTAGTAGTATTGAAAGGGGACATTTTTTTAGTTATGTTCTACTCTTAGGAGTGGCTTATAAGGCTGAAGAGGAATATGAGGGTTTAAATGGTAGGGAGTTGATCATGGGTTGTACTAGGATTGAAACATAGAAAGAGAAGGCATCTATGCTCTACATGCTTCTATGGCATCACTTGCCTCTTGTGTTGAGTATTGAGAGAGTAAAATTTAAGAGAGAGTTGACTTGCACGATTAGATTAAGGGAAATTAGAAATGAAATTAAGAGAGGAGTAAAAAGTGATTTTGCTTGAAGAGGCAAGATAAATAAACACTACAAACATGAGAGAAAAGCAAACTCTTTACTTTTTATTGCTAACTCTTTTGTATTGCAAGAACATTCCCAATTTCCAAAAGTGGAGATACTGAATACCATGTCTTGTTCTTTAGTACAATCAAAAGATAGGCAACATGATGAGTAGAAAGAAACCATATGTTATGAAGATTATTCCATTCTAATGTTTCCATTTCATGTTGCTAAACATGTGTTTGATCTAGAAGGATTTTTCATTAACCAGCCGCTTAATTTGAGAGCAAATAAAGAAAAAAAGGCCTTGGGCAAATGATAGGAATCAAATTCCCAAATATGAAGAACTAAGTTGCATTAATTTAATTTCCTTATATACTTGTATTAGTTGTAAGGTTGTATTGGTTTGTTGTAATGAATTGGGATTGAACATGATGTATTGTATTGAGATAGGATCGAAGCCAAGTGTCATGCCCCAAAAAGTTTAGAAACCAACAATCTTGCCATGTATACTCAACATTTATGTGATCAAGGTAGTATTCATCGACCCCATAAATGTTTGTTATATACAAGGCTTTCAAAATAATACCAAATACTTGAGGAATGGAATATTTCACACTATTTTACTTTTATTTACATTATTATGAGTTCTTGTTCAATTGTTACAAATTGGTATAAGGGATGGTTTCATGTTGTCTTTTATATACCCCAATTAGCCTATTTGAACTATTCTTGGCATGTTTGACTGCTAGATTCAATGGTTCTTATAAAAAGGACTATAAAGAGGTGAGCAAAACCACAACTCAATAAGTGACTAGGGATAAGCGTCATATATAATACAATAAGAACAAGCAAGTCCTTTAAAGTGTAATGCGATGTAATCATATCAAGTGCCATCTATACGATGTTAATTGGTAGGTCGTGAGACTAGAGAAAATAACCCTACTCTAACCTAAGTTTCAAGGAGTTTTATTACTGCTTACTACTTAGTTAACCTAAGTTGTCCATCAATCCAAGGATGTACAATGGGCTATTGTCCTCTTTATACCCATTTCTACGCTATTCTACTTAATACTTTCAAACTTGAATGACGACCTCATCTTTTATCACTTAGTTTTGTAGGGTTGAAAGAAGGAAACTCCTTATTTCTTCATCGTATGGGTGGTATTGATGGGAAAATGCGAAATGTTAGTATGTAATGCATGTATAATTGTTAGGGTTAGATATTACATTAGTTAAGTTATTTAGGTGATCAAATAATGTATCAATAACAAATCAGAATAGTATAAAGCCAAGCAACAAAGATTATCAAGCAACATTATTACACCCACATTCACTACATGCACATATACAGCTAATTTACAAATACAAGCAATATAATGACTTACTATTGTTGTTAGCACATCAAGAACTGCTATGAGGTAGGTCACTTACCTATCTAAGTCACTAAAGTCCTCTAGATAGCAATTGTTACATCCTTAGAAGAGAGCTATTTATTAGTTACATTTGTTATGCTAAAAAAGGTCACTTTGATTTGTAAATGATTTGTTCTTCGTTAATTCATTGAAGAAAAAGGTATTTTATGAATGTCTACTAAAGTGAAATATTGATCTTATATAGAAAAAGACTGGGGTTATTATCATGTATACTTCAAGGAGTTAGAATGGAAATTAAGAAGTCATTAAGCATAGAATTTTAAGATAAATCGGTATGAATACAATATCTATTATATATATTCTAAAATAAAGTTATAAGGAACTTAAAAACATATAATGTATATAAATAATAATTATTCTAAAGAAAATATACGTTATATAGTTATAGTATAATTCATAATTTGGCAAAATTATGACCTAAAATAGTAATAAAATTAGGACATAATTTAGAAAATATCATGGATAGAATCAAAAGGTCATATTAATTATAGGAAAGCACAAGAAAAATTTTGAGGATTTTAGCAAGTCAATAAATAAGGTTTTACAAATTTTCTTCAAAACTAGTATATTATAGTAAAATGGGTAGAAATTTGCAAAAATAAAAAAAAAAAAAGAACTGAACATGCTAAATTAATTCTAAAAAAATTTGTATAAGTATGTAAATGAGGTGCTTATAGTAAAAAGGGCATTTTGAAAGGATAGAAATTGAATGTGTAAAAATTCCTATACTAAAAACCACAAAACTCGCACAAACCACCACCTCCGGTTACCCTTTTCCACCACCTAGTTGTCGAGCCACCTAAGGAGTATCCTAGCAGAGAGTATGTCTCTTCTTGTTGATTTTGGGGGCCAACAACATTGTGTGGAAAATTTTGAAGGGAGAGGTGGTATTTATAAGGGGAAATTTGGTTCCATGTTAATTTTTTATTATTTTTTAACGTCCTAAAATTCCTAAAATTTTACCACGTGTTATTACATGCATGATAGGTGTAAGGTTAATTTTTTACTAATTTTGGACACTTGGAGATAGTTTTGATAGATTATTAATGAATTTATCTTATTTTTATAATTTCTGTAAATTTCTAAATTTTTTCTTAAACATGTTTCTTCTCCTTTCTAGAATTTGTTAGATATTTAGGAGCATTTTTTACACTTGTTAGAATGGTTGGATAATTTTTGGAATTTTAGGATATTTTTATGGGATATTTTGTCATATTTTGATACTATACATATTATTTTTCATATTTTCAGAGTATATTACCATAACATATTATGATGATGTTTTCCATGAAGCAGGCATGGATCTTCATTATGTTTCTTACCTTTGTTTTATTATTTGCTATTTATAGGTAAGAGTAAATTAATCATTTTATTTGTTAGTTTTTCATAAATTTTCTTACTTATCATTTCTATATAACCTTATATCTTTAAGTTCTAAATTTGATTGTGCTTTCAACTCTTATTGTTAGATTATGACATCTTATTACTAATTTTCTCAAAAGATAACTAAGTGGTTATTATACAAGGAAGCAAATCAAGTGAAGATTACACAATCAGCCTATTGGTTCTTAAGAACCTTGTCTAAATAGAAGAAGCAATTGAAGCCCATGCATGGAGATTTGCAAACTAGCCTAACGACACATGGAACCAAGTTGGCTTGACCGTAGTATCAAGCTCCGACTTGCCAAAAGTTTTTTAATTCAGTTAAACAAATCTAATTTTCTAATGACATCTTTCCTTGTTTTATTTAATTATTTTCTTTATGTATTTTATTGTTATTATAATATTTCTTAGTGATTTATCATTATCCAATTGGAAAATTAGTTCTATTAGCCAATAATAATTTATTTCTATTAACCAGTAGAAATTTAGTTTTATTAGCCAATTATTTCTATTAACCATTAGAAATTTATTTCTATTGATTCTATTAACCAATAAGAATCAAGTTCTTTCAACATTAATTATAGGTCTTTTATTTTATTACAGAAATGCCATTATGGTTGTAGAGTCTATTTAAAGTCCTTATTCGATTATAAGACATCATTAATTTGTGAAATATTTTTCTTGAGTAAAACTCTTCCTCTACTCTTATTGATCTTTTAGATTGTGATGAGTAACACCTTTATTGAATCTATATGAATCATATCATGAATCAAACAAGTGTGTGTCTTTTCTTTTAGTGTGTAATCTAAAAATTTTACTAAGAACATTATCCCTACAAATCTATAAAAAAGAAAAGAAAAAAACCAATTTCTCCAAAATTTGGGATTTTGTTACAAATTGATTTGAGCAAATTATTTGATGTCCTAGCAATCTTGATCCTAAGCACATTACATTTATAATGCTTAAGGCGAAAAATTACTAAATGATTAAGCTAATAAACACGAGTGGATCATTTTCAACTACTTGACCGAAAAGTTTCTAATTAATATTGATAAAATATTTATCACAATAGCCTTATTATCTAATATCAATTCTCTTCCATAATCTATATGGGCCTTCACTTAACATGAAGTATTGCAAGTTTCAACTAAATGGTTAAATGTGTGTAGTGTAAGTTGCATACTCTACATGACTTTAGAAAAGTGGTGTGAGAATGACAACTAATGGGATGACTGAGAGATAATTTAGCAAAGAGGAGGAATAAGCAATCTAGTGTTACAAATGCACAGGTGATAGATAAGTAAACTTTAGAGAACTGATTCTTAATGCGAATTGATTGTTTAATCTTACAAAGTAGAGTTCTTATAGTGTAACTTTGTTTCTTAGTTCTCTTTGAGAAAAATGATTGAATATCTATAGGTTATTAGATGTGATGAGATATGTTGGATCATCTTGGTGATCAACAAATGGGCTAGAGCTTGCTCATTTCATAGTTATCCTGAATGAACTTGCTAATTGGCTTAAGGCCAATAGCCTTCATTATTAGTACATAAGGGTTGTTTGAGAAAGATTGGAGGCAAATAGACCAATTCAAAAATTCCTATTTCAAGCTCACCAAACCAATTTTCCTTGAGTCATCTCAAATATAAACCAAACTTATCAAGCTTTGCTACCTAGCTTAAATAAATAATAGGCTTAGCCCAATATTTAATATGGCACTTTTTAACCCTTTATAGGTAGGATGCCATGCTACCCTCCAATAAAGATATCCACTCGCCACAACGAGTAGGTTGGGACCATTATGTGTTATTACAAATCTTTTAAGGTGATGGTTAGCAACCTCATATATTGGGATGACTAGTAGTAGATAGGGTAATGATCATGTTTACTCATAAGGTTTTGTTTTTTATTTTTCCCTTTCAAGTTTTTCTAATATTTCATTAGTTTAGTTCTATTATCTATCTTAGTAAGTTTACTAAAACTGTAACACCTTAAAATAGAGCTTAGTAGTTTTGCTTAAAATCTTCATATCACCATCCACCATGATATAAAGACCACCTTGCAAGTAAGAGATTACAAGATTTTAACTAGTAAGTTTGTAAGGGTGCTTATTCATTTTACATACATTTACTTATTTATACAAGTAACTAAGGTAATCCAATAATCCACGGTTTACCAATATCGTAGAGAGATGGAATCACCTATCAAATAATAAGATGGGATAATTAAACTTCAACGACATCATGATTTACTAATTATTATAAAGATCTAGATTAACTAATACAGTCTATTAAAGTAATCTTATTCGTCTAATCCAACTACTTAAAGGAATACTCTTTACTCTGATCTTAGCCTATTCAAAGCTTTTGGCTACTTGTAAAAAGGAACTATTTAGGGGGGTAGGGGGCAGGGGTGAGTATACCATAGCTCAATGAGTTCATCCCTTGTCACTACTGTTTAAGCAAGTTATTAAGCATTATTAACAAATATACAGTTTAGCTATATATGAAATGCAATGAACGCACACGCAATGAATGTAAACATCACATCTATGGTGGTTCAAAACTATGGAAGATGTAGATTTGCATTATCTATACGTCAATTATCCTCTGTACTTAACCACATGGGGCACCTCACCTTATTTGCATAAGGCTATCTATAGGTACTGTCCCAACAAATGGAACTCGACTATTACCTTAATCGAGAATACCATGCTAATCAATTAGGTTAATGTCATCTAGAGCTATCCATTATCAACAGTCAACATAACATCCTATGGGCTCATTATCAATAAATCCATATAATACCTATGGGCTAAACCATACGAGTCCTAACTCAAGCTACTCGTTATCAATAAACTAAAAATGGTCTCTTAGCTTTGCCTTAATAAATAAAACACTGTACGTAATTGCTATTACTAAGTTGATAAATCTTTCTTTGAATTCTAAAACATTTCAAAAACGTATTTTCTTAAATTTTTTAGATAACTTGGCAAAGCTATAAACATCCCGGTTCACAACTAATGGATAACAAATATGCAAAAGATATATCCGGTTGTTTTGGCCAAATATTTAAACTTACCGATTTCATAAGTTGATCACATGGATGTTGGCATACAAAACAACCAATCACTCAAATAGACAATAAAGGGCAAGTAATGGAATATTAAGCAATTATCAAACATAAACAAGTAATAATTCATTAAAACTCCCTCACTTAGCCCACTTATCTACTTATCTTGACCTTGGGCTTCTTGAATTAGAAAAAACATAATGATATATATGTAAGTAATCAGAAGAGGGTTTCTTTAAGGATCTAATAGTCTACCTAATTATTGAAGGCTACTCCAAATCCTCGAGTATGGTTAAAACTTATTTTAGCTCTAACTTCTTTATTTTAAGTCTCTTTTTTACGATCTTATAGTCTATTTCAAACGATTTTAGATGTACTTACGCATGGAGGGAACCATTTTAGGAGCTAGGACCCATGACCATAAGTTTAGATAAGAGTCATATGTGAACTCTATGTGCTTCCCTTTTAACTTCGTTGATTTTCTAGTTTAATTAAGTGTTTAAAGTGTGTAAGGCTTCGCTCTAGTCATTTATTATTATTAATTGAGTTCTTATATTTTTATTTGGCCTAAAATATTCGACTTTTATTTAAATCTCTAACTATTGGCTTCCTTCTATTATACTTATTCATTTTAAGTTTTAACTTATGAGGATGTGGGCTTTACTTTAGGTCTAAGGCTGATTTTAAGTTAATAGACTTATTTTATTTATTATTGAACCTTTATCCAATTATTCTAAGGTCATTAATTTAGTTAGACCATTTTACTTAGGTTAAAACCTATTTATCATGAACTAAAGGCTTATTCAAGCTTTTTAAGTAGTTGTGTGCATTAATTCTTATCTAAGCCTATCATAGACTTCTTATTAGGCTTCATGGACCTTTTATTTATAATTGAAATAATTATTATAGTAGCTAGTCAAGTAATTTCCAGGTGGGCTTAGGATTTGTTTTTGGAGCCTTTTAACTTGTCTTAAGTCCAATTTGCATTCTAAGGCCCTAAACTTGTTTTTAACTTATCCTAATGGTTCAAATAACTTATTGAACCCACTAAATGACCCATTCAACATTCAATTTCAAATCAAGTCCTATCAATTAATTAGGCCCCTAATTGTTCTCTATAAGCCCAAAGTTCATTTCTCGTCATTTTAAGCCTAAACCACTTCTTTTAACTAGTTATGGCTCTATTTACACCTAGACTAATTGGAGATCCTTGAAATATTTAATAAGTTAATTTACTCTATCAATTAAGTTTTATTTATCCAATATACTTGCTGGTCATGGGTGATTAAGTGGGCTCAAGGCTTAGTTTGTGAACCTTTTAGTTCAATTTAGGCTCAATTCATATCCTAAGGCCTATATCTTGACTCTAACTTACTCCATTAGGCTAATAACTTATTAATCATATTAATTAGTTAAATATCATCCAAGTTCCAAATCTGGGACTAATAATTTATAAGGCTCTAAATATGTTTTTTAAAGCTTCTAATCCAATTTAGGCCCATTTACTTAATATTGGCAATGTTTAATCTATAGCTTTGCAAGTTTAAGCCTTAAACTTTAACTAATCCTAATTAATCATGCTATTAACCTTCTAAACTTCTATTTACAATAGGTATATTCAGCTTTAAATAATGATTAAACAAGGTTTTTTAAAGATTAATACTTTATATAAACTAAACATGATGATTAGTGCATCAAGCTAACTCTACATGCAATTTAATATACTTTTCTCTAAACTAATCATGTGAAATCATAATGAAAGTATGGAAATGCACAGTCAATTGCTGGCCTACTCAAGGAATATGTGTTTTATGGATTTTTCTTCATTACTTTTTCAAGTTACGTAAGTGGATTCAACTATACTACTTAAAGACATAAGCAACAATTTAACTGGTTTTATGAATGAATGGATGAATATATGATCTAAAATGATATGTACATGACCAAGACATGTTTAGCTCATTTTTCTAATCCTAAGTTGTCAAGATTTCATGGGTATGGCTAATATAAACAAGAAACTAAAGTTGGGTGAGTTTTACCTTAAACTATCTAGCACGAGGTCCAACTTTCTCACCCAAAAACATGATAGAAAACACTCTCCTTTGATCCCTTAGGTTTGTAGGTAGGAAAGAGGTGGATATTGTAGTTCAAATGGTGGTGGCCTTGCTCAATTTAGTGGTGTATGATGGAGGAAAAAGCAAAAGGTACTAAGGTCAACGGGGTGGTCCAACTACCATAACTTGTTTCCTTCTTTCTCGTTTTGCTTTGGTTTTGGATTTGTATGTTTAGAGAGTGTTTTTAAGGTTTATACTAAGGAAAAAGTGGAGTTAAAATGTAAATGGAGAGGTAAAAAAGTTGATTTTGAATGGGTGCAATGAGGAACAAATCCCTTCGATTATTGGTTACATGATACAAGCACAACCTGGGATTATTTACTTTTATGATTTTTGCCAAATAGGTTAAGGATTTGTCTCTTAAAAATGAACGCATTACTTAATCATGTCTTCTAATTAACTAATTGCATTATCTTTTTATTGTTAATGATGTTTTTCTCCTAATTAATCATGATGCATGAATGTCTCTAACTAATTAAAATGTAATTAAGCTTATTGACCCTAATTAATAGTACATATGATCCTAATTGGACATCGTTTAAGGTTTCTCATATTTAACTAAATTAATCAAGCCTATTTGTTATTTTATCTAATTAATTTAGAGTTTCTAAGGGTTAGAATTAATTATCGCTAATCAATTATGATTTTAGAAGGCAAATTGGGTTTTTTTAATGATTTAGTGCATTATTAATAATTAATTTATAACGTGGCTATATAATTAGAGTTTATTAATTAAATTAGGGTCTTTGACACTAAATTATAGTTTTCAAGTTGTTTTGGGGCTTCCCACGTTTTAGGGTTTTAGGACTTTGAAGGTATGTTTACAATTTTAGCTTTACTTTTAGAGAAAATGTATCATTTAGGATAAATTAGTAATCCCATTAATTTATTACCATAATCGACTTAATTTGATTGATTGCCATTATTTGAAGATATCTCCTACCATTCTTTATCGAGCTTATGCAATTTACGTAATTTGAGTTAAATGTTTTAATTTAGAGTTTTCTTTATGTTTAAAGTTTAATCTAGGGTTTTGTGACTCTAAGGTTTGTGGTTTAGAGTTTTTATTTAATTCAGATTTTTAATTTGTGGTCATGCATACTTAGGTTAAGGGTCTTTGTATGCAATTAGAGTTTTTTGAATTTTGTCTTTAGGTTTTTCGAGTTCATTTTAAGGTTTCGATTTAAAATTTTATCGGTTTTAATTTCTTTGGTTAGATTGAGCTTAGGGAATATTTATTGGTTCTTCACATTTGACTTTAATTCCAAAACATGAAATTTGCAAGGTTTACCAAAACATTTTCTCAAAATTAATTATTTAAAGTTAATTAGGAGTAAAGAGGTGGAACTTTTAATAAATTAATGAAATGACTTGAATAGAATATTTTTTAAATGACGAAGACTTATATAAAAAAGAAAAATAAGTTAAGGACTTAAGTAGAAAAATCGTAAAACAATGAATACAATAGTTATATATTTTTATTCTTTTATATCAAATTAATAATAGAGGCTCATAAGTAGTACATATGCTTAAAAATTTAAAATAGTTTATAACAAAAGGTTAAATAATTAGTTTCTCATTATTTTAAATTATAAAATTACATGAAAACAATGATGACTTGTCTATAACTGTGATATCTTTGACTTATCTTCTCTTAGTTAGAACCCTTACAATATAAATTAGGGGTAAGCAAGTGTAGTTGAGTCAGATATGAGGTCCAATCTATGCCCCTTCCTCATAGGTGTATGTTCTTGAAATTTAGAATCGAACCCTATTGGAACTTATACCTTATAAAAACCATAAGGTATAGAGTATTATATAGAATCGGTAAAAATTTCATTATATTTTTATAATATAAATTTTTTGAAGTAAGTTACCTAAAAACTTGCCAAATCATATTATAATATATAGTTTCGAAAGTTCTTTCATTATATAGTTTTGGAATCATAATGCCATTTGTTATTAGATTTCTTGTAATTACTATTTGAAAATGCCATTTAGTTTTTACAAATTAATCTTTTCTTCTATTTTTATTATGATACATTAACTTAGCAATTAGTTTAATATATTCATAATTGACTTCAATTATTCTTGAATTTATTTTAACATTTCATACACATCTACCTACTTCTCAATGAATAATCCATGACATATACAAAAGAACTTTAATACACTATAAACACCATTCTAAGATTTGATTCTTACCCTTCAAGATTAATTCTATGTGGAAGCCTTTTTGTAGTGGAAAGTATGGAGTCCAGAGATGAAAATAGATCCATAAGGTTTTAGATCTTAGAAGGACGACAACAAAATCATTATTGTAACAAGACTGTAAATTGCTATATGCAATTTAATGAACTTAACGATATCTTTCCATATAATCATGTTCTCACATCAAAGTTTCTGATCATATTTTCCAATTGTCACAAACAAAAACTTTCTAAATAGTTTTTATTTGATTTCTCTTTCTTTTCTATTGTTTACAATCATAAGATGTCAAATTTAGTCACAATTACCAAACACCACTCAATTACATTTACTGACCATCGAATCCCAAAAAAAAAATGGAATTCTCTCAATATCCAATCTTCCACATCAAAATTAGTATTCCAATGAGTTTGTTGAATTTCTTTGATAATATTTCCATTGCTTTATTAATATTACTATTGTTGTTATAGATACCCCATTTTTACCCCTTTTGTAGTATTATTTGTTTATTTATTAGAATAAAGAAAAGGGTCATAATAAAAAAGATTTAAAAAATAGAATATTAAAAAAATAAAAAAATTTGAACAATGGAAAAATAAAAAAAATAAATAGAAAATAGGTTTTCTTTTAAGCTTGGGTCATTTTAGGATAATTAGATTTTGTTATAATTCATTTTATTTTTGTAATTTATAATTAATTAATTAATTAATTTATTTTTTGAGCCAAAGGGGTAAAAGTTTATACATGTAAATTATTGGTTCAAGCTGTTTAATTGCTTAAATAAAATTAAATTGTATAATAAGACAAGCATAAGTTAGTAGCTAAGTTGGTCAGGCTCCGTGTCATGCACGCATGTACATAATGGATATATAGGGTTTGATCTACCTTGGGCATGCAACATCTCTTTGCATTAAAAACGTAAGTTCAAGTTACGTTTTTTTTCTAGTTTGTCCTCTCAAAAAATCCCTACTAAAATCTCACCCTTTCCTCAATCGAATGGCTCGTGCTCATAGCCATTTTTAAAGGCCTTATCTATACGATTTTACTCATTTAATGGTAAAACTGTGTAAATAATGCAACCTATTTTCAATCCATACTCATTTTTAAGCCAGTTTCATCCATTATAAACACTGAAATCTCAGTTGAAAATTGATAAAAATCAAAAGAAGGAGATTTTAACGCCTTCACAATCTAGCAAATATGAGAATCTTAGGAAGGAAACGAAGCTTCTAATGGCTAAATCTAGCAAGACAATGATATGGGGATTACATTTTAACCGATTTTTAACATCAATTCATATTAAATTTGAATATTCTTTAATCAATACCCATCTATTAATATCTTTGAATTTAATATGATTCAAAGTTTCCCATGTTTGTTTCAAGTTGTAAAACTATAAATAGACCTTTAGGAAACACTTTGGAGCATCAAGCAACAAAAAAAATCATCTCCCATTAGCTTATGTGTTCATTTTCTCTCTCTACTAACTTATTCTCCCTTCTTCTCTCTAAAACCACCACTTTCTAGTGGTTTTCAAGTCAAACCAACCGCTTTACAAAGTTCTTCACCCCTAAAAACCTAGGAAACCACCCCTAACTTAACCTAATCTGGCAACATTTGAGTTCTACATTTACTTTCTCTCGCTAAACAAATTGACCACCATACCACCACCCCTCAAACCACCACTTAAAGTCGAGGCATCATCGCCATTAAGTTTTTCAACATAGAAAACGTCTTTAAAGCAGTCTTACCCATTTGACACAACCATTGGATCATCCGGTATCAACTCCCATCAATGTTACTCTTTCTCCCTCTTGTTTTTGCACATGTGACTTAGGACCTGAACTCGAACTACATCCTAACCTACACCTTTAGGTTTGTTTTCTTTTTTTTTTTTTTATTTACTTTGTTTAACTTTATTTTTTGTTTTCTTATTTTCATAATAAAAAAACAGAAGAGTAAAAAGGAAGTTTCTTTGAATATATTATTGATAAATAAAGAAACCATTTTGCCACTTGCTTTCAACCAAAAAAAAAAAAAAAACTCTTTTCCTTTATTCTTTCTTATAAAGTATTATTTATTTATTTCTTTAAAAATTTCCTTTTTTTAAAATAAGGTAAATTTTAGAAAAAAATATATAATTTTTTTTCTCACTTAGAAAAAGATTCTTCTTAAAAAATTATATAAATTAATCTCTTTTAAAAAATTAAGACCATTTCCTTAAGATTTTCTTTTTCAAATAAAATGAAATGGTTAAGAACTTAAATTGAACTATATTTTTAAATTAAAATAAACCAACGGGCTAAAATTTTCTAAATTGAATTATGAAAAGTTTAGTCTTGAATAGTGAGCATGTAGGTATTCATAGGCATCTATAAGGTGACTTAAAATAAGGAAAATTTTTTCCCTTTTGTAAAAAAGTAGTTTTAATTTCTTAATTTCTTTTTTTTTAAATGAAATTAATTTAAACGGTATTTTGAAAAAATAAAACTAAAGTTCAAAAGGTTATGGTTTAATAAGTTAGCTCCCAGATTAAAAACTTTAGTTTCAAAAACTGTTTTCAAAATTGGTTTGTTTGTAAACTAGTGGCTAAGTTATAATTAATTTATCTAATTAGTTATGACTTAACCTTTTCCCTACTCTAGTTTGGTGATGACTTTAAAATATTTATAAAATTAAAATAAAACTAAGTTTTTCTTAATCCTTAGTTGAAGGTCGACATTGAATGGGTATAAAGTTCAACATATATTATATTAAGAAAAATAATAAAAACCTAAAAATCTAGGCTCGACAGTTGTTATGTTAATATGTTTGCAATAGATTTTACAAGTTATTATTTTAAAATTCTATTTTTCAATGTTTATGTTTTTGCCTTTAATATTCAATATTGTTCTTCCTAATTGTATTTACTTTCCAAAATGCTCATAAGTCAAGGCTCTCTAGCAACAATTGAGGTTGCAAAAGGAACCAAAGGTGGCATTGACAAAGAAGCCTTTTTTTTTTTTATCCCCTCTATTATATCGATTCATGGTTCCTTTTTACTTTTTTTTTTTTTTTTACTAAATGTTGGTTAACATTCTATATATGAAAAACAAGAGGTTGTAAAATTGTAGAAAAGAAAAAACTAGAGACATGTTTTATTAGCAAAATATATAATGTAAGAATATATCCTTGAAAACCTAATGTATTGCATTATTTCATTTTTAATTTAACTTACATACTTTGTTTTACATTTTTTATAATATTTCAAACAATTTGTTATAGTGATATTGTATATATATATATATATATATATAATATTAATTTATTAGTTTTCATTGACAACCTAATAAGTAATTGTAAGAAAATGTAAAGGTTCACAATCCAGAAATTAACTTGATTTTTAGATAATTTTTAACATCTCCAACAATTATTATGTGAAAATTTGATAATATTTGCAGCTTCAATCAATTCGACATTGGATTTAAAAAATTGGTGAAATAATTATTAAAGTTTATAACTTTTTCAAATAACTTTTCTATATTGCATCTATGAAGATCTATAGAGTATTTTTTTCTTTACTATTTTTGAGGTACATGACAACTTCTACAACGAATTAGATTAAATGTGATTAGTATATTTTAAATTTGTTTTAACAAATACATTATAATGCATTATTGCAACTGCATATTTATTGGAATGTAGCTGCGATGATTTATACTTTGCTTTTACCAACTATCTCTTCTACTTCTTTCAAATTTTACTTTTATTTGACCATTATTAAGCAGTTTCTATATAAGCACTTTTAGGAGTTCTTATCTTTTAATCAATTGTTTCATTTTTGCCCCCTAATATGATATTGGTACCAATAATTTGAAATTTTACAAATATAAATTGAGTTATACCTTAAGCAAGAGGTGATGAAACTTAAAAGGAAAAAACAAAAATGAAATCAATAACCAAGTTGGTGAGCTACTTTTTTATTTTTCTTTATAATCCTTTTCTACCTATTTTTAAAGATGTACATGATATATACACATGCAATTCAAAATAAAGAAAGGTTTATCTTATAAGATGTTGATCCAATTATCAAACAAACATGATCTAAAAAAGAAAAATAGGTGGACTTGAGAGCAAATCTTATATAAGTCTAGAAAAATATTTTTCAATAATTTTTCAAAAGCAATCTAAAGAAGCTTTTCAATATTTATTACAACAAAATAATAGATAACTAAATATTGCTATAATAAGCATTTTAAACAAGTTTTCCTTTATGACATGGCCATACAAAATAATTTGCATTTACTACAAGATTTGCAACCTAAATACTTTTTACTAAGAGTTCCTTTTTTTTTTCAATTAAACCTTTTATTGTTGACAAAATAAGAAAATTTTGTCATTCTTTAATGTTAATAGAAATCAATAACAATTGAAACATATTATTAGTGTCAAATATAAATTATCTTTACATTTTTTATTTTCAAAAATAAGAAATTTATAACATAATTCAAATTTTTATTTAAGCATAGTGTGAGCTCTTAATTAGTTTTCCTTGTATTTGTCTAGTATATTCATCAATTAGGTAATCTCTAGCAACTCACACATGTTCCTTTGAGAAATGTAGAATATAATGAAACAATAAGGAAAAAAAAAATATGAGTCCTAAATGCCTTAAATTGAGAGAACTTGAGCGATGATGAAAATAAAATGGGAGGCACAAAAGAATGGATTATAATATGCTTTCTTTCTACTTTCTATAATGTGGGAATGGACTTAGGCCTTAAGTATTTGCAAAGTTAAAAATCTTATAATTTGTTCAATAGTAGTAATTGAAATTTCCTTGTATAACTTAAAGTGTAGGTTTTACAATAGGGATAGGTGTAAGCCCCAAAGTTCAGACAAGCAACCGTAGGATTGAACTTAGAACCCAAGGTTTAGGGCGATCGGCTAAAGGATCCGATCACACCCAAATTATAAACTATTGAGAGAAATATTAGTAAAAATGACCCCGTAAACTTAAATTTAAGAAAATAAATAGTAAAATAGGAGACTATAAAATTTTCAAATTTTAAGCATAATAACTGCTAATTACCGAAAAGGCAAAAAGTGTAATAGAATAACTAATAAATTAGTAAAGATAGATTATATGTATACTAAAAATTTTAGCATGACCAAAATAATATTTAAGAATATTTATTTGTACTATATATGAATATACATGTAAGTATAAATACGCGTAATTACTTAAAATACGCGAAATGTGCTAAAATAATACTAAATGCTTAAAGAAAATTCATAATTAATTAAGGAAAAATCAAGAAAAATCAGGAAAAATCATGAATAATCCAGAATTAGGTCGTGGCAGCTGGGAAAAATAAGAAAAAATTCGGCCAATTAAATTAAGACAACATAAAAGCCAAAAATCAAGGGATAAGGCAATTGTCTTGTCCCATTTAATGCACAATAAATTCCAAAAAGCCCTATAAATAGCAGGAAAAATTACAGAGCACATTTGGACAGATACAAATCAGAGAAAATTAGAGAGAGTTGAAAATTCGAGAGAAAATCCAGAAAATAAAAAAAATAAGAAAAACTGTGCAGTTGAGGGTTTTAAAAGGAACCCACACCAGACGAGGAGCTGGAAGTGGACGGCCACCACCACCACACGGTGGTGGCAGCGCCCAGGCCGGCCGACAAGGCTACGGCGGCCCGCGGTGGCCGGAGCCACCCAAATCGGTGAGTCCGATTTCCAGCCCGAATCTTGTAAATTTTTGTAAAAATAGTAAATATAATTAGAAAATTATGAATTTTGTTATTCTAAGATATTTCTGTATGTAGTTTGTAGGAAAAATATTATTTTGATGAAATTATATCCCGTAATATATGGCCCCTAAGAAATCGTGCAAAACCGAGCACATTTCGATTTAGAAATAAATGACCTTAGGAGTGTCGTTTCAAGCCCAAAATTTTTGTGTAGATTACTCAGATGATATAGAACAGTGCTATGAAGCCCTTTTTCAAAAATTAATTTTCGAAATTTTTAGATAATTTTTAGGTCCTAAAATGAGGCATAAAATGGGTAATTTAGGATTAATTAAGTAATTAAATTATTAATTTCTGACTTAGTGAATAAGTAGATGTTTTAGGGTGTTAAGATCTGATGGATTATGATACTTATAGCATTTAGGGTGTTAGATGTAATTATTAGGTTAATTATGTAATAAATGAGTAATAGGAAAAAAATAGTTAATTTTGTAAATTAGGGAAATTTGGAGTAAAATCTGATTTAGGGTGGATTTAGAAATTTTGAAATAATAATTGGTGTTTAGAGATGGTAATTAGGGTAATAGAAATATTAGAAATGCATTATGTGCATAATATGCAATAATGCATAATGTGTAATTATTGAAAATATAATAAATAGAAAATATTATAATAAAAATTGATATTTTGAGAATAATAAAAATGCACAATAAATCTGATAGGAAACTTGAATTTATAGAATTATATGAAAAATGTAAAAATTTGTCACATTAGGAGTGAATTCGGTACACTGATATGGATTTAAGTGTACCGAGTAAAATAAACACTGACAAAGGGTAATGATGGTATTTAGGTTATCGGGAAATAATGTGATTAATTTCACATTATGGGTTGAAACTAATTTCTAGGGTTGGAATATAAAACGCTACTTAAAAATCGAACTAAAAACCTGGTTTAGAAATCGATGCGAAAACCGAACCTGAACCTAACCCTAAACCTAGAATAATTATAAAAGACTTAATACCTAGATAATTGGGCATATTAAATCTTAAACAAAACCTAACAAGAAGCATTATAGGATAAAACGAACCTATAACAATTATATGAAAAGCTGAAACCACGTTCGTGTTATAGGGATAATCGACGATGGCCTGAGCAAATCGAACCTCGAGTGAGCGAGCGAGGAGTCGAGGTAAGTTGGGATTAATACGATGCTGTATTTTGGAGGCTTAAGATTATGCTTGGTTGTGCTTGTTAGATAGTTGAATGTATGCATGTGCTTGATTATGGGTGATGCCATGATTCTGTTTGTTGCTCTGGTACATACTGTATGAATTGTATGTAATGATTGATCACCCTAAACTGGACCTAATCAAATATACGACCAGTAATCATAATCGAGCATGCATGGCAACCCGTTAGGGGATTTAGGACTCTCCGGCCAAATACCGACCCTTTCGGAAGGGATAGCGCAGGATTGCAAAATGGTCCCTTCTTCATCCTCAGTCGAACTAAGTGACAGGAGAGGAGGTCGCGGCGGGGATGAAGACAGTGGTTCGAAGGTAGTCGCGGGAGGAGCAAGGTCTCCATTACACAAGCCTGGGTTTGGTCATGAGCTGTTGCATTAACGGTAACTCCTCAACCCGGATTAGAGCGGGCGCAATTTCTCTAATCTCACGACGGGCCGGACAATGTTGTGCGATGGCATTTGCTTGCACATGCATTGCATTTAATAATTGATTGAAAACCTTGTTGTGTGTATGGTATAGTTTTAAGTCCTCCGTCCCTACTTACTGAGCTGTGGTTGCTTACATCCTTATAGACGTCATGCAGGTGCTGGCTAAGAAGCGGCAACCAATTACTCAGAAGCTAGCAACTGCTGGATCCTGGGGAGTGAGGAAAAACATGTGAAGAATAAACACATATTTTAAGGTTTAAGTTTTTATTTTAGAATTATTTTTCATTTCCGAGTGATGTAATAACTAGGGAATATACTATAGAGAAATGTTGTAAACTTTAACTGCAATAATTGAATGATAACATATATATATAATTCCTCACTTTTATAGGTAAATGATTTATTTAAATTACAAATTGTCTACTTCAAAGCGGGTTAGTTGTGGACGCCTTGTGTAGATCAGGTCTAGGATAGCGGTTGTGAGGCCAACTTCTATCTTAGGGTGGTTTACACGGCGGGGCTGTTATGACTCTACCGCTTCGGGGCGTGACAATAGGATATGGAGATGTTTCGTCTATACTTTATCCTATCAGAGTAAGTTCCAAAAAATTGAAATTGAAACCTAACATGTGACCTTGAATACTCACCTAAAACCGGAAAAAGATTTCTTAAAACCTATTGAACCATGCATGGTAAAGCAATGTTTCAAGAAAAATTACTCTTTGACCCTCAATATAGATATGTACTTCCATACAATCATGAAAAACTAATGTATTCTTTTTTTTTTTTTTGTTATCCACTAGTAAAAAATAATACATTAGTTCAATATTTAATGCTTACATATTTTAAATTTTAACCAATTTTTTTAGATTAGTAATTCTCGGAAGAGTTATAAACCCTATGGGTTTTGATCTCAACAAAAAACCAGACAAGAAAGAGAGTCAATGGATAATCCTTAGAACCCTATAGAAATATAAAGATAAAAACCCTAAATAAGATGACCAAACCATAAATAATAAGTTAAAAACCTTAAACATGAAGATGGAAACCCTATGGTAAGTTTAACCCTAAACCCTAATTAAATGCATAAAATCCTAAAACCCTAATATACGAGAAACACTAAAATGACTAAAGGACCTTAACGAATTCCCTAAAACCCTACTAATGAGGAGAACTAAATCATATAGTGAAAATCATTCGTTAAGTATAAACAAGTATCTCGATTACCTAAAACCACAAGTACTAAATATGTATGTTAACCGATAGCTATAAATGGACCCAAAATCCTAAGGAAACCCTAAGGGTACATGTAGGATACGAAAATTAATTAAATCAAAACAATAAAATGTAACAAATCCTTAGAATTCCTCTAATTATGCTTAATTAAACCCGATTGTGGTTAATCGCCCTAATTATGCCCTAATCACATTCCAAAACCTAACCAACCTTCTTCACATCTTAATTAACAACATGATAATCACAATTAATGATAAAAGATAAGAGGATTAGTTAGTGGGAGATAGTTGTTTTTTAAGAGATAAGATTATGCCAAAAAGAGTAAAAAGTATATAAAGGTATATGGTACATGCGGGGATTATATACGATGCACCCAAAAGCAATCCATTTTGTCCCCCATTCCCCCTCTATTCCACATTAGCCACCCCTACTCCCCTTGCTCCATTTTCTTTCATTTCCATCATCATTCGTCTCGCACAATCACTCTCAAAATCTCTCTAAAAAACCACTCCAAAACCTCACTCAAACACCACCATCGACCACCTTTACACTAAGCATCAACGACTACATTTCCACCACCACTAAATCACCACCCATCAAGCCACATGCCACCCTTATGTCCACCTTTAGTAGGCCGACACACGCACACACTCTCATATGCATATTGAGTCATGACAGACCTAGGAAAAAGGAAAGCCAATACACTTAACTTTGGTTCTCTTTAGTTTTTCTATAAGATTTATGCAAGTTTTTCACACTTTAAACACATTCATATGCATGAACAAGTATATTCTAGAGTTTTTAAGTAATGAATATAGAGTAAATCAAGATAACGCACAAACTAGGCTTAGTAGTTGAAGTAGTAACATCAATATGTAGTATAGTTAATTTGTTGCTAGGTTTTCGCAACAAAATAACAAGAAACATCCAATAGCATTGATTTCTCGAGATTACCACCACCTTCATGTTAAGATTCCGACATATTCTCATCACATTAGGTAGAAGAATCAACTTACAATAAGTAAAAATATGATTTAGATCAAGGAAATATACTAAAATAGATTATATATTGGAAGTGTAGAAGAAGCCTTATAAACATCTCATTTTTTCCCTCCTTTTATTTTTTTAAAAACTTTTAGAATATAATAAATGGTCCTAATTTAGGAAAAATGTAAAAAAAAAATAGAAAATTAAGAAAACAAAAAAAAAGATGAAAAAAATAGAAAAATAGGAAAAAGCACAAAAATAAGAAATCTAGAAAAAATACAAAAAATTGAAAAAATTGAAAAGTCACAAAAAATAGAAAAAATTGAAAAATAGAGGATTTAGAGAATAATAAATTTTTAGAATATAATTTTTTTTAATAAAAATAAGGAGAGGATAGTTTGGGCTTGGGCTTGGGCTTGGATTTGTATTTAGTTTAGACTAACCTTGTCCGTATTTTTATTTATTTATTTATTTTTTAAAAGTTTTCAAGGTAGGATAAAGAGTCCTAAATCTAGAAAAGCACAAAAAAATTAAAAATTTAGAAAAGTACAAAAAAGAAAATATTAAAAAAAAAGAATTTTTCAATTTAGACTTTTTAATATTCTCAAGTTGGTTTTAGGGTCTTTAAGAGAGTTTCATTCTATATTTGGGATCAAATAAAATCAAAGTGTACATATGCAATTTTAAGTTTAGACCATGATTGAAGTAGGTTCATTAAAATACAATTAATTTAAGTTAATCATGGCATCAAATGGTACTTTAATTAGACTTAAGTTAATTGATTTATTGACTTTTGAAATAACTGCATGTTTAATTAATTGGAACTCGTGAAACTATTGAATTTAAAACTTGAAGTAGTTTAAATCGAGCCTTTCTAAGCCAATTAAAAAATTTTTCTTAAGAAAAGTTAGACTCCATTAACTAACAAGAAAATAGCTTAGACGAGTTGGCTAGGGTCATGCGTATGGTTCTAGTTGGTCTAGGGGGTTCAACATGTTGGGGAGACATTTTGAACTTTGGTGTTTTTCTTCTTCTAAACACCACGTATTAGTCATTGGTTGGTTGGGTTGGAATTTTTCTTTCTTTTTCTGAGTAGTTCCCTTGTTTTCTTAAGTGATAAAGGCTTAGACAGCTCACATCAGGATAATTTTTGACCCATTTTATTTTGTGATATCACCAAATTAATGTTGAAATTGCAAAATACACTCGAAGTACTTTGAATCGATACCATTATTGTGTCTAAAAATAGTCATTTAGAAGATTTAAATGGGGATAGAAAATCGAAGTTTACTTAAATTCTCGAATTTTCCTCCCATTTAATCTCTGCTAATTCGAGTTTTTCCAATCAAAATCAAAGCTTCCAATTGTGATTTTTAGTAACAAATCATATTAACAAACTCCTTTGACCACTAAATTCCCTAGATTTACAGTCAATTCCATTGGAATCCAAATTCAATTTATTTTAAAATCCGTTATTGGACAATTTCGAATTAAACTCCATTATTCACTTTCCATGCTTATTCAATCTTAGAGGGATATAAATAAGAGCTTCCCCATTTTTGTTTAAAGACCAAGCTTTAAAGTGCGCACATACACACATACAAAAGTCAATTCAATCTCCCTCTCCCTCTAGCTCGTAACCTTACACTCCCTCTAAAAATCCAACCACCACTACTACTTTTGAACAAAACCACCACCATAAGAAGGTTCCTCAAGCCCATAGCTCTCGAACTTGACTACCCAAGACCCTTACTGTGGTTACTATTGTTTGTTCTAAACCAAACCCCTTTAACCACCACAAGACCCTAACATTACATCTTTTGGACACCAACCACCACCACCAATGACCTCGCATCCTTCGTAAACTCCTAATCAATACCCTTTTAGATTCCTAGTCACTACCCCCTTTAGTTGCAGCATTCACTTCTCTCTCTAGCTCCATATTGCCGAACTTCCACTACCCTTAGACTACTACGAAACACTACAACACCTACACCAATCCTACTTTTGCCAATAAGAAACCCATCAAAAGACCTTTTCACACTCAAAAAGCTACCCCAATTCGTCTGGAGCTTGTTGTTGATCGCTTTGAGGTGCCCTCATTCGAATGTATGTGCTTGGCACATGTTAACCCAGCCTAACTCAATGAATCGACCTAAAACTTGGAATCCGACCCGTGCTTTAGCCTATCCTTAACCTATGCGCTTCAAGTCCGCCCCCCTTCCCATTTTCCCTTCCTTTTATGTCTTATTACATTTTATTATGTTAATTGTTTTTTTTTCTTTTTATTGTAATAATAAGTTGTGAAAAAAAAAACCTAAAAAAAAAGGAGAGAAAAAAGAGGAAAAGGAAAAACAAGAAAAAAAAGAGGAAGTGAAAAAAAAAAAAAGAAAAAAAAGTTTAATTTTTGTTTTAAGTTTTATAAAAAAAATAATAAGGAAATAAAACAAATAATAAAATCTTGTTACCACTTAGAAAATCAATTTTCCAACATAAATAAATAAAAGTAATTGATTCCCTTTCCAAATTAGGACATTTTTCTTAGAACTTTCTATAAATAAAATATGGTTTAAGGCCCTTTGAAAAATTTCCTTAAATAAATTGAATTAGGTAAAAACATAAACCCAATCTTTTTTTTTTTCAAAAGAAAATTAAAATCAACTCACCTACTAAAAATTTTACAAAAGAATTACGTACGTTTGATCCTAAATAGTAGATATGTAGGCACTTCTGAGACGATGATAAAAATTAAAAAAATTATTATTATTATTTTTTTCAATATAGTTTAAATTCATCCACTTTAATAGAATATGATCTAATTAATTAACTGATGATCATTTTTGTTTTTATAGGATAGTTTTTGAAATGTGATTTTAGAAATTGAAATCCAAATTCAAAAAGCTGATGGTATCCGTAACGGTTTAAAGAATTTGACCTTGAACTCGTTTCTTTGGTTTTCAAAAATCTTTTCTTTAAAATCAGTTTTTTATCCATGCAAACCAATGCTTAAATCAAAATCAAATCTATTTGTTTAGTTTTACTAAATTATTTTCTAACTCCAATTAGGTGGCGACTCTAAAATTTTCTCAAAAATAAAAAAAAAAAAAATTTCTTTAAACCTTAATTGAGAGTCGGTATTAAATGGATAAGGTTTAATATTGATCGGTTTAAAGAAGGCTTATATTAAAAACTGGGAAAAAATTAGGCTCAACACAAGTTTTGGTTAATATAGTTGACCTGTTTTAATCTACCTAATTCAACTAGCATGACTGTAACCTTCAGTATAAGGTGTGTAAACTTGAGCGATTGAACTTCGATCTAAATGAATTAGATAGGTTGAATCGGTCATAAAGTACATTATTTTGCTTTGTTTTTTCTTTTCCTTTAGGAAATATTACATAGAAAATTGAGATTCACATTAGTACTTGCTAAATAAACACAAAAAGTAATATTCTAAATAGTAAATTCTCAATTACACATATTTCTCAATACTTAATGCTCTAAATTGTTAAAAGTAAAAGTGATAAACCAAAATCCTATTACAAAACACTTGGTGCCATCGGAGGTATAAGGTGTAAGGCATATAATCAGAAGTTTGGAGTTGATATATAAGGTTTAAGGCGATCGAGTAAACTATTCGATCAAGTCTAAATCATATGATGAAGTTAGGAATACTAGTAAAAGTGACTTTGGAAGTTTAACTTTAGGAAAATAAGTAATAAAATAATAAAATATCATAATATTGAATTATAAGCATATTACCCATTATTTATTGAAAATACATAAAATGAATTCCGATAACTAACGAATCAATAGAAACACCCTAAAAATCATAAAATAACATAAATAATATTTAGAAGTATTTACTTCTACTATATATGTATTTACGTGTAGGTAAAAATACATAAAATTACTTAAAATACATGAAATATACTAAAATAATACTAAATAATTAAATAAAATTATAAAATAATCATAAAAAATCAAAGAAAAATTAGGAAAAATAAGGAAAAGTGTGAAATTGCCTAGATCTTGATCATGGCATGTTGGTGATTAAGGAGAAAAAATTACCCAATAAGAATAACACAAATAAAAAGTAAATGGGAAAAGGATAAAGGACACTTGACCACCTAAAAATCAAAAGCAAACCCTAAACCCATCTATAAAATTATAAATCACTCATCACAATTCGTTTTGGTTAGCTAGTCATCTAGAAAAAAAAAAAAAAAATAGAGCAAGACTAAAAAGAGAAAGTTAAGAAATTTTAGTAAAATTTACCAAATTAGTATGTAATTAAGGCTTTATGAGAGAACCTATAACCAACAACCACCTAAGGAATAACGGCCACCAAAACCACACCTTACCACCACCTCCCCTCTTAGCCAACATACTTGGAGCTACCAGTGGTGTTCGAAAGCTGATCGGATAGGTAAGTTTGATCTTCAACTCGATTTTGTTTAATTTAGTAAAATTATTAAATATATTTAAAAAATTATGAAATTTGGTATTATAAGGTTTTCATGTATATAGATTTAGGGAAAAATATTAGTTTGATGAATTTATATTAGGAAACATAGAGTGCTTTAGAAATCTCGAAACTTAGGCTTATTTTTAATTTAGAAATAAATGATTTTAAAAGTGTAGTTTTGAAATCAAAATTTTTATATAGGCTATTTAGAGTGTTTTAAGCAGTGCTATAAAGAGATTTTTCAAAAATTAATTTTTAAAATTTTTAGATAATTTTTAAGCCTTAAAATGATATATAAAAGAGTGATTTTAGGCTTATTATAGGTAATTTAGTAATAATTTGCTGAAAATAACGATTTAGCATGTAATTAGGTGTTTTAGGATGTTAGTTTCTAATGTGGTATGATATTTACACTATTTAGAGTGTTAGATGTAATTATTATGTGTATTATGTAGTCTATATGTGCAAATTAATATTATGTGAAATTGGAAATGTAATAAATAGAAAATATTAGGTTAAAATTGATGATGATGATGATGATGATAATAATAATAATAATAATAATAATAATAAATTTGATATAAAACTTAAATTAAGGTAATTATATGAAAAATATAAATTTTTCTCATATCGGTAGTTAAATTAAGATTATGGGGTGCTGTATGGTCTAAAATACTAGTTAGATGTTAAATATGATATTTAGGATATCAAATTATAATATGATTAATTTCACATTATAGTTTAGAAGGAGTTTTTAGGGTTTACATATAACATCATAATTGAAAACTAAATTAAAAGCTAAATTGGAAACGGATTTAGAAACTAGGCTAAAATAGATCAGTAATAAGTAATGTATATATATATTTGGAAAATTGAGTTAAAACATAATTTAAAGCCTCTATCTCATAAGGATATAAATACTAAAAGAGTGTTTATATTATAGGACACACAAAGACAAGTAGACTTATAGCAAGTCGAGTGAGCGAACTGAAGATTTTAGGTAAGTTGGATTCAATACATTACTGTATTTTGGAGTATTATATCAAAGTACTTGGAGGCTTAGGATTATATGTGATTGTGCTTGTGCTTGTGCTTGTGCTTGTGCTTGTGCTTGTAGGTGGTTATATGTGCATGTGCTTGTAAGTAGTTGTATGTACATGTGCTTTTGTATCTCTAATTATTTGCTGAAAATTGATGTTATGTTTGGTGGTTTGTTGTGAATTGAGTGGTATGAGATTGTTTGGTTATCTTAAATCGAACTTAATTATAAGCAATCTAAATACCCCAATTAGACATGCATTGCAACCCTTTATAGGATAGTTAGAATTTTCTAACCAAATACCAACACATTTGAAAAAGATAGCATTGGATAGCATAATGGTCTTTTCTTCATCCTTAGCTGAACTAAGTGACAGGAGATGAGGTCGCCATAAGGATATAGGCAATGGTTCAAAGGATAATCATGCAGGGGGTGGTAGGGATGCAGTATCTTCATTGCACGAATCTAGGTTTGGTTGTGAGCTGTTATATAAACATTGAAACTCTATAACCCGAATTAGAACAGGTGAAATTACTTTGATTTTACAACAGACCAGACTACATTACGGGATGGTATTGCATTTAATTAATTGTTTGAAAACCTTGTTTGTTTTTGTTATGCATTCTTAAGCATTTATTGCAACTTACTGAGTTGTTGATTGCTCATACTCTTATAGATTTTCTTATGGGTTTTAGTTGAGATGCCGCGTTATAACTATCTTGAGGTTAGTTTCTTTTTTAAGTGCCTTGGGGGAGTAAGGATCAAACTAATTGAATAATTGAGTCCTTTAGAGTGTTATTATTAACTCTTAGGATTATGTAATGGTCTTGTAATATTTTACTTATCAAACTATTATGTCATGTAAATATTTTCTAGAATTGTAAGACAGTATAAGTATTTTTATGTAATTATGACTTAAAGTTTTTGGTTTTATATATAAATTTTATCAGTAATTATAAATGAGCTGTTTACTTCAAAATAAGGAATTGTAGAAACCTTACATAATTGTATCTACAATAATGACTGTGATGTTAGTTGCTATCATAAGTTGGTTTATAAGGTAAGACTATTACGATTCCACTGCTTCAGAGCATAACAGTTCTTGGTTTGTATCAAAGCGTAGTTCTAGTGAACTCGCTTTGAAGCATTATAATTTAAAAGAAGTAGACATTATAAGAACAAGATGAGAGTGGGTAGTATTATGTGGGTGGTAAAAGATTGTATTAAGCATACTAAAGTGAAAGTAAGTATAATATTTAGTATATTGAATGTTAACCGATCCTAAGTTTAATTACAAGGTCATAGGGGAAAGTTGATAGTTAGTTTGGTATGTTTTGGTTGGAATAGAGATGAGTCTCCCATTGATTATAGGGTTAAGATGCAACAGTTATTATTAGAGCTAGTTGATTGGAATATATTTAAAATTGTTGACGAGATCATTGATAAATTTTATGATGAAATGTATTACAGCTGGCAAGATCAGTGGACATAGATGGAGATGGATTTGAGGCCTCAATACAATAGATTGCTATAGCAACCTTCGAGCCAAGGTGTTTAGAGAGAGATAGGATTATATCTTTGATGATGCCTTTGAGATACTTTCCAACTAGGTTAGAAGAAGGGAGACTTTATCCAGCTAGCACCACCTATATTTCTATTGATTTACCACACATTCTTAGACATTATCCATTAGTGATTATTAATTGGCTTCCTTGTTTTCCAAAATCAACCAAAGTAGGAATAGAGATATCCTTGGAACCAAATGAACCTAATTTAGATCTCGTAATGCTAGGACCACTACAAAAAAATCTACCACCTGTAGAACCACAAGAAGCAGCTTATTCAGATACATAAGAAATTGAGGCTAATATTGGAGAGGATTAATAAGAAGAAGAACCCAAAGAGGAAGAACAAGCGATAGATAGTAAGAATGAACCTAGTATAGATATGCATGCTATAGTCATGTGAGCTATAGTTAATGTTGAGATAGTTAGGATAGGAAATGGACCAGGAGGATAGGTACAGGCAAGACCTGTACAAAATGAAGAAGTAGAACATAAGGGAATAGGAAATGGTTATAAGGTTGAGCTTGAGGATGATGAGGTGCATGAGGTGATTACGATTCTTGATAGCCTAAAAGTAATATTAATAAGTTCTAAATTTGTAAGTGATGAGGAAGATAACATAATGGGTGGACACATAGAGTGAGTACCCTTCGATTAGGTTACTGTTATAGATAGTTCATCTAATGAGGATTAGATACAGTTAACTGACTTGTTTAGTTAGACCCTTAGGTGTGATCTAGTAGTAATTTAGCTAAAACTGATGTATCTTTGATCTTTTGATGTATATTTTGACTTTTTGATATATTTTGTAGCTCTTGGGTTATGTATAGATGTTGTAAATAGTTGATGTAATCAAGTCAAAAGTAATCTTTTGTATTGTATAGTTATAAATATCGAGTTTGTACTAGTTAGTGTAAATAATGATGTAATCAAGTTGTAAATCCTATATATATACTTAAAGGGCTATTGAGTTGTACCTTTTTGTTCCTAAAGCTATAATCAATGACAATGATGTAAAGTAAGAATTGAGTAATAGTGAAAGTTATATCTAGTATGCATATTGACTGAAATGATATTGTTATTGTTATGTTATATAAACACAAATCATAGGAATTCAATAATTTCTGAAATATTTATAGAAATAAGGAATTGGATAACTCATAAATAGATATGTACACAGGTTTATAAGTTATAAATACTAAGCAAGGATTGAGAGAAATCAAAACCCTCTACCTTGAGTACCATCACCCCTAAGGGAATAACATAAATAAGATATACCTCCACTACCACCAAGGGTATAACAATTGGGCAATCACTTGCCAGTATGCATACGATGATGAAGCAGCAAGGAATGTTAATTCAACATCTTATGATTAGTAGTAATATGGGAAATAGAAGGCTATAAGTGGATAAACAAAGAATGGAACGATCATAAGAGGTAAATAAGCTTTCTGAGTTTATAAAGTCAAATTGTTATTTTGAGGGAGAAACGGGTAAGCTAGCTTTAGCTGACGGTTGGTTGGCTTAAATTGAACAAAGTTTTAAGGCCTTTTGAATCCTTAAAACCTACAAGTTAATTTATGGCACCTTTATGTTGAAGTTAGTTGCTTAAGTTTGGTAAGACTTGAAAGCGAGATAATTGGAGAATAATATTGCTTTGCAAAGGTTTAAAGAGTAATTCAAGAAAGAATACTTTCCTCATTGTGTCTAAAATAAGATGGTGAAAGATTTGTTTGAACTAAAAAAGGTGGGGTGGGGGGTAGTGGGGTACGAGTGCGACTTAATATGAAATTGAGTTTAATAGATTGTTACAATATGCACTTGATTCATATCAAAATAATGTTGAATTGAAGAAGGATTTATTTTTTACTAGGTTTAACCCTACAATGTATTGTAAGTTGGAAGACTATGGTTTCACTACTTATATTGAAGCAGTGGATAAAGTAAGACAATTCGAGAATAATTGTATAAGGATGCAAGCAACGTGAGGTTAAAAGAATAACAAGGGTCATTGACCCAATTCGTTATTTAAAAGATTATATCCTAGAGCAATTAGTAATTTGGGATAGAAGAAAAGGAAACTAGTAACTTTAGCTAGAGCCTAGTGCAATAAGTGCTCGGTTTGAGTTTTTATGATAAGAATGGTAATGTTAAGTGCTAAAAATGTGGTATAAATAATTTTTTGAGAAACTATGCTCAGTTTAAAGGAAATGTTTTTATATAGAGATCAAAACCATATGCTGCAAGTGTGCCCTAGAATGAAACTCGTAAAGTGTAACAAATGTGATAGAAATGAGCATTTCTCCAAGTATTGTCTACAATTTAGACAAGGAGCTAAGAGGACTAGAGGCTTTGATAACCTGACCACACTTACTTGTGTCTTTGCTATGGAGGATATGGAAAATAAGGAAGACGAAGAATTTGCAGATTGGATGGAGGAGTACCATCATGACAATATTGAGGAGATTATGGGAGTTAAAGAAGAAAAAGATGAAGGAATTGTGACAGGTACATATCTAGACTACTTATTTTGATGATAATTTAAGTGTAAGTTAAATTAAAGTACTTAAATTTTGAGATTTATGAATGCAAGTTTAGTTAGTAATTGTAGTATTAGTATTTTCCAAGGAATATGCTTATAAATGAAAAGCCTGCTTTTGCATTATTTGATACTGGTGCATTTCCTTCCTTTGCAAGTAAAAAATTTGTGACTAAGATTAATACGACTTACAGAGTTAGAACTCCTGCTTGGGAGAAGGTAACAACTCAAGAAGTAGTGGACAATAGTAAAATCAAGATTTAGGAGAAGGAATACTTTATAAGTCTTGTAATATTACTTTTATAAGGTTATGATATAATTGTGGGAATAGATTGGTTATCTAAGCATAAAGTAACTGTAGAGTATATAAGTAAAACTATTACTCTAAATGATGGAGAAATGGTATTTCAAGGAAAAGCAGGTAGAAGAAAATTGAACCTAGTTATAGTAGAGATATGTGATGAAATGTATGAAATAAATGTAAAAAAGTGTGACTAGAAATTTTGTTGGGTATTTGTTATCAAAGTAAAGAAAGAGGCACCCAAAGTAGTGGATATACTAGTAGTGTATGAATTTTCAGATGCATTTTCAAAGGATTTACTAGGTTTAGCTCTATATCGAGAATTGGACTTCATTATCGAGTTAGTTCCTGAAATTGAACCTATTTCTAAAGCTCTATATTGGATGTCACCCATGGAACTTTAATAGCTAAAAAAGCAACTTCACGAGCTGTTACACAAAGGATTTATTCATCCAAGTGTTTCACCATGGAGAGTACCGGTATTATTTGTGAAGAAGAAAGATGGTACCATGAGATTGTGCATAGAATATCAGAAAATAAACAAGGTTACTATTAAGAATAGGTATCCGTTACCTTACATTGATGAGTTGTGTGATCAGCTATAGGGTGTAACTGTGTTTTCTAGAATTGACTTGAAATCAAGATATCATCAATTACGAGTTAAGCTGGAGGATGTACCTAAAACTACATTTAGAACATGATATGGTCATTATGAATTTTTAGTGATGCCTTTCGGTTTGACAAATGTCCTAGCTGTGTTTAAGGATTTGATGAATCACATATATCAACCATATTTGGATAAATTTGTCATAGTGTGTATTGATGATATTTTGATCTTTTCAAAAACCAAGGAGGAGCATGTAGAGCATTTACGGTTAGCATTGCAAAAGTTAAGGGAAAATAAGTTGTATCCTAAGTAAAGTAAATGTGATTTTTGGTTGGATAAAATTTCTTTTCTAGGTCATATTGTATCTGATGAAGGAATTTCTATAGACCTTGAAAAGTTGAAAGCAGTAATGGAATGAAAGCAACCAACCACTATTACAGAAGTGATAAGTTTTTTAGGTATGGTTAGATACTACCGATGATTTATAAAGGATTTCTTTAAGATTGCTAGATCATTGAATCGATTGAACTAGAAAGATGTAAAATTTAAATAGGGTAAGGAATGTGAATTGAGTTTTGAGGAGTTGAAGAAACGATTGGTTACAGCACCCGTATTAACATTGCATGATCCAGATAAACCTTATAGCATGTATAGTGATGCTTTTTGGAATGGATTGGGTTATGTACTAATGCAGAATGGAAAAGTTGATGCATAGGCGTCAAGACAATTGAGCTCTCATGAAAGAAACTATCCAACCCGTGATTTAGAATTAGTAGATGCAGTGTTTGTGAAATATATATTGATCACAAGAGTCTAAAATATTTCTTTATTTAAAAGGAGTTGAACTTAAGATAGAGGCGATTGTTAGAGCTAATTAAGGATTATGATTTGAATATAAATTATCATCTTGGAAAAGCTAATCTGGTGATAGAGGCTTTGAGTCGAAAGAATTATGAATAGGTTGCATTACGATTAACTTCCCAACATAAGTTAGTGCATGAATTTGGAAAGTTAAAAATTGGGTTTTACTAGTGTAAGCCTAATAGTCAGATATTGAATTTGGAATTGCAACCTACTTTATTGGAAAGAATTAAATAGAAGCAAGAGGAAGATAAAGATATGATAGAAATGAAAGAGAATTTGAGTAAAAGGGATGATTTTGATTTTAAAGTGGATGAAAGAAGCATATTAAAGTTTAGAGGAAGAATACGTGTGCCCTAAGATCTTAACATAAAGAAGGAAATTTTAGATGAAACACACATTATCGGTTATACCATGTACCCAAGAGGAAACAAAATGTACTAAGATTTAAAATTGATGTTTTAGTGAGATGGAATGAATGTGGCATAGTACGTGGTAGAATGCATTATATGCCAAGAAGTTAAAGTAGAATATCAAAGACCGAATGGATCATTGCAACCCTTAAAGGGATCGAGATGGAAGTGGGATCATATCACAATAGATTTTCTAGTAGCACTACCTAAGACTCAAGCTAATTATGACTCAATTTGGGTAGTCATGACTGATTAATGAAGAGGGCATACTTCTTACCTTATCGAACAGCCAATTCTATGGAAAAGATGGCTAGTCTGTATATTTAAAAGATAATAAGATTACATGATGTACTTGAAAGTATTGTTTTTGATCGGGATAGTCGATTTCTATTCAAATTTTAGGAGAGTTTACATAGAGCTTTGAGCATAAAGTTACAATTCGGTACAGCTTATTATTTGCAAACAAATGGGCAATCTGAGCAAACAATTCATACCCTAGAAGATATGTTACAAGCTTATGTTTTAGATTTTGGTGGTGATTAGGATAAATATTTACCATTGATAGAGTTTGCTTACAATAATAGTTACCACGTGACTATACAGATGGTATCTTATGAAGCATTGTATGGAAGAAAGTGTAGATTGCCACTCTATTGGGGCCATGAGGAATATGCAATGATCGGACCCTACATGTTCAACCAAACAAATGAGAAGGTTAAGATTGTATGACAACGAATGAAGGAAGCTCAAGACCATTGTAAGAGTTAAGCAAATTTGAAGAGAAGAAAATTGGAATTTGAAGTTGGAGATCATGTTTATATCAAGATAAGTCTATTAAAAGGACTTAGACGGTTTGACTCAAAAGGAAAGTTAAGCCCACGATATATTGGTTCATTTGGAGTATTGGAGAAGGTTGGTAATGTATCATATAGAATAGCTTTACCTCTAAGTTTGTCAAGCTACCATGATGTATTCTATGTTAAGAAAGTTTGTTAAGAACCTGAATGAAATCATGGAGATAAAGCTAGTAGAATTAAAGAGGAATTTTCAACGGATGAAGCAACCTATAGAGATATTAGATAATCGGGTTTAGAAGCTAAGGGTTTAAGATATGGAATACTTGAAAGTACAATAGAACGAAAGTTCAGACATGGAGATTACTTGGGAGTCGAAAACAATATGAAGTAGTACCCATGGCTTTTCTAACTTCCAGGTTAGTAAAAGTATGTTGATTATCATTTTTTGTTATTTAAGCAAAATGTAGATATATAGAAGTTTTGATAACAAAACTTTTCAAAGGGAGGTGGAAATGTACGCTTTACAATCAAAAGTTTGAAATCGATACGTAAAGTTTATGGCAATCGGGTAAGTTGTTTGATTGAGCCTAAATTATACGACGAAATTAGTAATATTAATAAAAGTAACCTCATAAGTTTGAATTTAGGAAAATAAATAATAAAATAATTAAATATTATAATATTGAATTATAAGCATATTACCTGTTATTTATTAAAAATTTGTAAAATGAGTTTCAATAATTAACGAATCTATAAAAATAAATTACATGTACACTAAAAATCATAAAATAACATAAATAGCAATTACGTGTAGATAAAAATATCTTAAATTACTTAAAATACTTGAAATATTCTAAAATAATACTAAATAATTAAAAAAATATTAAAAAATCAAAGAAAAATTAGAAAAAGTGTGGAATTTTCTAGATCTTGGTCATGTTATGCTGAGGATTAAGGAGGAAAAATTACCCAATAAGAGTAATACAAATAGACAGCCAATTGGAAGAGGGTAAGGGACACTTGGTCACCTAAAAATCAAAAGCAAACCCTAAACCCCCTATAAAATTAGAAATAACTCATTTTAGTCGATTAGTAATCTAAGAAAAATAGAGAGAGACCAAAATGAGAGTTTTAAGAAATTTTAGTAAAATTTACCAAATTAGTGTATAATTAAAGCTTTAGGAGAAAACCTACAACCAACGACCACATAGGGAAGGATAGTTCCCACCACCACACCTTAACACCACCGGCCCTCTTAGCCAACACACTTGTAGCCACTACTGGTGGCTGGAAGCTGATCGAATATGTAAGTTTGATCTCCAACCCAATTTCATTTCATTTAGTAAAATTACTAAATATGTTTAGAAAATTATGAAATTTTTTATTATGAGGTTTTTATGTATGTAGATTTAGGGAAAAATATTAGTTTGATGAATTTATGTTTGAAAACATATTTTGCTTAAGAAATCTCGAAACTTGAGCTTATTTTTATTTAAAAATAAATGACCTTAAAAGTGTAATTTTGAGCTCAAATTTTTTTTAGGCTATTTAAAGTATTTAAAATAGTGTTACAAAGAAATTAATTAGAAAATTTTAAATAATTTTTAGGCCTTAAAATGATATATAAAAAAGTAATTTTAAGCTTATTTTGGGTAATTTAGCAATAATTTGATAATAATACTAATTTAGCATGTAATTAGGTATTTTAGGATGTTAGTTTCTAATGTAGTATAATATTTACACTATTTAAAGTGTTAGACGTAATTTTTATGTGTATTATGTAATGTATATATGCAAATTAATAATATGTGAAATTGGAAATGTAATAAGTAGAAAATATTAGGTTAATAATAATAATAATAATAATAATAATAAATCTTATATGAAACTTAAATTTAGGTAATTGTATGAAAAATATAAATTTTTCTCACATCGGAAGTAAATTTAGTAGTTAAATTAAGATTATAGTGTACTACATGGACTAGAATACTAGTTAGGGGTTAAATATGTTATCACGCCTTGAACAGGAGAAGTCGTAATAATCTCGCCATATAAACTATCCTAAAATAGAAGCTAATTTCACAGTTGCTATAATAGATATAGTTTACACAAGGCGTACACGACTCAACTAGCTTGAAGCATCCATTATGATACCTTTGAATGATCAAACCTATGGTATAGCTTTACAAAATATATGTTCTATATAACATATTATCTCATAACATAACAGTACTTACATAAACATTTTACATCTAAAGTTATAATTTACAATAAGAGTTCATAAAAAACTACAGGTCTTGAAATCTATTTACAATAAGATAGGAAACTAGTGGGTGTCTTAAGGAATTTCCAGTTAGTTTCCTCAAAACTTAAAAGAAAAGTCAAAAGCTTAGATTTGGTAGATTACTCCTTTCCTTACTTTTCTGCCAATAGTACACTAACCTAAGAGTGATAATATCTGAACATCCTGACCTTCACTTATCACTTGTAAAAGAGTCTATAGGGATATGAGCATAACTAGCTCGGTAAGTGGGATGAAGACAAAAGAGTACCTTATAGTCACAAACAAAGTTATCAATTGTGATGAAATTCAATGCAATTAATCACTTAAAATATCATACAATGTTATTTGATCTATTATGAGGTTAGAGAAATTACATTCACTCTAACTTAGATTAAGAAGTTTTATCGTGACTTAAATTAGACCAAACTTGGGTTTATGCAATGAAGAATGCCCTCTTCCCATGATGACCTTCTAACCATAGCCTTTACCCTTGTTATGACCTTTTTGTTTGTTACTTAGTTCAATTAAAGATAAGAAAATGACCATTTCAACAATCCTCATTGAAGGAAGTTGATAGTTGATTTGACACTCCTAATCGTTCCCTTAACAGGTGCTATGTATGTCCAGTTTCGTTAGTGATTAAATCACTATTAGTTTCATTTAGGGGTAATTAGATAAGTTTACACAATACAAAAACGATGCAATCATGTAGAACAGCACGCCAATAAGTTCAACTCCTGTCATAACAGATTACCAATCACATACATAGCATGCATATAAACAACTATTTACAATCACAAACAAAGTACTCTTAAGCTTTCAAATACTTTAATATAGTATCTTAATAAGCGGTAAAGCTATGATCCTAACTTACATGTCCAAATGCTCAGTGTGGAACACTCGTGTCTTCAATGCTTTGATCATAAGAAAACCTCATATATATACAAAACCCAGATTTAGTTTTCGTACGAAAACGTTAAGGTAGTATCTAAAAGTATTTTGTTAAACAGTTATATATATAAATATATATATCTAAAGTATATTATTATTTTTCTTATATAATAAAATATAGTTTTATTATATAAGTTAAGTTAAGTTATTAAATATTAATAATATACATAGTTATACTATTACGTATAATATATTGTTTTAATCGTATCGAAACGTATTTTTAATCGGTTAAATCACGTTTCAATTATGGTAAGGTTACCAAAGTATGTAAATTCTCATAATATTATGAAGATATAAGTTATATTACCTATGATTATTTGATTTTAGTAAAAATAGTGTCATTGGGTCTGTATATACTTAATGATACGTATTATGGATTTTTTTTCGAGAAATAATTTCTAAAGGGTATTTCAAGTTTCTGATATACCAATATGTGCTTCTTATAAATATCAACGTATTATATTTATTTTATGTATTTAAACTATATTTTATATAATTTACCTATATAACTCAATAATATAGGTATTATCACCTTAATATGTATATAACATATCCCTATTGTAAAATTATCATTAAATATATTAAAAACTTGTTTTTATCAAATTTGACTAATATGTAGTTTTTATTTAATTATTTATCACATTTTAGCCTATTATTACTAAAAATGAGTCCTAGTTCGTAATTTAAGCGTTTTACTATATAAATTCGTAATAAATAGCTTGAGTCACTATATAATTCCCTAAAAATTTCTATAGACTTCTAAAAATATGGAGAATTCAGTCATCACTTGGTTTTATGCTATCAATTTATCACCTATATACTCGAAATTACAATTTAACCCCTAAATTGTATTTAATTATTCAAATATTATTCTTTTTATGCCAAATTATTTTCAATATATCCTAATATCATTACAAGTCACCAAAAATCAATATATATCATTTTCATTAATGAATTTCATAAAAACCCATTTATTTCACATTTAACCCTAATTTTAGCTATTTTTAGGGCTAAAATTACATTAAATACTAATGTATTTATAACATTTATATTCTACACAAAAATTTCGAGCTAGAAACCACATCATTTGATACATTTATTTTAAAAGTTAAAATTCGGATGAATAGTGACTTTCTTAAGTAAGTACATATAATATTCTAAATTTTACAAAAATAAAAATATCATACGAAAGCATGTCTAAAATAACCTAAATATAAATTTTTCCATAATTTTCTAGGCGAATTTAATAAGGTATTTGTTAGTGGAGTTGGTCGGTGGTTGGATTAGTAGTGGCCGATTGGGTTCAATAGCAAATACTCAATTGGGTCAAGTTCCATCTTAATCTAATAGCTCCCTTGTTTTTACTATATATATATATCTATATATTCTAGGGGATTGATAGGAAATTTTAGAGAATTAAGAAGAAATAAAATATATAATCCAATAGCTCCCTTGTTTTTACTATATATATATTTATATTCTAGGGGAGGATAGGAAATTTTAGAGAATTAGGACTTAATTCTCTAAAATTTCCTATCCCCTAGAATTCAAATTGTTAAATGGAACAAATCTAGAGTCACTTTCATTTTTATAGCACTTGAGTTGACTAAAGTAAATTCTTTTCTTATTTTTTTGTCTTTTTTTTCTTCTTAATTTCTAAGGTGGAGGTGTCCTCTTTCAAATAAAAGAGGCCTTGATTCATCATGTAGTTGCTATTAGGATGTGCTACGCTTGGTTTCTGATTTTTCCATGCAAATTGGATAAGCTTTGATGGATTTTAAAATAATTAGGATTATTTTATGTAGTTTATAAGATATTTAGTAATTTTTATTAATATACGGGTATATATCTTATGTATATATCATGTATAACGTGTATTTATACTCATATAATTATGTTTCTAACATACATTTTATTTTTGAGATATATTTCTTATTTATTTTTATAAATTAATCACACACTATATATAATTATGTAATTTCAAGTTAATTTACGGATATAATTATTATATATACCGGATATACTCATTTAGTGTATTGTATTATATTATTTCATTTTATCGCTTAATTACCTTATCTCTAAGTTCTTGTCATGTTCTAAGTTCGATTTTAGGGGTTTCAATCATTTTTATACTATATTAAGTGATTACACTTCTAAGTGTAAAATTGAAGTTTAGGATCATTATTTTCTAAATCTAATTTCACTTGGTCACTTCGACTAATTTTTCTATCCTAGTTGTAAAGTTTAGGTTCAATTGAATTACTAAATCTACGTTCGATTGGCCTAAATGCAATTTTAAAGACTCATATATGATATTTAGAATATTCAAGTATAATATGATTAATTTCACATTATGGTTCGAAAGGAGTTCTTAGGGTTCACATATAACACCATAATAAAAAATTGAATTAGAACTTAAATCGGAAACGGATTCGAAAATCGATTTAGAAACTAACCTATAATAAATCGATAATAACTAATATATATATATATATATATATATATATATATGGAAAATTAAGTTAAAATTAAGTTGACTTGCTTCAAGTCGACCTGTGATAAGTCGAATGAGCGAATCGAGGATTTCAGGTAAGTTAGGTTCAATACATCTATATTTTGGAGTATTATATTAAAATATTCGAAAGCTTAGGCTTGTATGTTGTGATTGTGCTTATACTTATGCTTTTGTGTCTCTAATTACTTGTTGAAAATTGATGTTGTGTTTGATAGTTTGTTGTGAATTGAGTGATATGAGATTGTTTAGTCACCCTAAATCGAACTTAATTATAAATGACCTAAATACCTCAATTAGACATTCATTGCAACCTTTTAGGGGATAGTTACGCTTTTTCTAATCAAATACAGATACCTTCGAAAAAAATAGCGTTAGATAGCATAATGGTCTTTTCTTTATCCCTAGTCGAATTAAGTAATAGGAGAAGAGGTCGCCGTAAGGATAGAGGCAATGGTTCGAAGGATAGTCATAGGGGGAGTGGTGTCTCCATTGCTCAAACCTAGGTTTAGTTGTGAGCTATTGCATAAACATTAAAACTCCTCAACTTAAATTAGAGTAGAAAAAATTACTTTGATTTCATAACGGACCGGACTACATTGTGTGATGGCATTTGTGTGGCTGCATTGCATTTAATTAATTGTTGAAAACATTGTTTGTGTTGTCATGCATTCTTAAGTTTTCATCCCGACTTACTGAGTTGTTAGTTGCTCATACCTCTATAGATTTCTTATAGATTCTGATTGAGATGTCGCCTTATAACTATTTTGAGGTTAGTTTCTTTTTGAAGTGCCTTAGGGGAGTGAGGATCAAACTAGCTGAACAATCATGTCCTTTAGAGTTTTATTATTAACTCTTCGAATTATATAATGGTCTCATAATATTTTGCTTATCAAACTATTATGTCATGTAAATATTTCCTAGGATTGCAAGATAGTATAATTATCTTTATGTAATTATGACTTAAAGTTTCTAGTTATATATATAAATTTTATCAATAATTATAAATGAATTGTTTACTTTAAGGTGAGAAGTCGTGAATACTTTATGTAAATCGTATTTACGATAGTAACTACGAGCTTGATACTATTGCAACTCCATCGCTTCGGAACGTAACATAAAGATTGATTTTCAAGGCTTAGAATTAAGCAATGATGATGAGCTGATGATGTTTAGATAAACCATTGATCCAAATATGTAATTCATCCATTTGTGTCTTATATTTGTTTTTATGCTAATTTGATGGATTTGTTTAGACATTTAATTTATCGAATCTTATTACAAAGCACTTGGTACCATTAAAGGCATAAGGAATGATTTACAAGGATTAGAATTAAGCAATGATTATCATGAGTTGATGATGCTTGGTCAAACCATTGATGCAAATATGTAATTCATCCATTTGTATTTGATATTTGTGTTTATGCTAATTTGATGGATTTGTTTAGTCATTTAATTTTTTGAATTGTGTATTTCCATTTAAATTGGTGTTGATTTGATAAAGTTTTGATTTATTTGAAGATGATTTAGTGAATTCAATATTTATACACATATTAGTCAAATATAAATTATGTCTAAAAAGTTTAATAGCTTCAGTCCAATCCAATTCCACCTTAGTTGAGCTTTCGGTTCAACCTTTGGCCCCTTCTTATCTGGGTCAAAGCCTAGGTCTCACTACCTTGGTTTTGGTTGTTCTCTCTTTTTCTTTTTAATCCTTGAACTTTTTGGTTTTGTTATTTCCATCCCTCAACCTTTTTTCAAGTCTTCAAACTTCTTCGAATTGACCGAATAGTCCAATAATCTTCTATTATTAAAATATTTACTACAGTGAGCGATGATTATGTTTTTCAAAGTTTGAAAACATTCTTTCAATAATTGTAATGCGTATTTTGGCAAAAAAAATTGCAATGCATACTAGTAATATTGTATTTATTATATTTACAATAAAAGTTTAACGAGACTAAAAATTGAAATTTTAAAAGAAGACAAAATGTATATAAATGTTGATGTACGAGGGTGGCAACTCAGGCTGTTTCTAAATTAAGAAATTACAACCACTAGAGGTGGCTAAGATTAAGTTGGGTGGTCACCAACCACGTATTTCCTTTCCTTTTTTTATTTTAATTAATCTTGATTTCAAAATATGCTAAAAGAATAATTAGGATAACAAATATGAAGGGGTTGTTAATTGTTTAATTCTTGCAATCTAGTTTATTGTTGGTTATGACTAATTTGATTAAATGTGCTCGATAAGAAAATAATGGCTTCTTTCCTTCTAAAATGGAGAAATTGCATTAAGAAAAGTAGAAAATCAACTAGAAAGGGCCGTTATGGTATAACTAATGTACCAAGTGGAATACATAACAAGTCTTACTTTTCTAATGATTAATAGTATCAACAGAAAGACCTTCTAGAGCATTTTAAAAAATATTGAAGACTTGGATGGGGAAATCAAGTTTTAGGGCATAAATAGAAGAAGGATTAGGCAAAAGAATAAGATGAAGTAGTAAGTGAAAGGAGCCCCGCTGTCAAGATATATATTAAACTGAAATCCTAGATATATTTGTACTCCCTCTATACCGTTTAATCCTTGACGGATAGTTTATGTATCGACCAATTTATAGAAATCTGGTTACAAATAAGTATGGAATAAAATCGCATCGGTAAAGTATTGAATTCAAGTTTAAGCTTAACTTAAAAAGTCAAAACCTCTATAAATTTTGAGAAGAAAATTTCAGTGTGATTTTGTTTATCTCACAGGCCAAAGAGGGCTAATATATATACAATGTAGACGCACTAACCAAGCTTCTAAACATAGAAAACAAATATCCTAAATATACTCTTTACACAATTGATAGATATTTACAGATCCTAAAATATTCTAATAATTTCTAAATATAGAAAACAAATATCCTAAATATACTCTTTACATAATTGATAAATATTTACAGATCCTAAAATATTCTAATACCCCCCCTCAAGTTGGTGCGTAAAGATTACAAACCCCCAACTTGCGTAGAAAATACTCAAACTGCTGTGTCCCTAATGCCTTAGTAAAAATATCAGCAAGTTGCTCAGAGCTACATACATAAGCAGTCTGAACATGTCCATGTTGAATCTCATCACGAATAAAATGACAATCAATTTCAATGTACTTTGTTCGCTCATGAAATACGGGATTTGCACTAATGTGTAAAGCTGCTTGACTATCACAATACAACAGCATAGGATGAGAGTGTACAACATCGAGAGACAGCAAAAGACCCTTTGACCATTTCAGTTCACACATAGTGGTAGTCATGGAATGATATTCTGCTTCAGCAGAGGATCTCGACACTATATGTTGCTTTTTAGTCTTCCAAGAAATGGGAGAAGTCCCTAACATAACAAAATATGCAGTAAGAGATCGTCGAGTTAAAGGACAACTCCCCCAATCAGAATCACAATAAGCATACAACCGAAGATCACTATCAGCTCATAAAAGTATTCCTTGTCCAGGATTGCCCTTCAAATAACAAACCACGCGCAAAGTTGCTTCCTAATAAGCTTCCCTTGGTTGATGCATAAATTGTACCAAAATATGAACACTGTAGGACAACTCAGGTTGAGTAAGAGTCAAATAAATTAGTCTTCCTACCAATCTCCGATACTTTTTTGAATCTGCCAACAATGCATTTTCTGCTAAGGCTAAATAATGATTTTGTTCAATGGGAAAACTAGATGGTTTAGCACCCAATAATCTAACTTCACTGATAATATCCAAAGCATATTTGCATTGGAAAAGAAAAATTCCTTCTTGATTCCGAGCCACCTCTATGCCTAAAAAATACTTCAATGTTCCTAAATCTTTTATATAGAAGCAGTGGCATAAATAATCTTTAAACTTCTGAATGGCAACTCCATTATTCCCCGCAATAACAAGATCATCAACATACATCAGTATACTCAAATGTATCTTGTCTCGATTTAAAGTAAACAATGAATAATCAGATTGAGATTGAAGAAATCCATACCGCTTTAATGCAGTTGTCAATTTGGAAAACCAACATCGGGGAGCCTGTTGTAACCTGTAAAGTAATTTATGTAATTGACAAACTTTGTTAGGCTGTTGAGTAGAGAACCCAGGTGTCATCTTCATGTACACCTCTTCTTTTAAATCTCTATGCAAGAATGCATTATGAACATCCATTTGATGGAGTTTCCATCCCTTTGTTGCTGCCACCAAAAGAAAAGTATGTACAGTAACTATTTTTGCAACAGGAGCGAAGGTCTCATTGTAGTCAATTCCTTTAATCTAATTATTGCCAAGAATCACCAATCAAGCTTTATAACGTTCAACTGAATCATCTGAGTTATATTTGATCTTGTAAACCCATTTATTGCCTATAGGTTGCTTTCCCTGTGGCAAATCTTCCACAGTCCATGTCCCATTAGCCTCAAGTGCCTCAATTTCTTTCATCATGGCTTCTTTCCATCGAATGTCTTTGATGGCCTGAATATAAGAAACAGGCTCCTTTTCGGCTGTCATAGCTGCTAAGAAAGAACAATGTTGTAGAGAAAATTTGTCACAATTTACATAATGTGCTATAGGATAGGAGGTACCTGTGGACGGAATTAGATTGAAGGAACATGTAGAGGGACTTATTTATTGTGCAGTATATGTGGCAAAATCTCGCAGCCAAGTAGAAGCTTCTTTTGTTCTATGACCCCGTCCAAGTTGTTCTATAACAGATTCACCTAAGATTTCAATGACACCACCCCTGTCGTTATTATCACTTTGAGTCATAGTCGAATTCTCAGGTACCTCACTTTCGTCTTCCTCATTCAATTTACCATTAAAATGATTGGTGATATCGAAAGAAGCACCTTGTACAAGATTTAGTTGCATACCTTCCTTATCAGCATATGGAAATTCAAATTCAGAGAACACAACATCTCTGGATACAAAATATTTTCCTGTATCAAGATCATAAACTTTCCACCCTTTTTTTCCGAAAGGATATCCTACAAATAAACAACGTTGACTCCTGCTAGCAAACTTGTCTTTTTCCCTATTTAAGTTCCAAGCATAACACAGGTACCCAAAAGTTCGAATGTGATTATAACTAAAAGGTTTACTAAACAATATCTCATAAGGAGTCTTTCCTCCTAATAACTTAGAAGGAGTCCGATTGATCAAATATACTGCCGTCAAAACACATTCTCCCCAAAATTTGATGGGAAGATTGGCTTGAAATCTTAAAGCTCTAGCCACATTTAAAATATCACAATGTTTCCTCTCAACACGTCTATTCTGTTGAGGTGTTTCTACACATGAGGTCTAATGTAAAATTCCATTTTCAGAAAAATAGTTATGCAAGCAAGCAAATTCAGTCCCATTATCACTTTTAACTATCTTCACATCTTTTTAAAATTGTCTTTTAGTCATGGCAAAGAAATTACACATGACAAGTTCCACTTCTGTTTTTTCAGTTAACAAATATATCCATACACTCCTAGAAAAATCATCAACAATGGTAAAGAAATACGAGGCCCCACAAGAAGCATTAACACGATAAGGTCCCCACAAATCACAATGAATTAATTCAAAAATTTCATTTGCTTTAGTGTCATTAAAAACAAAAACTTCTCTTGTTTGTTTAGCTCTCAAACAAATGTTACATGGTTTATTCTTTACTGAACTATTACTAAATTCAACTTGAGGAAGAGATTCCACAATTTTTGTAGACGGATGCCCCATTTTCCTATGCCATAATTTAAGAGAATCTACATGGCTTGTCTTGCATGCTTGGACTGATACTGCTGACTTCAAATAATAAAGTCCCTTACACTGTTCACCCGCTCTAATCACTATCCTCGAGGTGCGGTCCTGTATAACACAAATTTTATCAGTAAATTGGACATTACAATTAAAGTCATCAAGCAATTGCGACAAAGATATCAAATTACAATTCAAATTTGGAACATAGAGAACATTATCTAGTTTGATATGTTTTCCCAAGCAAACTGATCCCTCCTTCAATGTCATCACCTGCTCTCCATTAGGTAATCCAATTGAACATGCCACAATTTCTTTCAAATTTGTTAAACATTCTAAAGTACCTATCATATGTTGTGAAGCATCGGAATCAATAATCCAATTCAGATTATCCTTACCATTCATCTTCTCACTAGTACCCGGTTTACACGTATTCAACAAATTGAGAAAGAATGACCATTGTTCTGCTGTCAAGGTCTCAGAAGCTGTATTTTCTTCCATTGCTGCCATTGATGATGATGGCTACCCAATTACATGGGTTGTATTCACCTTTGGTGTATTACTTTGTCCACGCCTTGCACTCTGTCCCCCTCGTCCATGTCCAGCCCCTTTGGGTCGGTCACCCCACCATTCCGGATATCCAGTGAGCTAAAAACAAGTTTCAGAATTATGTCCCTCTTGTTTGCCATGTGAGCAAATGGTAGATTTGTCTTTCACTTCTATTTTATACCTTTGCCCTCCTCTATTGGTCTGCACTGCAAAACTCACAACTTCTCCATGTTCCTCCTTTCCTTGTAAGATGTTTCTAACACGTTTTTCTTAGTATACCAACGAGTATGCCTTATTTAAGTTTGGCAATGGTTCTGTGCTCAAAACATTAGAACTAACTGCTCTATATAATACATCTTCCAACCCCATCAAAAACTGATGAAGCCTCTCTTCTTCTCGTTTCTTGTCAAGTTCAGCTACAATATTACAATTGCATCTTCCACAACGGCAGATGGGAATTTGCTCATAATTCACAAGCTCTTCCTAGAGTTGTTTCAATTTCCCATAATAAGTCACAATCGACATATCTCTCTGTTTGCACTTGGCAAGTTCTACTTTGATCTGCTGAACACGAGGTCCATTAGCGATAGAGAATCGCTCTTTGATATCTTCCCATAAATCCTTTGCAATCTCCATATATGTTATGGTAGATCGTAGTGTTGGCTCGATTGTGTTGAGCATCCATGAAACCAACATTGAATTCACAGTCCACCAATCCTCTAATTCAGTGGAATCATCAACAGGTTGATTAATCGTTCCATCAATAAATCCAAATTTTTTCTTAGCCCTCAACGATGTTCGTATCGTTCGAGCCCATTCATCATAATTGTCTCCTTTTAATTGCACCTAAGTAATTATATTACCAGGATTATCACTCGAAGTCAACAGGTAAGGGGAGGCTGGTTTCTTTCCCTCGCTAGTCATAGCATTTTTTTTTTTAACCAATCTCTAATACCATATAAATTCTGAGAAGAAATTTTCTGTGTGATTTTGTTTATCTCATAGGCCAAAGAGGGCCAATATATATGCAACATAGACGCATTAATCAAGCTTTTAAACATAGAAAATAAATATCCTAAATATACTCTTTACATAATTGACAGATATTTACAGATCCTAAAATATTCTAATAACCTCAGCTTAGTTCGATTTCAACGAAGCACTAAATTTTGAGTTCAACCTTGATTCTAAAATGTATTTGGCAAATACATGAATTGAGTCTATTAGCTCAACTTAATTTAAACTTATTATAAATTTTACATAACCAACCTTAAACTCACCTATATTTGTATAGAAATATTTTAAAATTTATATCAAACTCAATTAGAATTATAACTTAATGAATTTAATATTTTAAAGTTGAAGTCGGTTTACTATTCCATCAACTCGAGCTCAAACATGTGCTTAAAACGTAAGTAGCAAAAGTAAGTTATAATATATTAACTTATTCCCTCAAAAGGTTCGCTTCTTTTCTGCTTTCTGTTTATCACACCATCATATCCTTTGCTACTTTTCTTCTCTCTCGATTTCCAATCATTTTCTTCTCCTCAAATACTTACATATGGGGGAAGTATTGCTGAGGAAATCACATTCTGCAGGTTTATTATTCCATATTGTTTCCGTGCAACCGATGTTGAAAACCCGTGGAATAGCAAGAGCGAAGTTAAGCGGTTGCCAATGGTCAAGAGAAAAGAGGTAAAACATATATACTCCAGTTCAGTAATTAGAAGTTACAAGCAAGAAGATCTTTCCGACGAAGGATTGATGTGTTGGGTATTCTTTACCCACGACGGACTTAACCTTTTTCAGGAACTTTGAGTTTAGGATCCAAGCATTAGAAAAAAAAAAAAAAAAAAAAAAAAGCTTCATTGAATATTACATGCTACATGTATATATAAGTAGGTAAATACCAATATATATATATATATATATATATATGCATGTAGTAAGTAATATCCAGTGAATTCTTTTTCAATTTTTATATTAAGGTCTTATGCTGATGACCCTCTTTCAGCTAGCGGATGTCGAGGCGTAGGCGACGCTAGTGTCTTGGGTAACAACGGAATTTTCAGCATCATCAGCAAGGGCATCAGCAACAACCTCGACCAGGGCACCGCATAGCTCAACGGCGGTGACGGCCCCATCTATTATTGAGAAAACGTCACCAGTCAAACAAAGCTTTGGTGCTGAGAGTGTAAAGTTTGCCCACGAAGTCTCTCTTCTTGACTCTTTTATCTCCATTTCCAGACAAATCAGTGAAATAAAACAAGTAGGAATCTATTTAGAACATATAGATATATACCACCATATATATATATTAAAATAAAGTTATAAAAGCTATAAAATGAGGAAAAAAAGATTCATTGGTATTGACATATTATATATTTTGATGAGTAGTAGACAAACACTAATGGTCATTAGATATATTGTGTTAGTACTATCGAAGAATTCCTCATAAAATGATGAGCGACGGGAAGCTAGAAGGAAATGGATCCTACTATAATCCTACAAAGAAGGAGCTAGAAAAGAGAAAAAAAAAAAAGAAAAAAAAGGAGGGTTCGTTGATGTTGACCTTAGCTTACTATAGCCTCAGATATCTGCAATATAGAAATCAAGAAGGAAAAGAGACGATGTATGAGCACTTTGATATATCACAGGGAAAAGATGGCAGTGGAGACCCCTTTAAATAGAAGAAAATTTTGGCAGCTAGCGGAGAACGTGCTCATGTTGAAGTTTATAAGACCAAGCAAGTAGAAGAAGTTAAATAACCAAGTTGACTAGCTAAGCCAATTTTTACGTTTGAAATATTGTGTTGACTTTGGTGGAGCTAAAAGGTATTCTCTGAACTTTTCAAAACAGCATCTTTTGCACACATCAGAAATTTTAGCTATACCATCTAAAACAAATATTTACAACTTAGAAAGTTTTTTCACTTCACAGCTTTTTCCCATATCATTTGCATGATTACTGGCTATAAGAAAGTCAAGATAAGCATTAATTAAAAGGGAAACTGTTCACTTTATTTATCAACCTAATTTTACTTGTCGAATAATTTATACTATTTTGGGTCGTGAGAGTTAAGAACATGATTTCTTTGGTACAATTAAGGTTTTAATCAATTGCTTGGTGAATGATTATATGATTGTCAACAAAGTTGGATAAATTTCAAGTTGGTGAGTTGAATCCAGGTATGCTAGTTACTATTGTTTATTGTTTTTGCACTTACGATTAATTATTTGTGTTTGCTATTAGTGCTTACACCAAGGTCAACAACCAATCTAGTTAGGTAGGCTATCAACTAGATGTTTCTAGCCTTAGGGCATTTAAAATGAAGTAGCTTGTAGTAAGGTTGTCAAATTTGTGATTTTACTTGGAACTATTAAAGGATTTGTAAAATCGAAATATAGATCGTAAATTTCTACAACCTATTTAAAATATGATGAGTAGTAGTTGCTTATAAATATTGTTTATGCAAGCTTATTTATCTAATGTGTCACTTAAGACCACTTAGAAGCTAACATCTATCAATAGAAGTAGAGTAGTTAGTTTAGTTAGTTAGAGCAATTTTGTTATGTTATAAATACTGTTGTAATGAATAGTTAATGTAACTTTCTTCTTTTAAACTTCTAATAGATTATGTATAGTAAAGTTCTCTCATGGCTTGAACGCTTGTTCTATTACTTGGACTTCGGTTCTTTTATGTTTGTTTACAACATTGTTAAGGACTTTCGCATTGTATTAAAGCTTCATGAAAAGGATTGAGGAGATTTCTCAGGTTTTCTTTTAGATTTCAATTGCTTTCTAATGTTGTCATTAGATGTGTCATTGATTCTGTCAATAATTGCTATAGTCTGTTTCATGTATGCAATTGTGATTATGTCTAGTTGTTGGAGAAATCTTTTTGAAAAACTCAATCTTTTCCTTAATGTACAATCTGATTACGTTTTCTTGATAGAATTTAAGTTTTTGCAATGAGTGGAATAATACATTGGTCTATCACAGATCTATTGTTCTTAGTTGTTCGAACAATCTTGGAATGAGCATTGGTAATATTGTCTTTGATGGATCCAACTATTTAGTTTAGAATAAAGCAATTGAGATGGTATTAGGAGCTAAGATGAAGCTAGGGTTCATAGATAGTTCTTTAAATAAACTAGTAAAAGATTCTCCTAATCTTACTAAGTGGATGCGATGCGATGCGATTTTGGGGTACATTGCTGGTTATTAAACTCCATGACTAGTGACTTACCTCAAGGATTTCTTTACACTTAATCATCTCTTGAATTGTAGACAAAAGTGAATGAAAGATATGGACGTGTGAATGGTCTACAAATTTATCAAATTTAACGTGATATATGTAGTTTTAAACAAAATAATTTGTCGATTGGAGCTTATTATGGAAAGATGAAAAAATTCTGGGACGAGTTCCAAGTGATAAATCCTTATCCTAGTTGTGAACGCGGAAGATTAGCTTATTGTACTTATTCTCTTAAAGAACGAATCTTGAATTTTGAGTCACGCAATAAGCTAATGCAATTTTTTATGGGACTTAATGAAGTGTACGAACATGTGCATAATCAAATTGTCTATAGATCCATTACCTATAGTAAATAAGCTTTTCTATTTGTTACAATAAGTCAAGAAACAAAGGGATATGACTTCCATGTTGTCTAATGACTTAGATGCTTCAACATACATTGTAAACAAATCTAAAGGAAACAAGGGAGGATTAGATCGAAAGAAATGAAGAGGACAACATAATAGGATGTTTTGTCAATATTGTAAAATAGAAGGACATAATGTGGATTCATGTTTCCAACTTATAAGATATCGTAAATGGTACAAAGGGCACGAAATTTCAAAGGGAAAGGATCTATGAATAGAGCTTCTGTTTCTTTGTGTAGCTCTTCTAATTCTCGTACCATTTTTAAGACTCCTTTTTAAGGAGATAGAGATGTTGACAAAGTATTTAGTTGATAGAAGTGTGATTAAGAGCATTTGTCAAGCAATGTATCGAATGATGAAGTCCCAAGATGGTCAAGAAGCAGCAACAAACATAGTTGAATTAGCAAGTATGTCTATTGTCTTTCCTTTTAGCTCTATAAACAAAAATCCGAGTTCTTAGGTTATTGACGCATGAGCTACTAATCATATGTCACCTTATTCCACAATTCTTCATAATATTTATGATTTACCCAAACTTATATTTGTTATATTACTAGATGGCAGACATATATTTGTTAAACAAGCTAATACAGCCTGAATTAATGACAAAATTAATCTTTACAATGTTTTTCTTATTCCCCAATTCATATATAGCCTTCTTCTTTAAGATCAACATCTAACAACTACTTTTACAATGTCTTCTTGCTTTTTGCAAGGCCTGAGTAGTAGTGATTATGTTGCTTCAGCTAATGTAACATATGGACTTTATATCCTACATTTGAACAACAAAGAGGAAAGTGATTTTGTTCTTGTTCATTCTAGTTTGAACAATATTGAGTTAAGCACTACTTTAGATTGTCTTTTAGTTGTAAACAAAAATCAAGTTCATTTGTTACTCTCATGATTAGGTCATCTATCCGTTGCTACTATAGAGCATATGGATTTTTGTAAATAATTAGGTGTCAAGCACTTTGTTTGTGATGTGTGTCAACAAGCCAAATTCCATAAGCTTTCTTTTCTTAGAAGTAGTCATGTATCAACATTTGCTTTTCAACTCTTACATGTTGATGTAAGGGTCCATATGGTATTGAATCAAGTTTTGGAGCCAAATACTTTTTGATCATAGTAGATGATTATATAAGGTCTACATAGACGTATTTGATGAGAAAAAAGCACCAAGTATATTCCACTTCATAAGTTTTTTGCTTATGTTCAAATCAATTTGTTATTGTACCAAAGATCATTAGAATAGATAATGGATGTGAGTTTCTATTACATATGTGCAAGGAGTTATTTCAAAGCCTAGGAATCATGCATCATCCATATGTGGTTATACTCCTCAATAAAATGGGAAAGTAGAAAGAAAACACAAGCATTTATTAAATATATCAAGAGCATTAAGATTGAATGCAAATTTGCTTAAATACTTTTAGGGAGAATGCTTATTAATAGCAACATATTGATAAATAAGTTGCGCATGGAAAGCTTAAAATGGAAGTACCCTTATAAGATGCTATACGGAGTGGAACCAACTTATGATCATTTGAAAATAATGGGATGCTTATGTTATTTTAAGTAACCTAAACCTATTGATAAGTTTGAAGCAAAGTGTGAAAGAGGCATTTTCTTAGGTTATGTGTAAGGCCAAAAAGGATACAAGATTTTTAGTTTAGGTACAAAGCAAATTGTAGTGTCAAGAGATGTTGTCTTCTATGAAAGTATCTTTCCATTTCAGTTAAGTTGTCCTTTTTCCATTACTGATAAATCTTCTCCCTCACATCTTAAACAATTTGTCTCGTTTGAGTCCACTGATTCCCCTATTCAATCATCTATTGAGTAGCAACCTTTTGTAGCAAATATGTCTTCACCTTTATCTCATATTTTACCTGATGTTACTTCATCTATGGATGATTCTTCCAATGATTTGTCTAATAGTCCACAAAATGCTGCCATTCAAACTCTAATTGCACAAGAACATAACATTAGAGATCAACAAGAGAAAGACATTTACCTCATTGGTTATATGATTATGTCCATTCAATGCATCATACTATTCATATTGTTGCTGCACATTCATCTTTTCATAACACAACACCATATCCCCTATTTGATTCACATACTTTCACCTATTTTCCTCATGACTATATTGCATCTTTAGCTAATGTGTTAACCACAAAAGAACTACATAGTTATTTGGAGGTAGCTAAAGAAAAAAGGAATGGGTAGATGCTATGAATAGAGAGTTGGAAGCCTTAGAGTGCAATAACACTTGGGAATTGACATATTTACCAAAAGGAAAAAAAGCTATTGGTTGTAAGTGAGCATATAAGGTGAAGAATAGACTTGATGAGACTATAGAAAGGTGTAAAGCAAGGCTTGTAGCTAAGGGATACATACAAAAAGAAGGAGAAGATTACCATAAGACGTTTTCACCTATTGCAAAGTTAAGTAGTGTTGGGCTTTTTATTGCTATAGCTATTGTCTATAGATGGCCTTTTTACCAAATTGATGTTTATAACGCATTTTTGCATAGGTATCTTGATGAAGAGATTTTTATGAATCGTCTAGAAGTATATCATAAAGCTTTACCACAGCAAGTTTGTAGGCTCAAAAGGTCATTGTATGGCTTTAAACAAGCTTCTTGCCAATAGAATGTAGAAATTTCCAAATTTCTGATTCAGCATGGTTTTACATAATCCGAGCATGATTATGTTGATGATATGCTTATCTTTGGATCTAATGAAGCTTTTATTACTGATATTAAGTAGCAACTTGATGACAAATTTACAATCAATGATATAGGCTATGCTTTTTTTTTTCCTTGGTCTAGAAATTTACAAGACTTCTCAAGGAATTTGATAAACCAATGCAAATTTATTTTAGATTTGTTGATAGATATAGGGCTAACCGATTGTAAGTTCACTATGTTTCCTATGAAAACAAACATAACTTTAGATAAAGATATATGGAAACTAGTTGATGACCTTACTGCTTATCGTAGGTTGATAAGCAGATTGCTTTATGTTACGATGACCAAACCGGACATATTTTATGAAGTTCGTTGCCTAAGTCAATTTGTTTCTATGCCTAAGATTCCTCATCAGCAAGCCTCGTTACATTTATTGAAGTATCTTAAGGGCACTTCTACACTTGGTTTGTTTTATCCTTCTTCTAATGATCTTACTTTAGCCACTTATTTAGATTCTAATTGGGGATCTAGTTCTTTAGATTGGAAGTCTATTTCATGATATTATGTCATGCTTGGTAAAGCTTTAGTCTCATGGAAAACCAAAAAGTAACTTAGGGTTTCAACTTCTACAATTGAAACTTAGTATAAAAGCCTTACTTTCACTACTAAAGAGGTTCTTTGGTTTTCTTATCTACTACAAGACCTTGGAGTACTGGTTACTTTTTCTATTTTGCTCTTTTGTGAGGACAAATTTGCTACACTAATCGCTAACAATCCATGCCTTCATGTGTAAACAAAGCATATTTATATCGATGTACATTTCATTAAAGATTATATTACCTTTGGCTTTTTGCATTTGGTTCATGTTTGTTCAAGCCTGCAACTGCTTCATCTTCTCATGAAAGCATTAGGAGCAAAATAAATTCAATTTCTTTGTTCTAAGTTGGCTTATTTATAAATATTGTTTATAAATATTTATTGTGACGAGTAGTAGCTACTTGTAAATATTGTTTATGCAGGCTTATTTATATAACGTATCGCTTAAGACCACTTAGAAGCTATTATATGTAAGTAGAAGTAGAATAGTTAGTTTAGTCAGTTAGAGCAATTTTATGTTACAAATATTAGTGTAATGAACAATTAGTGTAACTTTCTTCTTTCAACTTCTAATAGATTGTGTACAATAAATTTCTCTCATGGCTTGAATGCTTGTTCTGTTACTTAGACTTCATTTCTTTTTTGTTCATTTACAACACTGTTAAGGACTTTAACATAAAATAGCTTTGAAAAACTGTGGATATGCTTATAGTAATTATTCAAAACTTGAAATACATGATAAAAATAAAGAAATGAAAAAAATAATTTCTTTTTTTATAAAATATTGTTAATAATCTATAATTTAACATGTATGGAAAAAAGGACAAATAAAGTAGAAACTAAAATTTTTCCATTATATATTTTTTAAAATAAATGAATTAAATAGAACTAAACATTTTAATTCATTTTAAATTATTGATGGTACAAACTAAAGTATATATCTTTCCATGTAATTTTTGCTATTGGAGTTTAAACTTAGATGAAGGCTATGAATGTAAAATAAGAGACTAAAAGAGAGAGAAAGAGGAAAAAAAATTAAAATAGGATAGGGAAGATAATTTAATACCCTAATAGTTAATGGCTTGTAAAAGTTTATTTGTATTTTTTTTAATTTTTTATCTAATTTAACTTAGATATGTAGAACTAATAAAATTGGTCAGAAATATAAGTTTCTACTGAGTTTATATATAAACTCGATTAAAAACGTTAATTTCTACACAAAAACAATTTTATACACATGTTAATCCAGAAGAGTTTTTTAAAGCTATAAACTCATAAAATAACATTGGTAAAATTGCAACTTTGATGTTTATGGCTTGTAGTTTAGGCACCAAAGCCATCTTATAATGATAGGTAGTTTGTTAATATATGGCAAAACTATAGTTAATAGGGGACAAAGCATCTAGAAAGAAGCTGTCAATGGGTCGCAACAATAGTACGAGATACTATTATGGATGGAGACAACTAGATATATAATCATCAATATGGATGGTAAATCTACTGGATATTTGAATCTTTGATGTTAAGATCTAATGATTCGACTCATGGACTTCAATCTACTTAAAACACTGAGTTTACTTGTGCTTACCTTCTAACTCTAAAATAAGATAACTAATCGTGCTTATGGTTGTTGCTTCCTATTACTTGTGCATTGGTATATTAGTTGAGGTGTGCATATGTACATGTATATACTTTATACATTTTTCTCAATATAAGCTTCATAGCTAACCTATGCTTTGGATATTAAATTTTTAGTATACAAGATTCATAAGAGAATGGTACTTAAGATATGACCCTTAAGAGTGGGATTGACGTTATTATACCAAACAACCACGAGCTACAGGTGGACTTAGTTTAAATTTATATGGATTAATAAATTTCTAGATATTTCATTTTGTTATGGAGTTTATAATTGTTGTGATATTTATGTGCTCATATAAATTCAAGTTGATTTTTTTTTTAGGACTATGAGAAATTTTTTTTAGGAGAGTTTGTAATAAATGCTTATTTCTTTTGTGGAGTATAGTGGTAGATTCGAAGACTTACATGTTTTTGTCACATAAAGGAATATGTGATGAACTATCAATGGCCCTTAGCTATGGGGTATACACAAATTATGTCAACTCCATTAAAATTTTTTTGAAGAGTGAAATTTAGAAAGAAAAAGGAAAAAGAAGGCCTTAAAGGAAGCTATGGTAGTTGCTCCACTTAAAGCTACCCATTATATGGTTGAGGGAAACTAGTAACCCTAAGGAATTGCCTAATTGTTTGAATAAAAAAAAAAAATGATCCAACACTATCACCATCCTATCCTTAGACATTCTTCCATTGCAATCTCTAAGCAATAGCACTAACAAGTACACAAGAAGTACAATGAAACAAAACACAAAAATAATTAAAAAAATATCTAACTATTATGTATATCTGATTATTACTTTTTGTGCTAAGTTATACTTGAAATCCAAAAACTCTAGAACCATCACATGTCAACCATCTTTGAGAATGACTAAATAGCTTAGAATCCTTTTTAGAATTTTGATTAAGCCAATTTTGGAGACTGTTTTATCAAGATTAGGTCACTTTGATTGTTTTTTGGTAGCTCATCTCAAAAATAATTTCTTGAGGAATCAATAGAGTTAATCAAAACAAGTGAGGACTTCAACATGCCATATAGAATGATCTTTGACAAGTTGAAGGTTAATGGCCACCAACATTATAGATAAGTCATATGACTTATCTATGGTAATAGGTCATAAATCTACCATGTTTTTCTCATAGTGACATGATCAACCTAAGGCCAAGAGGCCAACTAGCCTCCAATTGAGGAGGTTGCTTAGGTGATGATTAGCTACTTGGTGACTTTGGATGGCCAACTATGGGTAAGATGGCCATAATAACCACCTCTAAGGGCATGTGTTGTTTCCTTCAGAATCCCTTTTTTTTTTTTTTTTTTTGGTTGGCATGATATTGTATTACTATTGTTGTTGTTGTTGACTACTTAAATAAATACATTTGATAATACATTTAAATATTATGAGCCAATAGGGAGGTACTCACTAGCATTTATATTAGAGCTAGTAGATTGTTTACAAAAGCCAACTTGATCATCTTCCTTATGATCTCAAATAATTATTAATTACTTGTTTTTACTATTTAGGTAGAATACCATTATTCATCATCACTAAAAATAATAGACATAAGATAGTGAGCACCTAAATACAAAAATTTTCAAAAGGACGAGGATTAAGAGAGAGCAAGCATACAGTAGACAAAGTATTCAACCATATGGTAACCTTTATGGAGCATAGACATTGTAGAACCTACGAAATACAGGATATCATGTGGAACATATAAAACCTTTTTATTACATTTTTATAATATAAAATTGTTAAGGTAAGTTAACTTAAAGAAGAGAGAAATAGAGAGGAAAAAAAAAAGGCTGCAAAAGAATGATAAATATAATATACTTTAAGGATTCTACTCTTTGCAATGGCAAAATAAGCTTAGGTTTTGAGTATATATTGAGTTTAAAAAAAATTATATTTTGTTATATTCGATATTATCAATTAATAATTTTTATAGTATAAGTATATGATGCTTTAGAACTTGTATTAATATACGTTAAAATATAAGTTCCAAAATAGGTACAGTGGATCATAATTTTACCATCTACCTTATCATATGAGAGCTAGTTCTAAAAAATTGGAATTGAAATCCATCTTGTAACCTTTAATACCTACATTTAAAGCCTATAAGGCCATGCAAAGTAGAATAGGTTGTAAGTTTCAACATGACAAGTTGATTACCTCTATTAAGAAATAGAAAAGCGATCAAATATTGAAGATTAAAATTGTACGTTTTCAATTTGCATACTATATGAGCTTTGTTAAACATCGTGTGTTATGGTTAATGGAAATATTAATAGAAAGTAAATTTGGGATGATAATAAATTATTATTTTGATAGTTTTGTTTAATATATTATTAGAGCTCTAACATTTGTTCCAAGTTTACTTTAATACTTGGTGTAAATCTTCCCTTTACAAGTTCCCAAATACATAAAAATAGAGAACATAAAGAAGTTAGAGTGGTTGGGTCTAGAAATTTATAATCCAAATAGAAAAATAGAAAAGATATGACAATTTAAACATATGTGTTATTTTTAACAAACTGAGCACCAATGCATAGTAATAATAAGCAATTAAACAGTATTATAGATCTACAAATAACCCTAGCAAAATCATTAGCTTAACAAGAAACAAAAAACTTTAATCATTGGGAAATTATTCAAGGATCTTTAACAGATAAAAATAATATATTAAAAGAGATAAGAGAGAATAAAAAATTTATCAGAGAACAAAATAATATGATCATCAGAAAACTAAATCAACTAGAAAAAGAAAGGTAAATAAAAGAAAAATCACATAAAGAACATATAGAAATAAACAAAAAATTCCAAGAAATACAAAAAAAAAAAATCATAAAAGGATACTAGGCTTAATAGAAGAAATAAAAATATTTTGTATAAGGTTAATGAATAATAGTTTCATAACAGAAATAGAATCAAATCCTAACTACAAAGAATCCTTAGACTTAGGTAAAAAGTATTTGCAAAATCCTAAAGGACTTATAGACTACAATGCTCCTATTGAACAAGAGAAAATAATTATTAGACAAAACAATAGTATAATTCTATTATCCCTACATAGAAAGTTAGATAAAGTAGAATCATAATTTCAAAACAAAAATAAAGTAGAAAAAGATTAGTTATATGAACTAGAAAGTATAGTAGGACAACTTTAAGAGGACCATTAGATCTTATTATGACTCCTAATTTTAATAATTCTCCAATCTGCATCTCAAATTCTTTGTTATTTAAATTGTCACATTTTATTTTCTTTGACCTTGTTTTTAAATTTGGATCAAGAGTATCTAATTTACATTATATTTTATTTCTATCTCATAGTTTTATGAGGTTTTCATCTATAACTTCTTCTTTTTCTAATTTACTAATAATATTATATATCTCTATTATTCCCATTTCTATAAAATTATAGATCATTTTGTCATTTAAACAGTCATTTATTAATTCTAAATCTTCATAATCTTCTATTACCTATTAATATAATTCTTCTTCCATCTATTTGTTTTCTTTTTCTTCTTCTATCTTTTTATTTATTATTTTTATCTTACATTTATCATGTACATCATATTCATATTTTTCTCTTGAAATAAGTACTACATGAGAGGCTAAAAGTGTAAGTCTTTGTATATTTAGACTAAATCCATAATTTCCGTTTAACAAAATTGGAATGCTATTATATATACATATTTACGAAGCTTCATGTCTCCTATATATGTTCTAGAAATATATAAACCATTTGTCCATCCTTTTTCTATTTCTAGAGCTATCTTATATTTGGCTAATACTTCACAATATTGGTATAATCCTCCATCCATTTATTTTGCATATACACATTCATTTATTGGTAATTTTTTAACTAAATGTTTGGGAATTTGTTTATTATTTATATAATTATTAAATGGTCTAGTGTCTATTAATGCTTGTGTTTCTAGAACAAAATCTCCTGTAATGAATCTTACATTTATTCTCACATTTGTTATTAATGATCCTAAGTTGCTATCTATTCTTTCCTAAAATATGTTTTGCTATGTTTAAATAGCTATCTTCTAATTTTTTTTCTATTACTATTCCTTTTCTTGTCTTTTGTTTGTATTTTAGTTCTGTATTTTCTTATAAGTCTAATTTCTCTTCTAATTTTTGCTATTTTTTCTACCTTTTCTTCTAATTTTAGCATTCTCTTTTCAATTAAATCATTACTATCTTCTTTTTTGAAAATCTTTATTTTAAACTTAATTATATATCCTTGATTATCTAAACAAATTTTACAAGCCTCTATTAAATTGTTCTTACATTGATACCTAAGCTTTAATTGTAGATATCTGTTACAAAATTTACAAGGATGATCATCTGACCCTGAACCTTAGATCCAATCATGATTACATCCTATTTTATTGTCTACAAACTCTTAAAATTTTATATTGTCTAGCATTTATGCTATTTCATTCATTTCTTATAATGTGTCTATTCCTCTTTTTGTTCCTAAAATTTCTTGAACAAAATAATCATTCTCTTCATTACTATCAATTTCTTCTCTATCTTCAATGCTAACAATATTATATATGATTTTAGTGTCATCTATAAACTCATATACTTTTAATATTTCTTCTTCTACATAATTAATCAATGTGGTACACTTATCATAGATATTATGTCTTCTATCACAATCTTTGGCTAAATATCTTTCCTTTCTATAGGCAAAACATATTAATATATTTTTATAATTTCTATCCTTATTATATTTTCTTATATGTTTTTCTTTATTTAGTTAAGGTTTTCTTACTTTACTCCCTTTAAGGTAATACCTCTTTATAGGTTTCTTTTGTCTATACCTGTATTGTCTCCTTGGTTGTCTACTTTCCTTATCTCCATATTTTAAAGGTGTATGTATATCTCTACAAAAACTATGTTCTCCTTTTAATTATTTTGTTATTTGTATACTTGTATATTTGTTTACTAATTTTGCACCACAAATTGTACTCTTGTATCTAAATTGTTTAATTCTATAGGTAAGATAGGTTCTTTTTGCTCTTTGAATTTTTTATAAATTTCCTGTACTAATGGTCCTAGCAATTTTAAAAATAATTTGCCTGCTATACTTGTTTCATAATAATAACCTACTATATTATGATGGTAAAAGAAATCATTCAAGAAATTTTTAACACTTCTTTAATCTTTTAATTGTAATTGCTCTAAAGTCTTCATCACATTCATTTGTATTTATAGATCATTACTAACATTTGGATGTATACTCATTACAAATATAGTAATTTTATTTGTAAAATTATAGGGATTAGTTCCTAATAGCAAATCTACATGAAATTGTTATGGAAATTTCTTTTTATGACTTTCCCACATAGCTCTAGTACTATTTCCTAAAATTTTTTCAAGTTATGCATAGTTGTTGCATTATCACTCACATTATAGTTTTCCCATTCTCTAATCACTAACCGAGTCCAGGTACTTAATATTTATGGCTAGAATTGAAGATCATAAGCTGTTAAATTAAGTATCATTCCATTATCTACTAAATTTCTTTCATCAAATGTTTCTAAAGGCATATGTTTTCCTAGGCTTTTGTACTTCCTTTCGAGTTCTCTATAATATGTATAAGGAGTTCTATTTGGTTGTCTTAAAAGATTTTCTAATCTTGTGTTAAATATTGGTATATTATTTAAACTACTAGCAGTTGATTCCATGATCTCTAATGGTTCTCTATTGTATGTATGTTCTAACATCATCAATTCATTTTCTAGAGATTTTTCTACTTTTCTCACTATGTCTTCAGAGACATCTGGTTCTTAGGAATGTACAAGTAACTATCTAAAAAAGTTTTGATTATTTGGTTTACTTTTTCTTTTTGTATTATTTTTGTTTACTACCCTTTTTATAAATCCTATGTTTCTTAATACATTTTCTCCTATGTCATCTTCATATCCTTTACCTTGCAGTCCTATTTCTAAATATTTTATATTATTTACGCTAATCATGAAATTTGGCGTACAGTAGAATATCCATTTTTTATTATTCATATCTATTTCCATTGTTTCAATTATTGATATTCTAATATCATTTTGCTAAGATTTGTCTATTATAACTAATAACAACTTTGCTCTTATTTGTTTCCAGACTAATCCTTTTATTCTTACCACTATCATTCTTAAATGTACTAATCTTCTTCCTTCTTGTTTTAATTTTCTAATAGCCATATCACTCAATAACTTTATATTGACAAGTTCTATAGTAATTGAAATACTTTCTTCTTCATTTGTTCTTATTAGTCCTGTTCTTCCTAAATTTAACTTGCTTACCCTATATCATATTCTAGGATTCAATAAATCAATATTTCTATTGTTATAAATTTCTACATCCTTATCTATATCTACAATTTCTTCAAGTTATTCAATATGATCTCCTTGTCCACACCTACTTGTGAATCTACTTAAGATTCCTCCAACTATTGATGTCTCTTCTTAGGTTGGATTGTCTTTAAATGTTCTACTGTTTCCTATAAAAGGGACAGTTTTAGTCCTTATAGTCATGGTTTCTCATAAATACAAAAAATATTGCTAGTTTTCTTTATTCTTTCTATTGGTTTTTCTGAAATATTTATCCCTTGAAATTGCCTTATTATACTTTCTAGTTCTTGTAAATAATCTTTTTCTTCTTTTTCTACTTTATTTTTGTTTTTAAATTCTGATTCTTCCTCATCTAACTTTCTTTGTAAGGATAATAACAATATAATTATAATGTTGTTTTGTCTAATAATTATTTTGCCTTGTTCATGCTCCTGCTAAACAAGATTTTGCAAATACTTTCTACCTACGTTTGAGGATTCTTTGTAGTTAAGATTTAATTCTACTTTTGCTATGAAATTATTATTCATTAACTTTATGCAAAATGTTTTATTTCTTCTACTAAGCCTAGTATCCTTTTATGATTTTGTTGTATTTCTTAGAATTTTTTGTTTATTTCTATATGTTCTTTATCTGATTTTTTTATTTGCCTTTCTTCTTCTAGTTGATTTAGTTTTTTGATTACCGTGTTATTTTGTTCTCTAATAAATTTTTTATTTTCTCTTATCTCTTTTAATATATCATATTTGTTTATCAAAGATCCTTGAATAGTTTTCTAATGATTAAAGTTTCTTGTTTCTTGTTAAGCTAATGATTTTGCTAGGGTTATTTGTAGATCTATAATACTGTTTAATTGCTTATTATTACTATGTAATTGGTGCTCATCTTGTTGAAAATAACACGTATGTTTAAATTATCTTGTCTTTTCTATGTTTTTATTTGGATTATAAATTTTAGGCCCAACTACTCTAACTTCTTTATTTTCTTTATTTTTATGTATTTGAGACTAATGACTCATTTGCAAAATTTATTTAATTTGAGTCTAATTGATAGTCTTGAAATTCAATAGGAAGCCTTTTATCAAATGAGGAACTTTCTTCTATATACGAATGTTCTAAATATTTAATGATTAGTGCTAGGTAGATGATCAAGATTAGTTCTATAATTCTAATGATAACCTACTGTTTTACAATCTTCTAAGATAACTTCCTAATGAGGCTTCATGATCACTTCTAAGTTTTTGAGATGCTATCTAAAAGCTATTAACAATAAGCGGTAAAAGCTATCTCTGCCTATGAAACTTGAAACATGTACTATTTCATTGCCTTCTTCTATTACTAACTTATTGAGCTCTTCTAAGTTTTACTGCATTTCTTCTCTTATTCTATGAATACAAGTATTAACTGCTCATATACTGCTAATTGTATTTCTTCAATGCAATAAACAAGATTATCCATTAATTTTAAAGAGAAGCATGATTATAAACAAACCCTTGTTATGTTATTATGACTGTGTCTAATATGTTTTTAGGTTGATTCTACTCAATTTTTACTATGTTTAAGAGTAAATATGCTTCTATAACTAAACTATTATTTTTATAACATATAGGGCTTTTAATAATATTTTCTAAATGAAAAATTGAGTTTTTATTCTAAGTTCTTACTCTTTAAACTTATCTATTGTTTGTTTTTGTATATTAATATACCATGAAACATAACTCATAACCACAATATCTTATTTGAAAAACTTTAATGCTACTAGGTGCTATAGGCATTTATTTTACAATATTTTGTGTCTTTCCTTTTCTTTTCCAATTTTCTAATCATCATTTTCTTCTACTTCTTTTTTAATTTATTTGATTTCAAATCCATATTCAAATTTTCATAAGGTTTCCACTCCGTAGTTAGACCATTGACCCTAAACTAATAAAAAGCCCTATTAAGACCCTATGGAGGGTCTAGTAAGATTGTTTGGAATTTTCATATCATGTATATACTCGTAATATGAAAATCTTCTTACAAGTTATAGATTATAAGACTCTAATTAATTAATCACTAGGGTTTCTAAATTATTAATTTATCATAAAATATAAATAAATACGAATACCCAATGTTGTACAGTCCACCCAAATCGTAGAAAATTAGTATCCCCTACCAAATAATAAGATAGGATATGTCATTCCTAAAATTTCTATAACTTACTAAGGATGTTGAAATTTAACAAAGAGATTATTTATTACACAAAATGTTCTCAATTTGCTCTATAAATCTTTTCCTAACTCTAACATTTCATTATACCAGTCAATGTCACATTCTACTCTTGGCACTTATCTTAATCTCTACTGTCAATCAACTTGCAGGGCATAATTGTTGGGGAGTAAGCTAAACGAACTTAATGAGATATCCCTCCTACTATACTGAAAAATAGGTTATCAATCAATTAATTATGCCAAACAATGTGTAAACCCTATGAGATTTTGGTAACCCAAAAGTAGAGTTGAAAGGAAAAGTTTTTAAATAGTCCCTAGAACCACCTAAACTTAAAAATAAAACCTTAAGTAAAAGAATCAAACCCTAAACATTAGACCAAAATCCTAAAAGGAGTAAAGCCCTAAAACCCTAACTAAAAGAGCAAGAACCCTAAGAACCATAATACCCAAAAAAACCCTAGAACGATAACAAAATCCTAAAAAGATCATTAGGCCCTAATTAAATGATCCAATATCTTAACATGATAAATAAATATTAATAGTAAGTTTAAATCCAACAATAAAAGTGATTAATATCACTAAATAATTAAAACCCTAATTTTCGAGCTCGTAAGTGAATCAAATTATTATAAATGGATATCAAACCCTAAATAAACCTTAAGCATATGGGTAAGTACTTAGATTAACTAAGGTGTAATATCAAAATTCATGAAAACCCTAAACAAATCCTAATTACACTTAACTAGCCTAATTATGCTTAACTAATATTAATTACCCTAATCAAACCCTAATCCATAACCAACTATCATTACATCTTAATTAACTATAAGTTAAACATAATTAAGGACCAAGAGACAAAACATTAATGGCCTAAAAATGGAAATAAACCAAGAGGGTACATGGTCCCCAATTGTGCCAAGTCCTTCTATTCCTAAAATACACATACTCGGTCCCCTCTCTTTCTCCTCCACACCATTGGCCATCTATTCCCTAATTCTTTCATTTTTTAAACCTTAAAACACTCTCTAAAATGATAGCAATCAACCCCCTATACCAATCACACGAAATTGAGCTAAAGGACTCCAAGGACTCACTCGAAGAATATTAGCTTGAAACCCTATCCAAGATGAAAATTCCTATCTTAACCTTTGTGTTTCCCTTTTCTATTAACCTGACTGCTAAGCCTTCACCTACACCAAACCTGCCAAATAGCTATCCTATGATAGAGTATTCGAGTAGACAGCCCTAAGACTATTTGAGCTAAGCTCCCAAATCGACAACAGATGTCCGGCTTTAACCCCAGCTAACTACTTTACAATGAGACTAACTGGGCTTCGACTTGATCTAGTTCACGTCGGCCCTTGATTGCAAATTCTTTTTCTTGTCTACTTTATACCGTATTTCTAACATCCAGCCACTAAATGACACATTTTCTAGCATACATTCTAGAAGGATTCTTTACTTTCCGTACTAAATATTCTTTGTCCTTTTTACTCCTTTTAGTATGCTTTATGTAACCTAAACAATTACGTTCAACATCTCTGAGCAGTTTTTAACATTTTGCGAATAGAGAAGTTATATGGAAATTTAAGAAATGTACATTCTGCCAAGATAAAGTGATTTTTCTTAGGTTTGTATTGTCAAGGGAAGGAATTTCAGTAGATAAGGAAAAGATCTAAGTTATTCTAGAGTAGCTGACATTGAAGCATAAGTTTTCATAGCCTAACTTCTTTTTATAAGCAATTTATCAAAAACTTTCGCACCATTACCACTCCCTTGACCGAATTGAAAAAGAAGAGTGATGGGTTTAGATGGAACAACCAAGCTGAATAGAGCTTCAGGAAGATTAAGTAGAAGCCCACCTCTACTCCTATCCTATCACTATCAAATTTTAATAAGCCCTTTGAATTGGAATGTGATGCGTCAGGAATTAGAATTGGTGCCATCATAATGTAGGAACGATGACTCGTTGCCTACTATAGTGAGGAACTAAATGGTGTTGCCCTAAACTACTTTGTGTATGAGAAAGAGTTATACTCTCTTTTTTGAGCCCTTATTGTTTAGCAACATTATCTACTGCCACGAGAGTTGGTTATTTACATAGACCATGAGTCTCTAAAGCATCTTAGGAGTCAGAATAAACTCTTGAAGAGGCAAGCCAAGTGGTTGGAGTTCATAGAAGAATTTTCGTATGTGATCCAGTATAAGAAAGGAAGTGCAAATATGGTTACTAATGCTCTATTACGCCGGCAAACTCTTCTGACCACTTTATAGATAAAATTACTGGGATTTTTGCTTATCACCAAGCAGTATGCTAATGACCTTCATTTTGGTGCCGTTGTTGAGCAGTGCCAAGAAGGAGTAGTTGTTAAAGAATATTATCTTAAAGATGGCTATCTATTCAAGGACCAAAGGCTGCGCATACCAAACTGTTCCATGTGTGAGCCGTTGATCAGGGAAACTCATAGCAGTAGATTATCTAATCACTTTAGGGAGACTAAGATAGCCAAACTGTTGAAAGAAAACTTTTAGTAGCTTGGTTTGGCCAAGGATGTACATAAAGCAGTTGGTAGTTATGAAGTGTGTAAGCGAGCTAAAGAGAAGAGAGAGCCCAATGGAGAATACATGCTCCTACCAATGCCAACCTTACTATGGGCCAACCTCAACATGGACTTTGTTCTAGGGTGACTACGAGCATCTATAGGAAAAGATTCTATATTTGTTGTAGTGGACCGCTTTAAGAAAATGACACACTTCATTTTGTGCCATCAAACTAACAATGTCTTATATATTACTGATTTGTTTTTATAAGAAGTAATCCAACTACATGGGGTACTAAAGACTATTGTTTCAGATCGAGAAACAAAGTTTTTGAGCTATTTTTGGAAGACTTTAGAGAAGATTTGGAACTAAACATGTATTTAGCTCTAGTAGCCACCCTCAAACTGATGGTCAAACTAAAGTAGTGAACAGGATGCTAGGTAACTTACTTAGAGTTGTCGTAGGAAGGAACTTGAGAGACTAAGATTTGTGTATACTAATTGTGGAGTTCACATATAATAAAACTATCCACAACACCACTAGAAAGACCCCATTCGAGGTCTTCTATAGCCTCAACCCCACTATTTCCCTAAATTTGATTAGTACCCCTACAACTACTGAAGAGAGTTGATTTGTAGTTGACCGAACCTAAGAATTGCAAGAGCTATACCAGTGTGTAACTAAGAAGATCACCAAGTTCAATCATAAACAACATGAGATTGGTAACTAAGACCACTAAGTTGTTTCTTTCCAGCTAGGAGACTTAGTATGGATTCACTTTAGCTAAAAATGGTTCCCCCACTTGAGATAAACAAGCTATCTCCTCAAGCTGATAGTTTGTTTAAGGTCTTGAAGAAAGTTAATTGTAACGCCTATCAAATCGAATTATTTGATGACTATGGTATTTCCCTTACTTTCAATGTATCTGACTTAATTCCTCACCAACTAGTAGAAGAAGACCTTATAAATGTCCTAGAAGAAGAGCTAGAGACCACTTTAGATTTGAAGACAAATCTTTCTAACCCCCAGGCAGATGATAGGAATCAACCCCCTAAACCGATCATATGAAGATGAGTTAGAGGACTCTAAGGACTCACTTGAAGAATATTAGCTTGAAAGCCTATTTAAGGCAGAAATTTCTATCCTGACCTTTATGTTTCCCTTTTCTATTGACTTGACTACCAAGCCTTCACCTATGCCAGACCTACTAAACAGCTATGCTATGATAGAGTATCCGAATAGACAGCCTTAAGACTATCTAAGCCGAGCTCTTAAACCGACAATAGATGTTCGGCTTTAACCCCAGCTGACTACTCTATAGTAAGACTAACCAGGCTCCGACTCGATCTATATTAGGTCAGCCCTTGACTGCAAATTCTTTTTCTTGTCTACTTTGTACCATATTTCTAACGTCTGACTATTAAGTGACACGTGTCTTCTAGCGTGACATTCCCAAATGATTCTTTGCTTTCCATATTGAATATTCTTTGTTATTTTTACCCCTTTTAATATGCTTTATGTAACCTAATTGTAAGAATACCCTTTTGTCTTTTCCTATATGTAAAGTAACCCTAGTGAATGGGTATATAAACCTCTACTTATTGTACGCAACAATCAATCTTCATGATCAGAATATTATTTAAGATCCTCTTTGAGCAACCTTAGTGTTCTCATTACCTCCAATTCTTATTTATTCCTTTTAGTAAGGAGTAGTAGTGAGTGGTCCTTTAATTTGGAGTAGTAACGAGTGGTCCAATGTTATATTTAGCAAATTGTTGATTGAGTTGGATCGATTGGTGTGTCATATTCAGTTGGTGGTTGCTCGAACTTTTGCTAGTTTTTCTCTTTTTCCTTTCAGTTCAATAATGTTGTAATGCTCCTCCATATGTCCGACCCTAGAGACGCATCATAAAATAACATAACCCCAAAACACTCTCAATTTATCTCAATTGGCCACCCTCGCATACCCCACTGCCAGCTACTCTACTACTAAAGCCACCATGCCAAACCACCCACCACCAAGCCTCACGCCGCATACACAAATCCCTCTTGTTGTTTGACACACACATATACACACAGGCTCATTATACAACACCGATAAGGAGGACATCCATACCCTTGCTTTAGTAAGTGACTAGGTTAGTTTTTCTTGTAGGATGATGCTAGGAAGATACATTTTGATGTTTAATATTCACCTTAAAGCCATGTGTTAGATGCTTTGGGGTGTTTCACGAAGAACAAACTTAGTTAGTGGAAGAAAAACACACTTTAGTTAGAGTTATAGCTTTAGTAGGTAGGAAAGAGTGGTATAATGTTGACTTTAGGAATAAATCACTAGGTAATGTGACAAACACCCCATTTCTTTTGCATGTTACCACTTCCCTAGCCTTACACCATTTGTCTACACAATATTATGTTATGGTTGTAGTTATAGATGGGTAAAAATATAGGTTACTTAAATAGAATCACCATAAAAACAAGAGTTACATGAAAATGGAAGAAGGAACCCTTGTATCACTTGTTGGCTGCTACTTTCATGAAGACACCAAATCTATAAATTATTGTTTATTAGCTTAATGACATGTTTATTTAGTATTAAGCATGATTTAGGACTTAATTAACCAAATTAAGTAGGTTAGTGTCTAGCTAAGGTACTTAACTAGATTTATTAGTGATTAGAGGCTTAAAAATGGTGTTAATAACCACTTTAACTTTAATGACTAGATTTATAAACTTAATATAAGTGGGCTAAACTTAAGACTAATGTTGGCTTTAAGCCTAAAAAGATAAGTAGGTTTAGGCCTAGAGCCTCAAAATGCAATATAGGCTCAAAAAGCCCAAAAGACCTAATTTTAAAACCCATATGGATAAGTGGATGATGGGTTACTGACTATCGGCCCAATCACTTGCACATGCCCCAAAAGCGTCCAGTCCTTCATCCGAAGGATTCTTTATTGTCAAACTGTTGATGACAAGAAATAGTATTCTAAAGGATGATGGCTAAATTCCTTAAGAGCTTCAAGTGGTTATACTATGGTCTATTCGTTATCTTGTGCTAATGCTTACCTTCCTTTAGCCAAGAGCTCTATACCAAGTGACCAAACTTTCAGCTGCTAAGAGTCTTCTGCCGAGTAAATGCAGCTAGCTCCTAGCCGAATACTTCTCTTCTGGCCTCCTTCCAACTTTCATATCATCCTTTCACATCTCGACTTCTTTGTTGTCATAACACCTCAGTTCCTTTCACCTATTGTGCTTAGAGAACCCTTGTATGGATCTAATGTCACACTGCTACCTATCATCTTCATTTGACATTGTACTATTTTTCCCTTTTTGTCTTTTTTCCTTTGTCATTTTTACCCCTTTTCGTATGTATAACGAATCCCCTTTTTATGTATACCTTCTTGTAATTTCTTTATTTGTAATGTTACCCTAGGGACTTACTATAAATAGTCCATTCCCCTTGTAAGCTGGGATCATCTAACTTTACACATAAGCATTGAATATACTATTTTTGTAAGACAACCCTCTTCAAGTCCACTTTCATACACTCTTATCTAATCTTGTCGAGTAGCTCAGGATTAGTGGCAAGTGAACCTTAGCATTAACTTGTATGTCGTATCAAGTAAAGTGTCAAGTCGTGTTGTGTTCGTTGGTATGTCATATCCTCTAAGTAACTCCACGTTAGCTACCTTAAGCAGTTCATAGACCTACTCATTCTATTTTCTTCAATATCTTAAAGGACCTACTGGTTTAGAACTATAACGGTAAGTCCTAGTGATGACTGAGCTCCTAGGTGCATCATATAACCCTAGTATTAAAGCTTGAGGTTGAGATCAAGAGCTGTGTGGTATTTGTGTGTATGTAAGGATTTCTTATGTGGAGAGTACTTTCAAAACCTTATTGTGAGAATGCCGAATCCTAGTATTTAAGGAGAAATTAACAATGCCGAGAGTGATGCTCATGGTCATAGTCGTATGACCCAACAAACACCGCATATTATTGATGAGCAGATATAAGACCTCTTGCTACTATTTTAGCTAATTTGGCTGCTTCGGTATAGAAAGTTCTAGAGACTGGGCTGTATGAGAAAGTTATTGAGTATGGCCGAGAGATGGGAAATAGGCTAAGAAGGTAGACGAATGAACGAGTACTAGAAGCCTTTCCTATGAACCAAGCACCACCCTGTCATACTGATAGAGTAGCAAGAAGAAGAATGGAGTTGGACGAAGTAGAAGAGTATGAAGAAGAAGAGGAGTAGTATCTTGGAGTTGACGAGCGTGACATTAGAGCTTCTAGGAGAGCCAAACACCTCAAGGTATAGATTTCAAGCTTCAATAGGTCTAGTAGTACTAATGACTACTTAGATTGGGAAGAGAAGATAAAAAAAGATATTCGATTTTTATAATTATAAAGACATTATTCGCATTCGAGTGGCTACATTCGAATTTTCTGGATGTGCGTTAATGTGATGGAAGAAGTTGCAGAATGTATGCATAAGAGTTAGACGAGAAGTTTAGACATGGAACGAAATGAAGAGAGTCCTAAAAATTAGGTTCATTCACGAACACTATGAGCAAGACACTTTTAGATGGCTCTAAGACCTAAGGTAAGGTAATAGATCAGTGGACAGCTATGTCTGAGAGTTTCAGTTGCTCATAATCTAATGTGATGTTGACAAACCTGAGACATAAACTATAGCACGATTCATCTTTAGGCTACGGACTGAGATTGGTAACATCATGGAGTTGTAGAACCTTACAACTCTAGATGAAACCATTCAAGTGGCCTAAAAAGTTGAAAGGCAAAGGTAGAACTACAATAGTCTAGTACTGAGTAGCCAACCAATACTGTCAAATAGAGGAGGGGTGTGTCGAGCTGACTAGGGAATGATCGGGCATCAAACAGTTCTAAGGTGGAATGTTGAAGGCATATGTTGAGTCGACTAGAAGAAGGTTGACGTACAAGCAAGACCAAGGAACCTAAGATTCGAAGAGACCAAGGTTAGAGCTCAAGAAGGAAAACTCGAGAAATCAAATGTTTTAAATGCCTTGGCTATGGACACATGGCTAGTCAATGCTTGAATCGTCGAGTCATGACCATAAAGGGAGATAAGCCCTAATTTGAAGTAAAGAGTACAAGTGAAGGAGAGGAAGAAGTGGGAGTTGATCAGATGCTGGAAGAATTTCAGGAAAACCCCGATGCTAAGATACCTCTTGAGGGCGATGCCAAGAATTACTTTATTGTTTGACAATCTCTCAATGCTTTTGTAGCTAACGAGAATGAGTAAAGAGAGAACCTCTTCCATACAAATTGTCGAGTGAATGGCAAGCTATAAGCTGTGATCATTGACGGAGGGAGCTATACCAGCATCATTGCGCAAGGGATTGTCAAGGCTATGAATTTGCCAACTCTTGTCCCTAAGCTGTATAAGATTCATCAGTTGAATGAGAAAGGTGGGTTATACGTTACCAAGCAAGTTAGGGTATTGATTACCATTGGTGATAAGTATAAGGATGAGGTGTTGTGTGATCTCTTCCCCATGTACATTTCTCACATATTAGTCGACCGACCATGACTATTTGACTTAAGAGTATTATACGATGAATATAAGAATACCTACATGTCTTAGATGGATGGGAAGAAAATTATATTGACTCCCATGAGTCTTAAGGAAGTACAAGAAGCCTAGGAGAAGGTTGCTAGATCACTGCGACGGAAGTCCTTAGTGATTTCTCAAGCTCAATTCACTCGAGAAGCCTCAGCTGAGAACTTCGTGCTCCTCTTATCTAAGAGACTCATGGAGGTTAAAGAAGCCAAGAACTTACTTACCGAAGTGCAGCAACTACTTTAGAACTTTACCAACCTATTTCTTACCAAGATGCTAAAAGGTTTACCTCCCTTGAAAGGTATTGAACATTGCATTGACCTACAACCAAGAGTTACCTTACCGAACTGACTCGCTTATAGGCTCAATCCTAAGCAGGCAGCTAAATTGAAGAAACAGGTGGATGAGTTGGTGGATCGCGGATATGTCCATGAGAGCATGAGCCCTTGTGTTGTACTAGATGTGCTCGTATTGAAGAAGGATAGGACGTAACGAATGTGCATTGATAGTCAAGTCATCAATAAGATCACTATAAAATACTAATACCCAATCCCACGACTTGATGATATGCTTAACAAGTTACATAGCGTCTGTATCTTTTCTAAGATTGACTTGAAGAGTAGCTACCACCAGATACGAATGAGACCTGGGGATCAATGGAAGATGGCCTTCAAGACAAGAGATGGTCTGTTCGAATGGTTGGTGATGTCGTTTGGTTTAACTAATGTGTCAAGTACATTTACGCAGTTGATGAATCATATGGTTAGGACATTGATAAGCAAATTCGTTGTGATTTATTTTGATGATATTTTGGTATATAGTATCGACCTCATCACTCATGTCGAGCATTTAAGATTGGTATTCAACATACTCTGTGCCGAGCCGAAAGATTATTCAACAACCTAAAGAAATGTGTGTTCTATCAAAGCGAGGTTGTATTCCTTGGATATGTTGTTTTAGGGAATGGAGTTTAAGTTGATGACGAAAAGGTCAAAGCTATTCTTGAGTGACCTACATCAACTAGTGCTACTAAAGCCAAGAGCATCCATGGTTTAGCTTCATCTTATCAGAGATTTATTCGAAACTTTAGTTCCATAACTGCACCATTGATTGAATTGACCAGGAAGAACGTTGAGTTTAGGTGGTCAAAGAAAGTTCAAAAGAGTTTTGAATGTGAAGTCTAAGTTGACATATGCTTTAGTACTCACCTTAATAGATTTCGAGAAAGTTTTTGAGGTTGAATGTGATGTGTTTGGTGTCAGCATTGGTGCAGTCCTTATGTAGGGGTATCGGCATTAGTGTTGTCCTTATGCAGGAGCGTTGACTCATTGCTTACTTTAGCAAAATACTTCGAGGTGCTGCCTTGAATTACTCATCATACAATAAGGAGTTCTATGCCCTTGTCCGAACACTCTAGAACTGGCAATATTATCTGTTGCCGAGAAAATTCATTATCTATTTAAATCATAAATCTCTCAAGCATCTTTGCGGGTAATAGAAGCTTTCTCGTATCATGCCAAATGGGTTGAGTACTTAGAGACCTTTTGCTATGTCATCAGATATAAGAAGGGGAGCACTAATACAGTAGTTGATGCACTTTCTCGCCATCATACCTTCATCACAACGTTGCAAGCTAAGGTTCTTGGATTTAGTACTTTACCTTATTAGTATGAGCATGACCCATATTTTGGACCCTTAGTAGCTACGTGCAGTGCTGGAGGAGCTGTAAAAGGGTTTTACTTGAGTTAGGGATTCTTGATGAAAGGAAAGTAGGTTTGTGTGCCGAGTGGTTTAGGAAGGGAGCTGCTTGTTCGAGAAGCTCATGCCGAGGGTTTGGCCAGTCACTTTGGGGAAAAGAGGACGACTAAGATATTGAAGGAGTATTTTTATTGGCTTGGGATGATGAAGGATGTGCACCGAGTACATGAGAGGTACGAGGTGTGTAAATATGCAAAAGAGAGGAGAAAACCCTATGGAGAATACACCCTCCACCAATTCCCAAGTGACTGTGGACTAATCTAAGCATGGATTTTATGCTCGACCTTCCCTAAATGCCGAGAAGACATGACTCAATCATGATAGTGGTCAGTCGGTTTAGCAAGAAAAGTCACTTCGTTCCCTGCTACAGAACTAATGATGATTTATTCGTTGCTAACCTCTTTTTGAAGGAAATTATATGATTACATAGAGTGCTGAGGAGTATTGGGTTCAACCATGACTCAAAGTTCATGAGCTTCTTTTAGAAGACCAAGTAGAGGAAGCTCGGTACTAAACTCCTGTTCAATACTTCTTGTCACCCCTAGATAGATAGCCAAACTGAAGTTGTGAACAGAACTGTCAATAGTCTCCTACACGTAACTGTTAGGAAGAATTCTCGTGATTAGGATTTATGCTTACTCGTCATTGAATTTGCCTATAACCGCTCGAGTCTCCACTCAACTAGAACATCACTATTTGAGATTGTTTATGGGCTTAACACGAACCTATCCTTGGATTTAATTAACAGTCTAACTACATAAGGGGAAAGTTAATCAGGCCTACAGCGTATTGAGAAATTCTAAAGGTTACATCGGAAGATTACTGAACAATTGGCCAAAACTATGGCCCGAGAGAAGGAAGTGAGAAGTTGCAAAGGGAGATGAGTTGTTTATACCCTTGGGGACCTTGTCTAGATCCATCTTAGTAAGGAACACTTCCCTAGCAAAAGGATGAACAAACTATCTCCTAAAACGAATAGACCTTATAGGATCCTTAGACGTATTAATGATAACGCTTATAAGGTTGAACTATCTAAGGGTTTCAGTGTATCTACCACATTCAACGTCATCGATCTGACTCCCTATTTACCGATGTTGACGAAGATCATGATTTGAGGGAAAATTTCTAACAGCCTCAGGGAGTTGATGGGTTATCGATTACCGACCTAATCACTCACGCATACCTCAAAGGCCTCTAGTCCCTTACCCAAAGGATTCTTTCTTGTCAACCCACCAATGATGAGAAACAGTATGTTCAAGGAGGATGGTTGAATTCCTTAGTTGCTTTGGGTCGTTATACTATACTCTATTCGTTATCTTATGCCAATGCCGACCTTCCTCTAGCTGAGAGCTCTATGCCAAGTGACCAAACTCTTAACTGTCGGGAATCTTCTATTGAGTAAATGCAGCTAACTCTTGGCGGGGTACTTCGAAGTTCTCTCCGACCTCCTTCCAACTCTCACGACATCCTTTCACTTCTTGGCTTCCTTATCGCCGTAATACCTCAATTCCCTTCACCTACTATACTTAGAGAACCCTTGTACAGATCCAATGTCACACTGCCACCTATCATCTTCATTTGACATTGTATTATTTTTCCCTTTGTCTTTTGTCCTTTTTACCCCTTTTCATATGTATAAGGAATCACCTTTTTATATATAATTTCTTTATTTATAATGTTACCCTAAGAACTTACTATAAATAGTCCCTTCTCCTTGTAAGCCAAGATCATCTGACTTTACACATAAGCATTAAATATACTGTTTTTATGAGACAACCCTCTCTAAGTCTACTTTCATACACCCTTATCTAATTTTGCTGAGTAGCTCAAAATTAGTAGTGGGTAAACTTTGGCATTAACTTGTGTGTCATATCAAGCGAAGTGTCAAGTTATGTTGTGTTCGTTAGCGTGACATGTCCTTTGAACAGCTCCATGTTAGCTACCCTACCCAGTTCGTAAACCTACTCATTCTGTTTTCTTTGATATCTCGAAGGACCCACTAGTTTCGGATCTATAACGGTAAGTTCTAGTGATAACTAAGCTCTTAGGTGCATCAGTGACCAAATTTGAATTTTAAGTTAAAAGGTTTAGAATAAGTCAATTAAGAGGTCTACTAAACTCTAAGGCCCATCCAAAACACCCACCATAGGCTCCTTTGTGATTTAGAGTCTTAAACTTAGAAAAATGGCTCATTTAGGCCTATAAGAGTATCACTAAGGCCTACATTAAAAATTTAAAATGTCAACCAAAAAAAGCCTAATTAAAATACTTAAAAGTAAGCACAAATTATTAAGTATAAGGCCAAAGATGAAAAGGCCCAAACATTCGAAAACGATGAAAACGTCTATAAGATTATAAAAAACGGAGTTCAAAAGAAGAAAATAAGTTTGAATTACAAAAACAACAAAAATGGGATTATTGAGCAATAAGCCTAAATAACTAATGCAAATAGAATACTCATAGACTTTAAATGTATTCTTCCGATGATGAGGACACTGAGTTAGACATAGTCGAGGACTACTAAGATTGCTAAGTGTCATGGCTGAGTGAGTATACCAACTCCTATTTTACTTGTCATGTGCTTGTAGCTAGTACACTATCTAAGTATATTTAATAATTGAATCTATTGCATGTTAGGGTATATAGGATATCATATGTGTTTATTATGATTACTATTGATTATAAAATATCCTAAGATAATTCAAATATCTATGCTTGCAACAATAAAATTCAGGATATTGGAGTATCTAAATATAATTGTTTGGCCACCCATGAATTTGAGCTAATAAATGTTCGATCTTTGATTAAACAAGATATGCATTGCACCTTATAACATAAATTTAAAGGCGTCAACATCACGTAATAGAATAGAAGATCATGCTTAGTTAGATCCATATTTAATATTGTGTATTGAGATTGTTATCATACAACGTATTTCGTACGACATGCTCTTGCCTCGACCTTTGGAAACTTCTTGGCTCTTAGGAGTGCCCCGTTCTTCTTGAGGCCATATCATGTCTATTGCTGAGGTTGATGATATTATTAAAGAGACTTTGTTTTGGACATAGATACTTCGGTCAGATGTACCAAAATACTTCCCAACTCGGGCAGTGGTAGGCATGAAAACCATGCTATATACAATTATCAACCAATTGTATATATTGTTGCATTGGAAATGTTTGTTTATGCATTCATATGCTTGATTAATAACTTGTTTGATATTGCAGTAGGATCTTTGGTTGGAGCTAAGCCGTGAGATGCTCAAGGTTACTTGCACCAACATAGGGTTGATTAGTATGAAAAAGATGAGAGCTCGAGTGAACATTTTACTTATATTTGAACTCTCTATTTTTATTCATCAAGTATCCTTAGTTTATTAAGTAGCTTGGACTACTAACGATAACTCATCCCGGTACTGTATGACTTTTATTAGGGAAAAACCTTATACCCTTCTTATTTATGTTTATGCTAGTTTTAATCGGATGATATGTTTTTATATGATGTGCTCGAGTGTTACTTAATACTAGTTACTAGGAAGAAGTCGTAGTTGTGAAATGCCTCGTATAATATGCCAAAGGCCTTTGATCAAGGATGGTGCTTGTTGTCAAATCTTCTTGTATTACATAACAGTATTGCTATGACTCAACCCCCATCTGAGTTATGATACAATATATGTAGTGGACTAAGTACTACATATAACTTTGGATTTAATGTCTTCCAAAGTAAGGGCTAGAGATTTATTGGCGCCAATCATAACTAGGTTCTAATACTTGGATTTTTTTTAACCATATATTGAAATTTTGTATTTCACAAAATATATTTTCGCTTTGAAAAATTTAGCAATTCACAAATTCCCATGTCTAATGGTGAGGTAACCTCCATAGTCCACATCAACGCCCTATAGCAATGATCTGTAGACTCGACCCTCAACCATTTACAGTTAGTGTCTCAAACACCAAGTAAGCCCATAAGCTAAGGATAGGATCCTATTGTAAAAGTGCTCTTGTACTATACTAATCATATATAATTCAATCATGTGGGATCCTTATCCCTATAGGACCCTTCATTACCATTAGCATGATGTAATGGTTGGAATAGTAAATATAATGATTGTGCTTATGCATGATCCTATTTAATTCAAGATAAGTTGAATATGATTAAGCTAAATTATTAGGTGATCAATCGATATCAGCAAACCACCTAAATTATGTAGCAGTCAATCATACGGCTAACTCTTTAGTTATCATATTTATCAATATTTTACACAACAATCAAATAATATTCAAACACATACACATCTTGAACGCTAAGCATCCATTTATTAATATAAATAATTTAGATACACTAACTACGAGCACAAAACAAGGATAAAATCATCAAGAGTACTCACTTAGCATAATTGCTCACTTGACATGACCCTTAGGGTTTCTTGAACTTGATGTTTGATTCATCTTAAGAGATAATAAGATTCACATAAGTAATGGGGAGGGCTATGTCACTAGAGTATATTAAATGCCTATTGTAATTAATTTAATTTCCTAGTGTGAACCTACATCTCAATTTTATAAGTTAGCTAACTTATTAATTTAACTATAAGTTAAATATAATATGATGAATAGGGAATTACATCACTCAAACTAGTATAGGCCTAAATATTTAGGTATTCCATCCTGTTGACCGATTCTAGATCTCTATTTATTATATGCTTAAAAACAATACTAAGATGAGCTTACATATGAAGTTCGCTAGATTTAGTTAATGCAATAAGCTACTTAAAGGTATACTACATTACTCATTGACTCGATATTTCTTCATAGGTATGGTTGAAGTATCTATTAATTATAGTTTAATTGCTAATATATTTCTAGTCAACTATAGCAAACTTAATATGTTTGGATTGGAACTCTATATGCTACTTCACCCACCTTGGTGTCTAAGTAGTGTTTGTAGTTGTTACAATTGCCTTAAACCCTTCTCAATTATTTCCTTGGCCTAAACAATTGGAGTTAATTCTATCAATAATTAAATATAATTACATTTTAAGCTTTTTAATTTGTTACATTATGCATATTTATATAATTACCTTATTCTTAGATGAAGTACTCTCAATCAATATCTATAATCTAATATATAGTTTAATCATCATGAGGTTAAAATAGCGTGCTTATATTTAAAAGACTGTACTTTGGGATGTATATGTATATATTTATATATACTTTTATGTTTTGAATATTTAATCATTATTAGTGTGTAATATATAGGATTGCAAATTATAGCCCATATTACCTATGTGTATGTTAGATATTTTCATCTATCTATTCTCATAAGGTAACATGTCATATTTAGTCATGTGACATCCTAATTTTATCAAAATCATTGTAATATCTTGCAATTGACTTGCTTGTTCCTTTCTTTAGTCTTGCGGCATATACGAGGTACAGGGGCGCGTATTCCAAATTAATTTATGAGGTTTCTAACTATCTATCATAAGGCTTAAATAATAAATCAAGATTAAAAAGTCTAAGATCTTTCTCTAAGTAGGTCTCCACTAACATGCATGTATATATTATAATTTGTCTACCATAAGGCGTGTCCTTTATTAAAAATAGAGTATGAGATTTATAAATATGTTAGTGCCTTTTGACATACATAAATGGCATATAGAGCCTAAAATTTGAGTGTTTACTACCATTTGGGTTAGTATAATTTAAATGGACAACTGTAGGAATTATCTACTAAGTCCTTCATTCACCTCTTAGCTCTTGGTATGAATTAACACATAAACATGCGATAATCAATTAGTTAGATTTAATTTCTTTTCTTTCTTCCAACGGAATCAAATGGACACTAGTGCTATATTTACTTGGTTGGCTTCAAACGAGCACTGAGTGGCTTCGGAAGGGAAAAAGGATGAGGTTCTTTACTCTGAAACAGGGGAGCTTTGGAAGAAAGAAATAAAAAGAGAAAAATTGAGTCGGTCCAATTACCACCCTTAGACGACGAGCTAAATGCTGAATCACAGCTTACCTTAACAAGCTTCAAACAAGTGTTGGTTTGAGAAAAAGGACATAGGTGGCTTGGCAAGAAACTCTTACGTTGGCAAAAAGAGCGAAGGAAAAAAAGAAAAGGAAATGAGGACCTAGCTCTTTGGATTGAGCTAGTTTGGTTAGAGCAAGTACTAGTTAGGAAAGATGAAGAAGGTTGAGAACTAACTTAGAGAATAAGGAAAGAAGGAAATAGAGATGTCTCTCCATGCTTTCAACGTCTAGCATATTTCATGAAGGCAGAAAATTCGAAATAGACTAGCAGTTTGGTTTTGCACATGTTAAATAATATATTTTAAGGTAGCAATTCATTTTTATAAATAAAATTATTTGAAGGTTTTATATTTTATCTCCCAGTAGATAAAGCTATTATTAGTATAAGTTAAAGAATTTCATTCAGTATTATTTTTATGCCTCCTAAACAATGTATCATGAACACGCTCGTAAGGTTTAAATTATTAATTTAGGGTTTAGATTTATAATTGAGCGTTTCAGGTATGAATGGGTATTTATTTGCCACTATAATAATAATCTTTTACCTTTATCAGAAAGTCTTCAAACTTCATGGTTTCCAAAAGTACAACCTGGTGTAATATTTTAATGATGTTCAATTGGTTAAGATTGAGAAAACTGATTAATAAAATTATATGCAATGGAGTATTATTATTTATCAATCTTTCCAATATTACTAAAAAAACCCATTCATAAACTTTAAATTTATGTATTTGTACATCTTAAGGTAAAAGTATTCTATTATTATGAAAAATACAGATATTTGGTGCGCCATGTTTTTATAGTAAATCGGTATTTATATAATAAATATTATGAAGAACATTTAAAATAATTCATTGTAACCATTAAGTTCGTTCAGTAAAATCTCATTTTGAACTGCACTACTTATTGCATTGTATATACCGAGTCCTATTGATGACGCACATTTTTTTCTTTTTCCTTTTTTTTTTTTTGATATAGAGGAATTGTCAAAATGTATAATTAGCCAAACATAGATCTCACAGCTATTTGTTTATACTTTATATACTTAGAACTATTTAATTAACTATTACTATATGTATATATATATATATGTGTGTATATTTAGTCTATATTGTAGTGTAACTATCAGTTTATTATATGATTTATTTATTAAATTTTTAGCAAAAGGATTCATCAAATATTTTAATTAAAATGTTGCCTATAAGACATTTTTGTAATATTGTTCAATTTCTAGAGGGTGATATCCTTTCCTTACTAGTTAAGTTTACAATTTCATTATCAATAATGATTATAGCATACACAAGTTTATTATTTTATTTAAGTTTGATATAATTTGGCCTTAGTTTTAGAATTTCAAGGCTTTATCAGTTTTATCATTAAATCAAATTTCTTATTAGTTAAAGTTAGAAGTTAAGTTTTTTTATTATTATTTTGTTTTATTCTTGGGTCAACCATTCTAGTTATTGGAGTCTCACAACAAAGTTTAAACAAGGACTGAAATTGCTTCTTAAAAGTTCTTAGTTTAATAGTTTGATAAAAATTGTAGTGTCAAACTTTATTTCATTGGAATGCTAAGTAGCTGTTTCCAATAATACTAATATTTGAAAACTTGGTAGTTCAACTTATCAAAACATTTTGAAGTTTCACAAGCCCCACAAACGCCATTCTTTAGGCAATAAAATGGGCATAAAAATGGTTAGATCTTGTCGGTCTTATAAAAAAAAATTATGAAAATTTGGTTTGGCTCTAAGAGAAGGATACTAGTAGAGATAGAATAAAGATAATAACTAGACTAATAGTCAAGTAAGGAAAGCATAAGATTATAATAAGAGAACAATCTAATTTCATTTCTTTAGGACCCAAAAAATAATAAGATAGAGGAGAGAGATTGAGAGTAAAGAGCTTACAATACAAAGAATTATAATATTGCTTTCAAAAGGTATGCTTACAAATATAGAAAATGTTTAACTGGATGTGATAATATATAGATAGGAGATAAGAATGTCTACAACATAAGGGTGTTTTGAAGAGTTTTAACACTTATGTTTTTCTCTAGTGGTTTTTTTTTTTTTTGTGCCTCTTAGTTTTACATCAAGAGCTTATATAGAATACTAATGGATTGAGCATATCCTTATATTGGATTCTTTTTTTGAGAGTAAAATGGTAAAGATTTCTAAAATGTATAGTAATTTAAATGAAGGACAAAAAAGGTACTTTTTTATAGTGAAAAGGAAAATAATTTTACTAAAGCTATTCTCTCTAGCCAATAATTCAAATAAAGCTACTCTAGTTTGAGTCTTGTTCTTCCTATATAAGATAATTTTCATAGCTTTCTATGGTATCCATGACTTTAGTTTGTATAGGCTTCCACAAAGCTTGTTGACCTCTAGAGAAGATGCTATAAATCTTGTTCTAGAAGATTAAAACATAATCTCATAGTTGTTTTGGTATACGAGCTTATTCATAACCTATCCAATTTTTAATTTGCTCTATTAAAGCTTTTCTACAAAAATAATATTTATTTACTTGGTTTTTATTTTTCTCAAGTCCTAAACCATATTTAACATTTATGTAAATAGTTTGGTGTGTTGGTCTTACGTCATATTCAAACCATTATAGAGGAATTGAGTGGAACATCATTTTCATTTGAAGTATCCTCCCTTTTTCTAAGTAATCGTAACATGATGCAACTATATTTGCTCTTCTTTAATTATGAAGCCAAATTTAGAGCTAGGTATACCTTCAATTGTGTTTATTAAGCCATAATCTAATAATGTTTGGTCTCTAAAGTAATATCTACCAAAAACTAAAAAAATAAGAAAAGTTTCTAACTCTATGTCGAATTTATAGATATAAAATTCTACTTAATTGTTCTCATTTCTAAATATACAAGGAGAAATGTCTTTGTCCATAGTTTTTAATTCATAGAATTGTAGAATATGAAATTGTTTCCAAAAATTCCTTTTTGCCAATTTACTAATGTACTGTCTACATTTTGGTGGTAATTTATCTACATAAGGATGTCTTTTCAAGAACATGTATGCATATGTCTATTTGAATAAAAAATCTTTATCTTCTTTCTATCTTATGCAATACTAAGAAATGCTTGTTTAAAGGTTTTACAAAGAGTCTGTTTCTTTTCTACCAATGGCATCTTTTATACTTAATGCCTATATTTATTCACTAATTTTAGATCTATTAAAAAATCTTAATACCTGAGGAATTCAACTATTTTTTGTCTTGCCTTTGCAACAAAATTACATTCTCTCAAGATTAGACCGATGTAATTTCAAATTTAGAGAATTACTTTATACTAGTCTTTATAGATTCTTGGATTGAATCCATTCATAACTACACAACAAGAAAAATTTTTGCTTTATGGAAAATGTGTACCTTGCTATCTAAGGGAAAATTCATTATTTATTTTTGTAAAATAATTTGATAAGCCTACATAAACTTTTAATTTATTTTTGTCTTTAGTCTAAAGTCTCCAAACATCATCAATGAGCACCTTTTAAGCTTCATTTACATCTACATTATTTAATTGTTTAAATTTTAAAGATGAGCCTTTTGATAGATGGGGAATTCTATTTCATTATAGTTTATCATGGGAAATATATTATTATTACTACTATTGGGTATTAAAGTGGGCTTGAAAGTTGTTAGCCCTTATCTATTTGCTATCTCAATTTGTTTATTATTGATTAGAAATGCCATTAGGCCTTGACCCATTGAATTTGATTGAATTGATCAATTGTTGTAATTCTCAATGGAAAATGTATCTACTTAAAACATTAGCTAAGTTATTATCTTTCTCTTTTATGTATTTTATTTCTACTTTGTATCAACTATTAATTAAAATATCTATGAACTTAATCCATCTTTTTTGGGATATGAACTTAATCCATCTTTTTTTTAACATACTTCTATTATTCTTATTTTTGTAAAACTTGACAATGACTTCACAATTAGTTCTTATTAAAATTTCAGTTTTATTAATAAAAAATAATCCAAAACTTGTTTAATCCATATATAATCTCCATGTCTATACTACTTGTTAATTCTTTTTCTTTATACGTACCACTGCTATATTTATACCCTTATTCTTTATTTTTTGGGCTTATTTATGAGGTTTCTTTTTTTCTTTAAAACTAATTCCCATCTGTTTTCACAACTATATATTTCTACGATTAAATAATTATTGTCCAATAATAACCTTAGGTTTGGTAAGTTTTGACTAAGGAGGTAATCTAGTAGTAAGGTCAATCACCACATAAGCCGCCTTCAGTCCATGAGAAAGTAAGCTACCTTTATTTGATCACCCTTTTCAGGCTGGGAAGAGAACGGAAATAGGCCACAATCATTCATGATTTGATGTTGAAAAAAAAAAAAATAAAAGCAAAATTTATGTAATATCAATACAAATATCATAATGTCATTTTTCCTTCTCTTGAAAATATATGAAACTTCAAAATCTTTCAAATGACTAATGAATTAAAGTTTAAATCAATAGCCAGTCACACAACCCAAACTATTTTATTTGTTAAGTCACTACTTTAGTAATTGTGTTAACTAGCAAAATAATATTTCAAAATGAACCCTAAATAAGAGAATAAATTGTATACTACTTAGCTTTTTTATCTTTAAATTTGAACTTTTAGATTTCAAATCTTATGTTGACAAAAAAAAAAAAAAAAAAATCCAAATCTTGAAAACGGCGATTTTTGGTCCCCTACGTGGGCACCTTGTCGTTTAAAAATAAAATACCAAAGAATGTGTTTAATGCACTTTGATTATTTTCTCCCACAGAAAAATATTAAAATAAGATACAAAAAACACATTCTTTAAAAATTTTTAAATTTAAGTGTATGATTTTAAAGATAAGATACGACAAACATAATTGTGCTTAAACTTTGTTTATAGAAAAAATTCTATAAGCAAACCCCAAAATTTGTGCAAATATATACGGCAAACAAATGGAGCTACCGTTGAACTTGAAATGCATTTCATATCAAGATGACTAATGAATGTTCTGCAAACAACCAAGAATCCCCCGTTCGTAATTTCAAAAAGGAAAATGATAACAGCTATCTTAGGATTACTCCTCAAGAGACAAGAAAAATAGATTGTTTATATTACATATAGTTACTTCTTAGGAAAATCTTAATCAATATTGAATATTCCATTTATGAGCATTAAAAAAAAAAAATAAAGGACATGGCGATTTGGTCGGATGAAAACGTGTGTTCGTTTACAAGACTAGTCCGAGCATTATTTTAAGGATTAAATTTTCGTCATCCACGAATCACATTGAAACATAAAAACAATAGTATTAATGCATAATCATATGAGTGTGTTAAGCTTGTCTACTTCTTTTATTATGATTTTGTCATTGTCGAAATCTACCGCTGGACTCGTCTTAACGTGGTCTCAACTCTCAAGAATTTACTTGATACTTCCAACACGCATGAAACGATTGTCAATATCATTCATACTGCCATCTGGACTAAAAGCGAAAACATTTCCCTGTTCACGAGCACCATTTCCGTTTAGTCAACATTTCATCTATAACTCCATACTTAGAAACGCCATTTGGATTAAAACCAAAAGGAGAAGGAATAAACACGAAAACCCGAGAAATTAAAATATAAAACACTTATTTAAGAAAAAAAACACTACGAATTTTATGGTTGTATCGAACACAAAATGCAAATATGTAAAATTAAAAAGAGAAGGAAAAAAATCAAAGGAAGCCATAAGCTAAACCTCATGCTAATTGGCCAAATTTATAAATTATTAAAGATATGACGACATTTCCCAATTCACTTATATAAACGAATTCATTCTAGCCGATCTAGAACCATCGGTTTACGAGTCAACAAGAAAGTGAACCGAACCTAAGTCCGATCTTTAAGAGGTCGGACTCAAGCCGATTTACTTGAACCAGTAGTTCAAGGGCTAGTTTAGTGGCTTTTGAATTGTGGGTTTTATTTTTTTGAAATTTTCTTAATTATTATAAATAATTTGTAAGTTATTCATCTTTTTTTTTCTAAATTAAATCTAAAATTTTATGTCATTGCTCATGAATAAAAAAGTTTATTTTTAGTTCAAATTTTTTTATCCTAAAATAATTTATTTAAACTATATAAGCATGAATATCTAATGTTATATTATATATATTATATTATATAGTATATTATATATAGCATAATATATAGTATATATGTGTATTATAATATATTTATAGTATATTAATCGTTATATATTATATACACTATATATTTGTTTGTATTATATATAATATATTATATATTATATTCTATATTTTTAATTTTTAGGATTGACTCGAGTTGGCTCAATAGGTTGAGGTGCTTAAACTATCTAAACCCTTAAGGCCTGATTGTTTAATAACCAATTTAGGCTAATTCAAGATAAGCTTAGGCTGGTTCAATGGCATAACAGGCCAGTTCATTAGTATAGTAAGTTAGTTCACGATTCAAAATCAATTTTTACACAGATTTACATAGTTATCAAAATTACAATTTTATCGTTTATTTAAATATATAGAATCAGTAGAATCATATAGAATTGATAAAATCATATATTAAAATTTATAATTTTATCAAAAGTTTATACATAAATAATTTTACATCCATTTAAATTAAGAAAAAAATTATAAAATTATAAACTCATAAAAATATACTTTTAACTCGTGATTTTAACAATCATGCAGGTCTACATACAATTATATTATATTATCATTTGGTAAGTCCTTTTATATTATAAAGTGATTACAGGTTAACTTGTTTAATAAAATCATGTCCTATGATAGCATTTATATTCGATAATCCTTGTGGTAGATTTTCTTATATTTATACCTCGACCATTAGTGGATAACTAATATAATATGTAGGTTGAATAAATCGAGAACTTACATTACACGCAAGAAGACCGAGACCGAGACTAAGACCAAGTCGCACGTCCTCTTAGTCTATGCGCATAATGTCTGATCTATCAACTTCAATTAACTAACCTACACAATCCGGACCATTGAATATTAATAAAGCAATTTATCTCCACCGTTGAATCTCTTGTTCTGAAAATGCCTTGTGGAAGGGTAGCAACCGCCAACCGGGTTGTTCAATTGAACTCCTCCCTAACTCATTTCCCTATCTTTTCTCCCCTTTTTTCTTTTTTCCGTGCTTCCATCTGCAAATGGATCTTTTAATTTATCATTTTTTAAATTTCTTTTAATTTACTCCCTTAAAATACCATCACATCTAATTATTGGTCGAAATTGTAAGAAAGAAAACAATATTATGATTACTTTACATGGTATTTTAATAGATAATTTTAATAATTAATTTATAAATTAAAAGAAATTGAGTGGAAAAAAATTGAAAGAATATATAACCATTTGCCTTGTCAGTGTGCAATTTCTCGAAGGGCTTAACTTCATCTTCCAAGTTCTTAAGGTTATCCACCATTTTTGTATAGTTTATCCCATAAATTCATCATGAGTGATCTTATTTTTATTTACCAACAATTTATTTATATCAATGAAAGTACGCTAAATGTGATAAAACATTCCGTTGTGGTAAATTATCAAAAGTCAAAACTATAACCATTACTCACTTTTTAAATTCTTGTAAAATTATGTTGAGGGTAATAAAATTGTTCTGTTATGATAAATAAACAAAACTATAACTGTTACCAACTATTGCTAATTTTAATAATATATTCTTAACTACTTTAAAATTATTCTAATCCGATAAAATCACAAAAGTTTATAACCATTGCTGACTTCATATAGATTATGGTGAAACCACTGTGGTAAACCTTGAAATTTATAATTGGTACGACCTTTTTGTTGATTGTATAGAATTACTTGGCTTGTGATATATTATATGCCATATGATATATTACGAAAAAGTTGGAATTGTTACCAACATTTTTTAGAAGGTTCGCTAGAAAACGTAAAAGGCTTCCCGACAAGTTTATTGTTCAGATGTTGAAGATAAGTTAGTTTAATTTTTGAAACGCAGCTCTACTAATCAATGTGTTTGCATAGTGCATTTGACTAATTTCTACTAAAAAAGTTGGATTAGTCCCGGTACAGGTTTTATGAGTAGAATTTGAAGAAATCTTCTTTGAAATTCATTCTGATAGGGTATGTATAGTAAGAAGGATTGATTTCAATTAGTTGTACTTAATCAAGATGGAAATTATGTAAATAATTAAGTTGGAAATTACATTTTGAAAAGGGCTATTTTAATAATTGGGTCCTTGGATCAATTTAATTCAAGACCAACTTTTTGGATTAATAGCGGTGCCTAATGAGCTAAGCTTAATTTTAGAGGGAGTAAGTTCCAAACATGGATCATTGAACTAATTCATCTACTTTCCATCTGACTCAGTTAGCTTGCTTTGCGAACTAAGCTGTGAAGAAGACCTTTTGCTTTATAAAGACCTATAAGGCCATTTTTTATTATTTCATAAAGTATTGAGTTTATTAATAAACGTCTCATCTCATCCTTCTATCCTAGAATCATCAAACAGTTGAAACTAAGCATCAAAGTCTATAAATAAAATGGTCCTCCTCATTTGCAACATTGAAAGTAATTGCAAGCTTCTAAGACACATCGACACTATTGAAATCACTCCATGAAGGATCAAATAGCCAATTAATCAATGTTGGCAATGACAAATATGAAAGAATTGCCTAGTAATACACATAGCACCAAGAACTGATTGGAGCTCTCTCTACTTTTTATTATATTGCTTTTTCTTGATATACTTTTATAATAAGGTTGCATGGTATTTATATCTTGCTTATACTAAAAATAGAACATGTAACCTCTTGCTTGATTTTACACCACAAATAATAATAGTAAACTTAATATTTAGCATGTACTAAATATGAGCAATTAGTTATTAAGTTTGGTTTAATTTATAACATTGCCCCCCTTAGACTAAGCTTGCCTTCATCATCTTCAAAAATGTACCAGCTTTAAGTGGTTATGTTAAAATATTAGCAACTTGATCTTCATAAGTACTGTATTTGACCACAATCTCTTTGTTTTTCACCAAGTCTTGAATGTAGTGATATTTAATATCAATTTGTTTGTTGACAGAATTTTTTGTCAAAGTAATTGTTGATTTATTATCACAAAAAATTTTGAAGAAATTATATAAAATCCCCCTAAACTTTGACTTAGGTGTGAATTGTCCCCCCTTAAACTTTCAAAATGAAGTTTTTGGTCCCTAAATTTTTATAAATTGGCAAACAAACTCCTAGGTTAAGAATAACTCTTTAAACTTTGATTTTAATATGCAAACACCTCCTAAACTATATAGTGTTTAGGAGGTATTTACACACCAAAATCAAAACTTAAGGGGTGTTTATACATCGAAATAAAAGTTGAAGAGGTGTTTATACACTAAAATTAAAGTTTAAGGAGATTATAGGGGTAATTTGCCAATTTATAAAAGTTTAGGGGCCTAAAAATCACACTTTTAATGTTTAGAGAGTAATCAACACTTGAGTCAAAGTTTAGAAAGGTTTTATGCATTTTCTTCAAAAATTTTTGTAAGATTATTTTGTTGACGCTATAGCTCACTTAACATTTTTCGTAACCAAACTGCTTTAGTAGCACAACTTCTAATCACTATATATTCTACTTTAGCTATTGAAAGGGCAACTACTTGTTGTTTTTGGATGACCATGAAAATGCTCCTAAACTAAGAAGAAAAACAGAACTCAAAGTACTTTTTCATTTTTCAATGTCATTGCCCCTATCACTATCTACGTATCCAACTAGTTCTATATTATTAGCACATGAATAAAATATTCCATCATTAATTGTTCCTTTGATATACCTTAAAATTCACTTTACAGCTTGCTAATGAGATTATCGTCATGAATTCATGAATCAGCTTATTAGTCCAACTCCATGGACAATATCGGGTCTAGCTGCTATTAAGTACCTTAAATTTCCTACCAATCTTCTAAAATTAGTTGCATTAACCAATTTACCACCAACCTCTTTTTCGAGTTTTAATCTTTCTTCAACTGAGTTCAGCATTGGTTTGCATGCCTCCATCTTACCTTCTTCAAAACATCTTCTGGATATTTCTTTTGTGAGATAAAAATTCCATCATGTGTCTGCTTAACTTCAATTCCTAGGAAATAAGACATTAGACCTAAGTCTATCATTTCAAATCATACGATCATAGCCTCCCTGAATTCCACTAATAATTTAGAATTATTGCTAGTGAAGATTAAATCACCTACGTACAAAGAAACAATAATAAGATCTCCATCTTTATTGGTTTTGACATATAAGGCATGCTCATATGGACTTCTTTGAAAGCCATTGTTAATAAAGCAGTGTCAATACATGTATACTAAGCTCTAGGTGCCTGTTTTAATTCGTGAATTGCTTTTTTCAACTTGTAGACCTTATTCTTCTTCTCCTTATTTAATATAACCTAGTGGTTGCTAGATATAGACTTCTTCTCTAAGTATACCATTCAAGAAAGTATATTTAACATCCATTGGAATATTTTCCAATGATTTTGAGCTACAATAGAGATAATCATATGTACCATATCCAATCTGGCAATTGGAGCAAACACTTCAAAGCAATCAATTCCTGGCTTTTGTTTATACTGTTTTGCCATTAATCGTGCCTTGAAACGGTCTATTTCTCCATTAGGCTTGTACTTTGTCTTGTACACCCATTTAACACCTATAGGCTTCTTTCCTTCTAGAAGAGTAGATAACTCTAATGTAGTGTTCTTCTCAATTGCTTGAATTTCTTCATCCATTGCTTTAATCCAACTATCACATAATAGGTAACATCTTTTTCACTATCATCAAGATCAGTATCTTAGCTAACTACATAATCTTTTTAATGAATAGGATGACATCATTTTCGTAATGGATATCTTCGAGACATTACATTAGCAGTCGATTCATTAGGACTTACAAGTGGAGTTTGTTGTTCATTACTTGATGGTGTTTGACCATTTTGATCATCTAGTTCAACTTCTTTATTTATAGTTACTAGTACTAGTAATAATGTTTGTTCTTTTTCTAACCAACCCCATACTCCATTTTCATCAAAAGTAATGTCTCAACTCATGATCAGCTTTTGAGTTTTTGGATTATACAACTTATATCCCTTCGTTTCTTCACTATATCCAACAAAAATGCATTATCATCAAGCTTCTTTCTTAACTCATTTGGTACATGTGCATAACCAATATAGCCAAAAACTCTTAAGTGACTAAGATCGAATTTTCATCCACTTTAGGCTTCTTGTGGGGTTTTATTATGCATACTTTTAACAAGACATCTATTTAAAATATAAACTACACAGGCCACTACTTTTACCTAAAAGCTCTTCAGTAATTTCTTACAATGCAACATACTTCTTACCAAATCCATGATAGTTTTATTCTTTTTTTTTTTTTTTTTTGCCACTTCATTCTGTTGAGGTATGTGTCATGTCCCGAAACGGCAAAGTTGTAACAATCTTATTGTACAAACTATTCTAAGATAGAAACTAATCATACAGCTACTATCTTAGACTTGATTTACACAAGACATTTACGACTAAACTGCTTTAAAGTAAATAGTTCATAAATTAAATAAGTTAATTACCTAAAAAAATAAGAAAAAAATATATATACACACACACACTAAGATTTAGATATTACAAATAATGTTTATAGGGTTTTATTGTCCTATACTTACTAAGTAATACGTTATTTGAAAATGAAAGATTCTAAATAAAAGCTAAGACCTTAAAGATATATCCATACTTTAGATGTATTTCCTCACTTCCTAAGATCTAGTAGTTGCTAGTTTTAGGGTAATTATAAGCCACTTCCTAACTAGCACCTACGACAATGTCTATAGGGATATGAGCAACCACAGCTCAATAAGTTGGGATGGAGACTTAAAACTATACATCAAACATAAGCAAGGTCATTAACCAAATTAGTTAAATGTAATGCATGTTCAAGCAAATGCCATTGCAAGACGTTGTCTAGCCAGTCATAAGATTAGAGAAATTGTTTCCGCTCTAATCTGGGTTGAGGAGTTTCCATTAATGTAGCAGCTCACAACCAAATTCAGGTTTGTACAATAGAGACAGCACTCCTCCCACGACTACCTTCGAACCATTGACTTCACCCTTATAGTGACCTCCTTACCTGTTACTTAGTTTGACTAAGGATGAAGAAAAGGACTAATTATGCTATCTAGTACTATCCCTTTCAAAGGGATTGGTATTTGGCTTGAGAATCATAATGTTCCCCTAATGGGTTGCTATGCAAGTCCAATTTAAATTTATGATTCAAATATTTAATTAAATCCAGTTTAAAGTGTTCAATCATTTCAAACAAATTACACAAATACAAGCTATAGCAACACATCAAATCATATTATCAGCTCAAAATAAACACATGTGCATAGTCAACTATCTGACAAACGTAATCAAGTATAATTTCAAGCATTCAAGTACTACAAATTAGTACTCCAAAATACAATATTGTATTAATCTTAACTTATCTAGACTCCTCGCTTGCTTACTTGAGGTGCGTCTCATATTAACCATCACTAAAAATCCCTATAATACAAATATTATTTCAGTTTTCCACATAACTACTATAAGTTGGTTTTATCCTAAAACGCTTATTGTTATTTTTTGTTTAGGGTTTAATATACCTAATTATCTAGGTTTTTAAATCTTTTACAACAATTCTTGATTTAAGCTAAGTTCTAGTTTAGTTTTGGAGTCGGTTTCTAAATTAGATTCTAAGTCAATTTTTGCTACGAGTATTATATGCAAATCTTATGATCTTGTTTTAAATTATAATATGAAATGAATCACATTATTCTTAGATATCCTAAATATCGTATTAGGTCTCTAACTAGCACTTTAGTCCATATTGTATACCATAATCCTAATTTAGCTACCGAATTTGCTCCCGATTTAAGAATAACCTATATTTTTCATGTAATTTCATAAACTCCCATTCCAAATTAGATTTATATCATATTTCTATTATTATAATACCATAAATTTTTATCTAAGATTTTCCACTCATTTATTTCCTATATACACATATTATGTATTACCACATATTATATACTTATATCACCTATTTAATGCCCCTAACACTACATATTTTATCTTTCACTACCAATAATATGTTAAAATGTCTAATTATATTCTAAATTATAATTTATACCTAATTAACCTTAAATCACAAATTTAACTTAAATATACCCCTTTATCTACATATTTAGTACATATTATGCATAAACTCTAGCTAAATATATAATAATTAGTATCTAAGCTCTATTAAAGCTATGGAAAATATATTATACTCAATAAATTATGGTTGTTATATTATGATCGTGAAAAGTACTAAGATAGTTTAATATATATTATTGTCTGGTATATCATTTTTAGAATTGATTTTGGTAAAAATTAGGTTAAATTAGGTAAATGACCAAATAAAATTATAAGATTCAAATTGAATATTTCCAATATCATAACTAAGCTTTATAAGTCATTGCAAATCAAGTTCATCGAAGAATTTAATTAAAAACCTATTATTTCTTCCATATGAAAAATAGGGTAGATTGAAAAAAATAGTTTTAATAAATAATAAATGTATAATTTATTAAAAATTATTTTTATATAAATTAAATATATCATATGAGGAATATGTAAACCAAAAATTAGCTTGAAATAACACTATTTACTATTTTTGACACTTCGTACAAAATTTGTTGGAATCAAGCATGTTCTTAAGGAACCTATATAAGAACTTATAATTTCAAAAATATGGTTTCATATTCTAATTCTACATGAAAAAATATCTAAAGAAACCAAATTTCATAATTTTGTGTGCATATTTGATATTTTTACTAAATTAACAAATTCAAAACCCACAAATTGACAAGCTTCTAGCCACCAGCGGTGGCTTCACCATTATCTATAGCTTTAGAAGTAGGATCCACTATCTGGTGGTGGTAGCCGTTCCTCTTCAAGTGGTCGTCGGATATGGGTTCCCTTTATAAGTCCTATTTGCACTATAATTTTCTATTTTTTTGTAAATTTAGTTTTTCCACTTTTCTCTCCTCTGCCTAAATTTTTCTTGATTCTAAACTGACCAAAATAAGTTTTGATGGTGGTTTTCTGAATTTATAAGGCTGCTGGGTATTTTTTTCTTTAATTTTCCACTTAATAAGTACCCGTTATCCTCTTCCAATTTACTTTTTATTTGGCCTAATTTAATTGGTTGATTTTGTTTCTTCATTCTCAACATGCCACGTTCTGGACAATTCCTTATTTTTCCTAATTTTCCTTGATTTTTCCTTAATTAATTATGAATTTTATTTAATTAATTAACCTTATTTTAACATATTTCGCATATTTTAAGTAATTTCACATATTTCTACCTACATGTAAATTTATATATGGTACAATTAAATATTCCTAAATATTATTTATGTTATTTTATAATTTTTAGTATGCATATAATTTATTTTCATCAATTCGTTAGTTATCAAAATTTGTTCGAAGCGTTTCCGATAAATAACGGACAATTTTCATAAAATTAAATATTATATTAATTAATCATTTTATTACTTATTTTCCTAAATTCAAACTTGTGGAATCACTTCTACTAATAATCCTAGCTTCATTGTAAAATTTGAATTGGATCGAGCAATTTGCTTCATTATCATAAATTTTAAGAACCGAACCTTAAGTAGTTGATTGTGAGGATTATATAGTGTATCGTGCAGTTAATTGATGTTTAATCCCTTGTTTTCTCAATAAATCATCACATAAAATGTATTTAGTTCCTCTATCAATTCTCAACATTTTAAGATTATGACTACTTCGCTTTTCAATATATGCCATCAAATTCTCTAGTATATCATAGACATTAAATTTATTTTTTAGAAAATAAACCCATGTCTTCCTGCTAAAGTCATCAATAAATGTAATAAAGTACTTATTACCTCTATTAGATGGAATATCCACATAGCACAAATTTGAGTGCATAAGCTTTAGTGGTGCTTGAGCTGTCCACGCACGCCCTTTGGGAAATGGTTCTTGATGCTTTTTCCCCACTATATAAGCATCACAAATTTGATGAGGAATTTCTAGCAAACTGATGACTAATTTTTGTTTACAAGAAATTTGATGCTCTCAAAATTGAAGTACCTAAGACGTATGTGCCAAAGCTAATTTTCATCAACTATTGTAACATTACAGCATAAGAGAGTATCATATTTGATATTTATTGGAAAGAGATGATTTCTTGGCATGTTTGTCTTTGCTATTTGACCCATCTCTACATCATTAATAATGCAACCTTTCTTGTTAAACCATAAGTCATAACCTTTTTTAGTTAGTTGTGCCACATTCAAGAGATTTTAATATATATCAGGTGCATAAGATATATCAGAAATATAATTCAAAGATCCATCCTTCAATCTAATGGCAATATTCCCTTTTGCCAAGACTAAAATTCTTGAATTTTCACCAAGCTTTACTATAGTTTAGAAGCTTTCATCCAAGTAAAAAAATAATTCCTTTTTTTGACTTAGATGATTACTATAACCTATGTCTAATAACCATTGACTATCATTTTTATCAACGACTGTATGAATATTATCTTCATTTTTTGCTACTTAAGCATGACTCTCTTTTAATGTTCTATGTTTTAACATGACATTCTCAGCTATAGTAACCGTATTTTTTTATAGTTATGGCACTGAATATGAGATTTGAATTCATATTGAAAAATGTTCGTACCTTTTGCATTTGTGACATTGAATATTACATTTATTTTGAAATGAGCTATTGCTACTTACACCTTAATTTGAATTGGTTTTGAAATTCCTACCTTTTCCTTTGAAATTCTAACTTCTTTGATTGTGATTCTCCCTTTGTGTAGTTCTCTCAGTCCTTATATTTGCTTGAACTTTTAATACTTGCTCAACCGTACTTTTTGATCTTTCATTCATTCACATTTCTTGTAACTCTAAAGAAGCTTATAAGTCATTTAAGGTTATTGTGTTAAGATCTTTAGATTCTTCGATAGCTATTACCACGTAATCAAATCAACTTGTGAGTGTACACATAATTTTGTTAACGACTTCTTTTTCCATTATATAATCACCATTATTTTTCAAATCATTGACTAGTTCATCCATTCATGAAAAATAATCATGAATACTTTCATCTTTATCTTGTTCCATCAGCTCAAATTGTCATTTCAGACCTTATAATCTTGTTCGTTTAATTGTGTTTGCACCTTCATATGTTTTGAGTAGAATTTCCCATGCTTCCTTCGCTATTTTAGCATGAACTTTTTTTTCAGAAATAGGTAGCTTCATAGATTGACAAATTTAAAATAAAGCCTTTCGATTAAGTGAAGATTTCTTCGCTGTTTTTCAACTATTAACAATTCTTCTTGTGTTGGCTTAACAAAACATTTTTCTAAATTTTCTCTATAGCCATTATTGTTCAAATACAGCTCCATTAAATGTTTCCACATTGCAAAATTATGTTTTCCATCAAATTTGAAGATTGTTGCTTGCAATTGTTGAATTTGCTACACTCCTACATTTGAACCTAAAGTCATCTCATTTTAACTGGCTCTGATACTAGATGTTTGCAATAACAAATATGAAAGAATTGCCTAGCAATAAAGACAACACCAAGAACTCATTAGAGCACTCTCTACTTTTTAGTATATTGCTTGTTCTTGATATACTTTTACATTAAGGCTGCATGGTATTTATAGCTTACTTATACTAAAAATATAACAAGTAACCTCTTGTTTAATTTTACACCATAAATAATAATAGTAAACTTAATATTTAGCATATATTAAATATGAGCAATTAGTTATTAAGCTTGGTTTAATTTCTAACAATTAAGAATGAATGAAGAATAAGCAAGAATGCTTGATTTGATTTGAAGTCACATGTGCACTCTAAGAAATCAAGTTTATCTATTCCTCCACCCATACCTCTCTCTAACAATATATCTCTACTATCATCAACTCAAGATTTCTCTTAGGTCAACCTTTACATGTTCGATATATGATTGATTACCTATGAGAATATCTTTATGTAAGCCTCTAAAATTGTGTTTAAAACAACTAAACCTAGATTTAGGATCTTTAGAAAAAAGTTATTTGATTGAGCCCAAACTTTACAACTAAGATTAAAAAGTTAGTCAAAGTGACTCAGTAAAGTTAGTTTTTGAAAATAGTGACCTAAAATTCCAATTTTACCTTTAGAAGTATAATTATTTAATATAGTACCAAATTGCTCGGAATCCCTAAAATCGAGCTTGAAATACAACGAAAGCTTAGAGATAAGTTAATTAAGCTATAAAATGAAATAATATAGTATAATTTACTTTATGAATATATACATATTTTTATGAGTATACTTAGTATAAATAATAATTATACTCATAAATTAATAATAAATTACTTAGTTATATATATTATGTGTTGGATTCATAAAAGTAAATAAGAAACACATTAGAGCCATGATTATATATATATAACTACTCCTTACATGTATCACATATATAGGATACATACCCGTATATAAATAAAAATCACTAAACATCAATATATTAAACATAAATTAATAAAATACACTAAAATAATTGCTAAACTCATTTGAAAACTAAGAGGAAAATTTGGTTTAGCTTAAAGAATCATTGTGGTAGCATCATGTGGAATTTGCATGATGAATCAAAAGTCAATTGAGGTGAATTAGACACCTCTTACTTAAGGATTTCAATAAGATAAGAAGAAAAAAATATCATATAAATTACGGCAACCTCCAACAAATTGAAACCAATATATATAGGATTCCTCATACCACTTTAGACTCTTTAGGAACCAAATTACTCAATAACAAACTTGGAAAAAATTATACAAAAATAGAAAGAAAAATAAGAAAAACAGGGAAATTTTCGTACTAAGCTAGAACCCGACCCCAAAGTGAATCTACCATGGAACCTGGTCAGACACCACTAGTCCCCACTATGCATTGGCCGTCCGATACACCCTTATTACCTTATGACCATCGAAGCACCGAAGAACTACTAGGTCAATTTTTTACATTGTTTTTTGATTATTTTTAAAAAATAGTAAATCCACTTAGAAAAATTAAAAAAAATTATATTTAGATTATTTTATATATGCTTTCATGTGATATTTTTATTTTTGGAAAATTTGTAATATTTAATATATTTTCTTAAGAAAGTAAATATTCATCCGGATTTTGATTTTCAAAATAAATATATCAAATGATATTGTTTCTAGCTCAAAATTTTTGTGTAAGATGTACATGATATATAGATAATTTCTATGTAGCCTGAATTTTGATTTGAATATTTTTAGTTTTTATTGTATTTTTCGACCTAAAAATAACTAGAAAATAGGCTGAAATTGTGAAATAAATAGGAATTTATGAAATTAAATGATGAAATAAACCTATACTGATTTCTAGTGAAGTATAATGATGTTAGGATAGGTTGAAATCAATTTTGTGTGAAAAGAATCATAATTGTGTAATTTAGTATAATTCAAGAGTAAAATCATAAATTCGAATATATAGGCGATAAATTGAAAACTTGAAACCAAGTAATAATTAATCTCCTCATATTTTTAGCAGTCTAGAAATTTTTGGGGAATTAATTGGTGACTTGAGCTAATTACTATGAATTTACACAGTAAAATAGCTTAATTTACGAATCGGGATGTATTTTTATTAATAATAGGCTAAATATGATAAATAATACAATAAAAGCTACCTATACATGTATTGGTCGGATTTGACAAAAAGATATATTTTTAATATATTTAATGATGTTTTAATAATTGGAATACGTTGTGAGGTATTAAGGTTAGATAATACTTATATTATGGATTATATTGACAAATTAGGTAAAATAAAATTTAATAATGTAAAATACGTATTATACGATAATATTTATTTAGATGTATATGACTATATTAAAAACTCAAACTGCTTGTGAAAAATCATCTCTAGAAACAAAACTTGTAAAACGTATCGTTAGGTTTATATGAATCTAACGATACTATTTTTACTGAAATCCAACAATTTTAGATAATATAACTTATAACTCTATACTATTAATAGAATGTACATATTATGATAATCTTACTGGAATTAAAATGTAATTTAACTAATTAAAAGTACGTTTTAATATGATCAAAATGATATATTATATATAATAGCATAATTACATATATTATTAATAATTAATAACTTAACTCGATATATATATACATATAATATAATAAAACTATATATTATTATGATAATAAACTATATATATATATATATATATATAACCGTTTTAGAGAAAACCCTAATGTTTTCGTAACTATTACAAAAACTGAATTTGGGTTTTGTATATATAGGATTTCCTAGTAATCAGACTGTTGACAACTTGAGTCTTCCGTAATGAGCTTTTAAACATGTAAGTTTAGATTGTAGCTTTATCGCTTGTTAGGATATTATATGAAAGTATCTAGAGACTTAAAAGTACTTCTGTTTATGTTTGTAATTAGTTATTTGTACGCATACTATGTGTATGTGTGATATTCAGTTGTGACAGGAGTTGAACTCTTTGGTGTGCTGTTCTACATGTTCGTATTGTTTCTATATTGTATGAACTTGTTTGGTCTCTCCTGATTACAACTAATGATTATTTGACTACAACGAATTAGATATGCATATCTAGAGTCGAGAAAAAAAATAGTTAAGTTATAACTAATTGGATAGATTGATTATAACTTAACCATTAGTCTAACATTAAAACCAATTTTACAAAAATGGTTTTTGAAACTAGAGAATCTAAATTCGGGGGGTTAGGAGTTTTAAACCTTTACAAGTACTATTGATTTTCCAAAATTAGAATTAAACTTAAAAATTACCTTTTAATTTTGAAAGACAAAAATTGGTCATTGATTACTCTAATTAGATAAATAATCTAAACTAAAGAAAAAGGGAAATTAAGTTCTTTCATTTTTATCGTTGTCCCGTAGGTGCCTACGTATCCACTATTTGGGATCAGACATACGTAGTTCTTTTAATGAAAACTTTAGTGGGTTGTTAGTATTAATTCTTGAAAATGATTGAGTTTACATTTTTTATTCAAATTTGGTTCATTTAAGAAAATTTCTAAAATGGGTCCTAAATTCGATTTTATTTTTTGGAAATTTTAAATGATTTTAATTTGAAAAATGGTTGATTTATTTTTATTTTATTTTTTGGAAAATCTATTTTTCTAAGTGATAAAACAATTTTATTCCCTATCCTACTTATTTTATTTCATTTTTATTATATCACCTTATTTATTTATTGCTTATTATATTTTATCTATTTTTATTAACCTAGTAAAAATAAAATAAAATAAATTACTCTTTTCTTTTTTTTTTTCTTTTCTTTTCTTCTTTTTCTTTCTTTTTTCCTTTTCCTTTCTTCTTTTTTTTTGGTATTATTACATTTACATTTGGAAAATAAATAAATAAAAAAAATCAACAACAACTAAATAAACTAAATAAAAAAAAAGAATAAAAAGGGTTCAAATGTAGTTGGGCGTGTAGGTTGGTCATGTCGTGTTGGATCAGTAAGGTCAAGTCGAACTTCTTCTTCTTTAGTAGCACGGCGGTAAAGGATGGTTTTGGACGTTTTAGTGGCCAAAACGAGTGGGGAAGGGGATATTTGTGGGTTTTGGATTGGGAATAAGGGGGATGAGTTTAGTGCCACAGCTTGAAACAGCCATTTGGTGGCGGTACAAAGGATGGCAGCGGCAGCAGTGTTCAGATGGCATTAGAAGGGGTTATTAGGCATGATTGGTCAATTGGGTTT